>CM072820.1:58146468-59379248 GCA_036937905.1 Salvia rosmarinus
AATTTAAATTGCCCATTTAGATTGTATTCCGTTGGAATAATGATAAACAAAACGAAAGGAAAAAGAATTTTCAAAAAGGATTCTAAAAATGGATTGATTCCCAAACCGATTGAATCTAATGGTTTACGTTATGGAAGAAAGACATGTATATGTGATATTAGATATTGCTAGTTGTATATGAACTAAAGAAATATTTCATTTGCCCCACCGCTGCGTGTGGGGTTCCAATAGAAGTCCTTTCATATCGTTGTGGCTGTAAATTGGTTGAAAAAAAGAGATGAAATCAAGAAAAGACGTAAGAATTGAAATAACGATTCGGAACCAAGAAATGGAAGAACTAAGGTCATGGATTCACAAAACTTTGTGAATAGAAATAAAAAGAGATATCAAGTAGTTCGATGATTCAATAATATTCTTACTTAAATTGAAGTTCTTAGTTCCTTCGATTGGATGAATCCTATCGATGGAATAATTAAATCTAATTTAATTCATTGGTTGATTGTATCATTAACCATTTCTTTTTGTTGGTATGAGGAATTTATCATGAATCCACCGATTTCTACCGCTTAGCTATTCTTCTTTGGATTGGTGTAGGCTTGCTTCTATGGACACGAGTTGGTCGAGGGACCGCCTGGTCAAGCCGTAGATGGTATCGCGAGACGGCCCGAGGAGAGGAAAAATCTGAGGTACTCTATTGCTTAGTTTAGCTTTTATGGAAGCTTTAACGATTTATGGATTGGTTGTAGCACTAGCACTTTTATTTGCGAATCCTTTGTTTAATCTTATCGGTATTGGTTCGTAAACCAACTTACGGGATCGTTTTTCCACGATCGTTGACATTCCCTTTTTCATTATAGCTATTGACAGGAAGGAATCAAGAAGATTAAATACAATCAAATATTCGTGACTAATCCCTTTTTCTCTTTTTCTTTTTCTAATTTAGAATAAGGGACGAAAGAGAAAGAATAAAAGTGGATTCAACGTCTCACGAGACTCGGTCTCAAATTCGAATTAAACGTGGGGTAGAGTAGGAAAGTCGTGGTCTAGAGCAAGAATACAAGATCTTTAACCGCTCAAAACCCCGATTCAAGTAGTCATTTATTTGGGACCTCCCAGGAGGAGGAATCGCCATTCTAACCCTTCTTGGGGATTCCATCCACAAACACAAAGTTTGTGGTCGATCGATATGGCTCATCATCATTTAGCTATTGCATTTATTTTTCTTGTTCTTTGGTCATATGTATAGAACTAATTTGGGATTGGACACATGTCGAGGATCTTTTAGATGCACATATTCCTCCGGGAGGCGATTGGGCGTGGGCATAGGGTCTTTATGATACAATCAACAATTCGCTTCATTTTCAATTAGGCCTTGCTCTAGCTTCTTTAGGGTTATTACCTCCTTGGTAGCGCAACACATGTACTCTTTACCGCTTATGCATTCATAGCACAAGACTTTACTACTCAAGTCGCATTATATACCCATCACCAATATATCGCAGATTCATCATGACAGGGCTTTTGCTCATGGAGCTATCTTTTCATTAGAGATTACAACCCGGAGCAAAACGAAGATAATGTATTGGCAAGAATGTTAGACCATAAGGAAGCTATCATATCTCATTTAAGTTGGGCGACCTCTTTTGGGATTCCATACCTGGGACTTTATGTTCATAATGATGTCATGCTTGCTTTTGGTACTCGGAAAAGCAAATTTTGATCGAACCGATATTTGCTCAATGGATACAATCGGCTCATGGAAAACTTCATATGGGTTCGATGTACTTTTATCCTCAACGAACGCCCGGCATTCAATGCGGGTCGAAGCATCTGTTGCCGGTTGGTTAAATGCTATTAATGAGAATACTAATTCATTATTCTTAACAATAGGGCCGGAGACTTTTGGTCCATCATGCTATTGCTCGGGTTTACATACAACTACATTGATCTTAGTAAAGGTGCTTTAGATGCACGGGTTCCAAGTTAATGCCGATAAAAAGGATTTCGGTTATAGTTTTCCATGCGATGGCCACAGGCGATGGGTACTTGTGATATTTCGGCATGGGACGATTTTATTTAGCAGTTTTTGGATGTTAAATACTATTGGATGGGTTACTTTTATTGGCATTGGAAGCATATCACATTATGGCGGTAACGTTTCACGCTTTAATGAATCTTCCACTTATTTAATGAAGCTAAGAGATTATTTATGGTTAAACTCTTCACAACTTATCAATGGATATAACCTTTTGGTATGAATAGTTTATCGGTCAGGCATGGATGTTCTTATTTGGACATCTTGTTTGGGCTCTTGGATTTATGTTCTTAATCTCTGGCGGGGATATTGGCAAGAATTGGGACTTGATCATTTGTTAATGAAATTCAATGCACACGTATGGTTAAAGTAATATAGATTAAGCGCTATCCACCCCCACTTCCTTTTTATATTATGATAGGGCTTATATGGGAATAATAGAGAAATGGATCCGTCTTTGAGACGGAAGGATTCGAACCTCCGAATGGCGGGACCAAAACCCGTTGCCTTACCACTTGGCCACGCCCATTTCGATTTCTAATCGACACTAAGAAAATATAATATTGTTATTGGTTGTTTGTCAACTCCAGCCCAAAAAATAGTTAATCTAACTAATCTAATATAATAGAAAATACTAATATAATAGAAAAGAAGCTGTCCTTTCAGATACTTTCCCGTTCCGTTGCTATCGCGGGCTTTACATAATCGATCGGATTAGATAGATATCCTCGAACACAACATAGGTCATCGAAAGGATCTCTGAGACCCACCAAAGTACGAAGCCGTGATCTTTCGTAAAACGGATTCCTATTCAAGAGTGCATAATCGCATGGATAAGCTTACACTAACCCGTCAATTTGGGATCCATCCAAGAGTGCATAATCGCATGGATAAGCTTACACTAACCCATCAATTTGGGATCCATCCAATTCGATATTTCCTTGGGCGACACACGTGCTACAATGGCGGGACAAAGGGTCGCGATCCCGCGGTGAGCTAACCCAAAACCCGTCCTCGATTCGGATTGCGGCCGCAACTCGCCGCATGAAGCCGGAATCGCTAGTAATCGCGGTCGACCATACGGCGGTGAATCGTTCGGCCTTGTACACACCGCCCGTCACACTATGGAGCTGGCCATGCCCAAGTCGTTACCTTAACCGCAGGAGGGATGCCAAGGCGGTGGCTAGTGACCGGAGTGAAGTCGTAACAAGGTAGCCGTCTTGGAAGGTGCGGTGGATCACCTCCTTTCGTGGAGAGCTAATGCTTGTTGGGTATTTTGGTTTGCCAACGCTTCACACCCAAAACAAAAAGAAGTGAGCTACGTCGAGTTAAACTTGGAGATGGAAGTCTTCTTTCGTTTTCGACGGTGAAGTAAGACCAAGCTCATGAGCTTATTATCTAGGTCGGAACAAGTTGATAGGATCCCTTTGTTACGCCCCCATGTCTCCGTGTGGGGACATGGAGGCGAAAAAAGGAAAGAGAGGATGGGGTTTCTCTCGCTGACATAGTGGGCCCCGGTGGGAGGCTCGCACGACGGCTATTAGCTCGGTGACATGGATCTATACATCTCGATCGGAAAGAATCGAGAAAAAGAAAGAATCGGAATGGATCGATAGATTTTCAAACAAATGAAAAGGAAACGAAAGATGAAAGGGTCGTATTCTATGGTTACGATTCTACCATATATGTCTTTTCATTCCGTCGAAAATCGATTTTACGGTATAGACGCTTATGACCTCCCCTCTATGCCTTGCGGTAATGATTCCTCCGGCATTACGACCTTTACCCTTCCCTTATGTTGTCCGTTGGTACTAGTGGAGTAGGATTGCCCATACTGTAACCTCTAGGTGTAACCTTTCGCTCAATACTAGAATCAAAAATTGAAACATAGCATCCGAGGTTGCATTAATCGAGGATACGACGGAAGGAATTGTTCTATTTTCAAACTTCACCTTCAACAAGCGTAGATTTATTTCAAAAATTTCCGAATCACGGTCGTTCTCGTAAGACCGAGAGAAATTAAATAAAAAAGAATCAAATCACACCATCTCTGTAATAGGTAAATGCCTCCTTTCTCCGAAGTTGCGGAATTATTTGCAATGAGTAGTTCGAAAGAATCGAGTTTCGATCGATCCCTGCATTGGGACCCTATGGATGAAGACATGGTCTCTCGGATCCCATTGGATTTCATTCGGAGGAGCCTTATAAAGATCGGATTGATTCTTATCAAAGAAAGACAGGATTAATCGAGGTCGCTCAAACAGCATAGTCAACTAAATGGTATTCCGTAGCAATTGGGGTTATGGATTTTCGTTTATGGGGGTAGTATGGGATCCGTAGTGGGAGAAAATCACCCGCTTGATTGAGTACGCTACCAATCAATTTCTACCTCTTATTATAGTGTGCGCCTTGAGAGACGCATGCAAGAAGGAGTTTGAGCTCGATGCAAATGGCTAAAATATAAATCGCTTTATATGATTATCAATCAAATAAAAGTTATTGTATGTATCAATCCTTACATCTCCTACTACTTGGTGGGGTAATGACTAGTTTTGGTATGTTGGGAGATATTATTATTGCCGAACCAAATTCCTACATTGCATTTGCGGGTAAAAGAGTAATTGAACAAACATTGAATAAAACAAGACCAAGGTTCACAAGCGGCTGAATATTTATTCCGTAGGGCTTATTCGACCTAATCGCATCGCGTAATCTTTTGAAAAGCGTTCTAGGGATTGATCGAGAAAGATCTCTTGTTCTTATTATAGGATCATGATTGGATCCGCATATGTTTGGTAAAGAGAATAATCTTCTCCTTCGAGAATAATCAAAATGGAAAGTGTTCAATCGAACATGAAAACGTGACTAAATTGGCCCTAGTTACTCTTGGGACAGAGTGGAAGAAGGAGGGATTCTCGGCGGAAAAGGATCCAATGAATTGAAAGAATTGAACGAGGAGCCGTATGAGGTGAAAATCTCATGTACGGTTCGTAGAGTGGCGATAGGGTGACTTATCCACAACTTTTCCACTATCACCCCAAAAGATCGCGATTCAAGATAAATTCATGAGGGAGCGGTATCTCTTTAGGATCTACTCCGGCGTTGAGAAATTGGTTAATCGGTAAAGATACATGTACTTGATGCCCCGCCCAAGAAAGAGACCCAAGTCCTAGTAGCCCGCTAAATGGTGATTCAACATAGATTCTACATCTTGAAACCAAGCCAATTTTGGGGCCGCTTTATGATAATGAAACCAACCAAAGAAAAAGCATTAACGCAGAAAGACCAATGCACCGATTGCGGTACAATAGAGTTGTAATTCACTAGTTATTCCGGATGCTCGCCAAATCTGAAAAACCGAGGTTATTTGTATTCCTGAAACCCCGCCCACATCACCATTCAATATTTCGCCCACTATTGGCCAAACCACCGAGCACTCGCCCAATGTGGGTTGGATCACTTAGCCACGCTCATAATTGGAAAACGAGCACCGTGGAAATACATGCCGCTCACCAAAGAAAGATGATGGAGAGTTGGCGAAATGGGCACTAAATACTTTTCGAGAGATCTCCTCCAAATCACCGGTATGGCTATCGAAATCGTGAGCATCGACATGTAGGTTCCAGATCCAAGTGGTAGTATCGGTCCTTTAGCTATTGTTCTTGAAAAATGACCGGTTTGGCCCATGCCTCAAAAGAAGTTTTTACGGATCCTTATCCACCAAAATTTTGACTTCGGTTCCGTGAACGAATAATCATCGAGTCCTCCTCTTCCGGACAACACATACAAAGAGACTCGCCAACGATCAAATAATTAGTAAACCTTTGAGAGATATTTCGATAATTAGAATTAGTTTGTTTCTCTTCTAGTTTTCTATCTCCCGTTTTCTTTAGTTCTTTACTAGAGCAATTATGATCGGAAGTTGATCCGGCAAGTGTTCTGATCTATTATGACATAGCCATGAGGCGCTCAACGGACCTTTAATCGCATAAAACCTTTTTGTAGCTTTGAATTGATGCAAAAGGATCTTTTGTACAACCCGATGATATGAATTTCGCTTAGAACTTGAGGGTTCACCTTCTTCAACAGTATGAGAATTGGTAGAATCTTCCTCAATTCTTTTACTTGAATCAGAACTTCTTATCCTTATTAGGATAGATATTCTCAAAGAATATAGCGTTCCTTGATTCAATTGTTGTTCCCACATGAACATTAGGTATATCAGATTTGTGCACAACAAATCTATAAGCACTACTATTAAGTGCATAACCAATAAAAATACAATCTACCGTTTTAGGTCCAATTGTAACTTGTTTTGGCAACGGTACTTCAACCTTAGCTAAACACCCCCACACTTTGAAGTATTTATATGAAGGTTTCCTTCCTTTCCAAAGTTCATAAGGAGTTACATCATTCCCTTTGATAGGAATCTTGTTCAAGATATAGTTGGCTGTAAGAACAGCTTCCCCCCACATATTCTGGGGTAATCCAGAACTTATTAATAACGCATTCATCATCTCCTTAAGAGTTCGATTCTTGCATTCAGTAACACCATTTGATTGAGGCGAATAAGAAGCGATCGTTTGATGGATTATACCACTTTCGTTGCATAATTCAAAGAAACTGAGCAACATATTCTCCACCTCGATCACTTCTTACAACCTTAATTTTGCAATTAAGTTGATTTTCACTTCATTCTTGAAGTTTCAAATGCATCAATTGCTTCATCTTTACTTAATAAATAAAGATAACAATATCTTGTGCAATCGTCGATAAAAGTAATAAAATACTTTTACCACCTCTAGTTTGTACAAACTTTAAATCACAAAATCAGCGTGAATTAATTCTAGAGGTTTTGAGCTTCTTTCAACGGATTTGAAAGGCAACTTGGTCATTTTGCTTCAACACGATTTCACATTTATCTTGTGTTTTAGATACATCTATTTTAACAAGTTCATGTTAGCGAGTTTCTTTATAGCATTAATATTAACATGACCAAGTCTACAATGCCATAAATCGTAACACTCAAGCAAGTAAGGTAGAAATATTCTCATTAATTTTGCAATCGCTTTAGAAGGCTTACAAGTTTAACACCGAGTTTGAAAAGATCTTCTGAGACATAACCTTGCCGAGAGTCTTTCCAAACTTTCTAACTATTATATATTCTCCACGAAAATCTATATCAAATTTGGCTCTAGTCAACTTGACGCGAGAGATGAGATTCTTGCGGATCGAAGGAGCATGCAAGACATCCTTCGAGTTATTTCCACACCGGAGGTAAGTTGAAGTACAACGGTACCAACCCAAGCACCTTGAAGTATGATCACTTGCCTCGGTCACAACCCTGTCTTCAACCTCTTTGTAGGTGTAGAACAAGTCTCGATGGACACAAATGTGAAGCAGAGCTTTGTATCAAGAAACCAAGAAGTAGGGGTATGATTTGTGACTTGGTTTACCTCGGTTATCATGGCAACAAAGTCATCTTTGTCCCAAGTGTCAAGTCCTTCTCAACATTGTCGACGTGCCTTTGCCTTTGTCTTTTCTCTTGACTTCGGTCTTTAGCCATGTGCCCGGACTTATCACGCTTGTAGCACGTTCCGAAAAACTGGTTTTGCAGCCTACTTCTTTCCCTCGCCTTTGTTCATCTGGACGAGGGCTTCCTGAAGGTCCTCCTCGGTCGGTTGCGCTTAGCCTCCATCGGACTTTTAGCCTTCAACTCGCCTTTAACTCGAGCTTCAACTTGAGTCAAACAACCATGCTTTCATGGTCATCTCCTTCGCCAGGCTTAAGGTAAGATCGAACCCTTCCATCCTTCCGAAATTTGTTGTTCAGCAGAGGCATACCTTCGGCATGAACATCATGCAACAGAGCTTGAAACTCGTGTACTTGAGGCATGATCGGTTTGAATCCACAATCTTGAACTCGGTGAGCACGGTAACCACGAACTTCTTCGTGCTAGCCTCCTCAACCGGATACTTTTAGTTAAGTGCCTCCCACAACTCTTTGGCGGTATTCTTGACCACAAATACATTAAATAGGCTATTATCAAGCCCATTTAACACCATATTCCGACACAGATAGTCAGAATGATACCAAGTGTCGTATTTCATACGCACTTCTACGCCCGCTTCTTCCTCGGAAGGAATAGGCGGCCCGTCTTCACGCAGGAAGCTAGCAAGCCCCATTGTGGTGAAGTAAAACATCATCTTATGCGTCCAGCGTTTGAAGTCGACGTCGATGAAAATTGGCGGTTGTTGAACCACGGGAATGCGGGGGTTCAGCACTGGAGCCATGGTGGAACTGCTACTGGCTCCAACGGATTGAGTGGTGACGGAGGCGCTTATCGGATTGGTCGACATCTTCAATTTGCACGATCAGGTAACTTGAACAGAGAGTTGGGCAGAATTTCTCGTCTTGTGATTGTGGTTTAATATTGGTTACAATATCGTGCAAAATTACAATAAAATGATTAATAATAACTATTACAAATGAGATGTCGAATACAACAAGAACTTATCAATAAGTCGCCCGAAATTGAACTTCTGCCCGCAAGACGAGAAACGCCTCGGTAGTGCTCACGATTGGCGGCTCATCCCCAAAGGTATCGACTTTCGTCTCGATCGTAGTAGCACCACAAACAAGTCGAGCCCCGTGAATGGACGGAAACGAGAACTGAACTCGAAGACTAAGAACTATGAGCTAAGAATGCAAGTAGAATGCTTTGCTTTTGCTAGAGAGAATAGAATGTTTTCGCTTACTTCCTCTAACTCTAGAATGATGCACTATATATAGCACTCCAAGAGGGATGCTCTAAGGTCACAATTGATGACAAGCAACAATATTCCATTAACTCTTTGGTAATGAAAGGCCAAAGGCCATGAATCTCATTACTAGCAATTCCCACTCACCATCCATAATTTTCCAACAAAGGGCACCATGCACTATGCTCTTAAGTTTTCTTCCTCTCCTCAAATGGAGCTTCATGCGTTTTCTGATGCAAATTGGGCCAGCTCAATTGATGACCGAAAATCTAGAGGTGGCTATTTGATCTTCCTCAGCCCAAATCTCTTGTCTTGGAGTTCTAAGAAACATGGGGTGGTGTCATGCAGCTCTACCGAAGCTGAATATCGATCGTTAGCAGACACATCTATGGAGCTTGCTTGGATTCAATCTCTTTTATCTGAAGTTGGGAACAATATTGCTCAAATACCAATTATTTGGTGTGACAACAATAGTGCGACTGCTATGGCTTCTAATCCTATCATGCATGCTCGCACCAAACACATTGAGATCGATGTTCATTTTGTTCGTGTCAAAGTTCTCAAAAAGGAGTTGGATGTCCGATACATCTTATCTGAAGATCAGGCTGCTGACATATTGACTAAACTTGTTGCTGTTTCAAGATTTCAGTCCCTTTTACATAATATTCCTTTTGAAAAAGGATAGTCATAGTTCAGTGAGGGTTGTATTGAATATAACAGGTTTAGTTAGGATTAGTTAGAAGCAGTTAGTTTAGCTGCTGATGTGGCAATAGTTTGTTAGGCTTAACCGTAAGTTAAGCCTATGCAGGCTCTTGTAATCTTCTATATAAACATGATTGAAGGGAAGAAATAAACTAATCTTTTCCTCATTTCTCATATGGTTTAGCTCATATCTAACAATACTAAGGGGAAATCCGTACGCAACAAAATGGCAACTACATGTTGGAAATAGACTTTATGAGAGCCTAAAATATCTTATTTTTCAATTCAAACGAAACGGACTTTTTCGGATACACCCGATCCGACGTACGGGCCATCATGAAACTGATAGTAGCAATCAATTTCCTTTATTATAGTTTTATCCTAATCTTTATCTTTTGTTTTCCTATCAAATATACAATAATATTAAAACCAGGCTTCATTTGTGAAAGATCTTAAGAAAAAAGTACTCATTAAAAGAAATTAAATAACAGAATATACAATAAAATGAGAATATATTTACCAGCTTTGAAACAAAGTATAAATATATTTTTTAAAATCGTATCAAATACCTGGATATCAATCTACGATTAAAATAATATATTTGGTCTTCTTAAAGAGATATTACAATAATGTACATCTTATTCTTTTCCTCGAGAGATGTTACTAATTTTTAGTTTGTGATAATTAATTTTGTTCTGACAATTGATTTTCTTCTTACAATATTGGATTATCATCTTATAATTTACAAGGAATAAATATACTAGTAATTGTCCCCCTACCATAGTTTTATATGTTATTAGTATATAATATAATTAGTATATTAGTTATCATGCATAAAAAATTAATAAAAAATATAAATGTTTGAATTTTCATATGTATTTATAAAACAGTTATAGTAGAATAATGGCTAACATTTATTTATATTATATGTTTAGTATACTAGAAATAAAATCAATATATCACAAAACATATTGCGCTTGAATTTTATAAATCATGCAAGACTTTTTTATATGTAGTGTCAACACTATCCTTATCCAAAATTAAGATTTTCGAACCACTGTGACTAAGAACTCTAGAAGTAGCAACATACAACTGATCATTTGTAAAAGTAGATTTTGACAGAAGAAAAAGAAAAAAAAACATTTGAAAAAGATTGATCATGTGAAAATATAAATATCATGCATCTTCAATTCTATTATTTATTTTTATTATATTTGCTTCGTTCTAAATATCTTTTTAACATTTGGTTTTGCTGCATAGATCGAATAATATAGATAATAGAATCACATCACAATTCACAATGGTAGATCTACTATCCAGACAGAGACCTTGTATCAAATAAATATGAACATGTAATTCTTTTACTGTTTCGTTTTTTATTGATTGTAGTTTTACAAACTATTAACAGATTTAAAATTTTATTTGTAATTTTTTACTAAGCTAAATATATATTATGTACAAAATGTTCTTATTAATTACACATGCATATGTATAAAATCATAACAAATATATATTCTCTTTAGTATTGGTAAAAATGTTGCCAGAAAAAAACGATAAATGCGTCGTACCAAGAGGCAAACCTTTGTTGTTTATTTTTGGGTATTGTATCTGTTACTTCCTTCATCACATTGAAATATTTTCAGTTTGAATTTCCTTCTTTTATCTTATAGCCACCAAAACAAAACTATCTATAGTGCCACTAAGAGATTTGTCATAATTTTAGTGTTATCAAGAGGTGTAATAAAATTTAGTGACACCAACACATGCATCTATATACTATTATTACAGATAAAAATGTAAATAAATTTTGTTATATTTAGAAATGTAAAATATTTCATAATATCTATTCATGTAACTAAATTTTGCAACATCTAAAACCATCACAAAATTATTTTGTTACACATGTCTCTCTCTCTCTTACACGCTCAATTTTTACTTTTTTATTTTTTATTTCTATTTTGCAGCTTAGCTCAGTTGGTTAAGAGTTACTTCATCCGTCCCACACAAGATGTCATGTATTCCTTGCTAAATTTTGCTACATCTAAAACCATCACATAATTATTTTGTTACACATGTCTCTCTCTTACACGCTCAATTTTTACTTTTTTTTTCTATTTCTATTTTTGCAGCTTAGCTCAGTTGGTTAAGAGTTACTTCATCCGTCCCACACAAGATGTCATGTATTCCTTTTTGGACTGTCTCACCCAGGATGGTCTGTTTCATTTTTAAGAAATAAGTACTCTTCAAAAAGTTATGGGACCTACCTACTTTTTATCACTTTATACACTTATCCTAAATAACCGTGTCGAAAAAAAATAGATCGTCTTGGTGGGATCAAGGGAGTAATAGATTTGGGAGCAAGAACCAATGATTGAGTCATCTTCACTCTCTTTAGAGTGATTCATAGTGACCACTACGCGCTAGTTATCCTAGCTATTTAATCATTGAATTATCGTTATTTAATCTCTTCACATTCTTATGAAACTGAGGTGTTGGAATTCTTGGGAAAGAAAGATTCACCTTTTAGGAGCAAGAATAATTAAACTTCAACGTGTCACAAAAAAAATAACTACATCTCCACATGTTACAAAACTAATCACATCCTCAAATGTCACTAAATTATGTGACATACTTATATTTTGTGACATGCATATTCATCTGTAAAATATCATGATTTTATATAGAAACATTTATAAGTTTAATAATTCTTCAAAAATTAGGAAACTTTTTCGCTCTATTATGAAACAAAACAAACAATTATTTTATAATACACTCATGAATTTTCCAAAATACTTATTCTTGTCTAAATATCTGCAATAAAAAAATAAATGATCGAACTCTTCAATCTTTCCATAAATGAATATTTTTTGTTGTGTTTTGATAAATGAAACCGCTTCAAAGATTTAAATGTGGGAAGATCGTAGAAATAAATTTGTATTTTAAATTAATGCCTGCCAATTAACTAAATTTAAAATTCATCTTTTATTTATTTGTTTAAATACTAACCTTCTTTTGAGTAAATATTTAACCCAATATTTTGAATTTATTTATTAATTTTGTCGATTCTTGTTTTACGTGGTATGGCTTTTTCCTTTTCGAGGCCAACCAATTTTTATAGTGTCTTTTTAATATTTAAAATACATCTTTTATTTATTTGCTTAATTATGTAAATATTATACATAGTATTCTGAATTTATTTATTTTATTTCGTTGATTATTGATTTATGATGTATGATTTTTTTAGGCCAACCAATTTTGATGGAGTTTTTTAATATTAGAAGTATATTTTTTATAACAATGAGGATATTGTCTGTTTAGATAAATGTAAAATGATTATTTCAAAATGAGAACATGAATGGACACATATTAAGAGAGCATAAATGGGCATATACTGTAATATTTTATGCAAATTTTAAAAATAAATATTGATTTATGTGTGTTCGTTTGGATATTGCTATGAATAGAGCTATAAAAAAAAGGTCCATCCTGATCCGACCCAACCCAATAGGCTATCTCGATTTCGAGCTGGACTGGGCCACATGATTTATTGGCTTGAAAGAATTATGGGTTGGGCCGACCTAGTTCGAAAGGCCAATTTAGTCCGACAAATTGGGGCAACTAGTCCGGCCCAATTTTTGCATAGAACTATTTTTCGGACCGAATAGGATTGCAAAATAAACGGCCAAAAATATTTGTTGACCCGGCTAGACCCGATTTTTTCTTTTTTCTGATTGACTGAGGTTGGGTCGGCTCGAATACTCTGACAACTCTACTCATGAGATGTGTGTTTCATAGTTGTTTATAATAGGCCATTTTGTTTGTTTTTAATCACAAAATTGATATTGCAATCACAGGCCATTCATTTACCATAAAATCACAAAATTGTTATTGAGTTTGAAACCGATTGCAAATTTAAAACGTCATTTTCAAATATAGAATAGCTTTCATTATTTTACTTTTTAAACATTTTTGTTTCATTACCAGTTGCTATTAATAATTATTTAAATATCTATAATGTATTTTTTATTTTTTTAATAAAGTGAATAGTGGATGGTATAAGGTACCTAAAATTATATATTTTGAATATTGCATAAATCATGACTTGAATTCTCTTTTATTCACAAAAATAAAGAAGTCCGGGTTGGGCCGACCTAGTTCGAAAGGCCAATTTAGTCCGACAAATTGGGCCAACTGGTCCTGCTCGATTTTTGCATTTCCGGTTGAATTGGATTGCAAAATAAACGGCCTATAGTATTTTTTTGCCCGATTAGACCCAATTTTTTCTTTGGTCAGATAGGCTGAGGTTGGATCGGCTCGAGCACTCTGACAACTCTACTCATGTGTGTTTCATAGTTGTTTACGATAGGTCATTT
Source organism: Salvia rosmarinus (assembly GCA_036937905.1). Taxonomy (NCBI): domain Eukaryota; kingdom Viridiplantae; phylum Streptophyta; class Magnoliopsida; order Lamiales; family Lamiaceae; genus Salvia; species Salvia rosmarinus. The sequence continues at coordinate 58,160,340 of CM072820.1, forward strand.
TTCTTTTTTCTTTGTTTTTAATCACAAATTTGCTATTGCAATCACATGCCATTCATAACCGTAAAATCACAAAATTGTCATTGAGTTTGAAATCGATTGCAAATTTAAAACGTCATTTTTAAATATAGAATAGCTTTCATCATTTTACTTTTTAAACATTTTTGTTTCATTACCAGTTGCTATCAATAATTATTTAAATATCTATAACGATTTTTTTAATAAAGTGAATAGTGGATGATATAAGGTACCTAAAATTATGTATTTTGAATATTGCATAAATTATGACTTGAATTCTCTTTTATTCACAAAAATGCCATTCACTTGATTTTAAAGCAATTTGAAATTAATTTCAAATTGGAGATTCATACTTTAATGTACTATAGATAAGAGATTCGTGATTTAATATATAGTATAAATACCATTCAACATCTGAATTTCCATAATTTTGGGCTTCGGACCATTAAGCAAAAATATGTACTCTCTCCTTTTTTTTTTTTTTAAACACACAGAGAGAGAAGTCCAGAAATCTGAAGAGATATCATCTGCCAACAACACAAACAGACTATGATTTCGATGTCCAAACTCAATTGAATGCACATAAAACCAATCTTCCACACTAGTCTATCAAAACATAGCATTGATATTGACAATGAAATAAACCTGCAACCACTGCCTGAGGTGTGCAGGCACAATCTAGAAGTCATTGGTAGGATTCAAACGAGAAACTTTTGGCCTCAATTGAATGCACATAAAACCAATCTTCCACACTAGACTATCAAAACATAGAATTGATATTGACGATGAAATAAACCTGCAACCTCCAACCACTGCCTGAGGTGTGCAGGCGCTATCTAGAAGTCATTGGTGGGATAAAACGTGAAACTTTTGGCCTCAAGAATTCTATTCCATTACTAGAGCATCCCTGAGGGGTCATGAACCACTATTTCTACTTAACACACTAGTTGAAAACGTGGATGACCACGTGCCTGATAGATCATGAAATAATCCCATCAACCCCTTCTATGAGTAGCGGTTACAAGTAGCTATAAGAAAATAAATGGCGACCAAAATGCAGACAGGAAAGGAGTAAATATAAAGTTCAAGAAAACACCATAGCAAAACATCATCTGGTACAAAAAAGTGTGCCCAAAGAGCAGTCCCAGACTAGAGAATGGAAATGTGTATTATTTTCAAAGTTTGGTCCTCAAATACATACTATTTCTTGGAAAACCGTACAATAGGCAGATTTTATTTGTGATGTTACAAGTAAATACAGTCAAACATATTTTATGCAGCAGATTTATAGATTGAGTTTACCAGCTAAATACCACGAGTGGAGGGCAAGGCTACCAAATGCGAAGATATTAGCAAGAGAAGACAATCCATGAATCATCCCGAATTTCTTGTTCATGGCAGCAAGCTTTGGATTTTTCTTTGCGACTTCTTGGTTCTTTGTCCACCCAACTTCTTCCCCAATATTTGCTTCTCTCTCTGTCTTGTGCCTTTGTTTCATCATCTGCTTGCACCCACAAAGAAATCAGAGAAAAAATGCTGCTTGCTAGATGTAAGATAGAACGATGCCTAGTGGCTACAAGGACACGACTAGATATACTAAAAAACATTTGAGGCCATGACTCGAAGTATGCACATTACAATCAAAGCAACAATAAAAACTTGAAGACAAACAAAACCACAAATGAAGAAAAAGGTCAATCAACTTCGGCAAAAGCAATTCTTGCACGGATGCAAATAGTGGTAAAAGCTACTTGTTTGTACCTCGATGGTCATGGGCGTAAAGATAACAAGATTGCTCAGGTTGAAAGCAAAGGCAGCAATCAGGAACCCAAGCTGGTATTTCTCAGTCAGCCCCGATGTCTTCCACGGGTGCAAGTATCCAAAACACCCTACTGCCACTGCACAGCACACTCCCACCATCGAAAAGTATGCTGGAAACATCTTACTTTGTAAGTTCCCAAACTGATGCCTAGGCAGATTCCTTTGAAAAAGATGCAACAAAAATTGAGTTACAGGAATAATTTCACAAGCATTAATCAATATCACTCACTTCTAAAATAATAACAACAAATAATACCACTCACCAATCTCATCCCAATCTAATCATCATAAAGATTATTGCATTTTTTCATAAGATGCATAATTAGATCATTTGACAAGCAATATGAATAATCCTTAGCATAATCCCACACAACAACATGTGCTTAGCTATATGCGCAAATAAGGTGTATTCCGCATATCAGTGGATTAATTAATCCTTTCAAATCTACAATTTTTATGAACAGTTCGTAACAAAGCGTAGCAGTGAAAATTTCTAAAACAATACCGCAATAAATGAGATATATCCATAAATTACCTACTAAATGCATTCATGCAGCTCAAAACAACATCAATTAACAACGAAAAATCTGTTTGACTCTTTTTGATTGAAAAAAAAAATGAACGGAAAAAGGTTTAAAAAAAGAAAAAGAAACACAGATAATTACTTGAACATGATGATGCCGCCGATGAAGGTAACCCAGAGAGCGGCCCCCCAGGCGGTGGAGAAGCAGAGCAGGTGCGCCAATTTCAGCGAGGAGAGGAGCACCTGCGAATGCTGGCCGTCTGATTTAGATCCGAAGGTTTCCGGCGAGAAAACAACGCCGATCACCAAAAACGCCACCGCCGTCAGAAATCTAGTCAGCCACGCCATCTTTCACTGGTTGACTGGTTCGGAATTCAGCTAAAAATGGAGTGTAAAACTGACTTGAAATTATTCACCGAACTCTACTGCTTATAGAAAGCTCACCATTGAAGCTGGATTGCGGAATAAGAAATCGGACTTGAATTGACTGGATTGCCCTTTTGGTTTAAACCAATTTATTTAGGGAAAGTTACATTTATAAAGTGTTGGCAATCTATTCATTCTTATAATACTTTTCGACTTTAACATATTAATATACAAATAGTTTGTTTCATTTTAAAATTTAGAAACACTTGATCTTTTTTACACCAAAATGTTAAGTTGACTGGATTGCCCTTTTGGTTTAAACCAATTTATTTAGGGAAAATTACATTTATAAACTTAAAGTTTTGGCAATCTTCTCATAAATAAATACTTTTCGAGTTTAATATATTATAATTTGTTTAATTTTAAAATTTTAGAAGCACTTGATTTTTTTTATACCGAAATATTAAGTTGGTGGCCTGAATTCCAATTTTTCACGTATGGTTTATTTATATATCTTTCGTAATCTGCGTGGAATTCGACCACCACCTAAACTTTTGTATCGAATAAATTAAAATATCTTAGATTTGAAAAAAATTAAAATAATATATCAAAGTCGAATATGATTTGTAAATTTGAAATCAATGGGAACTTTTGGTGTGAATAGCGTAATTTTCCCATTGATGTATTATCATTTACCTTTTTTCTTTCCTTTTTAAGAGATATGTACCACTTTTTGTTACTATTATTATTATAACTGGATTGGAACAAATTTATATGGAAATATGATATACTATTCACTACAAAAATACAGCCGATCAGCGACGGATTAGCGACGGCCGAAATGCGGGTCGTGACTCGTGACGGTTTAATAAAAAGAATTTTTTTGCGACGGATCGAGACGGATCAACGACGTAACATGGCGGGATTTTCACAAGTATCAACGACGGCATTTTCGCCGCTATTCGTCGTTAAATTTAACGACGGACACTATCCGTCGTTAAAATAAATTTTTGTTATTTTTTAATGGATAACAATCCGCCGCTAATCCGTCGTAAAATAAGCGGATTATTTTTAGTTTTTTTTTAAATTTATTTTAACGACGGACAAACTCCGTCGTTAATTTTAATTCTGAATTTTTTTATTCCAAAAAAATTTAGCGACGGATTGTCCGTCGTAAGTCGTCGCTCATTTAACGACGGAATGTATTCCGTCGTTAAATTAAAATGTTTTTGATTTTTTTATATTCTGTGCGTAAATTAACGACGGATATGTGTCCGTCGTTAAACTTATTCCGTCGTTACATTCATTATTCCGTCGTTAATCCGTCGTTACAAGGTTTTAAATATAACGACGGATAATTCCGTCGCTAATCCGCCGCTAAAAAGTTTAATACAGTCGCGCTTTCTTCCCCAATTTCAGATCTGAAATTGAACCCTCCTCCCCAACCCCAACCCCCACCAGCCACCCCACCCCCGCCTGCATGACCACTGCATGACCACCACTTGCCGCCGCCGCCCGCCGCCGCCCCCTCGACTCCCACCTCACCACCGCCTACCCCCCCCCCCCGCCGCCCACACCCACCCCCACCCCGCCGCCGCCCACCCCCACCGCCGCCCCACCCCAGCCGCCGCCCCACCCCCACACCACGCCCCCACTGCTGCATCGGCGCCGTCCGCCGCCGCCGCCCCGCCGCCCCCGCCTTGCCGCCCCCCGTCGTCCGTCTAGGTTGGTTTGTTTGGTTTTTTTATTTTGTTATATATTTGTTATATATATTGAATTGATAGTGAAAATTATTATATGATGTATTGAATTGATAGTGAAAATATTATATATGATATTGAATTGATAGTGAAAATTGAATTGAGTTTACCGAATTGATAGTGAAAATGATGCATTGAATCTTAGTCTTGTGATTTGGGCTTGTGAAATTGATAAGCTTGGATGTGAAGTGGGATGATAAATTCATCGTTTCGTGAGTAAATTAGACGCATATGTGGTGTTTGATAAAAATGTTTGCGAGAAATTGATAAGCTTGGTGTGAATATGTTTAACTCAGATATGATGTATTGAATTGATAGTGAAAATATTATATATGATGCATTGAATTGATAGTGAAAATTGAATTGAGTTTACCGAATTGATAGTGAAAATGATACATTGAATGTTAGTCTTGTGATTTGGGCTTGTGAAATTGATAAGCTTGGATGTGAATTGGGATGATAAATTCATCATTTCGTGAGATGTTTTGAGTTGTTAAGTGTATAATTAGGCATATGGTGATGATTTGGTGAAATTTGAATGAGTTTGATTGAATTGGGAATCAAATGGCGATTAATTTTATAAAACTTACTCACTAAATTTTGTTAGAATTGTTATATGAATAAGATGTTTTATAAGTTTCAAAATTGTATGAGTTTGCTTGTTGCTATAATTTGTAAAATCAAAATGCACCCACTTTTATTTATAACCCATGAAAAATGAGGAAAAATTGTATCACATGAAGTTCTCTTAGTGGAAGATGGGTATAAGTAAAAAGGTATATGTGGTGTTTGAATTCGTGAATTAAGATGTTTGAGTTATTAAGTGTATAATTAGGCATATGTGGTGTTTGATAAAAATGTCATGATCTTGATCTTGATCATTTTCATTTCTAATTGTTGCGTAGAAAATCAATAGCAATCAAAATAAGGATAAAATGAAAATTTTGACATTATTTTACTATAAAATCAAGAATGGGTCTAGTCTCGCACGAGGCATCGTCTGAAGGTCCGTCCTTTTGTTTCCTCGTTTTTCTCTAGATTCTTGACTACACTCGTATCGAACTCAAAGCTCCTTTGTATTGAATGACAACACTCAAACCATCTTCCTCGTATTGATTACAGACGAGTTGTCAATTCCTTCAATTTTGCTAAGATAAGCATATAATGAGGATCATCCTCCTCCTCATTGGAAATAGAAATTGTAATGATAGTCTTCATTATTATATCTTAGCTTTTCATTCGACTTGGTCCTCTTCGCCATCACATATTCTTGGCGGATGGCACGTGTACTCCTTGTCCATGCCGTTGTCAGCGACATTTTTTTATATTATCGATTCATCGCGGGATAATGATTGTGATTATGAAAGCATTAAGAGCATCCTCACTTCTTTTTCAAGCGGTCGAGCATCCTTACTTCTTGTTCAAGCAAGAAGGATGAGTTTGATGTCGCTCATAATCACAATCATTATCCCTGCGATGAATCAAGTAATATCAAAAGAATGTCGCTTGTTCACAAGATGGACAAGCAAGACACGTGTCATATGCCAAGAATATGTGATGAGCGTAAGAGACTAAGTCGAATGAAAAGCTAAGATACAATAATGAAGACTATCATTACAATTTATGTTTCCGATGAGGAGGGATGATCCACATTATATGCTTATCTTAGCAAAATTGAAGGAATATGACAACTCGCATGTAATGAATATGAGGAAGATGGTTTGAGTGTCATTATTCAATGAAGGAGCTTTGAGTTCGCATACGAGTGTAGTCAAGAATCTAGAGAAAACGGAAACAAAAGGATGGACTTTCGATCGATGTCTCGTTAAGACTAGACCCATTCTTGATTTTATAGTAAAATAATGTCAAAATTTTTATTTTATCCTTATTTTGATTGCAAAAGGTCGCACGAAGGAGTTCATCCGAGCGGTTGACTCTACGATAGCTTATCATCAACAAACTATTGAGATGGAGGCCGATTGCAAGTCGCGCGAGCAACACGAGGCCGATTGATAGTCGAGCAAAGCCATGGAGGCATACGAGGCCGATTGCAAGTCGCGCGAGCAACACGAGGCCGATTGATAGTCGAGCGGCAGCAGAACGCGAGGCATACGAGGTCGATTGCAAGTCGAGCGCGAGCAACACGAGGCCGATTGCAAGTTGAGCCGAGAGCGAGATGACGTTGACACGATTCGAGCTCGATTCTGCGCGCAAAGAAGAGGCCTGGAGCGCTTCATGGCCGCCCCGCTTCCCCCCCTCGTGATATCGACTCCGCTTCCCCACCATCATCATATTTGGGTTGTATTATGAATTTATGAAGAAACAAAAACATTTTGTTTGTAAACTTATCGTATGATTTAGAATTATTTAGTTTGTTCGATATTATGACGTGAAATTGTTTTGTTTTAATTGTGTCGCTCGATTTAGAATGATAATGTTTATCATTTAGAATTGGTTTGTTTGGATTGTGTTTGTTTGAAAACAGGTTTGTTGTTTGTTGTAAACGGCCGTCCGAAATAAAAATTGAATCTCTATACAGTTTGTACATTTAGCGACGGACCGGAGACGTTTCAACGACGGATTTACGATTTAGCGACGGACTGGAGACGTTTCAACGACGGATTGGCTACGTGAAATAAAAAAAAATCATAATTTTAACGACGGACTGTGTCCGTCGCTATATAACGACGGATCAGCGACGGATTGTCGTCCAATTAACGACGGATTTGCGATGGTATTTTTAACTACGACGTCATTCCGTCGTTAATCCGTCGATATTAACGACGACTTAGAGTCGTATTAACGACGGATTGTAAATCAGACGACCGTTCGGAGGTTGTCGATTAGCGACTGAAACTTCCGTCGCTAATAATTAGCGACAGACGTAAATCCGTCGTTAAAAGATTGCCTACCAGGTTTCCAACGACCCCTTTATTCCGTCGCTAATCCGTCGCTGATCCAAACTAACGACGGATCCGACATGATTAGCGACGGAATTTTCCGTCGCTATTCGCCTGTTTTTTTGTAGTGATTAAACAGCTTATCTTTTAATGAAGGGATACTCAAAGCACACGAGGTGGGAGGTATAGTAATTAGGATTGTGTATCATACTTTTGCCTCGATTCGAAAATTCGATTTATTAATCAAACCATATTATCTAAAAGTTCGAGTTCAACAAATTTATTATCAAATTCGATTTGAACAGAAAAATCAAAATAATACGAAAAAATCGAAAATCCAAATTTGTTTATTTTTATTATTTATGATGTTATTTAATATTTTAACTATTTTTAAAAAATAAAATTCCTCCCATTTATTTAAGTAAAATAATATCTATACATATATAATTAAATAAAATTTAGATTTTCAATTTTTAGGTTTTAAAATATACCAATCCGAATCGATTTGAGAATTAAAAATTTGGGGAAAAAATCAATATCCGATTCACACTGAAAATAAAATCGAATGAATTTTAAATTTCGGTTTAGTTCGGATCGGATATTCGGATTTTGTGTATTTTGTTCACTGTTAATATAATAATAATTTAATTTACTAGTGTATGTTTTTGTAAGTGACTTGTAATGAGTTAGGTAGCAAAAATCGGTTAATTATATAATAGTATGGTGAATAAATGATAGGCAAATTGCAATAACGCGTAAAGAGTATGGATAGTTAATCAAATTGCAACAAAGTATAGAACGACTCTATGTCATTTGCTTTTAGTGTTTGTTTAAATCAAATAAAGTTAATGTATGAATCTTTTTAATAGTTCATCGTTGTAGTTTTATATTTAAGGGAACATATATAAAGGGATCAAGATGGCTTATTGAAATTACAATTAAATGTACATGTTCCTCAGTCCTCCATAAAAAAATGTTTATGAGCTAGTTTTACTATAAATCATAATGCAATAAAAAATAAGGGCTATTAAATTATATAATAAATAAGGACTTGAAAGTATTCTATATTTTGATTTCCATAAATATAAAAACCATTTTAGTAGCATGATTTAGTATATAAAAGATAATGGTTAAATGGGTCACTCGCAATGGGCTTAGCAATGGTATTGTGTCATTCTCAACTAAAAGCCCAATTTATAATATGATAAAGATTATAGACTTTTCTTTGCAATTCAATGTGAGACTACCACAATTAAAGTAAAAACACAAAATGGGGCATTTATGTGGTATTCTTACTGCTCGTTTGGTAGGTCAGATATGCTCTGGATAGGGAACATATCTTGACTTATCTGTTTGTTTGGTACGTGAGATCCATTATTTCACGAGCCCGTGATATATGTAAAGCCCGATATAATCCACTGTAGCTCTTTGACAAGTGTAACTCACGGTTGACCTCATATTTGTATTCAATCAAGCAGAGAGACTGCTAAGAATCGGTGGTAGCTAGCGGTCATCGCAAAGCCTCATTTTTATTAACGATGAGGTTACTTAGGCCGAGCTAGCGATCACATTTACGGTGGTAGCGGTCGGTCATTAGCCTCATTTTTATTTGTTTTGGGGTTACTTTTGTCATTTTGTTTCGTAATCTATATTTCAGAATTAATGCACTAAAACAACAAGGTTATTATCTATATTTTTATATCTTATCTACAAAACAACAAGATACGATACAAATCTAACATTATTTATTCATAATTAGGGTTTATTTTATATTCATATCATATTCTTATCTATCTCGACATATCTAAACATATCTACCAAACAATTAATTAAGTAATTAATTAGGGGTCTCTTACTCAATTAGATTGTAAAGACTACAAACAATTACTTGAGAAAAATATGATGACAGTGAGCCCAATTAAAAATTCAAACGAGAAGTCGAAGCCAATAATTCGGGTAAGGCCCGGCCCGACTACAAAAAGACACGTGTCCTTGACCGCCTAGATTTTGCGCTCCCGCCACTGCACCAAAATCAAAATGGAAATTAATGGCTCATTCATTATGAATTCTCGATTTTGCCCTTCCCTCAATTCCCCATCACCTTCTTCCTCGAGAAGCTTTTGCCAAATTAACTTGCACATTTCCGCCAAAAATTCCAGGACGAAAATTCACTATTTCCACTACGAATTTCTGCCATTCATACAATTGGCTGCTGATTTTGCAGCCTACGGTGAATTACGCCCGAAGTGCGTGCAATTGGCGCACAGTTTGAAGCACAATGCTGGAGGGCAAGCAAATTTCAGCATACGATGACCCCTCAAATGCATTTGTCGGCATTCGATTTGTTCTCAACGGGTTCGATCTAGATAGAGAAGAGGAGGTTCATTTTAATGGAGTTTTCTGTTTGAAGTTATTTTACTTGAATTTTTTTGGGTGTGAGTTGAAAAAAGAAGCTTTTACTATAATTTGGATTTCTTTTTCCAGGTGCGGTCGAAGCTTTTACAAGGCGGGGGAGTTGATACTGTGAGTTACGGGCCGGATTGTAATCACGTAATCGTCGATAAGCTTGTTTATGTGAGTGTTTAAATTGAATTTAGTTGTTTTATGTTTCCTCTTGAGAATTTGGGCATTTTTGAATTCTAATGTTTGAAAAGATTGTTAGTATGATTTTTATAGTCTTGGAGTTCTTTCTCCCTTCGTACCGTTTATCAGTGTTTGATTGAAGCTTTAAGATGGAAATGGATATGCTTTCATTCATTAGGATTAATGATTAATCCAATCGATTTTGATTCCGCTAGCTCTAATTGAATGGAAATAGTTGCATAAATGCTGTTTTTCGTCTGTGGTGCAGGACGATCCCATATGTGCTGCTGCTCGAAGAGATGGCAAGATATTGGTGACTGGACTATGGGTTGATCACAGTTTTGATGTTGGAACGCCTGTTGATCCTACCTCTGTGAGTTTCTCTTGTACATCATATTTCTATCTTGTTGTCTACATCGTTTAGTCGAGAGAAGAGAAGTATTTGTTCATTTGTTGTATTCAGCTAAAATTGTCTTTTAAATTGTTAAGTTGCAAGCATGCAATGCTTCACTGTACTAGTGCTCGTTCTATTCATGTTCAAGTGTATTCATTTCTGCATGTATTGGTCTGTACGTTTAAGTCTAGAGACTTTTCAAGACTCGACTTTCTTTGTTTTCCTTAATCGTGAAACATAGTATATCTTGAAAACTTTCAGCTTCTGTCTTAATATTTTATTGTGTTTCATTACAGGTCATGTATTGGCCAGTAAGAGATCTGAATGGGATTCCAGGTGCCAAATCTCTGGTTATGTGCCTGACTGGATATCAAAGACAGGATCGAGATGATATCATGGTTCTGACATTTTACTTAATCTCTTCTGCTTTTCAAACCTAAACACAAAAGTTCTCTACTCGTTCAAATTCCATTAATGCTGTGTTGCTCATTTTATCATAAACTCCTTTCTTACACAGAATATGGTTGCTTTGATGGGTGCCAATTTTTCAAAGCCATTGGTGGCTAACAAGGTTACTCATCTGATATGCTACAAGTTTGAGGGTGAGTTCTGTAATGTACTTTTAGTTTGTTGCTCAACATACTGGTGTCAACTGTTATTTCCACTTCATTATATGTGCATCTATGGAGCTACTCTATCTGTAGTTTGGATATTTGTTAGCATATGACTGTTCTGTAGTTAGTATTTAGTAAATCATGTTTGTAATGATGAAAACTGTTTGGCAATGTATGATAGCAGAAGTTCGGAATTCCAGTAAACTATCCTTTCCAAAAGTCTTTGTTGTGTGTGGTTGTTTTGTTAAAACGATCTTGATGGCATCAACATGGTTCTTCATTTATTTTTTGTTGCATCAAGAACTATTCTTAATGAATCTTCAAATGCTTGAATGTTTGTAATTTGTTCCAGAAATGTTTGTAATTTGTTATTTTACAGTCCTTTCTATGAATATGTATTTGCTCAATCTAGGTATTTTTGTGATTTCCATATGCACTTACAAATTGTATTCTTCAATAGGGGAGAAATACGAGCTTGCCAAGAAGATAAAGACAATGAAACTAGTTAACCATCACTGGCTGGAAGATTGGTATGTCCCAGTTCGATTATCACCAATTGAAAAGTACAATAAGGATTGAATATTTGAATTATAAATTTCAGCAGTTTGTCACATTGATCCATGATTTCTCTTTCTGCATATTTCCAGCCTGAAGGCTTGGGAGCTGCTTCCAGAAGCCGATTATGCTAAAAGGTGAGGACACAAGGTTCTATGCTTTTACTCACGACATAATAGTGCTTAACTTTCAGCATGCATCCACCTTCATAATAGTGTTAGGAGACCATTTCTTATACTTGCAGATGCAGTTCTTCAGATTTAAGATGTATTTGTTTTTAGATGGCATTTCACTTACCATAAGTTAATAAGTTCGTAAATTTGTCCCCTGATACAGTGGATATGAGTTGGAGATGGAGGCTGAAGCTAAAGATTCTGAAGAAGAAACAGAAGACATGGCTTCAGTTGACCAGAAGAAGAAAAGCATCATGAGTCCTCACAATATACGAGTTGAGAATAAAATTTTCCATCAATCACCTGAATGGCAGGGTGTTTCAAGAACCAGTGGTTATGTGACTGCATACGAAAGTTTTGTAGCTGCTGGAAATTCCAGCAAAACTCACTCAACTCCTAGGAAAGAGAATACCAGCAAAACCCAGTCAACTCCTAGAAAAGAAACCGGCTTTGGAAAAGCATCATTACCTCGCGATACTCATGGTGAGAATCTTGATACGTCAAACTCTTCTTGTGCCAGGAGTCCTGCTTCACTGTTCTCTACGGTGCCATCTAATGGGCCTGTTGGTACAGCAATCTCTGAAAGCATTGAGCATGTCTTGGCTTCAGCATCTGGAAGTGCAAAGAAGTCCGTTGATGGTGTCTTGTCCAAATTAAGTGGCAAGACTATGAAGGCCAGTCTCCCTCTGAGGTCAGAAAGAATCGAAAATAATTCAGGCAGTCCTTTGTCAAGTGTAAGTAAAACCCGACTTCGTGGGGGTTTTGACATACTGACGGAGAGAGATCTAGATGGGAGTGATCCTCATGGCATCAGATCACCATTGAAGGGAAGCTTGTTGGTCCCCATTGAGGGCCAAACAGTTGGTTCGCCCAGTAAGAAGAAACCAACAATTTCCCGTGGTAGTTCAAGATCACCAGTTTTAAGCCATTCACCAAACACATTAATCAAAAGTGGATTGGCTACAAAACCAATGGAAATGTTGGTTTCTAGATCTTCAGTTGATACTTCATGCCGATTAGCCTGTGATATGTCTCCCATTAAAGGTATTAGCTGTTTGAGGCAAGAAGTTAGTGGTGGTTTTGTCGTGCCATCAGAGAAAATTCAAGATGGAACTGGATCTGCTGGAGTAAAGACTCCTTTAAAGGGAGCCGTGTTGGACCTTGATGGGGAACAAACAAGCAGTTTGCCTGGTACGAAGAAAATGACTGTTTCACATAGTGGTTCAAAATCAAGAAGGCTAAGCCATTACCCAGTTAACGGTGCTAGCTGTTTGAGAGAAGAAGTTGGTGGCGATTTTCTCCTGCCATCAGAGAACATTCAAGATGGAACTGAATCTTCCAGAGTAGAGACTCCTTTAAAGGGAGCCTTGTTGTACCTTGATGAGGAACAAACAAGCAGTTTGCCTAGTAAGAAGAAAACGACTGTTTCACGTGGTGGTTCAAAATCAGCAAAGCTAAGCCGTTCTCCAAAGATGTTAATGGGAAGTGGATTGGGTACAAAACCAATGGAAATACCGGTTTCTGGATCTTTCGTTAGCAGTACACGCCAATTAGATGCTGATGTACCTCAGACAAATGGTACTAGTTGTTTGAGGGAAGAAGTTCGCGATGTCGTTAACATGCCGTTAGAGAGGGATGAAAATGGAATTGAATCTGGTGGAACTCCTTTAGAGGGAGCCTCATTGCACCTTAACGAGGAACAAACCAGCAGTTTGCCTGGTAGGAAGAAAACTACTCTTTCTCGTAGTAACTCCAACAAACCAACGAAACTAAGCCGTTCTCGGAAGACATTAGTGGGAAGTGATACAAAAGCAACAGAAATGCCTGTTTCTGGATCTCCGATTCATGGTTCACGTCAATCAGCTGTTGATATATCTCCTCCCACAACTATTACCAGCCGTTTGAGAGAGGAAGTTTCACTGGCATCTGAAGAAGCTTTAGCTGATTCTACTTTACTAGAGGAAAAACAAGAGTGCAATGATCAGACGGTTAAATCTTCTCGAGGAAGACCCCAAAAGCAGAGATTGCCCAATTCAGATGCAAAGGACCTCTCTCTGAGCAGGACCAAATCTTGGACTGGGGGAGAAGAGATACATCAAAGTGACCCACCAAATTTCAGACCCCTGTTTCCGAGCACAATCTCTACTGTGGAGAAACTGGATGATCATGTGGATTTGAACTCTTCAAAGGTAGATCATAGTGGCACGAAGTCGAAATCCCCAAAGAAAAAGATGCTTGCCAGGAAGACATTGGGTTCCAAACCAATTATTTGTAAAGGGAAAACTACAAAACATAAAGGGCTCCTTTCTGCCCTATTGCAGAATAAGTCTGCAGGTCAATCGAATGGAGCAGTAGCCATTGAAGACACAAATAACGCTTCTGTTGCTGAGAAATTTGTCACTGTTTCCTCAAACCCCAAAGATGTACCTGCAGGTGATGAAACTGAAGCTCCAGAATGCAAAGGGCCGAATGAGTTTGATGTGGGGAGTAAGCATTCTGTGGAAGTCGAAGAACCTCATACAAGAAAGCAACCTGGCAAAAACACCACACAAAGGAAGGAGGCAAAATCGGGGGTTAAGAAGAGCACTGAAGCTAAAAAGTCTGCAGAGTTGCCAGAATCAAAATCACCAGAATCAAAATCAACAGTTGATGTTGCAAAGAAAAAAATAACCGAGGGCAAGAAATGTCGTTTGGCTAAACCTAAGATGAATGAGTCGAAGGATCCTTCTAAGGAGACCAAACAAGACGAGAAGAAGACTGTCTCGAGCAATGAAGAAGTGGTTGTGTTGGTTGGTAAATCCATTAAAAGACCATCTAAGAAACTAAAAGGATCGCATGGTGTGGAGAAGGAAAATGAACCTGTTACAAATGAGCAACCAAGTGTAAGCTGTGATATGGGAATAGCCGGAAAGTCTAGCCCTAATAAACTAAAAAGGCCACTTAAAAATGGCTGTAAAGCTGACAAGCTCGATACAGAGGACATAAACATGAACACTGAACCTGCATGGTTTATATTGAGTGGGCATAGGCTTCAAAGAAAGGAGTTTCAGCAGGTTATAAGGCGACTGAAAGGAAGAGTTTGCAGGGACTCTCATAATTGGTCGTATCAGGCAACACATTTCATTGTTCCTGATCCAATTCGAAGAACTGAGAAGTTCTTTGCAGCTGCTGCTTCTGGAAGGTAATCCTAGTTAACTCATTTTGATCAAATTGAAGCATTATCCGACTTTGATGCATCTAAATTGATTTTTGCAGTTGGATTCTCAAAACTGATTATCTAACTGCTAGCACCGAGGCTGGAAGATTTTTGTCCGAAGAGCCATATGAATGGCATAAGAAATGCTTAACCGAAGACGGTGCAATCAACTTAGAAGCTCCGAGGAAATGGAGACTTCTGAGGGAGAGAACTGGTCACGGTGCATTTTATGGAATGCGTATAGTCATATATGGGGAATGCATTGCTCCTCCACTGGTAATGATGTCCACTCGTTTGTTCAATTTGCCTTTGTTGTTATCTTAATGATTTCGGAATAATGTATATACAATCATCAAATCAGGATACTTTGAAGCGTGTTATGAAGGCCGGAGATGGGACCATATTAGCAACCTCGCCCCCATACACACGGTTTCTCAATTCAAGGGTTGATTTCGCCATTGTTAGCCCGGGTATGCCCCGTGTTGACATGTGGATACAGGAGTTTCTAAGACACGAGATACCCTGCATTCAAGCCGACTATTTAGTGGAGTACGTGTGCAAGCCCGGTTACTCCCTCGAGAGGCATGTGCAATACAACACTCATGCTTGGGCCAAGAGATCTCTCGAAAATCTGGTTAGCCTTGTCGAGGAGTCTGTTGAGGAGCCTAGGACACCCGAAGATCACCGGGTTGATGATGCAGCATGTCAAGTGTGTGGATTGCGTGACAGAGGAGACGAGATGCTTATATGCGGCGATGAGAGTGGTAATCATGGGTGTGGTGTTGGTACCCACATTGACTGCCTTGATCCTCCGCTTGAGGCCATCCCAGAGGAAGACTGGTTCTGCCGCGACTGCTGCTGGAAAATTAGCAGCCGGAGTAATAAGAAACGAGCCTCGAAATCGAAAAAATGATCTGCCAATTCATTCTTGAATTTTTTTTAAGGTTAGACGCCATTTATGTTTGGCATAATGCTTTAGAACATTGTGAAGTAGCAATAGACAATAAAGATTACTGAATATTGCCAAGTCTTAGCATGTGCTACTTTGTATTTGTACATATAATGAATATGCAAGCTCTTGAATTATTGAACTTTGTTTATTTATATATTGTAAATTTGAGCTCTAAATGTCGTTCAAAGCACATATATGCTATGGTGCAAAGCAAATTATTAATGTACGAATTATATTTGTTTCCTCATAATCATATTCCAATAAAGGTATATAATAAGACAACAAAAATAGAAAACTTATAACTAAAACTCCTGTGTCCGCACTGTGTAATTTTAAAAATCAACGTTGGTTGTTGCTAAAAAAAACTAGTGCTAGTTTTTCGATATACACACTATGCACGTGTGAGCGTACAGGAGATTAGCTCAAACTTATTATTAATCAGCGTTATTTTTTGATATACACACTACGCGCGCATGTATAGGTGATCAGCTTAAACTTATAAGATATATTGTCTCTTGGGTGGTCCTCCATATTTTAGGAAAGAGACCAACATCTCTAAATTTGGTTCAACGATTATATATTAGGCCTTGTTTACCTTGTTTTTCAATTCCAGCCCACCTCCCGGATTTAATAAGTGAAATTAATTCCCTAAAGAAAATGGAAATTTATATCTATATGACTATATCAACACATAGCTTGCATACAAAAGTGGAATAATTTTGAAATACTATATTTTCTTCTTCTTCAACGTAGAAGCTCCAAATACTTCAGCAATGAACTGAGATCGATTTGGTTGCATTTGACGTTTTATAAATTAGGGTATATTGGTGAGATAAACAACAATTATTATTATTAGTAGTAGTAGTAGTCTTCCTTTTCTTATAATTTTGTACATAATGCATTAAATATTTATAATTTAAGTTGCTATCGTGGCATTTGGATCTGGTATGAAGACGCGACCCTCCAATTAGTATGAAGTTCGAGATATGGAGTGTAAACCCGAGGGTACAAATGGAACGAAGATAATTAGTGAGAATGGGAATTCTGATTTTGATTATGATTTTTCTTTTGGGCGGGAGAGTGAGAATTAACTTGTATACATTTGTGTGCGTGTGTTGGCCTAGTGGTAGAGTGGTTAATGCCTGAGGCCAAATGTCTCAAGTTCGAGCCCACCGTGACGCGGCCTTTAAAATTTCTGTATTAATTGACAAAAAAAATTAAAAAAAATAATCAAATCGGATCCAACAGAAACCGAAACTCAATTTGTGAATTGTGATTAATTAAGCTAAGCCAAATATGAATATATCACTTTTTTTTTTTAAAATTCAATGATTATACAGTTAGCACATGTTACCCGATCAGCTGATAATCGACAACCTCTATCGTTTGCAACACTAAGTAACAGATCTTCAGGATGTATTCACGAAGATCAACTGCAAGAGTGCACATGTGATAATGTGTTTCAGAGAAAAATGAAGAAACAATGGTAATTGATTTTGGACTCAAATTAAGGATTCGATTACAAAGTGAAGTTCTCCCTTTTATGATACTGATACTGATGGCTTCTCTAACGGCTTCACTAACCCACTAACTAACATGCTAACTACTGCTGATAACAGGATAACTACTGCTGACAATAGGAATATGCTTTTATTAATGAAAAACTTTTATACTTGGCAAGATATATTCTTAACAAATACCCCCAACAAAAGGCTTGACCTCAAGCCGTCGAATTTGGATTATCGCTATGTAATAGCAAGATGGTCTTCCCACGTAACTTCCTCTGCTGGTAGATGTGCCAATTTGATCAACAGTTGCGCCTGCAGTCTGTGTTGCGTTTGATAATCCGACGATCCAACACAGCTGTTGGATGTAGAATTGTAGCTCCATCATCATCGAACTCAGGAAAATCAGTACTGACTCGATCAGCAGGTTGCACACTTCTTTTGAGTTGATTAGCGTGAAACACATGGTGAATTTTTGCATCCGATGGTAATGCAAGACGGCTGACAACTGGACTAATGCAATCTATAATATGGAAAGGTCCAGCATAACATGGACTGAGCTTCCACTCACGATGCGCACGAAGTGACTATTGCTTATAATGTTTAAGTTTGAGGTAGACCCAATCATTGACATCGAACTCTCTTGGACTATGCTTCATATCCATGAAGTGTTTCATTATATCTTCACTTTTCGCAATAGACGCTCGAGTTGCAGCTAAATATTTTTCTTTTCTTGCCTTGATGCTTCCACTTTAATGATTTGAGGTTGAGTGTAGGTGGATATGGCCAAAGGCGTTGGGACATAGCCATATAGAGCTCGGAAAAGTGTTAGTAAAATGGATGAGTGAAAGTTAGTATTATACCAGAAAACTCGGCCAGAGGAATCCATCGAGTCCATTTTAGTAGGGTTCTGGCTGGTCATACATAGCAAATAGGTCTCCAAGCATTGATTAACTTGTTCACTTTGACCATCCGTCTGAGGATGGTAGGCTGTGTTGAGATGATGTTGTATACCCAAAATAGAGAATATTTCTTTCCAAAAAAGACTGGTAAAGATCTTATCTCTTTCTGATGCAATACTAACAAGTAAACCGTGCAGCTTATAGATAATGTGGATAAAAAAATTGAGCAATTTGAGAAGCAATGTTAAGGGTGGTGTAGTGGTGTGAAGTGAGCATATTTTATAAAACTATCTACTACAATCCAGATGGAATCCTTACCATTAGATATGGGTAAACCTTCGATAAAATCCATCGTAAGATGCTGCCATGCTTGTGTTGGAACCAGTAGATGTTGTAAAAGACCAAGTGACCTAGTTGTCTCGTGTTTACTCGACTGACATAGGTGACAAGCCATTACCAATTTCTAAATTTCACTCCTCAATTCAGGCCACCAAAAAGTGGACTTTACTCTCTGATAAGTGGCATTGACTCATGAATGTTCACCACACCCGGACGAATGCATCAACTATAAATTTTGCTTCTAGTGTTCCTTTGCTTCCCACATACAATTTCCCTTTATACTTTAATAACTATCATACTAGGAGAAGAATGACATATTGTAAAGGCTCGTGCTATACTCCAAAATTGTCTCTTGTGCTACTGCATTGCTACCATAACTATGTTGAATTTGACTCACCCACGTAAGTTTCATCATAGTTATGGTGTTGCACTCCACTTCCTCATGAACTCTCATTGATAAGGCATCTGCTACTTTGTTCTCTGATCCATTCTTATACTCAACCGAAGCAACTTGGTGAGGTATTTGTGTTGGACTAGGTGTTCCGACCAAATTGTTCTACTAAGTCGCTCGCAATAGTACGAGGTCCCTATAGTGTGGTAAGGTCGACCCAAGTCGAATCTCTCGAGGAAGACTTAACAGGGCTTATGATGTGTTACGATGAAAGCAATAAATCTAAGTCCTAAACTTGATTGGGGTGATGATTAACTAAGATTAACAGGAAATAAAACACGCAAACGATTCAACGATTGTTCAAAGCAGTTCAATAGCAACAGGAATTCTTCAAGAATGTGAGATAAACTAGGTATAAGGGTTCTTCGCCTCGATTAATCGATTTATTGCTTAATCAAGAAATCTACCTATTCATGCAATCTTCAAACCTCAATCCAAACACTGACTTTCGTTCGTGGATTAAACCTAGGTTATCAAATTTCACAAATGCATACATTATTAGAGTACCCGCTTCCAGAACCTCTAACCCAATTGATTCCTATGATGCAACGATCTATCTCTCGATAATACACAAAACATACAAATTAAATAGTGATTAATCAATTACCAAATTCTATCATGCACGTATCTAACTCTCGATAATACACGAAACATAAATAATTCAATAGTGATCAAACACTCAACAATAAACCATAGGCTTCAATTAGTATTCTTAATCAAACAAATCATCAATCAATCAATTTGAATCACCCAACCCTAGAAAAGAATTAGTTCATGCTCATCTCACGGATCAAACAATTATAATCGATAGAAATCATTATTCAACAATTCAATGGAAGAAAGATCAAATAATTAATCCTTACAATCGTAATAGTCGTGATGAATCTCTTCAATCAAGTTCTTGAATCAATCCAAGGCAAAAGAAATTACAAGGAAAAGCAATCTGATGACAATTCGCGTGGAGAGAGTTCTAAATAAACTGACGGCAAAAGAAAACTGAATAATGAAGTGCGTAGGGTTTCACGCATTTTAAAACAAATTTATAGCCGCTAAAATTTCACGTCCAGCGCCGGACGCGAGGTCTTCAAATCAAGGAAAATTACTGAGCACCCAGCGCCGGACGCGAACTCAGCACGACGGGCGCTGTGGAACGAGAGGCGGCGCAGACGCAAGACGGCGCAGACGCAAAGATGTCACGGACGCGCCTCTCGGACGGCTTAACTCGCCCGGCACGGACGCATGGCGCACGGACGCTGGCTGTCTCGATGGATTCCGCGATTGACGCCCAGCCACGGCGCGCGCTTCTCGATAACTTCAACCGACGCCAGCCGGACGCATCGCAGCACGGACGCGCGTCTCTCGATGACTTCACTGGGACACCCGGCGCCGGACGCAAGCGCGTCGGACGCGGAGTGTCTCGACGATCTCAACCGCGCCCGCCACGGATGCACCACGCGTCGGACGGGCCTTCACGCGGCGTTACACTGCTGCAGACGCACGCAACAGCGGCCACGCCGAGTCCGACGCTTGGGTGCGTTTTAAGCTCAATTTTGTAAACGCGATCATTCCTACAAAACGAAACGAACATGATTCCAATAGAAAATATTCAAACGAAGCATAAAGGAATCAAATCGTATCAAACAAACACGAAAAACACAACAAAACATACGAAACACTAGGGTTGAAATTTTCTGCTATAGCAAAAATTTGAGGCTCTGGTGATCAGTTTTGATGATGAACTAACTATGAAGAAGGTAAGATCGTCATTTTTTGAGGGCTTGTATTATAGCTACAAACTATTTCTTGTATATAGATAAACCCATATTTTTGTGCCAACCCCTTGCTGATAAAAGCTAATGGATGAGATTCTTGCATCAAAACAGCCCCAATCCCATTGTAGCACGCATCAGTTTCTAGAACAAATGGGAGTTTGAAATCAGAGAGCCTTAATATAGGTGCACTAACCATTGCTTGTTTGAGTTGTGCAAAAAATTCTTCAATTGGTTTAGTTCATACAAATTATCCTATTCTCGTCATTTCAGTGAGAGGTTTAGTCGATAGATGAACTTCTAGTAGTACCCTATCAAACCTAAGAATCCTCACAACGCCTTTACTAACTTTGGTTTTTGCCACTCTAATATTGCTTGAATTTTACTTGAATCTGCTGACACACCTAGTGCACTTATAATATGCCCCAAATAATCCACTTGCTTGTGTCCAAATGAGCATTTAGATGCCTGGCATACAACTGATGATTGGCTAAGGTTTGAAAAACTTTTTTCAAATGGTGAAGATGAGTATCCATATTCGGGCTATATATCAATATCACTACAAAAAAACAGGCGAATAGTGACGGAAAATTCCGTCGTTAGTTTCGATCGTGACGGATTAGCGACGGAATAAAGGGGTCGCTGAAAACCTGGTAGGCAATCTTTTAACGATGGATTTACGTCCGTCGCTAATTATTAGCGACGGATTAGCGACGGAAGTTTCAGTCGCTAATCGACAACCTCCGAACGGTCGTCTGATTTACAATCCGTCGTTAATACGACTCTAAGTCGTCGTTAATATCGACGGATTAACGACGGAATGACGTCGTAGTTAAAAATACCGTCGCAAATCCGTCGTTAATTGGACGACAATCCGTCGCTGATCCGTCGTTATATAGCGGCGGACACGATCCGTCGTTAAAATTATGATTTTTTTATTTCACGTAACCAATTAAATCGTTGAAACGTCTCCATCCGTCGCTAAATCAGAACTCCGTCGTTGAAACGCTCCATCCGTCGCTAAATGTACAAACCGTATAGAGATTCAATTTTATTTTGGACGACCGCTTACAACAAACAACAAACCTGTTTTCAAACAAACACAATCCAAACAAACCAATTCTAAATGATAAACATTATCATTCTAAATCAGGCGACACAATTAAAACAAAATAA
This sequence comes from Salvia rosmarinus, assembly GCA_036937905.1. Classification (NCBI taxonomy): domain Eukaryota; kingdom Viridiplantae; phylum Streptophyta; class Magnoliopsida; order Lamiales; family Lamiaceae; genus Salvia; species Salvia rosmarinus. The sequence goes on from CM072820.1 coordinate 58,182,334, forward strand.
TTTCACGTCATAATATCAAACAAACCAAATAATTCTAAATCATACGATAAGTTTACAAACAAAATATTTTTGTTTCTTCATAAATTTATAATACAACCCAAATATGACGATGGTGGGGAAACGGAGCCGATATCACGAGGTGGGGAAACGTGAGCTGGCCATGAAGCGCTCCAAGGCCTCTTGCTGAGCGCCAAGAATCGAGCTGAATCGTGCTTGAACGTCATCTCGCGCTCACCAACTTGCATCGGGCTCAGATTGCTCGCTCGCGCTCGCTTGCAATCGACCTCGTATGCCTCGCGCCGCCGCTCAACTATCAATCTGCCTCGATTGCTCGCGCCGCCTTGCAATCGGCCTCGTATGCTCCGCCGCCGCCGCCGCCTATCAATCGGCCTCGATTGCTCGCGCCGACTTGCAATCCGCCTCCATCTCCAATAGTTTGTTGATGATAAGCTATCGTGAGTCAATCGCTCGGATGAACTCCTTTCGTGCAGCCTTTTGCAATCAAAATAAGGATAAAATGAAAATTTTGACATTATTTTACTATAAAATCAGAATGGGTCTAGTCTACGCACGAGACATCGATCGAAAGTCCATCCTTTTGTTTCTCGTTTTCTCTAGATTCTTGACTACACTCGTATGCGAACTCAAAGCTCCTCAGTATTGAATGACAACACTCAAACCATCTTCCTCGTATTGATTACATGCGAGTTGTCATGTTCTTCAATTTTGCTAAGATAAGCATATAATGTGGATCATCCTCTCTCATCGAAACATAAATTGTAATGATAGTCTTCATTATTGTATCTTAGCTTTTCATTCGACTTGTCCTCTTCACTCATCACATATTCTTGGCATATGACACGTGTCTTGCTTGTCCATCCGTGAACAAGCGAGATTCTTTGATATTACCGATTCATCGTAGGATAATGATTGTGATTATGAAGAAGATCAAACTCATCCTTACCGCTGAACAAGAAGTAAGGATGCTCGACCGCTTGAAAAGAAGTGAGGATGCTCTTAATGCTGCTCATAATCACAATCATTATCCTGCGATGAATCGATAATATAAAAAATGCCGCTGACAACAAGATGGACAAGGAGTACACGTGCCATCCGCCAAGAATATGTGATGAGCGTAAGAGACCAAGTCGAATGAAAAGCTAAGATATAATAATGAAGACTATCATTACAATTTCTATTTCAATGAGGAGGAGGATGATCCTCATTATATGCTTATCTTAGCAAAATTTAAGGAACATGACAACTCGTATGTAATGAATACGGGAAGATGGTTCGAGTGTCGCCATTCAATACGAGGGAGCTTTGAGTTCGCATACGAGTGTAGTCAAGAATCTAGAGAAAAATGAGGAAACAAAAGGATGGACCTTCAGACGATGCCTCGCAAGTAGACTAGACCCATTCTTGATTTTATAGTAAAATAATGTCAAAATTTTCATTTTATCCTTATTTTGATTGCTATTTGATTTTTCTACGCAACAATTAGAAATGAAAATGATCAAGATCAAGATCATGACATTTTTATCAAACACCACATATGCCTAATTATACACTTAATAACTCAAAACATCTTAATTCACTTAATTCAAACACCACATATACCTTTTACTTATACCCAATCTTCCACTAAGAGAACTTCATGTGATACAATTTTTCCTCATTTTTCATGGGTTATAAATAAAAGTGGGTGCATTTTGATTTTACAAATTATAGCAACAAGCAAACTCATACAATTTTGAAACTTATAAAACATCTTATTCATATAACAATTCTAACAAAATTTCGGCAGAGTAAGTTTTATAAAATTAATCGCCATTTGATTCCCAATTCAATCAAACTCATTCAAATTTCACCAAATCATCACCATATGCCTAATTATACACTTAACAACTCAAAACATCTTATTAAATGATGAATTTATCATCCCAATTCACATCCAAGCTTATCAATTTCACAAGCCCAAATCACAAGACTAAGATTCAATGTATCATTTTCACTATCAATTCGGTAAACTCAATTCAATTTTCACTATCAATTCAATGCATCATCTATAATATTTTCACTATCAATTCAATACATCATATACAATATTTTCAATAAAATCAACAAATATATAAAAATAAAAAATGAAATATAAATAAAAACCCAAACAAACCAACAGACGGACGACGACGAGGCGGAGGAGGCAGGCGGCGGGGAGGGGGGGAGGCGGACGGCAGTGAGGGGGCTCGGCCCAGGGGTGGGGTGGGGCTGGGGTCAAAGTGGGTTGGGGTGGGGCGGGGCTAGGCACTGGTGGGGGGTGGGCGGGCGGCGGCGAGGCGGCGAGCAGTGGGGTGGGGTGGGGGCTGGGGTGGGGTGGGGTTGGTTGGGGTGGGTGTCGCGCGAGGGCTAGGGGCGGGCACGGGCAGGCGGCACGGAGATCGGTGATGGCCGTGGTCGGGCATGGCGGGCGGGGTTGGGTTGGGTTGGGGAGGAGGGGAGAGAGGAGGTTTAGGGATCTGATATGAAATTGGGGAAGAAATCCCGTCTGTTATAAAACTTTTTAGCGACGGAATAGTCCGTCGCTATATTTAAAATACTGTAACGACGGATTAACGACGGAATGAATTCCGTCGTTAACTTAGAGACTATTTTACGACGGACATTCCGTCGCTATTATTATTGGGAATAAATAAAATCAGAATTAAAATTAACGACGGATTGTATTCGTCGTTAAAATAAATTAAAAAAAAATAGAAATAATCCGATTTTTTAACGACAGTTTAGCGACGGAATTGGTTAATTCAATTAAAAAATAACAAAAAAAATTAATTTTAACGACGGACACTATCCGTCGTTAAATTTAACGACGGAATAGAGACGAAATGCCGTCGTTAAAACTTCACGAGAATTTCCGCCATGATACGTCACGATCCGTCGCAAAAAAATTCCGCCGCCAATCCGTCCGATTCACGACCCGCATTTTATCCGTCGCTAATCCGTCACCGATCGGTCAGTATTTTTGTAGTGTATATCATCGAAGAACACTAGCGTGAAGTTACCTAGAAATGGTTTGAACACATAATTCATGAGAGCTTAAAAAGTTGCAGATGCATTAGTGAGTCCAAACGGCATTACCTTAAACTACAACAACCATTCCAATTTGGTGATATCCCGCTGTTAAGTCCACTTTTGAAAACACAGCAGCTTCACCCAACTCATCCAATAAATCGTCGATCAAGGAAATATGGAAATTATCTTTAACTATTAGGGAGTTCGGTTTTCTGTAATTGATACAAAATCGTCATGTACCATCCTTTTTTTTCCAACAGAACCGGGGAAGAGAACGAGCTATTACTCGATTGAATTTCTCACGTTTTAAACATCTCCTGAACTAATTTCTCAATTTCCAACCTCTGAATGTATGGATATCCGTACAGGGTGAGCTTGAATGGTTTAGTAACTAACTTCAATTGGATATGATGATCGTGTGTTCTCACTGGTGGCAATTATGAAGAAATATCAAATATATGTAAGTACTTTGATATCAGTGGTTGAATTTCAATAGGTGGTTTACACTAGAGGTGATCAAAACCGAATCCAAACCGAATAACTTAATCGAACCGTGACAATTTGATTGGTTTGGATCAGTTTTTAACAGCTTCGATTTCGTTTTGTATGCAAATATTGAAAACCAATTTTTTTCAGATTGGTTTGGTTTAGCATTCCGAAATTTCGGTTTAAATTGAACCGAACCGAAGTTTTATTAATATATATTTAATATATATATATATATATATACACACATATATATATAAACTATATTAAATTAAATTATTAAAAATTATGGGCACATATGGATTAAACTTAACAGTAACAATAATAAAAATTTAAAAGTTAGTGGGCTTAATCATATTTAATTATAATAAATATGATATAATTTAAATATTTCTAAAACATATTATTTTATAAAGTGTTATATCTAAATGTTGCCACTCGATGGATTTATCTCAATATTAATTTATTGTTGTCAGTGTTTGATAGTTTGATTTATGCTATGAATGTTGTTGAATTTAATGTTAGATTGGTGAATTGTTAAATTTATGGTTTTATCATTTTTTGGATTAATTTTGGCAGTCATTTTACTAAATTAGTAATTAAAATTTCTATTAACCAAAAACCAAACCGAAATCGAAGTTTAAAATTCAATTCGGTTTGAAAAAAATTGGTCGATTCGATTGAAATTTTTGAACAGTTTTGTTTGTTTGATTTTGAACTTCGACTGAATGCTTGTTGGATTTGTATACTGAAAGCAGTTTTGGTTGAGCTTGTATACAATGTTTCTCGTTACCACTATTACAATCTCCTATCCGATTTGAATACTTGATTGCATATATCGTGTCCCTTATCTCATATATAAGTTAGATCATACGGTGTGTAGAAGATCACGTAAGTCCGTATGATTGGTCAAGCTTAATGAGATATAAAAGTTTCACGGTGAGACAACTTGAGGACGAGTTGTCGGTATAAGTCGCGTATAGATAAGAAGTGACTTGACTTGGTTGCTTGTCTATGCCGGTGCGTCTCGACGTATTGAAGGATCACGGTGAGATGCGTTCTTCTATCGACCGTAGTGAAGAACCTAGATCTCGGTGACTTACGATGATCTAAACCTCGATAAAGGTATTAGGTGAGTATGAGTTACTAACCATCGCTTTGACTTGTTATGGGTGAGGGTTATATGTTCTAACCCAATATTCTCCGCATCTTGGGTGGTGGCAGGGCTTGTATGTCATGCTAGTTATCTCAGACGAGTCACCGTATCCGTTTAGGATGATGACGCCCCTTAAGGAGCTCAAAGGTTTATTGTACTAAACCTCGCAGTTGAGTTAGCTCAAGTACAATAATAAGGTTGAGTGGTACTACTTAGGAATTAAAGCTATTAATTATTTTAGCAAATGTAATGCTATAAATAATTAATGGACGCTCGATATCTTAAATACGGGATTCGTAATGTCTAAGTGCAAGCGACTCACCTTCGCAATAAAGGGGTAAGTCAAGATTTATTCTCTAGTGGCATGAATAAATGTTTATAAATTAATTTATGTTCGGGGTGAACATAAGATAATTAATTTATTTGAGGCCCATCTTTATTCCTTGCATTTGATCCCTTGGCTGGCCCATCCAGGCCCTTAAGCTGAAGAAATCGGCGCCCCCTATGTGCTCTCTATGGCAAGATTTTATTCTCTTTATCCTACAAGTATATTATTATATTTATGGGATATGCATAGATCTTTTCCATATAAGATTATGGTAATAATCCTTTCCATATAGGATTATGGTAATGCATTATAAATATAAGGTAAGAGATAATGTCTAGGTGAATGCTCATTATTAACCTCAATATTTTCGTCCATTGAGAGAAAATTTTCGAAGATCACTATAGTGCTTAGTGAGGAATTTTCGAAAATTAATAGAGAGCAAAGGGTGATTTTTCGAAGCATTCTCCATAGATCGTCCTCACTCGGCGTTGGAGATTGGGCAACCGGGATACAGTCCAGAAGGTCAAAGCACGAGTCTCGATCCGTTCATTCCGTTCGACCCCGACAGATTCAAAGGTAAACACGAGAAAACCCCTACGTGTTGCAATTAATTATATAGACGCATGCTAGGAATATAATCAATGTATGGTGAATTAAATATCCAAGATAGATCCTCGGTGCGAGGGCTAAACCTAGTTTTCCCTACAATGCTCACCCCTAGTTTTCACTCTTCCATCATTTTTTCTATTGAAATCATAAATAACCATCTAAATACTGATTTGTTCCCCTTTCCGTAGGCTTTTTTGAACTGTTTTTCAGTAATCATCATTAGAGACATTTCTGGCCTCACTCCTTGTAGTATTATCTATTTATTTCCTCTCTTGAACCTTACATTCTGCTCGTCAAAGTTGAAAGTTATTGATCCTAATTGTCTGAGCATATACACCCCTATGACCATGTCCCATCCTCCCAACTTTAATATTCTTTTGGATGAATTGAATTTACAATTTTTTATTTTCAAATCTAATTTGGGACATCTAGTGTTACACTATAATTTCCCCCGTCTGCCACTGTCACATTCAATGGGTTAGTATACTCCAATTCACACCCGATCTTTCTTGTTGTCCCCATGTCTAGAAAACTGTGTGTACTTCCTGTATCGATCAAAACAATCAGTTTGTGTTTTCCCACTTTACCTTCCACTCTGATAGTATCTCGTAGCTACCTATCCTGTTAAAGCATGAACTAAAATCTGATATTCTTCCTCTTCGGATTCCACCTCTTTCAAGATCACTCAACTCATTCTTCAACTTCAGGCTCACAAATAATAGTGAATAACCTCTTGCATTTATGCCATACGTGATAAGATTCATCACAATTGAAACATAAAATTATTGTTTATTCTAATTTCAATTTCCTCAAGTGTGAGTTTTTTAAATTAGAGGTTTTAGTTTGATGACTCTGGTTCACTTTTTACCCCATGTCATCGTGATTCATTTTTCAATAGGTATCAATGTTATTCCCAACTATTTTACTAAACTGGCGAGGACCTCTACCTAATGATCCAGTTAATAATTCTTGCTTATTTGGTAGCTGCACATCTGAATCAAACGTATTCAGATTAAACATCTCGACCATTCTAGCCACTTCTTCTTTTAACCCACTAAGATAGCTTTGTACGAAGTACTCCTCTGACATACTTCTATTATTACTCACCATGAACACCTTTAATTCTTCAAATTTCTGAGTGTAGCTCAACACATCATATTATTTTTTCAATTTAATGAACTCTACAATCAGATTGTTTCCATTTATATTTGAGATTCTTTCTAATACTAACTCGGTAAATTCTTCCCACGTTAAATCGTCATTTCCTTCAATGTATCCTAAGTACCACATATCAACTTGCCTCTCCATATACATTGCAGATGCAAGAATTTTACCATAGTCCGACATAGGATTGAATAGAAGATACTTATTGCGCTTCCTAACTCATTGCCTAGGGTTTTCTCCTAAGAATTTAGGGAAATCCAATTTAGGACCTTTAAGGCGGGATTGCGAGGAATTACCTTGACTAAGCGACGTCGCAGACGATTCTCCTTCGTTTCTTGCTACTCCTTCTGGATGCTTGCTTTCCCTTTCAATTCTTTCTTTAGTTCATCAAATTGCTGCCGCAAAGTTGCCATCAACGACTGACTTAATTCTGATTGTTGCTATTGGATCCGGGTTAATTTGTGCTTCAAGATTCTCGATTCTTCCTTCCATCCTTGACAGATCTCTGGTGTTATGCTTCGGCGGCATGCACGGATTGTAGATTGGTTAGCTAATCAGTTGATAGTCGACAACCTCTATCGTTCGCAACGATAAGTAACAGATCTTTATGATGTATTCCAGAAGATCAACCTACAAGAGTGAACGTGTGATAGTGTGTTTGAGAGAAAAATGAAGAAACACTGGTAATTGATTTGGACTCAAATTCAGGATCCCACTACAAAGTGAAGTTCTCCTTTTTATACATATATTGTCATCTTCGTACTAATACTGATGGCTTCTCTAAGAGCTTTACTAATCCACTAACTAACAGACTAACGACTTCCTAACAACCTAACTACTGTTGACAACATTTATTAACGAAAAAATGAGCATTGGAAAAGCAGCAAATTTGGACCCAGAAAGTCTGTTTTTCAACAAAAATCCAGAATTTATTTAAGGTAACATTCGAAATCTGGATGCTTTAAATCCTATACATTCTTCTTGTGAAAGTAATCTTCTATCACGCAATCCATGATTTATTCCACTTTCAAAATATAAACTTTGAAATAATGCAAATAAAAGAAATATCATTAAACAAACTCATAATCCCTATTTAATTATGTCTTTTAACTGACCAGAAACATTTTATATTTCCACATAATATATAGAAGGAAATAGCATTAGGACTGGTCAGTTTTATGGCATTATCATCTGTTATATATACATATATATTTAATCAAATATATATAGTTAAAAACTCTAATTAAGAATAAGAATATAAAATCAGTGTGTCAGAAAATCCATTGAATCCTTCAAACTGGAGACTTTCAAAACCTGAAAAAACAAATTAATCAAATTCAACGAACTTAGATGTGAAAGCATATTTCTCCCACTCTGTCTGCACATTAATATTTATATGGAATTAGAAACACGCACAACTCACACTGAACTGCCTAAAAACCCGCACCTACGGTTGATAGATTTGTAGGGTTAGAGCGAGGGGCAGCTGTGTTTGATTAATTTCATAACATTATACAGCTACGCAACCATCAATAAATCGTCCTAATTTATCTAAAGTGAACTTACTAATTTGTTCGGATTCATATGTATATCGTGCATTATTAACTTGAATTAATGGATATGAAAACATTCAAAGAGAATTTGACATTGGAAATTTGGTAAAAATCGATAATCAAATCAGATAGGTGGTAACCGATTAACTGAATTATCAATTCTACCGGTTTCGTTTCGATTATCAATTGCGATTATTCTTCATTATTGGTTATCAGTATACTAGATAACTGAACACATCGAATCGAACTAATATTTTTTTATTTTATAAAATAATAAATTATAATTACTTAGCAGTTTCAATTTTGATGCTATCATTCGAGATGATGATGATGAAATACATGAATAAATGTTTGAATTGGAACGAACAAGATTTTAAAAAGTTGAAAAATACATGAAAAAGTTTTATTTTTATTTTTAAAATTTCAGTTATTCGATTAATCGAAAATCGATTGGTCGAACCGATTGTTTTTTGGTTAATCGGATGGTCATCCAGTGGCGTTTCGATTTGGTTAACCGAATTTAATTGAACCTGACCAAATTTTCATCCCTATCAAATTGAATTTACACAATTATTTAAATTCGATGTATTTATATGTAGGTATAAAGGTACATTTATATATGTATATATGTAGTCTAATGCAGTTTGCAGTAAGAAGTTTAAATATATGTGAGATGACTTTCTCACAAAAGTGTAAGGTTTGCTAATTAATCATACTATGTAATTTAATAGCTAAATTTTAAACTTTGAGGGTCTTTTAATGAGTTTATATGTTTTGAAAGATTTTTCAAGACGTTTTTCATTTTTATTTTGAAAGAATATCTTATAAGCTTTGTAGACAATAAATTGGAATTTTATCACATGGGATCCTTTATCCAATTTTTGATGTCTCACATTCAAATTTTTCTTTACTTTTGATTTCTTGTGTTTTAGTATAACTTTAAGCTTATTAATGATGATTCACTAATCCAAATTGTGATTTATAATTATTTTTTATATTTAATTTATATTTTGTTAATAAATGATTATTTCAATTGATTATACCAAAATTATGGTATACAATTTTTTTTCCATTTTTTAATAATAAATGTTAATGATGGTTCATTATATAATAATTTTGTATTTTTATTTTTATTTTTATTAAATATTATTAAATAATAAATTAATAGTGAAAAATATTAAACACAAAATATTGTGGGATAGAGGAGCCCATGAATACATTTTTTTGCTTGTTTTCGAAAGTAAAAGGATTTTAAAGTATTACTCCCTTCATCCCACTCAAAATGATTTATATTTTTTTTTCGAGTTATTCCAATCAAATTGCTCTGTTTCTTTTAAAAATATATATATTTATGTCTTCAAAATGTATGAGTCATATGTATTTTTTATTACTGTAATTACTTTATACTTTTTTTCTAAATAACCATATCAAAAAAAAAATGAGTCATTTTGGATACAAGAATGAGTACTAATTTACTAATTCCTAGCATTATTTAACACTTTAACAGTTTTACCTTTTACTTTCTTCCAATATCACTTCACTGCTATATTTCCTCAAATGAAATCTAACACCTCAAAAATATTCAGAGGGTTGTCAGAAAATGTTGGAGATTATAAATATTTCGAATATGGTGAGTTGCAATAACTATGTTTGTGCGATTTAGTATAATTCAAGTAGTGTAAATAGGAATAAATGACCAAATTGATAACACACATGTAGGATATATCCACAGTCATAAAAACATGTGGCAAATACTCATTTATTAGTTAATGGTCGAATTTACCCTTATTTTTCAGTCTGTTTTTTTCGATTTCAGTGTGAATTAATAGTTGTAATTTTTTTTGGAGTTACCAAAATATCAGTGATTTGATTCAACATTATATAAATTGAAAAAAATATTCATTCAAATTAAAATATTACCTCGACTTATACTTGTAATATCAAAAAATCGATCGAAAATTATTTATAATATCAAAAAACCGATCAGTATTATGATAATACCGATAGGTTTTTTCATAAAACCGATCGACCGGTTTTATGAAAAAACCAATCGATATTATCAATACCGATCGATTTTTTGATCGATTTTTGATATTATAAATAATTTTCGATCGATTTTTTGATATTACAAATAATTTTTGATTTTATGAAAAATTCAACCGGTATTATCATAATACCGATTGATTTTTTGATATTACAAATAATTTTCGAAGGGTGAATGCTAAAACCGAAAGGATTGCTTTTCAGAATTGTACAGATTCCCTCGAAATTATGTTGTTTTTTTCTGAAATATGTATTGATATAGACATCTATAATATTTTAATTTGAATTGGTATATTGTGCATGTTTTTATGAGATGAGATATATACTACATAAGAAAAATGTGGGAAACTAAACAACGGCTCACTTCTTCTATCTTCACTTTAAATTTATTTCACTAATAAACATTATTTTTAATTGATCACCTCAACATATTGATATTTATAATCCTATTCCCCTCTCCATGAAATCCAATAACCTCTATTCGATCATCCCACTTTTGTATAGATAGATACCCCACAATTAGAATATCAAATATGCTAAACTCAACCTATAAAATGTTGGTAACTCGAATTTAAGATTTTGTCAAAAATAGCGACTTTTTCGTTTTGAAGAAGGATATATATTGCTTCGAATAGCTGTGCAAGTATTTTTCTTTTTTAAGGAATTGAATTTTATTTTATTTTATTTTTCTCTGTTTTTGAGTGTGGAAGTGATGGGCAGGTACATCTGATTCCTTACAACTTACAGGTCATTCATATTTGCAGGTGTACCTTTTGGGCAGCACGTGACTCTTTTTTCACACTTTCATTCTCCTTTTTGCACTCCAAACTCTACGCAGCAAGCATCAATATATTCTCTCATTATTGGATCATCTTAATTTTTACTCCTTTCATTTAATATTATATTACTTTTTATGCATGTATTTCTACTTTATATCTTAATTATTGATCCCATGTAAAGCATAACATATTTGATACACGTATCGAACATTAAAAAAATGCCTGTTTTTTTAAAAGAAACAGAAAAATCGAAATATAATGCAGTAGAAAATAAAGAATTCATTTGTCAAACATGTCATTAGCCATTTTCATAATTATAATTGACATAATTTACAAACAGCAAAGAAAAGGAAATAGTTTCATTTTTTGTTTCATAAAGCCCAACTTCCAATGATTTTGTAAGAATAAATTTATGAAAACTCATTATTATTAGTGTGATGTATATAATAGTAGAAACTTATATTTTGATTTCACACCTAATCAAATGGTACCAATTTTAACATTAAAAAAATTCTCAGCAAATAAGTACACGTAATTGCACATTGCATTCATACTGAAAAAGTGTCTCACATTTACGATGTAAAATCAAAATAAAAAATCAATCACGTACATATAATCACATATACGTAACAATAATATATAACTAAGATTACCGCGTACAAACCACAACGTCATCTTCCGTCATAAAATATTTCGAACACCTAAATCAATCAAATAAAAATAGAAAATTTCTAAATACTCTAAACTTTTCTTCACATGGTTTTGAAATGGGGACAAGGTAAGATGGCTATCTTTGGATTATTCTCACTAACGCCACATTGTTGGGCAGTGGGGAATCATTGTTTTGTTGATTAGTGTGTACGTGAAGAACCCAATTCTTTAAATAAAATAGAAAATAACAACTTGGAAAAAAATAAAAGAACAAATAAAATCATGAAATTTCACTTCCAAGTAAAGCCACAAATATACTAGTATATTTTGGAGTAGAAGTGGAAGTATATTGCTAAAATAGAGGGAAAAGAACTTAAATTTAGCATTTCAAAGTCATCGCACTCTATTCGAACCCTCAAAAGGCCAGAGATTGTGAGAAATTTGTACGCCATTGATTTTGAGATTTGTAGCTTTCGATGTCACTTGTGCTTTTCACTTAAATTGTTTTTGTAATTTATCGTGTTTATGAAAAATTGCAATTTGCAACTTTGCTTGGAAACAAACCCAAGGCTAGAAGAGCATTCATTACTTTTGAGGAATTGACCATGCCACAAACTAATCGAGTGTATCAAATATTCATTTATATATGTGCTATATATATCGCATTTATGCGATGAAATGAGATACAAATCGAAGCATTATAAGATATCAAAGAATTAGAGTTTCTTTTATCATTAAGATAACTTTTTATCATTTGACTTTCTTAAAAAAATGATTTTGCAAACGTTATATGTGTAATATAGTTTCTGTTTTTTGTGTAATTGGCTTAGAAATCATAGAAGAGTTAATTTTATTTAAGGAAACAGCATTTTTATGAACAATCCCTCTACACTAGTGATAAACGCGCATTTTACACGTTTATAGTTGATATTTGAAGATGAGTTTAGCTCGTTTAATGTGCGTTTATGCATCGATTCTCAATGTTTCATCTATTTCTAGAAGATATTGCTCTTGGGTGTTCTTTTGGTGTTGTGTAGGTTTATATGTTGAAATTGAAGCAAGGAAGCAAGACGAGCCAAAATGAGCAAACCGACCTATTTCTAGCGACCGACTAGCGGTCGCTAGAGTGGTCATGAGCAAACCAATGAGCACCCGGAGGATTAGCGACCGCGACCTCGTGCACGCGAGCAAGCCTAGCGCCTAGAACTCACCGGACGATTTCGCGACCGGTGCGGAATTGCTAGCGACCGCTAGCCCGGTCGCGAGGTACAATGCGGCGCAAGGAGGACCGCGGCGAAGAAAGCAGCGGGGAGATGGCTCATGGTCGAGCTAGCGACATGCGAAGCGATCATGAGGCGCGCGCAGAGGCGCAAATTGGGGTTTCCACTCTTTTCTATAAATAGGCAAGAGCCCTTGCGCCCAACACACCCTACACGCCCGCACTCGTTTTATTCGGTTTCCTCGGTTTTATAGCTTTTAGTCTTTAATCTTCCTTTAGTTTAATTCTAGTATTGTTTTACGTTGTTCTAGTTTAGTTTATCGTTTCGTTATCGATCGGAACGTTTTGTCCGATCGTTTTCCGTCGTTTTCCGTTCGTTCGCTTGGGATTGGATTCAAGACCAACCATTGTTCATCAACGCTTCCCTACGGGTTTTATATATTTAATTTCGTTTTATGATTAAATCGTATTTCATTCCGTTTATTATGTCCGCTAGTTTTTCGTTCTAATCCTGGGTTTGCATGATTCGATCCTATATGTTGTGATTCTGCTATTGTTATTTACCTTCCGGGCATTGATTCATGATTCGATTGTGCTTATTTATATGTGTTGATTTCGATCAATCTTGATGCATATCTAGTTGTCGGTTAATTACGTAATTGTATTAATTGTCAATCGTTATCGAATGCATGATACGAATGAGCCTTGAGTCGAATGGCGAGATAGGACATTCGTAGGAAGCATATTCTTAGTGATCCTTTTGGGTTGCTTATTTTCCTCTAGAGGCGAAGCGTGATAGGAAAATTAGTAATCAATCGCCAATTGTCGAATGGCGAAGTTGTTGGTTATATATGTGATCTTACGTCTTATGCGGATTAAAGCAGTTAATAATAAGCGGGATAAACATCGTTGTGGATATGATTGGTGCATCCTAGGGTTAGTCTTTCTTCATAGTTATCTTTCGTGATTTTATTGCTTTATTTATATTTACGCTTGGTTATCTTTGCTTTGGATTAAATTCAAGCCCCAAATCTATCACCCGATTACGTGCTTGGATAATGATGAATTGTCGTTGAGCTAACTTCATGTTTTCGTGATCTGATCTCGTGGATACGATCTTGCTACCCCATACTTACACTTTTTGCGTGTGAAAAGGAGCGATCAACTAGTAACTCATAAATATCATGTTAATGTGGTAGAAGAACATAGTCGATTTCCTTGGTTCTTTCACAGGCCTCAAATAAACTAAGTATGGATAATATTAATATTAATATTAACATTGAATATGAATGTTATATGCATGTGCACCTCTTAACAACCCTAAATCTAGTTCAATTGTTAATAATTAGTATTTTGGACAAGATTCAATAATTGAGTTATAGTAGCTTAGTGTGAGAATTTCATCATTTTAAAATGACTCCTTGTGTGCACTATACGAAAATCATTCTAACTTATTAATCAGTGAATTATTATGTTTTACCCTCATATTCTTATGAGGCTAGGATGTAGAGATTCACATCGAGAACAGCTTTTTCTTTTAGAACAAAAGCTCCCAAATCCAACTATAATCGTAATTAATGAATACGACGAATCTAAGAGATGCTAAATTCATATAAACAAATTTTAATAATTTCAAACTATTACCTATTTGGCGCTGAGCTTTTTTGTTTGCTGCCAAGGAGAAGAGAAGAGGTTACTGACCAAACATAATAATAAATCCAATAAACCTTTATGATGATTATTTGATATATTTCAAAATTATAGAAATTTTCTGAGCGGAGTGACGCATGCTTGAATCAAGAAAGTTTTTATCTTGATTGGAGTAAAGTTCTTTTTTATGATGCCACTGCAAAAATATTTACCCAAAAGCACGAAAAAGACGAGAAAGGCCGTACCAGTTGCAGTGTATCATTATTTACCTTTGGAAGGGTAGGTGGGGTAGTAATTATGACGAGTAAAAGTTGGAATAGTAAATTCTAAATTAATTATAAAATATATAAATATTAATCATTTATTTGTTATATATTAAAATCTGCAGCATCTTGTGTTGAGTGCTGATAAGCCCTCCCTTTCCATAGTACATTATCCACAGCCACACCAACACTGTCAAACTGCTGCATTGGCTGCTTGTACAATTGGAATCATGTATTTTTTTGATCTTCTTGTTTCGAGATTTTAGCTGTCTTACATTTCTGGCACAAATAATAATGGTACAATGCTTGATGATGGGAAGTTTGATTTTTTTTTTTTGGTTGGATTGGAATTATGATGCTAGTATGCTGTAATTGTACGTCAAGGGTCATTAGATTTTTATTTTTTATTTTTGGAGTAGATATAATGATGTATGGAATGTTATAATTTTTAACTTATTCAGACTTTTGTGGAAGCTGATTGTTATTCTTTTTTTTTTTGATATTATGGAGAACCCGCAGTCGTTACCTTAGTAACGCACTGGGTAAATCTCATATTTTTGTACAATATCCTACAAACCACACAGGATAGATAGACCATACTTGAAAAAACAGGTGTGACAGACTGATTGTTATTCTATTCTATAAACAAGTTGATTATCAAAATCATTAGTCAAGACAAGACAAGAGTATAATAGTTTCTGAATTTGAAGTGGAATCATGACAAGGTGTCTTTCTACTACTACTACTACCATTAAGATCAACTTTATGAAAGATTTTGATGTACTTCAGTAATGTGTGATTGTGATAGATTTTAAATATTCAATTTTTGAGTAGTTTTGGTGAATTTAATATTCATCGCATATAAAATCCTCAAATAACCAAACTCCCAAATAAAAATCTCCTCACAAATACAAGTCTAATGGCAAGACAAAGAACCCATCATTATAAACAAACATGATAATCCAGACATGACACCCTAATTATCAACATTCGATCAATCAATAATCAATAATAGTTTCAGAGTGGGGCAATTAATTCCAAATAAATGAAGGAAAAAACAAGATCTAGACATTGTTGCAAAGAGGTTTCATGAATGAAAAACCTCGTGGAATGTCAGGGTTGTGGGGAGTTGTGTGTTGGATAAGGCTGACAATGATTTTAAAAGGGAATAGTGCATTCACACAAGGCATGAGATATAAGCCAAAAAACCAGAATGCAAAGCCAATAACACTACAGCTTCTCCTATTACAAATGTCACTAATTATAATAATGAAGCCAAATGCAATGCATTTTTATCATCATCGCATTAATTTCCAACCTCCCAATTCAGAATACGATAGAAAATGACACACAACTAATCCCATGCCATCCACAAATGATGACCAAGTTTTCAAAGCACTTAAATATTGAAATTAAATCTGTACATACACCAAGATAACATAATAAGAAATTTTAAATAGAAAATGAAAAACATTAAACTAGTAACAAAATTTTTATCCTGGGAGGGTAGTACTAGAGGATTAACGATTTGTACATTGCCACCAGAATCAGATTCTCCCGCCGGACTATTAACATTTCAAAAGCACCAATATTATTAATTTCCTTTTTTTACAGCGATAATTATAACAATTACCACGAAAATCAACAGCTCAAAGCTTCATATTTCACCGGACGGTTGAAACCAGCCTGCGCCAGCAGATTACCCACGACTGCTAAATCCCTACAGAAAACGCCTTGAAAAACAGATGGGGGCGGAGTTTTGATGGCCTTGCTCTCCTCCGCCACCGGCATTGCCCTATCGGGCGGAGGCAGGGCCGGCTGAGCAGCGGCCGCCTTCTTCCTCTGCTTCTCGGCTGCCTCCTCATCCAAAATTGTCGACATTACACAAGTGTAACCCCTCTGAACCAATCTATACAGCAACAACGACGACATTTTTGCTCGATCACGAACCGAATCGACGTCCTTCTCATCCGCAAATTCACACCTCTCAATGAAACTAGACGATTTATCCGGCTTGTGTTTCAGAGTGAGCAGTAGATGAGCTCGTTCGAGCTCTGATCGCGAACAACCTCTTCTCAATCCGATCAATGCGTAGTAATCGACGTTGCTGGTTTCTCCGGCGGCAACCCTCTGCTTCAGCTGCTGAATTTTGGCTGCTAAAGAGCACAATTTTCCAGGAATTTCTCTGTATTGAACGCTTTGCCGCTTCCAAATCGGGCCGGGGAGTTTCCGATCTCGGAGAATCGAGTTGTAGAGGAGCTTCAAATGCTCCAAATCGTGGAGGCTGTCGGGAAGGCATCTGATGGCCTCGAACAAGCCGGCTCTGACGGTGAGGGCGTCGATGCAGGAGGTGTCGAGGGCGAGGGCGCGGTTGCAGTCCGCGATTGCCTCGGCGATGCGGCCGGCAGCGTGGAAGGCAGCGGCGCGGTGGACGTAGCACTCCGAGAGGAACCCCTGGGGTGCGCCGCGGCGGCCGTCGAGGATCTTGGAGAAGTGGCGGATGGCCTCGGCGTAGAGGCCGGCGTCGAGGGCAGCGATCGCGGCGGTCTTCCGGCGGATGAGGAGCTTGATGTGGCAGAGGAGGTGGGAGATGCTCTCTGACTCGGTTTTCGGCGGGGTTTGAGGCTGATTGTTGTTGATCAGATTCTCGCCGGAGCGCGGGAACTTGTTGAAGGAAAAGATGTCGTCGGAGAGGGAGATGCTTTCGCGGCGGAATGCGGCGGTGGCAAGGCGCTTCCCAGTCTGGAGGAGCACCATCGCTTCCTCCATCAAGCCGAGGTGGCAGCATGCTTGCCCTAAAACCGAGTACCTGTTCCACAGATTGCATCAAAGAACTGAGTCGGCTCAACTCGATCAAACGAGTCAAATATTTTCGAGTCGAAATGTGATTGATGAGATGATTATTTAAATCTGATGATGAAAGTTCGTTGGTAAAAATCTCAACATAGAAATCGACGAATTTGACTTTTAAATATCGAGTGGATTAGGTGAAATTTCATTAATTGCCAGCAGTTCGCTTCGCGTAAAATTGAAGCATCCATCGCTACCATAATTATTCAACATTAAACAACGATATATAGAGTGAGAGATGAAGGATTTGGGAAATTTACCTCCATTGCCCTTCCTTCTCGACATTTTTACAGAGCCCAGCCATCACCTTCTTCTTCAAATCGGAGACGGAGAAGCACTTGAAAGCCGGCTCGTCCCCACTCTGTGAGTCGCCGCCGGAGGAGAGGAGCTTGACTCGCTCTCTCGAGAGCTGAGTCGACGAGTTATCCGACGACGCGCTTGAAGACGAATCGTCGGAGGCGACCATTTTCAAGCTCGGGATGTAATCCTGCAGCATATCCGCCACCTCCTTGAACCGCCGGAGGTGCAGCATACACCGCGCCTTCAGCTCGAGCGCCACCTCCATGCGCGGCGCCAGCGCCAGCGCCGCCTCCAGAAGCCCCAACGCCGTCGCAATCTCGCTCTGCTCTTGCGTCGCAATCAACATTCTCGCTTCCCTCACGTATCTATCCACCATCTGCATTACATTCCCAGGGATTCATCAATATCACCACCACATAATCAGCCAAAAATTAATAATAATAATAATAATAATAATAATAATAATAATAATAATAATAATAATAATAATTGAGAGAGGAAATTGAAATTGCGGTACCTTTTTGTTGGTGAGCCACCAGTGTTTCCTCTCTCCGCCGGCGAACGACGGAGATGCGACAGCCATGGATGGATTGCAGTAATCTACCATCAAAACCTCTCTTCCTCTTCAAATGTGGGTGAAAAACATATTATATTTCAATCAGGAATCTTCTCTCTCACGGCTAGGAGAGTCGATTTGAATCAGAGAGAGAGAGAGAGGAGTGAAGAGAAGAGGGAGAGGAGAAGAAGGGCTTTAAACAAGAAATGCCAGCTTTGACCTGAGGGAAAGCTTTGATCCCTCTACTTCATCGCTGGCAACCAGATTCTCTCTCTCCCAACTTTTAGAGTGAGAGACCTATACTGCTTGCTTTTCTACGCGCTGTTAATCTATTTATTTATTTTATTTTTTATTTTACTTTTATTGGAAATATATTATTTTTCATTTTCATAGCAAATAAGTCTCAAATTTAATAAAAATAACATAAGTTTGTACCTAACATAACGATATTCGTGCCGCGTTGAATTTGTTGAAGGTGAATACTGGGAAGTTTGAGATTAATCCGTTTATTAGTGAGATTCATTCAAAATGACAAAATGTGATTTAGTTTATAAATATATGATAATTATACATTTTCAAAAGTATAACATTTTATTTTTTGTTTTCTTTGTCAGATCTATTAATAAAGTAGGATATTTCATGCAAATATATGAATTTTAGTGTGATATGTATTTCTATACTTAGTTGGTGTAATTTGAGTGAGATAGCATCAACATGCCATCGCTCGATCAAAATGATTTCATTTGTTAATGAAATATATTAAAAAAAAAATCAGCTCACCAAGTCACTCACTTTATTGATATTTCTTTAGCAAAACGATATCTTTTTGATTCGATGGTGCCACGTTGACGCAAACTCACTTAAATTATACCACTAGATTACCATATCAGATTTAATTTGAGCGAAAATTCTAATTACGAAAAAATTTCAACAAAGTTTTAGTTCATGTATCCATTCACAACTTTCAAAATTTATGTGCAAAACAAAAATACTTCCAAAATTCCTTTATTTAGGCGGCAATAATAATTTATAATATGTCCTAACTAAGGAGCCTAACAATGAGTACTTCTACTAAATTTTATATATATATATATAGGGTTGAGTTATAATAAAAAGGGAGCCCAACTTATATACCCAACTTTCAAAATATATCTACCACTCATATCCAACCTAAAAATTAACTACATCCCATACCCAAACCTATTAAAAACTATATTTTGATTCAAAATTCGCAAATTGCGACGGACGTGATGTGAGATGAGAGGAATTGATTCTTTTTTTTTTTTCATGCAACATTTAACGCATGTAAGTATATATTATTCATGCACATTAATGAGGTTGACCGAGTTTGGTAAAGATTATAAACTCATATACAACTCATATTCTCTCACTTTCACTTAGGCTCGGTAAAAATTTCAAAATTTCGAAAGAGTGAATTTCATTCCCATTCCGGAATTAATAGTCGAGCTTCACTTCCGGAGGTAATTTTCAATATATAAAATGTTGCTTGATGTTTCGGTCGACTAAACCTCCCGTCGAGAAAGCCTTTTCCGCTCATTGGAGAGAAGGCTTCTCGACCGGAGAAAGCTTAGTCGACCGAAACAAGAGATACATGTATATAAGCTGAAAGCGAAGCCTGTCTCTCGGTCGACAAACCGTTGACTCGGTCGAGAAAGGCTTGTCTCCGGTCGACCAGGAGACAAGCCTTCTCGACAGGAGACAACGGTTTGTCAACCGGAGAGGCATGAGGCTTCGATTTCAAGTTTATATCTGAGTAAATTATGTTTTATTTAAATTTTCTAATAATTATGTATTAACCGAATTTTTAATAATTAGGGCCAAACCATATTTTGCTTATTCGAAGGAAGGGAGAGTATTTATTACTTACGGTATGTTTTCGGGCATATTATTTTGAATAAATATAATATGTGGAATGTTTAAATAAAATAAAAGTTGCACGATATGTGGAATGTTTCAATTTCAATTTCGGGATAAATGTTTATTGGTTTTATTGTTGTTTTACATAAAATTGAAGTTTCCGATCGAAGATTTGTTGTTTCCGGTCGAAATTTGTTGTTTCCGATCGTAGGAAGCGATATGTGGAATGTTTCAATTTCAATTTCGGGATAAATGTTTATTGTTGTTGTTTTACATAAAATTGAAGTTTCGGTCGGAGATTTGTTGTTTTCGGTCGAAATTTGTTGTTTCCGATCGTAGGAAGTTTCCGGTCGATCGGAAACAACAAATTCGACCGAAACAAAAATCTCGACCGAACAACAAATTAATTCAATTTCTTGAATTAATTTGTTGTTTCCGTCGACAATTGAAGTTTCCGGTCGAGGAAGCTTCTCCCATCGACCAGGAAACATTGATTTTTCTAATTTACATATCAATTTAATTTTAATTTAATTTTCTAATAATTAGTTATTAATTGAATTTTGTAATAATGCGGGAACCATATTTTACAATTATTTTCGAAGGAGCAGTGACAATATGTCGGACTTACGGTATGTTTTCGTGTATATTATTTTGAAACATAGTTATGCGATTTTTAATATGTTTACCGTATGTATATTTTGTAATTGAGATATTTTTCCGACTTATAGTATGTATATTTTGGATAAATGATGTATATTTTGGATAAATGTTGCTAAATGTGATTGAATATGAGTAGTTAATATTTGAACGATTGAATATGAGTAGTTAATACCGATATGGCTTGAATAATGTGATTGAATAAATAGTGTTTATGGCTCAGATGTTTTCGATTGAATGAGATATTTGTTTTGGCTTGAATAATATTTGAACGATTGAATATGGGTAGTTAATACCGATATGGCTTAAATAATGTGATTGAATAAATAGTGTTTATGGGCATATGTTTTCGATTGAATGAGATATTTGTTTTGGCTTGAATAATGTGATTGAATATGTAAAATCATTTGAAATTTCAACTTTGGATTAGCATTGAATTGTTGTATGTTGTGTAATATGTGGTATTGATATAATTGTAGGTTCTGTTTTCTTGAGGCTACCACGATAAATGTGGTGGCGGATGTAAAGACTTATTATAGGATGATTATTTTAAGTATATTAAGAATGTCTTGCTAGATAAGAGCGTGAAGAGTTGGTAGATATGTTTAGGGGTTGCTTTGGTCATCGATTGATTGGACTCCGGGCCTAAGTCTAGCTTATCTTTGCACCATTTAGTCTCCGTCGGATAGAGCCTACGCATCCGGAGATGTATTTTTCATCAATGGAAGATATATGTTTTTCCATTAAAGATTATGCTCTAGTCACCGCCCGCAATTTGGGTCATCATCATTTGATCCCACACTGACTACGACTGGCGACGTTGAGGTCTATAGCCTTTTTGCGGGGCACAGATTACATTACGTAATCTAGTAGATAGATTTTGTAGTGATGATTTTAGTGATGATGTAGATCTTCGTCACTATTTACGTGTGGCCCACGTTATTACCCTCATGGGTTCGTATTTGGAGTGCGATCACGGGAAGATAATAGTGATTGGGTTTGGGCATTGGTTGACGATCCGAGGCGTTTGGCGATTTCCGTGGGGCCTACGGTTACGAGATATTGAGATATTATACGACGCAGATGTCAACCTAATGCTCAATACCACTTTACGGACGATCTGGGCACTATATGCTTGGTCACCGAGATCATACCGAGCTTGGGAAGTATATTTGGGACGTCATCAATCCCACAGCGTGTCCGAGAGTGTTGAGGTGGAAGTTCAAGAGTAGGCTCTCACCGCGACTTCTGATCACTTTTTGAGCAAGAGGTATTGAATTTTATTATAATTTTAAATCATGTATGAGGTATTGTATTTATTAGAATATTAAATAACATCTTTCAATTTATTGTAGGTCGGTTATCATCTCACATCCATCGAGATAGGACTCATTCGAGGTTAGCACCGTTCTTGGGTGTCTGTCTCACACCCTCTCCACTCGGTGTGACTTTTGTTATACCGTCAAATCCTTTGAGGAGGGACTACAGTTCCTTCTCATCGTGGTGTGTCTCATCCGGAGGTGGATGAGCCTCTCGACGTAGACGTCGAGTTCGGAGGAGGCTCCACGGTTTGTTGAGGATCCCGATCTTCGTGGTCTCCATCGAGCGAGCCTCGAGCCTTCGCCCGATACCCACCGGAGGACATCGTCGGTTGGGTTCGTTGAGGTTCCGATCGTTGATGAGCTGCGCGCCATATGTGGATAGCCGTCCATCCGCTGAGAGGCGGGATACGGGAAGACGCACGGGAGGCGGCTTCATCGGCGGTGGTGGTCGGCACCTGGCGTCTTAGTTCGCCGATCGTCGTTGGATTGGGAATCTATCCGGAATCTGTTCGGGAGGAGGAGGGCGAGCGATCGACGCATCGAGAGGTCTATCGAAGACAAATTTATTCCAAAGATAAAAGTGGTTTGAAAACCTCTTAGAAGACTCGATGTGGTTGCACACATAGGGATGATCTGACTACACATGCACCTCATGTCCCACGCCATCCGGCGGCGGCGGACGAGAGGTGAAGATCGAGAGACCACATCACCGCCCGATCGGATGTCCCCGAGGCGGTGGACATATTGAGCCGGTGAGGCAAGACCGCATCGGCCAGTGATACCCTCCCCGCTACTCACGCGGATCCATGGTACCGATCCCGGAACTACATCTCATCATTCCATGATGGGATGGACCTATTTAGTGATCCGACGCCTCGGACGTCGTGAAGCGGACTTTCGAGCCCGTGCAAGCGGCAGTTGGAGAGCAGGTAACTATTAAGTCTCATATTTGGCGGTTTATAATATTTCATTATATTTGTTATGTTTTCATTTCTCTAAATTAAATGTTTGTAGTTCGGGATCCGGAGAGGTGAGCGGGCACGAGACCTTGGTGTAATGAGGTCACCATACGTGAATAGCCCGATGCCACGTCCATTATCCGATGATACATTGATAAATTACCGCGTTTCTTGAACACAAATAAAGCGATGGTGGTTGTTCGAGTCTTGATCGACAAGTCCAGTTGCATTTTTCGTGAATATCGAAATGCCGCAGGCGTTTTGATGTTCGGTGCGTTTTATACAATATGCTTCGTTTTTTAAGTACATCTACTTATATTGATATGTATCCTAAAATAATTTTGCGGTCGTCGATCTATTCATGGTGTATTTGAGGGTGAGACTCGATGCCGGATAGGCGTATTGGATGGGGTGGATTATCAAAACACAATCATCCTCGATCTTGGTTTTTCGTAAGTCTTTAATACAATCAATATATAGTATATATGTGTAGTATCTCTAATTACTTAATTTTCAATGTTGAATAGATGTTTCTGCAAAATCAATGGTCCGAGGTACACGCAATGCTTTCGTCCTACATTCAAGACCCGCGTGAGGCACCATTGATCATGACCCCTGAGAGCATTGCTTCTACATGGCAGCCACCATCGCATTGGATAGCAGTTGTCCTCGGCATGACGGGTTATACATCATGGTTACGTGCCACGCAGGTAACCTTATTTAATACAATAAATATTAATTTATCTAAATGGTTACGTGTCCTTGTTTATTTTATCTAAATATTAATTTTTATAGATCATTATCCCTTGCGTCATCGAGCGGCGTTTCGCGATAGTACGCGTGGATATGCACTCTGGTCATTGCGTGCTGTTTGACTCGCGTATTTGGAGGATGGACCAGGATCAAGTGGATGCGAGGATGATGGACTTCGTGTGCCTGACTAGATTATTGCGGCCGTTTCTTCTCTTCACTAGATGGTTCGAGGCTAACTCCCACCAGATACCACCATGGAATAATGATGCGATTATTACACGAGCTGCCTCTTCAGAGGTATTTGACCGGAAGGCGATTTCGATGATGGTCCATTTGCGTGCATGATCGTGGAGCGTCTTATTTACGGTTCACCGAGCATCGAATGAGGTACGTCTAATGTTGTAGCATATAGACATAAAGTAGGTGGAAATATATATGAGATGTGTGATCCATATAAGAAGCCGAGAGGAAGAGGAAGAGGAAGAGGAAGAGGTAGAAATTAGCATGTACTGGTATATTGGTATGTATTTGTATATTGGTATGTATTGGTATATTGGATGCAAATGGATGTTCATATTATTTATCGAATATTTGATTATCGATAGTTATTAATCCTCGTGACAACAACTTAGTATTTAACTCGAAGCTAAGATCGTTGAATGAATTTGTGTCTGTTTTGAAGAATCATAGCTCAATGAAATAAGTATTACATAACCTGTAAAAATGAAACAGACGTTATTCGAACAAACAAACAAACTCTGTGAAGATCAAAGTTTTTCACCGCTATTCAAACAAACAAACAAACTTCATCGCTCAAGCTTCTTCTTTTTCTTTTTTTTTGATAAAAGATTAATGTTTTAGTTAGTGAGATATATATGTGTTACGACGGATTGTTGATGTTTAGCGACGGATTTTTCCGTCGCTGTTCGCATGTTTTTTTCTAGTGTCAATTCAATTCAATTCAATTTGATTAAGTTAAAATAATAATAATGTTAATAATATCTTTACATGAATGTTTTCTTTCATTACAATGTCACTCGTCTCTGGATAAGTAAGGACACTTCCGACGCGTATGAGATTCATTACCACACAAGCTACATGTCCGTAGTGCACGACTTCTACTACTCGATCCCACTACATTGGATGGACGATATCGACCCACTTTCGGGCGCCCCACTGACGGACTCTATTAGGAGGCATAAGCGTAATTCCAAAGAACATATGGAGGAGCAGTCCAGTAGATCGTGGTGAACAGATTGATCCGATCACGAGTATGCTTGGCTAGCTTTGCGAGAATGGTAGTACTCACATAGTTAGATATATGGTGACCTTTATGACTAAAAATTTATATAATCAATTATATGTAAGTGAAATCAATTTGATCAAAAAATTAACATAATTAAACTTAAATTGTACCATATAGTCAATGACAATGACATGAGAACACGGTATCATATCCATGTCCCACTCCAAACACGCACACGATTGCGTATTGAGATTGACTCGAATGTTTTGCTTCCGTGCTTGACTTTGAAAGTGGAGTCGATGAGGGCACTACATCGTGTCTGCGTGATAGTTCCATTGATACCATCATCTACGCGTTGCTTGGGTCGATTCACGCGCACCTCTTTCGCTTCATGTCTCTCATCGAACCATTTTTACGTAATGTGACGGATTGCCTCAATCATTGAGCAAATTGGCAATCGTCTAGCCCACAATATTCGAGAATTGAATGATTCGGCAATGTTCGATGTCATAAAACCGTAGCGCCTAACGGGCATCGTGATCTAGCCCACTGCACTCCAACCTCCACCAACTTGGTATATGCGCCACTACCATCGGCCTTCACGAGACTTTAACATAGCCATCGCTTTTCAAAGTGTGCATCTTGTACGCATAAGCGGCTTTCGAAATAACTGCGGATGGTTGCCCAAACGGGTGATTTTTTCGCAGATGGTAGTAGCATAATCCGTGTGTTGCATCGGGTAGACACACTTGACCGCGTTCATTATCTTGACATGGGCATCGAAACAATCAACATCTCGGATTTGATCCATAAGCGACTTGTAGTCGAGGCGAAACCAAGTCCATGAGACATCATTCTCGATCGGACCAATTCCATAAGCTAATGGAAAAACTTGCTCGTTGTCGTCCTTTGTCACGGCAGCGAATAATATGCCTTTATTGCGGCCCTTCAAGTGCGTCGTCGACTACAATCACGGGTCGGAGGCACAATGTGTACGCCTAACTGCATGAACCGAGGGCGACAAAGAGGTGACGGAACCGACCATCGATCCAATATCCAAGTCGGTCATCGAACCGGATTGCTCATCCGTAACATATGCGAGATAACTCGGTAGTAGTGAAATGATTCTTCATGTCCACCGTATATCATCTCGATCGCCTATTACGGGCTCGCATTGCTACTTGTATGTAACGTACACCGTACTCTCGCCGCAAATCGGCCATAATGGACCTCGGCTTTAGCACTTCACCGTCTTGGCGTATTTTTCGTGATATGTATGCTGCAATTACACGGGCATTAACCTTCCTTACTCCGATATTCACTAGGTTACGTGCGCAAGTATGTATAGCATCAAACTTGCGGACAAACCAAAATCCACCTTCTTTGCGATGCACGTAGTAGAAAAGGACACGATTATGATATCGACATTTGAATGTAATCCTCGAATTATCGGATCGAGGAATAACAAATTCTACTCGACGCGTTCCAAATGCCATAGCCCACCGGATATCTTGATTCACCCTTGTTGTCGAAGATGGAACCTTCGTCACGGCTCGTGAGTGGAACCGAGTCCGAGGACGAGCAAAGAGATTAATCAAGCATCATGAGGAATAACGAGGACTAGCCGGTTGCTCATCTCCTCAACTTTTTCGCTCTCAGGCCTCCTACGTGCTCTTGCGTGTTACTCGCATAATCGTAGATAGAAGCTTCCCGAATCCACCTCTCGGCGGATCCATCGTCAAACTCTACAAATGAGCCATAGCTCACCAAAGCGAACTCGCGATCTTCTTCCTCTTCATCCGACTCTTCATCTTCTTCTTCTTCAACGTAGTCGTCGTCATCGTTGTCCTCAACAAGTGTATCGCCCCGGTTGTGGTTGCGACATATGTTGGGAAAGTAATTCTGGATGGATCCATGTGTTGCGGCATATATTGAGATGTATCGACATCAAACCAATCGATGATGTAAATTGTTGTGTCAACGACGCATCGAACGATATGTTTTGGGAAGTGTAGTCATATGTTGACGAGGATGGTATCTCAAACGAAGGTCTATATAGTTCTTGCTCCGATTGGGATGTGTCGGCATCGTGAGTCACATAGACCTCGCTTGGGCATCATGAGCCAATCGAAAAGTTGATCATCATTACTCAAAAGTAATTTGATAATTCTACCACCCGAGATCTCGATAGATAATGCGGTTGGTAGGTTGTACTCAACTAATTTCCCAACATAATTTGATTAATCATCTCTATGAACTCCCGAGATAATTACATTGTCCATTCGAACAAAGGCGTTTGATCGATACCGCCAATGTAACATAAAGAAGGATCCCACGCCTCCATATCGAACAATAATGCTCTTCCATCCCGACATCTATAACAAATACAAGATTACATTAATGAAATATCTGATCTTAATATGATTTTTCTAATGTACAAAACAAATATACATTCTTAATGTTTAGACTAAAATTATCGCTACAATAAGAAAAAATAGCAATCTAATCAAAGTCTAATTAAATAATTAAATTCTCTACTATAAATAATTAAAGTCTCTTACAATAAATTAATTAAAAGGGATTTATCTAAACGAATTATCCAATAATTACAAATTGCGAAACAAATAATTATCTAAACAAAATTAACAATAATACTAAACAAAATAAACATAATAAATCTAAAAAATTTAACAATAATAAATCTAAACAAAACTAACAATAATAAATCTAAACAACATAAATATCATAAACAATAATAATTAACGCATGAATTAATTAGTCATTTACATTATAATTAATTACTATATTCATCCTAATTGAAAAGACTTAATTTCTTAAAACTAAGATAATCGCACTAAAATTATCCTAATTGAAAAACTTAATTTCTTAAAACTAAGATAACTTAAGAAAAAATAGCAATCTAATCAAAGTCTAATTAAATAATTAAAGTCTCAACTATAAATAATTAAAGTCTCTTACAATAAATTAATTAAAAGGACTAATCTAAACGAATTATGTCATGTGAATCTAAACTAATTATTCAATAATTATATCCAATTATCTAAACGAATTATACAATAATTATAAATAGCAGAAACAATCGAATTATCTAAACAAATTAACAAAATAAATCTAAACAAAATTAATAATAATAAATGTAAATATAATTAAGGATCAATTAATTAGTCATTTACATCATAATTAATTACTATATTGAAAAGTAATTTATTTTAATTATAATTGCATATAAATTTTACATCAACATAAACTGTAATGTTATTTTATTTAGGTCTCTGTCAATAAGATCTTCTCGCTAAACATGTATTTTCATAAGTTCACGTTCTTGCTTAAAGCTAATAACATCAATTTTAAAAACTAAGGAAAGCAATAATACTAAACAAAATTAACAATAATATGTATTTAAAAACTAAGATCTTCTCGCTAAACATGTATTTAATATTTTATTTATTTATTGAAATGTAAACTATAATTCTTAACTAATACTCGATCGTCCATGTTGAATCTTAAAAAAACTAAATCTAAACAAAATTAACAATAATAAATCTAAATCCAAATTAACAATAATACTAAACAAAATTAACAATAATAAATCTAAATCAAAATTTAATCAACCTAAACACATAAAAATTTCTAAATCAAAATTTAATCAACCTAAACAAATCAAAATTCGAATAACTTACTTGTTGAGAGATAGCTGGATCTGGATTGAAGAAAGGAATTTGAAAATGTTGAATATAAAACCGAAATGAGTAATTTGAATGCTAAAAGGATCGAGAGCAAATTTTGAATGCTAAACCGAAAGGCTTGGATTTGTGATATATGATCGATCGGTTGTAGTATTTATGGAGAGAATTGTAAAAATTCAAAATTGAATTATTGGTGGTCGATAGTATTTATTGTAAGCTTTTGCTTTTTGCGATCGTATTTCTCTTATTTTCGGTCTTTTTCCGTAATTCAAAATTGAATTATTGGTGGTGATAGTATTTATTGTAGCTTTTGCTTTTTGCGATAGTATTTCTCTTATTTTTCAGTCTTTTTCCGAGATTCCTCTGCTTTTAATTTGCTTTCCTTAATTTAAAGTGGAATATATCATAAGTTCATTTAAAATTAATTTCTAAAACAAAAAGCTCTCTCCGGTCACGGTTTGATGTCTCCTATCGACATTTTCTTGTTCCGATCGTAGGAGACATCAATTAATAATTAGTATTAAATTCATTTGATAATTCAAGATTCGATCGAAAATATGCTCAATTCATTTGATAATTCAAGATTCCGGTCGATCATGATTAAATAAGTTGTTTTTATACTATAATTCTTGATAATCCTTGTTTCCGGTCGAATTTTTCGAAGATTCCGGTCGACCGGAAACATGATTAATTAAGTTGTTTTTTTATAATTTATAATTCGATTAATCGAATCTTCGTTAATTAAGTTGTTTTTATAATTTATAATTCTCGATTCCTACGATTTTTATTCCGTTTTGTTAATTTATATATTTATATAACTACCGATTCGGTCGATATATTTAGCATATGTGTAAATTATTTTGTTTATTTATATAGTTTTAATTAAATCATTGAATCATATTTTTTTAAAAATAAAATATAATTGAATGCCGCAATTAATTAACACATTCACATAGTCGATTCGGTCGATAATCCTTGTTTCCGATCGATAGGAGACCTCAATTAATAATTAGTATTCAATTCATTAGATTTATCCTTGTTTCCGGTCGAAAAAGGCGATTCGGTCGATCAATTTGATGTTTCGGTCGACCGAAACATCATTAATTAAAATGGGAAATTTCATCATTTATCGCTTGAAAATTCGATCGACAATTCCTTGATTCAAGTCGATCGAATCAAGGAATTGTCGAACGAATTTTCGATTTTCATGTTTAAAAAACATAAATGAATTAAAATTAATTAACACCTAAAATCGAAAATTCGGTCGACAATTCCTTTAAAAAAACATGATTCGATGATTTAATTATATTTTTCATGATTTTCTCTATAACTATAAAGTAATTTAAGCGATTATAATTTCAAATCATTTATCCGATTCACGTGTTGTCAACAAACATAAATATTCTTGATTCACATGTTAACGGACAAAACATTCTTGTTTGGTCGGTGGCAAATCATTTCACCGATTTAAACCGCACTAGATATATATTAAAAATATAAATGGGTATGTGGTATATTCATTTTGGAAAATGGGTATGAATTGCATACACTTTTACAAATGTGTGTAGTTTGATTTGTATAAAAATGGTATATTCATTTTGGAAAATGGTTAATGCACTTTATGTATAAAACTAATGCACCCTTGATTTACGGTAAAGATAACACTATTCATCAATATTTCATAACGCAGTAACTTTATACACAAAATGCATTAACGTTGTATTTAAAATGCATTGGTTTTAGGTTTTCTGAAAAATAAGTTTTATTTGAACTTCTCCATATATATATATATGTATATATATATATATATATATATGTGTGTGTGTGTGTGTGAATTGATTCGTGTGCATACAATCTTTAATATACATAAATGAAAACAAATATTGTCCATTAGATTTAGAAATCTCACGATTATTTTTAAGTGTGCATATGAATTAGTTACATGCACATTTCTGTATATAATTATACATTTGTATATTTGCACCGTAATTTGTATATTGAATCTGAAGCGTCCATATTGATTTATCAAATGTTAATATCTATTATTATATTTATCCTATAAAGAGTGTCCATACGATAATCAATTATATATAATACTCAGTAATCAAGCTTTTATCGAGCTCTTAATAATATGACTCGTCTAGCTTTCTACTAAATATTAGCAAGAATTCAATTATATATACTACTTAGTAATCATTTAGAATACTATTTTTTGGCAATAGCATAAAGATTCATCACGTAGTAAAATTATTGCGAACTTTTAAGTTAGTTCAATAGTTATATCTAGATTCGTAATTAAATCATAATTAATTTCACATTTCGAATTTGGTACGAAAATAAATTTTGTTCGGTCAAATTGGGTTCATGATCCTTTGACATTTCCACCACTAAACAAAGGAAACATGGGTAATAGTAATTTGACCGGCTAGCGGCGGTTTATTGAAGGCTAAAAGTGTTCACCCTTAATAGAGTAAATTTTATATTATTATAAAATAAAATATAGAGTAATCATGAGTTCATCTTTAACAGTCATTCTCATTTAACTCTATAATAAAATATTATATTATATTTTATATTATTGAGTAAAAAAATAGAATGATGAATTATGTCATTTTACATGTAGATTGATATTATTCATATTCTCTATTGGAGAATAGAGTGAAATGCATTGTTGAAAATGAAAAAGACTGTACATTAGAGTGTCTTGAATCTCTAACAATGCAATTCACATTATTCTATATTAGAGAAAATTAATAGTATCACTGCACATCTAAATTGATACTATTCATCCCTCTAACTTTCTTTCACTCAATAATATAATATATAAAAACAAAATATTTCATTTTAGAGTTAAATATAAAGTTGATAGTTGAAATGAATATATGATTTACTTTATATTTTATTACATAATAGTATAGAGTTCATTCTGTTATAGAGTGAACTGTTGGAGATGCTCTAAAAACTTGATTTTTCTGTAATGGTTCACAAAAAAGAACTAATAGTAAAATAGATGAATTCTTTCTCGAAAAAAATTACAAAAAATATACTAATAATAGAGGTCATGAATTTCTCTGTAGCAAAATTACTTTTTTTTTTTAATATCTCAACTCGTGATAACATTGCATGGATCTTGCAAATAATATGGAAATATCAACTTCAAATTAATAATCATTATGAATTTACTTCTGCTATCAGAACTTGCAAAATATAATCTTGTTTTTATGACAATATATTAAATTAGATCATCAACCTAATTATTCAGTTTTACAGAATGTGATGAACAGATGGTGCAAAATATTATGTATAATAACGAAATATATAATCTGATTTAATTGTTACACAAGCGATTGTGTTTGCCATTTTGATAAGCCTTTAATCGATTTCATTATTTGTATTAATCTGTTGGGATTGTATTATTAATATCGGTCAATACGACCAGATTCAAATACATATACTACCAAATTTATTTTTAAAAAAATACTACTACGAAATTTCCCATAAGGAAAAAAAGAAAAATAAATAAATCTAGTAGCAAAAGTAAATTAAATAGCACAAAAAATTGTAATTATTGCAGTTACCGACTTTCAAAACCTTTTTTCTGTAATACCCCAACTGCTACAGTGTATTTCGCCACGTATCACAATATATATTGCAAATATTTTCTAAACAGAATTTAATGATATTAATTCTATTTTGATTTACTCTTTCTAACGCAATCTTGTCGTTCATCTCAAAATATCTACCAAATTTTACATTTAATTCTTCTTTCATCTATTCACCAAAAGTTTATTTTTTTATATATATATTTTAACCTTTTAATGTAAGATATATTCTCCAATCATTACAATTTATTAAATCCGTGTCATAAAAAATAATACAAACTTTTGATAAACAGATGGAGTAATAATAATTGGTCCTATTCTCAAGAAAAAAGTGTTAATTAATAAATAATGCACGAGCTAATTTGTTAGTTTAACTAAAATCTTTAAAATATTTATACAATATTTTAGTTTTTAATTTATAGTAAATTGAATACTTTTCATTTTTTTCGATCACTTAGTATCGAATGATACCTGCACCATAAATTCCATATGTGTTAATAATAATACACTTGGAAGCCAAAATTTGCAATAAATGAGTGGTTCGAAAAATTTAGAAATATTTAATTTGCTACCAATTTGAAAATGGATACATAATTGGAACGTCGCTACAGTTGGATAGAAGGATCTGTGAGGTTTTATGAACGATGTGTTAGGTGAATGGAGGAAACACATGATATAATTTTTTTTGCATTTTCAGCTGCTTTAACATAAGAGCAACTCAGTCAGTGACTAATCTATTAGTCAGCAAGGTTAGTAGTTCAAGCAAGACAGAGCATGAGATCAAGTCAGTACGGGTGCCAGTTAGTGTGAAACATCCGATTTGGTCTAATTTCAGTTGAGTTTTGTTTAAATGTTGCAAAGCAAAACAATAAAATAATAAATAAAACAACTCTCCTACATCCAAAGACCTTTTGAGTGTGAATTCCAATTAAACTTACAAATTTCTTGTTTTATACTTCTAAGAGAAGTGATTTCAGATCTCATGCAACTTGAAATCGTCCATCCTTTGTTTTCAAACCATGACCTATTTCATTCACTTTAGAGCTACTTGCCACCATTTTTTTCAGCAGGTATACCTTGATGTTTACTCACGGCTTCACTTTAACCCTCCTTTTCTTAAATTTGATTAAGGCTACATTTCCAACTAGGTAAAGCTAAGGAACACTCATTTAAACTCTATTACAGATTTTACATGAAATGACATCTTAGATAAACAAGAGACTGAGCCTATGTAGTTTCATAGTTGATTGAGTGGTGAAAACCTAAAACATTGGAAGAACAAAATTTTGTCCAAGTCTCGTCAGAATTGGAACTGAAAGTTGGAGCACAAAGCAACCAACCATACGATGCAATTTTGCAATGCTCTTTCTTTCTTACATGTGCCCTTTTTTTCAACTAGAGAGCCTTCCGATTTGTAGAGTTATGGATTCAAAACTAGACTTCGTATTTATAAAGTTATGGATTCAAAACTAACCATTGGAAGAGAATCGTTTGAATTACAAATTCTATATGATAAATACGACTGTTGGACTTGTCATCTTGTGCTTTGTAGCTTTGTGAGTCAGATAAAAGCTTTTAGTGATTGTCAGTATGTTTGACAGTTCTTCATCACAGTTCGTCTTTAGTCTTCAGCTAAGTCCACGTCTGTTCCCATGCTAACTTTTGTTGACTTATTATGGCTTCGATCTTTTAGCACTCAGATCTTGAAAAGGCTATGACTGACTCTAGACCTCATCCTGTGAGTTTTCGTGGATCTAGGAGTCCTTCCAGGTATGATAATCTTTTGTCCTTTTGATTCAAACTCAATGAGTCATAATAATCATCAGCTCTTCTAATTAAATCATATTTAGTTAGTCTTGTTGTTATATTTAGTTCTTATGACTTCTTTAAGACTTATGAATTTTATTTGCTTGTCTGATGTTCTCTTGATCTTCCATTGAGCTGGTTATATGTTGCTTTTGTCTTTGTTTACTTGATCTTGCTTTTTCAGAGCTTGAGGTGTGACCTTTGATGAGCAATTAGGGTTCGTCTGAGTCATTTCATCCTTGAACGACTTCAACTTGATTCATTCTCAGACTAAGACATATCTAAGCAAACGTTCATCTTTCTAACAAGTAAGTTGAATACAGACAAGACATCATATGACTATCGTTGGGTAGATAAGATTTTAAAAATATTTTCAGTTACTCTTGAAATCTAATAAAAACATTGCCTTGGCCTCAAATTCTCAACAGAATCAAAGTTTGCATCGTTTAGCCATTAATCCAAAAAAATATGCACTGAATTCTGAATTGAAATCGGACCACTCGTTCTAATAAATGTAAGAAATATAATTGAATTACAATTATAGTGATAGTGGTTATTAGTCATGAAAAGAGAAAAGAACCTTCTTCTCTTTACTTTCCCAAAAGTTGAATTGATATCATAGAATTTGTAGGAAATCAGCATATATTATAAACAACATCACAGATGTGGAGATGCCACAAGTCTCATATGGCAATGAACAAATTGAATAAATTAATTATTTTTATAATAGAATATCCAAATTGAAGTATCATAATAGCCAATAGAATTTTACATTTTTTTAACAAAATGATCTGTATAATTATATCATAAAATAAGCAAAATACATTAGTCCTATAGTAAAATCTATAAAAGATAAAAATAAAAAATGACGATATTGGATAAAATTACATATTGATGATGGTTGAAGAAAAGAAAGTATTCCCCAAGTCGTAAACCACAAGAATCAGGCCCTTTTCCTTTTCTTTTCTTTTCTTTTTAATTCTTCTATTTTTAAGCTCCTTTCCTTTACGATGGGTTCGCTCCTTTTCATCCTTTGCTTTAGATTTCACCCAAATTGATTAATGAGTGCACATGAATTGTAGTGGATATAGATAGATGGATGGATAGAAAGCCATATGGCCTACCTCTCTCTTAAATATTTACTCAGTTTTATTTATCTAGAATTATGGCTTGATTTATCAATGGCATGGCTATTGATATTTAATTAGGCCACATTTTATGTTTGCACTATACAGAAAATTCTAAAAACTTTATAGTAGAGAGATAAATCACATTATGTGTGCTCACATTTGCATAATATTTGAATCATATGAATTCTAATTTATACTAAATAACTATAACATAGAGTTATTGTTAGTGGGACATTACAATAAACAATTAAAAAGATGATTAAACTGGAACATTATTAACAAAAAAAATTGGGACGGGACACACACACACACACACAAAGAGGCCACGTATTTATTATTCTTGCTTTACAATAAAGGAGGTTCCTAAAATTTACAATCTCGTGGGATGGGCCCCACCCCCACTTGCCACATCACTAAATGCACCAAGCAAAATTCCACGTGGCATGACCTGATAAGTGGTCCCACGCACTTCGCTACCATTGGAATTTTGAGGGGTCTAGCCATTATTGGATCCACCAGATGCTCAATTTTATTCTTTACATTTTCTTTTGTTAAGAAAATACTGATATTATCATAACATTTAACATCGTTTTTAGTAATATCTCAACATTTAAAATGTAAAATTTTTATACTTAGTATTAAACAATGTCAAATACTATCCCTAATCACATATTCGGATTTCCCACAAATCGACATGTCATTGTAGAAGGCGTCAGGCATCTAGTTGAAGGAGCAATAATTATATAACAATTTTACCAACTTGCATAACACATCGATTTTTTGAGACTGAAAATATGGTTCTATATTTTTTTCCAATATTACTTATCAAAATATTACCTTCTCTGATTTTTTGGGAAAGGTCTTAAACGAAAATATTAGATTTTTTCATTATTAAAAGAACACCATGACTTTTTTTTGTCACTTAAAAATATATATTTTGGATACATAGAGTGATCTATGAGAATGAGATTCAAATTCACACATATCCATTGCACTTTACCCATTGGCCAATTCAGCATAGATATATATAACAAAAATAATTATCAATCAAATACACATCTTATTATTGAGTTGATCATGAAATATAAAGAAGCAAATGATGATATAATGTGCAAATATTTCAACTCATTTCTTTATATTGGTTCACATTTGAAATGATAACTTGTAGGCAAGAGGACCAATCATGTGCATTGCCTGATATATATCAGGATATGTGCTATATCACTTCTCATGATTTTTAATTTTTTTTCTATATATATTTTTTAATTTCAACATCATCACACACACACCCTTCTTTAAATGTTGCATATTTGAAAGAAAAAACGAAGTAAATATTACGTAGTGGAAGTTGACTATGTTGCGGCGAAATTGATTTGTAGAGTTAGCTCAATATTTAAGTAGTGCTAAAGTCTTTTGCCTTTATACATTCGACGTCTATAATTTAGTTGGATGGTGCGTTGTCACGTTTAACGTCAATAAATGCTTCTTTAATTTAAGAAACTTCATTCAACGCTAAATTTGAATTAGGAGATTGAGTATCCGAAGTTTGGCTTCTGACTTGCCATTTATTTACATTAAATTGCACATTTTATTAGTTCAAAACATCTATTTCAGCTTGTCTTGTTTCACCTAACATCGCAATAATAAAATTAAGTAGTTTCAACAGCTATTTATTATACATGATATCACAAGATGATCACAAATTTAAAGGAAATGGAAATCATTTTTCTTGTTGATAATGCGGCAACGTCGCATAAGCTGCCATGTGTACAACATTTACATATGAAAACAATAGAACTTAAACATAGGAATGAACTCTAGTGACTCAACGGCTTACATCAATTAATTAAGAGTTAATAGATTTGGAACATGGAATGAACTCTAGTCACACATAATTTTACATGACACTTTTACATTGTAATGTGTAAACATTAACCTATGAAGTAGATCATTTCGATGTCTTAATCATATTTATTATTTCATATTATTCTTTTTTTTAGTAGAAGCTTGTGTCTATTTGATTTATTATCAATTTCGCAAATTATAAAAGTGCTATACTTTTGTGTTTAGTGTGTTGATTCTGTTGAATATAAGCTGTAAGCTAATTTATTAGTATTAAAACCACTATGTTTTGCAAATGCAAAAACTACTCAAATTTGTTACTAAAAACATGCTTATATCAAAATTTCGAAGTGATATTCCATCTTTTATTGCATTATGTCATTTTACTCATTGCACAAGCATAACTTCACCATTCATAATAATAAAGAACTCTTCCATTTTCTATTAGTTTTGAACTATAGTGGTCCTAACCTACAATTTACATTATTGCACACATAAAAAATTATTATTTATCATTTAAAAATTTCCCAATAATGATATATATAGATATACTAGTTGAATTTGGTGTCCCTTCTCCAACATCAGGGGAAATAGCCTTAATAAAAAAGACAAATGGGCAGAGGGGACCATAGATAGCATAGGTTTAGTTACATTACAACCATTCCTTATTATTACAGCTAATATTTTCCAGCTTGTAAGTAAAATAGGGCCCCCTATTTCATTGGAATAATCCAATTTTTGATTCTATCTAATCATCACCTGTTTGCAGCTAGCAATTGTATGGGCTCCAGGCTCCACCAATTTTCATATTTCACATTTATTTTCCTCTTCATGATTACATGATCGGAAACGTGTATATATAGAGAGAGAATTAGGTTTAAATGATAATTATTTTTATTATAAAAACTAAGAATTAAATGAATTCGTTATGAGAGTTGATGAATTTTACTCGGGTTCAAATCTTATGAAGGATAAAAATTTTATTTTTTTGGATTCAATAACTTTTCTGACGGATACATATTTAGCATTTTTTTGTTCTCACGATAAAAATAGTTTTTATGTTAACCCTCTCATATATATATGTTCAAATAAAAATTTTATTTAAAGTGAGAACATGAGAATTATTTTCAGTCACTAGATCGTGAAAATATACGATAATCGCATCGTTTCTTTGGATGGATGTATTATTGATCATCACCGATTCGAATCTCATGAAGCGATTTATATTACTATCTAAACTCTTTGATTTCTAACATTTATTGCAAACTACACATAATTCAAATCCGAACATGGCATGTTAGAAAATCAACTAAAGGTACCCATGGGTGGTAGCTAATTATAAATATGGAGTTAGCTAAATGTGGTACTTTATTACGGATTAGTTTCTAATAATATATACATTGAAAAAATTAAATATAATTATTTAAATATATACAATCTACTTTCAAAGATATATATTAAAAATAAATATGTTATCGTTCGAGTTATAGGGTTTTTTATGTGTGAAAGTAGAAAATATCCTTAGATCAATATATTTTACTCGAAATATTTTTGATTAAATTTATAATTGTGATAATCAAGATTAAAAAAAATATGAGGATACAATTTTATTTTATATTTTACCTTTTTGACGTGCTTTATGATTGATCTGCCTGTCAAGATTGAAAAAGATGTTTTGATGGTACAAATACATTATGTTATTGGTGGTACATTTGCCCCCACTATTTTGTGAAAATACTATGTTTGATATAACATTTTATTTTCAGAAGACATATCAGGAACATATTTATTATTTACCATGTTTGTGTCTGTAATCAATATCTGAAATATGACAAATTGACAATTCCAATAACTCAATTTGTACTGATGACCTTGAAATAGGTATTGGCCTATAATTGATCTTGCAATATCGTACATTATTTATTCTATTAGTATATGCACTTATTTGTGAAAAAATACGTATTTATTAATATTCCTAATATTATTATTATTATAAATCGAAATTTCATTTTGTTTAATATTATAGTTATAATTAAGAAATTGTATCTATTATCTTTAAAATACAGGAACGAAGGTGAGTCGTATTCATTAGATAATTTACAAACTACGCAAAAAAGATTAAATGTACAATTAACGTTTCATAAAGTAAAAGAGTATTAATTGTCCCACAAACTTTAGTCAATTGATTAAGAACTAATAAATTTAGAACAAGAGTATTAATAAAATTTAAATGTTTACGATATCTCAGTTAGGAGTTAACTCCTCCCATCATCCTCGGGATGTAATTAAGGGGCTCATTTTTGTAATTTTGAGTAATGATCAGCCGCCTTTTATATTGTTATAACTAACATCCATTATTTTCCTTTGATTAAGGTTGAGACTTTATAACATGTGCCAGTGATGTATCGACAACTCGAAAAGTGTTCCATGTCCCACAAAAACTAAAATGAACTATTAATATAATTGGAAACTGAAGGAAAAGATAAATGATTAATTCTTTGGGTGCTCCAACAATTTCAATTAAAATTCAAAACTCAGGAGTCGGATCCGAAATGGAGTATGTTATTAAATATAGATATATAAATATCTGGTGTTGCATATAATTGAGTTGATGGTTTAGGAAATACTTAATTCATATTCCCTCATTTAAAAAGTGTTCTATTAATATTTTTTCTTATTTTTTAATAAGTGTTATGGTTCGTAATTTGAGAGTGAAATTATGTTATATTTCTTATTTACCCTTATTTAATACTCTTGGAATACATAATTGGTTGTATGAATTTATTTATCATGGTAATTAATGAGATTATAAATATAAATTTACCTATTTCCTTGGTTTGTGTGATCTAACAATATGAGACACTTAAAAAAGTACGGAATGAGTATATTAAATTGTTTAGTTCTAATTGTTACACCATTTTAGAGAAGTGCCAAATCAAGCAATCAAAACAGCCGATGGGCTGAGTGAGGGGAAACTAAACCTAATGAAGTTGTTCGAGAAAAATCGAACATTACTATTAATGAGTATGCTATGGATAAATTATGTTACATTTAATTGTTCTAGTATTCGATCGATTAAGAGACTAATCTCTCTTGTTTAGGCCAGTAACTGGATGAGATTGGTTCAAGACTTCTCAATTGTATTTCATAAATATCATTATTTGCTTATCAAATATTCATTGGCTAACTTATAATAATAGAATCAAGAACATTGGAAACCATATACCAACTCCATTTTAAATATGAAAGTGGAAAGAACAAATCCCCCTTACAAGACACATAGATACAAGGGGAACTAATATCAATTCTAACCAATCAATTAATTAATTAATCAAATACTATATTTGAATAAAAAATAAAAAATAACACAAAAGCCCCCATTCTCAAGACATGTTAGTGTAAGAGGGGGCAATTGTGTGGTGTGAATTCCTAAAGATTCTCTTATCCTATCTCTTAAGCCTTTAATTACAATCAACACAAATTAATATTGTATTATTTCGAAAAATTATTTTTGGCGGCATGATTAAATAATTTTATTTGGATGAACGGGTTAACCAATGAAATGCGTGGGCGTTCCAACCAATGTGAAAGTCTGAGGCAGAGAGTGGGCCTCGCACGTGCCGCCCATGTGTCAAAATCGTGCGAGCCACTCACTTTGTAAAGTAACGTGACAGCCTCATTTGTCTTGCTCTTTTTTGCTGGAAATTTTTGAAAAGAGATTATCAATTCATGTGCTTATTTTGATTTTTATCATGGGGTTTATGTAATAAAAAATATTTAATTTCCCACGAGTAGGTGAAATATATTTTTACTTTGTGAGAAGTTGTCGAGTTTTTGAAATTATTAGATATATTGTTATTACAAGGGGTGATAATAGATCATATCCTAATATTTGGATACTTTTCTTTTAGTGTTCGAATACTAGCATAGTGTTAATAAAATACCTAGCATTTCATAACTTTTTGCTTAACATTTCCGACGCACATATGCTTAAATGGCTTGTCGGAGAATCCACATCCGCAATCCACAAAGAGAATTTTTAAAAAATCCTTGCTGGCTTCACGTGATCTCAGTAGTCCAAGACTGCTACCGCCAGAAAAACCTCCCTGAAATCTAAAAACTCAAAAGAGGAGCCGAAGGAAACAAGCACATAGACCACCGCTCTGTCGTCGTCGACAGCAATGAAAAAGGAAGTGGATCAAAAATTCGACAACAAAACCAACGATGCCGAATTCGATGTTGAATTATCAAGCCCACGTTGTCGGATCCAATCAATTCGAAGAAAGCTTCTTCATAGGCCTCGATGATATCTAGCCCAATTCTTTTGAGATGTTGCTCACGTAAGTATCTAGCGGTCGTGACAACAACAAGCTTTTTGGATCCGTTTGGCTTTAACAATTGGGGTTGAAGCACCACGGCTGCCACCGCCACATCCAGCTACAACACACGAGAATGAGATATTGCCTTGGGTAAGTGATGAAGACGATGAAGTATGTATGTTGTACAAAACAATATCGTTTCTTGCAATTATTTTAAAAAAAAATTATATACATGAATTGCGGAAGTGGACTCTCTAGCTAGTTATGTAAGCATGTGGGCACCATAAACTCACCGGAGGACATTCAATAAATGATTATGAACTGTCAATTATTTTATTTTAGTAACAATATACTAACTTTGTGATACTAACATAGTTGTGTTGCTATTGCAATTTTAATTTGAGACCTTGGATTTGGTTGTTAAATGTATTTGTAGATTCTTGATTTTGCAAAGTTCGATTATTTTGCCAGTTCGATTTTAGTTATAATATGTTTTTTCGATTTCAACTTAATAATATTTTAAGGCGTGTTAATTTTTGAAGTTGTCAATATATCAAAATATATATAAAAAAATCAATATTATGGCTTATTAATGTCTAAAAACTGCAATAATTGTTGCAAGTGACGTCCCCATTTGGTTTGCTAAAGGAATGTCAGCACCTTGAAATTCTTCGATATTGGTAATTATTGACTAATCTGTAACTAATGAGCTATTTTAACCATTCAAATTTTCATTAGGGCAACTGTTCATTTTTTCTTTGAATCACTAGATGTACCCAAAGTTTATTAAATTACCTTTCTATTTATAGACTTTGAGCACGATGTTTAAATCGTGACAAGAGACAATCAATATAGTTATATATGAGATTCAATCAAAGTAAATATAATGTGCAAATCCCCACAGTTTCAGAATAAACCTAATCAACTCATAGAAGTAGATCAACAATTATGTGTGTGCAATACTACTTTGATTTAAGAAAACAGTCATTTTATATTTAAAATTCTTCAAAATTACAATAAAATGTATATATTATCTATATTATTTAAATTACTTTTTCTATATTCGCTCATTTGCTAGTAAGTTTGAAAAATCCAAAACATATCAGTATGTGTGTGTGATTTTGTTTTTATTATCAGCCAGTAATAAAATAGGGGAGAATTATGGTGGGAAAGAGAAGCAACGAATTTAGACTTAGAACCCAAAGTCAACTATATTTTTGAAATCGTTGACTATTAGAAAAGTATTTATTCAGTTTTTTTTTGGAAACATGCAAATATTCAATCCCTTTGACTGCAAGCAAAAATGTGATCAGTAGTCAAATAAAGCAATCACCGTACTTTGTATAATACTCCAAAAATATAAATGTATTTTTTATGTATATGAAGTATGAACGCGTATTTACACTGCAATGCATTGACTATTTAATTAATTAAATTACTGAAGCAAAATAAAATATCAAGAATGCTTCTTACCGATGTAAAAGGAACTAGATCTATGTCTCGTATTTGTTCATTTTATTTATTTATTTATTAATTCTTAATAAATGCTGGATTTTCAATCATTTTACAATTTTAGTACTATCTTTAAATGTCTAATATATTTTTTAATTTATTGCAAAATTAACCCTCTCAAAATTTTATGGTTACTAGAGAGCTAGCTTGATATTCTCACCAGCC
Organism: Salvia rosmarinus; assembly: GCA_036937905.1. Classification (NCBI taxonomy): domain Eukaryota; kingdom Viridiplantae; phylum Streptophyta; class Magnoliopsida; order Lamiales; family Lamiaceae; genus Salvia; species Salvia rosmarinus. The sequence continues at coordinate 58,225,908 of CM072820.1, forward strand.
AGTGTTGTATTTTCTATTTTCGATTTGGTTAGTATTATAGTTGATATGTCAAAATCTTAATGACCTAAAAAAATAGAAGGTTTGTTAATTTTGAAACAAATTGAAAAAATTATCGCAAAATTTCACAAGTCGTGTTAAAATTGCAAAATGAATGAAAATTTGTGTATTACTCATTCCGTCCACGATACGTATATTACAATTACCTTATTCGATATCCATAAAAATTGTATCACTTTCCTTAATCCTTATTATGACACTACTCATTATTCAATTTTACTGACATTCATTATTTATCAAAAAAAAATTCCTATCACTCACTGTTGGAATAAATTTATATATGAGCTTAGATTTGGAATCTACATTTTGTGTAGATCAATATAGTGTATTTATGTGTTCAAATCCATTGTGGGATGAATGAACAATTAATGCACAAAGATGGCTTCTTAATGGTGGGAATAAGTTTTCTATCCCACATTGAAAAATAAGGAAGCTCTAAGCTATTTATAAATGAGTTCACATCAATAAGGAATAATCAGTGTGCACCATCTATGGTGCACCCCATGGGTTTTAATTAGCTATTTTATGGCTAACCCAATGCTACGAGGATGGTGCAAGCACCATCCGAGTCCGAGAGTCCGAGTCCGAGCACGTGCACGTCGCACTTGTCGCATTGGGCGCTTTAGAGGCGCACTTTGCACCTGACCGGTTGGTCGGCGGTTGGGCCTTCGCACCACTTCGCGAACAGCACCGTGGGCTATAAAGGGACCCGAGAAGATGATTAAACACACCTGAACGAAGATAATCAATCTACTCATTCATTCTTCTAAATCCTCTCTGTCCCGACTATCTAGTAGTTCGCCGGAAATACGTCTAGTAGTGCAACTACTCGTATTTATTAAACCGTTGTATCTTGGAGATAATTGCTGTTGAACCGCGTGCACTGTAGCGGAGCAATATTATCTTCTTGGAGAAAGAGTCTAACTCTTGCCTCGGTTATATATAGCATTCCCTTTATACGTTATATTCGCATTTCTACATACCCAGTTTCTAACAATCGCAAGATAATATTCTGTGGAAATGGCGACAAGTCGAAGCAACGTTCCGAATGCCCCTGTTCATGCCGAAAAGCCGGAAAAATTCTCAGGTTCTGAATTTAAGCGTTGGCAATCTAAAATGCTTTTCTACCTGACTACTCTCAATTTGGCCCGTTTCTTGAATGAGTCACCTCCTACTGTGGAGGAAGATGAGACCGATGAACAAAAACGCAATGCGTTAGATGCATGGCATCATAGCGACTTTCTGTGTCGTAATTACATCCTCAATGGGTTAGACGACACTCTCTATAGTGTCTACTCTAATGCCAAGACGTCGAAGGAACTATGGATCTCTTTAGAGACAAAATACAAGACGGAAGATGCCGGTCTAAAGAAGTTTATCGTCGGACGCTTCCTAGATTACAAAATGGTGGATAGCAAGACGGTACTTGAACAAGTGCAAGAACTCCGGTTGATTACGCACGATATTCTCGCCAAGGTATGGAACTTCTCGAATCATTTCGAGTTGTTGCGATGATCGAGAAATTACCACCAATGTGGAAAGAATTCAAGAACTATCTCAAACACAAACGCAAGGAGATGGGACTTGAAGATCTTATTGTCTGATCGAGGATCGAAGAAGACAACCGCCGTCGACAACATGGCAAAGAAATCGTCTATGGAGGCAAAGGCAAATCTAGCGAATCAAGCACCAACAACAAGAAACGCAAGTTCAACGGGAAGAAGCAAGACCGAAGAAGCAAAAGAGGATCAAGGAGATTGCTACAACTGTGGCAAACCCGGCACATGGCGAAGGATTGTCGAAACCAAAGAAGAAGATGGTCATCAACAAGCAAATGTGACGGAGGAAAAACGGTACCCTTGACTTATCGAACTCGATTTATCTGCTGTTGTAGATGAAGTCAACATGGTAGGCAACCCAACTGGTGGTGGGTTGATCTTGGTGCTACAAAGCACATCGTGGCGATAAGTCAATGTTCTCCACCTATGAACCCGTCACCGAAAAGAGGAAGTTGTACATGGGCAACTCCGCAGCTTCCAAGATCGTTGGAACGGGAAAAGTTGTGCTAAATATGACTTCGGGATTGAAAGTGACGTTGACCAACGTGCTGCATGTTCCCGACATTCGCAAGAATCTTGTGTCCGGTTCATTTTGAGCAAAGTCGGTTTTAGACTAGTGTTTGAAGCGGACAAAGTTGTAATGACCAAAATGGTCACTTTATAGGAAAAGGCTATCTAGATAATGGCCTTTTCAAGCTTAGCGCACTCAATGTAATCTCCAATGATGAAATAAAGGAAAGCGTTGCATATGTGATTGAGTCTCCTAATTTATGGCATCATAGATTAGGACATGCAAATTAAATACACTACGAAGATTAGTGAATTTAGAACTATTGCCAAAGATATCTTTTGATCAACATAATAAATGTGAAATTTGTGTTGAAGCGAAAATGGCAAAGAAACCTTTTCATTCGGTGGAAAGATCAACTACACCTCTAGAATTGATTCACACCGACTTATGTGATTTAAAACTTGTGCAAACTAGAGGTGGAAAGAATTATTTTATAACATTTATAGATGATTGCACAAGATTTTGTTACGTGTATCTTTTGAGAAGCAAAGACGAAGCATTCGAAGCTTTCAAAAGTTACAAAAGTGAAGTTGAAAATCAACTCAATGCCAAAATCAAGATGATTCAAAGTGATCGTGGTGGCGAGTATGTTGCACCGTTTGAAGAATTTTGTCGTGAAAACGGTATTATTCATCAAACAACGGCACCTTACTCACCACAATCAAATGGTATTGCCGAACGGAAAATAGAACATTAAAGGAAATGATGAATGCTATGTTGATTAGCTCGGCTTATCACATAACATGTGGAAGCTATCCTTCGGCAAATAAAATATTAAACAAGTTACCCCAAAAGAAACAAGATAAAACTCCATATGAATTATGGAAAGGTAGGAAACCATCCTACAAATACACGAAAGTGTGGGGGTGTCTCGCAAAGGTCGAAGTACCAAAACCAAAACAAGTCAAGATAGGCCCTAAAACTATTGATTGCATCTTCATTGGATATGCAAACAATAGTAGCGCATATCGTTTTTTGGTACACAAGTCGGAAATACCCGACATGCATGAGGAATGATCATAGAATCAAGAAATGCTACATTTTTGAAACTATATTTCCCAAGAAAGAAAAGAACGACGCAAGTTCTAAAAGAGAACTTATGAAGAAAATTGCCGAAAATATTGGACCAAATGTTGAGCCAACACCTACACCAAGGCGAGGAAAAGCGAACAAAAAGCGCAAAGTTCTTTGGTCCGCACTTTGTGGTTTATTCGTTGGAAGATGATCCTAAGACAATCGAGGAAGCATTGTGCGGTCACGATCTTTGCTCTATGGAGAAGCTATCAATAGTGAAATTGAATCTATCTTAAACAATCACACTTGGGAAATCGTTGACCTTCCTCCTGGTTGTAAACCTTTAGGATGCAAGTGGATTCTAAAGAGAAAGTTCAATGCCGATGGAACTATTGATAAGTACAAAGCACGTTTAGTAGCCAAGGGTTATAAACAAAAGGAAGGGTATGACTACTTTGATACATACTCACCTGTTACAAGGATTACATCCATAAGAACGCTACTTGCTATAGCTGCGTTGCATAATCTTGAAGTACATCAAATGGATGTAAAAACAGCATTTCTAAATGGGGATTTAGAAGATGAAATTTACATGGAACAACCTGAAGGGTTTGTTATCCCCGGACAAGAAAACAAAGTTTGCAAACTTGTTAAGTCTTTATACGGACTTAAACAAGCACCCAAACAATGGCATGAGAAATTTGACCAAGTGATGATGTCAAATGGATTCAAAATTAATGAATGCGACAAATGTGTTTACATTAAAGGGACATCCGATAATTTTGTCATTGTATGTCTTTATGTTGATGACATGCTCATAATGGGTAGTAATCGTGATATAATCATGAATACTAAAGAAATGTTGAAGAGAACATTCGATATGAAAGACTTGGGATAGGCGATGTGATTCTAGGAATTAAAATTTCTAGAACACATGATGGAATTGTCTTATCACAATCTCACTATGTTGAGAACGTGCTTAAGAAATTCAAAGCTTATGATCTACCTCCGGCTAAGACACTGTTGATTTAAGTCTACACTTAGCCAAAATCGAGGAGACCCGATATCCCAATTGGACTATGCTAGGGTCATTGGAAGTCTAATGTACTTAGCAAATTGTACAAGACCCGACATAGCATATTCAATTAGCAAGTTGAGTCGGTTCACAAGTAATCCAAGCAAGGATCATTGGACCGCATTAACTAGAGTTCTAAGGTATTTAAAACATACTTTGAACTATAGTTTACACTACACAAGATATCCAGCTGTTTTGGAAGGATACAGTGATGCAAATTGGATATCCGATACAAAAGACTCCAAATCCACAAGTGGATTCGTGTTCACCATAGGTGGAGGAGCAGTGTCATGGAAATCTTCTAAGCAAACTTGTATAGCTCGATCTACAATGGAATCCGAATTCATTGCTTTAGATAAAGCTGGCGAAGAAGCCGAATGGTTAAGAAATTTCTTAGAAGATATTCCTTGTTGGGAAAAACCCATACCTCCCGTTATGGTACATTGTGATAGCATGTCAGCCATAGGGAGAGCTAAGAGTAGCATGTATAACGGTAAGTCTCGACACATTCGTCGAAGACATAATACCGTTAGACAATTGATCACGACTGGTATAATGTGTATTGACTATGTAAAGTCAAAAGACAATATAGCGGATCCGTTTACTAAAGGTATTAATCGTGATCAATTATACAATGCGAGAAGGGAATGGGATTAAAATCACGCTTAAAGAACGTTCATAATGGTAACTCAACCATGATGATTGGAGATCCCAAAACTTGGTTCAAAGAGACAACTAAGTTATGAAGGTTTAAGTTATACACTTGAAATCTCAATAATCCATTCTCGTAGTTGTTCAAGTGTAACCCTGCAGTTCGTGGTAAAGGGTAAGTTTTAAAGAACTTTTAATGATTCCTATAGCCTTATTGGTGGAGTATAGCAGGATACTCTTCATAGGAGATCACCTATCTAAGTGTGAAGTGTGGGCGCTTCAAATAAATAACACTTATGAATCAAGATATGGTCCAAGGCGAAATGGACACAACGTGAGAACGAAAGATAGTGTATCTATTATTGTGTATGTGTTATTGTCTTGGTTTACACAAAAGCGATCGGTTCGAGACATCGTGTTCACCGAGCAGTGAGTAAATCCGATAACACTATACTAAGGAAGGTTCAAAGCCAACAACTACCTATCCTAATGCAATAATAGGTCATCGGGACTTTGATAAAACTTGCATTTGCATTAATCGTCATTCATGTGGGGGATTGTTGGAATAAATTTATATATGAGCTTAGATTTGGAATCTACATTTTGTGTAGATCAATATAGTGTATTTATGTGTTCAAATCCATTGTGGGATGAATGAACAATTAATGCACAAAGATGGCTTCTTAATGGTGGGAATAAGTTTTCTATCCCACATTGAAAAATAAAGGAAGCTCTAAGCTATTTATAAATGAGTTCACATCAATAAGGAATAATCAGTGTGCACCATCTATGGTGCACCCAATGGGTTTTAATTAGCTATTTTATGGCTAACCCAATACTACGAGGATGGTGCGAAGCACCATCCGAGTCCGAGAGTCCGAGTCCGAGCACGCACGTCGCACTTGTCGCATTGGGCGCTTTAGAGGCGCACTTTGCACCGCACGCACGCATCGTCGCGAGGAGCTTTGAGCCAAAGTTTTGCTTACATGGCACCGGAGATGGCTCGGGCGACACGTCGGACTCGACTACGTGGCGGGCGGTTGGGCTCGTGCATGGACGAACCATCACGTCGGTTCGGGCTAACTGATAGGCCTTGGATCGACGCCTTGGTTCGGGTCGTGATTGGGCCTTCGCACCACTTCGCGAGCGAGCACCGTGGGCTATAAAGGGACCTGCGGAAGATGATTAAATACACCGAACGAAGATAATCAATCTACTCATTCATTCTTCTAAATCCTCTCGTCCCGACTATCTAGTAGTTCGCGGAATACGTCTAGTAGTGCAACTACCGTATTTATTAAACCGTTGTATCTTGGAGATAATTCTTTGTTGAAACGCGTGCCTTTGTGGCGGAGCAATATTATCTTCATGGAGAAAGAGTCTAACTCTTGCCTCGGTTATATATAGCATTCCCTTTATACGTTATATTCGCATTTCTACATACCCAGTTTCTCACACTCACAAATCTAACACATGATGAAACTATTTTCTCCATTCAAATAACATCCACCAATAATTTTATTAAAAACTCTTTCAACAGTTATCAATTTAGTTTAAACTAACAGAGTTTATTTGTTAATATTTTTTTACCCTTGTAATGAAAATAAATATATGATATATGTGATGCAATGAGTTCGACCGAAACGAACCTCTGAACATCATTTATCACACAAATATACCTTAGTCTAACTTTAATGGGTCCAATCCATCAAATTCAGAGGTTAAATGAAGGCAATGCTTTTTGCGTCAGAAAAAGTTGTTAATTTTAAATCAGACACCTAATTTTGACAAATCCGTATACTCATCCTCGTACTCATTTGTAAAGTTTTTAAATAAAAACCAGAACATTAAATATCTGCAGTTCTTATCAAAAGAATGTTTTTAAAATAAAATAAAATTTAAATGCTTAATTTGCAGATATCATCGAGCCCCACTTCAAAATGAAGCTTTTCAAGAGTACCCCAACAGCTTTTTCTACCTCTTCAGTACAGTTTCATAATTAAAAATGTTTAAAATAATATCAAATTTACTGCAGGGGCGGTGGAGGTAATTAAATTTAATTGTGGGATAAAGTTGGATTATATATTAAGTAACTACATCATGTTGTGGGCTTCAGAGATTATTTTTTATATTTATGATCGAGTTCTAGCAATTGTGAATGGGAGTTTCACTTTTTTAAAGTGGCTCTTTATGGGTATTAAGCAAAATCCTCATAACTTTCAATGATTAAGTCTCCGTGATTTACCCCCTCATATTCTCATGAGACTGGGTATAGGGGCTTCTGGGAGGAGAGTATCCCTTTGAAACAAAGATATTTTTAATTATAATCGCATTCAAATCTGCACAAATATTTATACAGTGATTTTCAAGAAATGAATTTACAACAATCGTAAAAATATGGATTCCGCACTTTACACTTTATTAGTTTCTGTTTGGATCTATTTTTATTTTGCACTATAAATAGAATATAAATGCCTTTAAAATATATGAGAAAATATCGTTTTAAATCTCAAACTATCACTATCAAGTATATCCTATTTTTTGAAAATATTTTTTTAAATCTTGAATTATAGATTTAGTATCAATTATGCTTTCTCATCCTTTATTTTGGGTTTTGGAAAATTGACGTAGCTCGATGGATTGCCATGGTCTATTTGAAAATCTGACAACTTCATTTGCGCTATATAAGGTTTAACAGGAATTGTTAAATACATCATGACAATCCAGCAAACCAACGTCAATTTTCTAAAGTCGAATAATTAAAGGACATAATCGATAGGTCATAATTAAAAAATATATTTTCTATAGTTCAAAATATAATTAATATTATTAAAAATAGTTTAAAATTTAAAGTGATTATTTTATAGGCCAAAAGTATAATATATCATTCCTTCGTACCCACAATTTTTTGGGGGAGGGGAGTTAAGTTCTATAAACATATCACATATTTCTAAAAACTGGAATATCAATAACGAGATATTTAGATTAAAAAATATATGATAATATTATATCTTTATTTCAAATCTGCTCACTTTTAATCAATTGAATTAAATATGAGGGTGATAATCCTATATTTATTTGTGCTATTATGATCATGAAAATAATAGTTAGACGTCCCACTTTCCACTATCCCCAACACAGATCCAGAAACCAATCCATGAAAAGTTTCCCAAAAGCTAAAGATCTAGCCCATTTTCATAGAGAGAAAATCCAGGCTAATTTTAGAGTCTAGGAGGACTATAATTGGGTCTGAGTAGAGGTGGTAAATGGACTGCTCAGCCGGTCCGGCCCAGAGCCCATTGAACTTTTCTAAAAAATCGAGTTGGATCGAGCCGGCTCGAAATTCTATTGGGTCAAAAATATCAAAATCAATCAAGCTTGAAACATATTTTATAGTATAAAATCTCCGGATTGGATCGATCCGAGCCCGTCGAACTTTGGTTTGTTATGGGTGGGGCCTGACCCAACCTAAAATTCCATCGGACTTATTTTTATTGAGCCAACCCGATCCAAATTCAGGTTAACTCATTGGACCGGCCTGTTTTGCCACCTCTAGCGCTGAGTGCTTTTTTTTAAACGATAATTGGACTTAGCTTATTCATGAGTTACACCAGATATAATTAAAGACATGTATAATTATGTGTGAGCAATTAGGTTCATACTTCACTATGAATTTTGGTAATATTTACATTGTTCTTTACTCGCACTATATAAAGAGATCGTTCTTAATATATTTACTTGAACAGTATATTATTTATCATTTCTACTTTTTATATAAATATTACCCATTGCGTAATTATTAAGTAAATGAATGAAACTTTAAACTATTCTTAATAAGTTATTTTACTAATCTATAAATAGTAAGTTATTTTACTCATTTAGGACCGTAAAAAAATCTTGAACCCGAGTTGAATTTAATGAGAACATAAACTTGGGCTAATGGCAACCAAATTAATTTTAAACCTGACAATACTCGCATATTCTTATCGAGCAGATCAAAAGCTAAACACGTAGAAAATCAAGATACCATGTTGGAAATAGCATATGAATATGGGATTCATGGTTTCATAGCTGTATTATCTTGTTGCAATCTAAAAATAAAGTCAATAAAACTTTAATGTTTTTCCCAGGGCCTTCATTCCATTAGGTTGATGATGACCTTGTTCTTGAAATACAATCACAACAAAAATCTGGGCCAAAATAATTACTTCACTTTTCTCCTCATATGACCCAACATAAAATCAATCTCCATCAATCCTATTCCTTTTTTGTTTTGGAATCTCTTCGAGATTCCTCATAATAATCCGATTTCAAACACGAATTCATACACCTAGACACCAAATTAGCAATCAAGCAAGAACGCCAACTAATGAGTTCCAACCATTTTTACCTCTATGATTTTATCACACCAAGTGTCTGCGCCTGAGTGAAACAGAATGCCTCAAATCTCCGATATGCAACGCATGCTCGCCCATCGGAATCCTCCGAATCCCGGCAGCATCCACCACACTCAGATGCTTGCAAACATGAATCCTGATAGGCACCCTCTGCTGTCCACCTGCAACCACCTTCACCTTCTCGAATGCAACGAGCTGCTTGTGGGGCGCCCACTGCCCCCCGGGTGGGCTAGAAAACACGAGTAGCGTGTGGGACCCGTCCCTCGATCCAATGTTCCTCACATCAACACTAAAGCTGAGTGACAGCCTGCTGCACCTGGCATGGGTCACCCTGACCGATTGGCTTGTCACGGCAGTCACATTGGAGTGGTGGCGCCCGTCTATGGGGACGGACACCATCTTAGGCACATCAGCCATCGTGTGCACGAAGATAGAGTAGGTGAGCCCGTGACCAAACGGATACACGACCGGCCCTTTGTAGAATCTGTAAGTTCTCCCCGGGTAGTTTCTTGCAGGATTTGGCCTCATGTCCATTGCTGTCATAGGCAAGTTCTCAAGGTATTCTTGAGGGTACCATGTCATTGGAAGCTTCCCACCTACAAATTCAATCAACATTCAAATCAAACTAGTAAAAACTAATGACCTAAATCACAAGACTTTTACCTGGATTATGATCACCAAACAAGATATCAGCAATGGCAGCACCACCAGCTTGGCCAGGATAGCCTGCCCACACAATGGCTCCGATTTTTGGATCATGCTTGGCAAATGAGACGTCAACCGGGCCACCGGTCATCAGCACAAGAATGGTTGGGCCTTTTGAGGCAGCGGCAACCTTAGAGATGAGCTCCCGTTGGCGCCCAGGCAGCAGGAGCCCAGTCCGGTCTTTGAACTCTGCCTCAACAGATTGGTCCAACCCCATCACCATTATAGTTGCATCTGCCCTCCGGGAAACCTCTATAGCTCCACCAAACAACGCATCACTAGCACAGGCGACATCTGCACAGCCTGGCTGATGAATTGCCCTTGCATACTTCCTTATGCCTTGTAATGGTGTTGTGTATCCACATGCCACACCTGCATGAAAAAAGGAAAAAATGTAAGACAAAAACTCAAGAACGCACATAGTATGTGTAGTTTTTATCTTCTTACCAGCATAATTGCCTATCATAGTGAGAGTAACATCAGAATTGGGCCCGATGACAGCAATGGGGTGGTGCCTCCTTGGTGAAAGAGGCAGCGAAAGACCTTCATTTTTTAGCAGGACTATGCCTTGCCTAGCGGCTTCAAGTGCTAGTTCTTGATGTTGAGGGGTGCAGACATTGTTCGGGCCAAGGTTGCCGTATGGATGAGATGATGGCTCTCCATCAAACATCCCTAGCCTCATTTGAACTGTGATTGTGTTGAACAGTGCAAGATCAACCTCTGCTTCTTTGAGCAGCCCCTTTTGAACTGCATTCTCTGTGTGAACTCCCAAGAAAGGCCCACAATCCAAATCCAAACCTTGATATCATCAAAGTTATTCAAACACATTTCACACTAATCAGACAAACTACTAGAATCCATGATCATGGAATTGATGCTGCTGGACAAGGTAAGTTACCTGCTTTTATTGCATCAGCAGCAGCTTCTTCTGGAGTTGATGTGTAATGCTGATTATCATAGAATACGCCGACAGAGTCACAATCGGAGACAATGTACCTAGTGACATGATCAGCAATTCAAGAAATTAGAATATATAGCTAAGGCTACTTTTCTGGATTCTTGATGGGAATTCTGTATGTACCCGTTGAGACGCCAAGCACCTCGTACCGTTCCTCGAAGAAGTTTGGGGTCAGCACAAGTCGGAATGCCATTAACTTGATTATAAGAACACATCACACTTGCAACATTGCCATTCTTCACACAACTTCTAAAGGGGATATCAAATGTGTCCACCATGTCCTGTTTGCTTACCTGCAATGTTCAGGACACGAAAGACTGTCCTGATTAGAACTATACGAGATCTTCTATTTCAAATCATATTCAATAACTCTGACATTTAACTTACAATAATGTGAAAAGTTCATCAAGACTCATGGACATATTTATAAAAAACAGTTAAAGAGTGAATACTGAGTACTCTTTGTATATGAATTTGAACTTAATTATAATACTTTTACGCCTAAATAAAATGTTTAGCAATGTAAAATCTCACGTCATACTTCAGAACTATCAGTTTCAAGAGAAAAACTTACAAATACTGTTCTATCCAATATAGAATTAAGGACAACTAAATAACATGAACTATTAAATATCTACTTGTGTTTGGCAGAATTAAACGTGTTATTAAACCCTCCAGAAACTAAGGAAATCAATTGACCAAACAACAATTTTAAACTCAGCTACAACAAAAATGCAAAATTAATAGTCAATTAAACAGAACCAGAATTGAAATGCGAATTGAAAAAACATAAAACTTCCACACTTTCATAATTATTTATATATTATTCCTTCCCACGTATAATAGATTTGGAAGGGCACATAGTTCGGGCTGCTGTGTCTTGTGAAACAAATCAACGGTCCAAAAATCAATGATCAGTCTGAGGAGTACCGCATTGCTATGCAGAGTGAAGCAGCGAATGAAAAGACGTTTCCATCCGTACCTTTGCATTAAAATGGAACCTATCCACCCCGCTCCAGTTATCCAGATCGTACGCCGTGTAATGCTTGCAGCACGCTGCCACCTTCAGCCGGTCGCCGCCCTCCGTTCCCTGCAAGCCTCTCACATACCTCGCCGCGTATTCGCCGGCGACCAGCGGGTCCTCACCGGGAGTCTCCTGCCCCCGGCCCCACCTCGGGTCCCGCAATATGTTCACGTTCGGGCTCCAATACGTCAGGCCCGCGGCCCCGCCGTTGTACATCGCTCGGGCCTCATCCGACACAACCTGTGGAAAATCGTGCCGTATTAGTTCGGCCCGAAACTTGCGTGGGCCCGACTGCATAATCAAACATGTGCTAGATTCTAATTGGTTGCAACTTGGGAAAAATTTGCTTCGGGCTTTGAATTTTAATTAGTATTACTTTTTGTAATTTCCTTTTTTAGGCTAATAATTTTGATCCCACACAAAGTTCCAAGAAGATATTATTATTAATGGTGATAAGATAGACATTTTCGAAAAGCGCAATAATTGAATTAGAGATATGATAATATAACCAAAATAATGGTTTCTGAATTCTGATGCAACTATTGTAAACATACTTATTCACTGTGAATGAATTTAAGAAGAACAATTTTACGAGCTATTGTTCAAATATTAAATCTCCCACCTACTAATCAAAATATGCCAAAAATATTATGAATACTGCTATAATTAGTTTGCATTTTGTTTATATCGATAAACCTAAAAAATTGGATTATGTAGAATATGATACTATTACTATCAAACATTCGCACAGTTGCATAAACTAAATGTAACGCTAAAAAGTGATCCACTCAAAATTAAACACTAATTAAATCAAACTTATTTAGGATTTAAATTCGGTGAAGAGTAATCTTACTTTCCCGATCTCTTCCCACAGGGACGCATTGAAAGAGGCGGCGGTGTTGATGACCTGCGGGAAACTGGTGGCGCCGGGGAAGTCGCCCCCAAATCTGGTCCCCGGACCGACGTTGGAGACTCCGTGGAGCGCCTCTGACCACCACTCGTACCCCTTGATCCCCAGCCGCGGCACGGCGGCGGCATTGTTCCCCAACAGCTTCACCTTCTCCTGCAACGTCAGCCGCCCGATCAAATCCCTCACTCTCTCCTCCGCGCGCAAATCCTCGCGGCAGAACGGCAGCGTTTGGGCCGCGGCGTCTCTCGGATCACAGGCGAACGGCTCCCGCGCTCCGGCCGCCGCCAACAATAGGAAGAGAATTGCGAGGGATATTTTCATGCTTCGGTTTGAAGGAAATGGATGGTGTGAGGGAATGAATGTGGGGAAAGTGGAGTGAGTTTATATAGGGAGATTTGGGGGTTATGGCAGTGAACGGTGATGAATGATGATGTAGAAGGAGCAGTTTTGATGGATGGATGGATGCCCATGATATAGTTGAGAGAGAAACAGCGGAAAGAGAAAGGGAGAGAAGTTGCAAGTTGCGAAGGGTGAAAAGTGGAAGCGCAAATTTCAAATTTACTACTCCCTCCGCTGCACGTCCCAATATTCATGTCACATTTCTTTTTTGCATGTAGATTAATAAGAGTTATATTTTATATATAAATGAATGGATGACATGAAATTCGAAACACTTTTTAATGTAAAAAGTGTTTCTTTTAAAAACGGACCAAATTAATAAGACAACCCAAAAGAAAAAAACGTACCATGAATATTGTGACGGTAAGATATGCAAGTTGCGTAAAAGAGATAAGGCCACACAAGGTTTCCTTTTAAGGAAGTTTAATTTAATTATATATATAGAGAGAGAGTTATGTATTTTGTTGTTCGAATTGATTCGGTGGCGTGAACCACAAAAATGTGATCAAGAAATGAAAAATGCGTGTCATTTGATGGTATTTAGTTTTATTTTGTTTTTGGTATTATTTCGTGGATTGGGTTTTGAAAATTAAGTTCATAATAATGTATCTCGAGTTTTATTATGTTAATCTTAGAAACAAATGATCTTCCTCTTTACACACTATTTTCAATTGATTGAGTAAATGTATGAACATTAGTATGTTGTATGAATTGGAATTTAGAACACCATTTGAAGAAGAATATACCATGATTTTGTGAAGATATGGGATAGGTCTTGATATATTTGGTTAGGATGTTTTTAAAACATAAGGTATCAATATTATCCTTTTTAGCTATATTATTTGCAAGTCATATACTACGATCGCAGTAGTGAATTTATAGTAGTTTTGATCCAATAATATTTGGCATATATTAAGTATATGACTTAATTAGGAGGGTGGGATAAATAATCGCACATAATAGGATAATAGATATTGGAAGTTTGCTTTATTAAGAGCTCTAATTTTTAAAACAAACAAAATATATATTAGTCTATTATATATACCTGTCACACATTTATCACTCATAATGGACGAGTCCCACATATTGGTTAATGTTGTAATTTTAGTACATCGTAAGTTCAAATAGGTAGACAATCATGTAGTCCTTTTAGTAGTTGTTTTGGACTTCCTCCCTCCATTTACCCATCCCCTACTCAGAACTTCGGCATATAATTTCGTTTTAGTTCCTATCTTTTCACACACAATGGCCTTTTATTTTGTATGATGTTTTTTATCCCCTTTTTCAGAAAGTTTTTTGATTTAATTTTCTCTTTGAACTGAATGTAAAGTCCTTTTACTCTTTATGAGTGAAAGTATACTCTCAAGTCATGGTAGTTTATTTCTTTCGATGTATTAATTTTTGAGATGTTAAGATTGTTTTCTCATTCATATATCCAAGAGCGGTGGGATGCATATAGAGTTAAGGACAGACTGAAATCAATACTGATAGGATACTACCAATTCTGCGCCCAAAGCGTCGAGGCCAATATAAATAAGCGCGACATTAAGCTCGGCCAGACGAGTTCTACCAAGAAGACTCCTAAACCAAAGGTGGGAGCAGAAGATTGGCCATATCTAAGAGATCCTAATGGAGAAGAGATAGGATTGAGATCCTATCTTAGAAGAGATCTTGGATTCGAGATCAGATCATTATAATTGTGTATAAATAGAAATTTAGATTAGACGAAAAGATCAACAAAACTCTCTCGTAATCGCTCCTCATATTATCAATACACGAGTATATCTCTCCCGTGGACGTAGATCTTATTCATAGATCAAGACGTAAATCTTTAGTGTTTCATGCGTTTATTTCTTAACAAAATCAAGATCGATCAAATACAATAGTTAGTTATCTATTTTTGTAGATCATCAACTGAAAAACTCAAAAGTATATGGTCTATTTACTCTCGTCTCGGCTTGAACTGACGAAGCACAAAAATCGAAAAAGAAAAAAAGATGAGAGATTCGCAACTATTTGTTTTAGATCTATAATTTTGAAGACTCAATTGGAATCTATCTTCTTCTTTTTTTCTTTTTCTATAGGGGCGGGGGGTGATATCTTGTGGATGGATATTTCAATGTAAATGAGACTACATATTCTATATCATCTTATTAACGAAAAATCTGGCTTAAATTTTAAAGAAAAGAGTGAGTTAGGTAGTATTTGGCTTATAATATAGTTTAATTAAAATATAAAAATGTGAAAACACATAGATTGTGCAAAACGATGCTTGCAAGCAACTCCTAACCACATCCCGCTCTCATAACTCACAATATTATTCTTGTTTGTGATAATGCTCCGATATGCTTGCCCGCTTTGCAAGTTGCACTAATGTAATTTAACAAAGTACAGGTGGCAAATGATGATTGGTCATCGGGTGGCAAAGTATGTTCTGTTTTTAGTTTTATTTATATGTACGAATCTTTATGGAGGCATGCTCGTATTTAATAATTTTACGTTGTCAGGACTTGTTTTTCTATGTATGCGTCATTGCGAGCGAAAATATAATTCAATATGCTGAATTCGGATACAAATATATTTAAAAGAATAGACATAATTTAATTTTGAAATTGCCCTTTCAATTGTAACTAGCATTTCTCCAGTGCATGTTCGGGTATTATATTTTTATAAATTCTAACATTGAGTATAGAAATATTTGATATATATATATATAGAGTAATATAGTAAATATATTAAATATAAAAGAACTATTCTCAAACTATAGCTTGAACTTTGACATCATAGTGACCTCTTTAGTAAAAAAATAATAATTCTTTTAATAAATATAATGTGTACTTATCTACGTTGTTCACTTAATAGCCCGCCTATAAATTTTCAGCCAACTAAAGCGGACATATCGTCGGAAGCTAATTTGACATTATTAAAAAAAGAATTTACACTTATAATAAACTAATTATTAAAAAAATCAAAATAATTAAAAATCTCATATTTTTTTTTCACGTCTTTTCACCCTTCTATTTCCATTCTCCGGCATGACACCTTTGCAAAGATAACATATCGATTAAAACATTTTTATTTTATTTTATCATGGAGCAAAGCATGTTTATCACAAATAACATATTTATAATTTTTTGAGAAAAGTGTTATTTAATAAAAAAACAAAAATTAATTCTACAATTAAAATGAAAAATTAGCGTTAAAAATTAAATTTATGTAAGTAATACTATATTAAAAAAATTGAAGTGAATAATTGAATTAGTTGCATAATATATCTATATATGTATACTAAATATATATACATAGGTAAATATATATCATATATATTTAGTTTACTTTAAAATTTTAACTAATTATAAATTTTTCATTTTAAATTCATATCTTTACATATCATGTATCAAATTAAAACTCTTGTTTTACTGTTTGATTCAAGTTGTATATTGCACATATTTTTGTGAGCAAAATTGTGAGATTTTGAAAATAATGAAGGAATACGCAAGAGGAACAAATAGAAAGGAAACTGAAAAGAAAATTGTTGAATGATAAAAGCATATGGAAATCATTATAACTTTTGATAAATAATTATTACTGCAATTAATGTATAAAATTTATTCGAAAAAAATGTAGATTCTGCTTATATATATA
This sequence comes from Salvia rosmarinus, assembly GCA_036937905.1. NCBI lineage: Eukaryota > Viridiplantae > Streptophyta > Magnoliopsida > Lamiales > Lamiaceae > Salvia > Salvia rosmarinus. The sequence goes on from CM072820.1 coordinate 58,242,873, forward strand.
TAGGATCAAATAGTACCCGTGCCTGAGATAGTATGTAGTACTCAATCTCATCCACTCATCTCATAGATCATATGGTTCAGATTTTTTTGGACTTTTTAAGCTTAATTTCGCTGATTTTCGCTGCAGTAAGGGTAGATTAGTAATTTGATTTGTTATGTGAGTACGAAAAACAAATAATGTATTTAGTTGAACTGGATAATGCATTCAAATGAACAAAAAATGCATGCAGTTGAAGAGAATAATGCATGTGATTGGAAACTCGCGCCTAGCGCGCGGGCGCACCCAACGTGCGCTCGTGCTCGCTCGTCGCTCCGGCGCTCGTTCGCGTGTCCGTTGGCATGCATTTTTACGTTTTGTTAAATGCATGAACATGTTTGGTTAAATGCATGAACATATTTTGATCAATGCATGAACGTGCTAAGTTAAATGCATGTTTCTGTTTCGTGGGAACATACATTTTTAAGTTTTGTTCAATGCAGTTTCATGTTTTGTTCAATGCATTTTTATGGTTTTCGACACCAAATCTCACATCCATCATTCTCTAACAATTCCGTCGTCTCTTTCACTGATTATCGGCGAATTGGCCGTGAACCACTGTCATAACCACCATCTTTCTCGATTCTTTAATCATCTATCGAATTCATCTTCTATTTTTCTCAAAATCCATCAATTTTGTTCCTCAAATTTTTTTCTTCTTTTTCTTTCTTTCAAAATCTGTTGTTTGTAGTTGTTTGTGTATCTTCTTGTTGTTGTTCATCGGTGTTGCCACCGTCACCGTCGGCGCCGTCCGCTGCCGTCAAGGAGGAGAAGAAGAAGGCTGATTTGTTTCTTTCCATTTTGCCCCTTGCGAAAATTTAAAAAAAAAAAAAAAGAAGAAAAGAAAATGAGCATGTATGTGTGACCACGTGTTCAAAATGTGTGGTCTAGATTGAATACTACATACTATCTGGGGACCGGATACTACGAGAACCCAACCATATATATATATATATGTGTGTGTGTGTGTATTTAAGGTAAGAATAACATAATCATAATCATAATAATAATAATAATAATAATAATAATAATAATTATTATTATTATATACGTGTTAGCTGTTTTGCATTGTAAACAATACCTAGATGTGCCATCCGTGCAACGTACGATAATAATTATTTAATTAAATTAATAATGGAATATTAAGATTCAATTGTATACCAGAATTATATAAGTAAAACCGTAAGGTATTCTAAACCTGAAAAGCACAAATATTCAATTGGATACTGAATTCATACAACAAAAGTATAAACTTGATAGAATTGTAATTTCTATAAAAGTATTCTTTAATAGCTTATAGTTTATAATAAATATACAGTTTAAAAATATTTACAAATAAATTAAATTTTTAAAATAAAATAATTTTTTATTATTATATGTATACTTTAGTCTTCAAGTATAATGATATATATTACATATATAGCAAATATATTAATATTTCTCAAAACATGTAACCTTATTATGAAACATTTTTCACTAATGCGTAAATACATATCATATATCCTCAAACATATATTTTAAATTTAAAAATTTGCAATTAAGCAAACGATAATTTATGATTGAAATTTATATGATTAAAATATTTTGTTGATTATTTTTCATGGAGCAAAGCACAACCATCACAAATAACATGTTTACGAACTTTTCAAAAAATACATGTATTTCCGTATATGAGCATAACTTTTGGATTAATTGTTTAACTATTTTCATAAATGACATTAGTTTTGTGTGTGCTAATATATCTTAGTTGTTTTTTCTTTTCATGTTATCATGATATTGATTGTTTTTCGAAATTTGTTACAAAAAATATTAATAAAAATAGCTTCAAAAATATAATTTGATTATTATAGATATTTTATATTTATATCAACAATAGTAGCATATATAAATGAATATAACTATAATCATACTATTTGGTTCTTGCTATAATTAAAGTACATTTTTCATGTATTATATCTATTTATTATATTCATTTATGAATTTAATTTTAAATTTTAATGATATATTTACTTTTTATATATTTTTATTCAATAAATGATAAAATTTTATTTTATAATTAGAGTGATTTATTAGCATTAAATAATTAAAATTTAAAACAGATAGTTAAAACTAAAGTTTAAAAATTAAAACAAAACATTCCGTTACCATTTAGTATATCATATCTATATATAATGTATGTAGTAATTAGTAAAAGTACATATGTAACACAATTCAATTATAATATATATATATATATATATATATATATATATATATATATAATTTACTTTGAGACTTAATATCATTATAACTTGTTTATTTTAAATATAATTTTCATATATTATATGTCCAATTAAAGTTTTTTTTCGTGATCTTTAATTCAAGATATATGTTATATATATATAAAGAAAATTTAACAGTTTTGAAAAAGAATGCAAAGATAAGAAAGAGAGGAAAATAGAAAAATAAATGAAAGAAGTTACGTACTAACATAAATGCAGTTTAGGCGAGAAAATGAAATTTGTTATGAATTCACTTTAATGTATATACTACTTTGTGTAAGAAAAAAGAAAAGTAGCATATCTTTCATATTTGTGTAGCATAGTTTAGCACATATTTCATTCATTCGTAGCACATATACTAAATATATTAGTTTAACACATCTTTCATTGCAGCGTAGCACAATAAAGGTTATAGTGCTGCACATTAATTTACGTAGCACTAAAAAAAAACAAAATCATAGCATAATCGAATTAAAATCTCAACTATTGATCCAGCAAATCAAATATCCAAATTCATTCTAATTTTCTATCAAATTATCATTTCCACATAAACCATCTCATTTTACGACTAAATATAGTGTTAATGAGCATATTATTATACTATTAAATGTCTACAATCAGTATCTTTTAGTGCAGATAATATATTTATTCTAAAAACCGCTGTTGGAAGTCTAAGGTGAATTAGTATGGGTTGGAGCATCAAATTTGGGATCCATTGTCTTACGACCAATATATATATATATATATAGAGAGAGAGAGTTTGGTTCAAATAAGAACCATTCTTATCCTAAAACTAAGAACAAAATAAATTTGTTATGAAAGTTGATGAATCCGTTGAGAAAGTTAATGAATTCAAAATTGAAATTTTCACCGGTTCGAATCCCATGAGAGGCGAAAATTTTATTTTTGGATTCGATAATTTTCCCAATGATTCATCAACTTTCCAGAATTCATCGGTTTTTGATCTCACGTTCTCACGATAAAATTGGTCTTTCGTTAACCAATATATATATATATATAGGTAGGTAGTGGTTATTGTGTGGATATTTTTTATACTTGTAAATTAGAGCCGATAAAATGAGTCCGGCTCGAAAAGTCCGTCCGAGGTACCCGGAGTTTGGGTCAGTTTGAGCTTCAAAATTAAAGGTCCGAAAAAAATCGGGCCTAAAAAGCCCGCCCAAAAAAAACTCCAGGCCTATCGGGCTTCGGGCCAAAAAAACCCGGGGTTTTGGGCTAAAAAACTCCGTCCGATTTCTATTAAATATATATATTTATAATATTATTTAATATACATATCTATATTTTTTTAATAATATTAATTATATTTTATATAATTATTTATTTTTTAAGTAATAATTTTCTTACTAATTCACATACTGGTGAGGAAAATAAATTCGGAAAAAAATTATAACCTCATAAATCATTCAAAAATAATTCCTAAGAGAAATGATCTCCAAAAATATATACATTGATGATTAATGATCTTATAGTATGTAAAATATATTTTAAATCCTTGATCTTAAATATATACAATATAATTAATTTATTTTATTCTATTATTTTTTGTGTATAAGTGGAATTGACGTTTAATAATATCATTTATTTTTTATTTGTAATTACTATTTTTTTCTCCTTAAATTAAAGAATTAAAATCATACTACATTACAATATCATCGCATGAATACATAAATAGGTCAAGATATACAAGAAGCATTATCATAAGAATAAGTAAACTCAAAATAATCTTATTAAGGAGTTATGAGATTAATTAAGTAATTATTTTTTCAATTTAAAATATTAATTTTATATATTAAAAAGAATTAAAAAATTATCTAAAAACCCTCCCATCCGAAAGCCCGTCCAGGGTTGGTTTGAGCTTCATATTTTTAGGCTCGAAAATTTTTGAGCCTGACCCGACCCCAAAAATTTAAAAGCCCGACAAACCCGGAGTCGGGCCGACCCCATCCGCTACTTTGCCAGCTCTAGTGTAAATATGATGATAAAATCAATCATTAATAACTCAATAAAACACATAAGATTAAATACAAAAATTATGATACTGATGCATAAATACATAATTATGCATAGAAATATACATATAACTAATTCAGATGCACACTTAAAAATAATCGTGTGATTATCAAATTTAATATAAATGATTTGTTCTTATTTATATATATTAAGAATTGTATGTACATTAATCAATATATATATATATATATATATATATATATATATATATATATATATATATATATATGTGTGTGTGTGTGTGTGTATGTGGTTGAGTTATAATAAAACCTATTTTTTAGTAAAAACCTAAAACCAATGCATTTTACGTATAAAGTTAATGCACTTTATGTATAAAACTAATGCACCCTTGAGTTCTGGTAAAAGATAATACTATTCATCAATATTTCGTAGTGCAGTAACTTTATATATAAAGTGCATCAACTTTGTACTTAAAATGCATTGGTTTTTAGGTTTTACGGAAAAATAGGTTTTTATTTGAACTCTTCCATATATCTATATTATATATATATATGTATATCTATTCATCTCATAGATCCTATGATGGATATCTTTTCGAAATTTTTAAGCTTAATTTCGCTGATTTCGATACAGTAAGGATAAATTAGTAGTTTGATTTACTATGTGATTGTAAAAAAACAAACAATGCATTTAGTTGATCTGACTTATGTATTTGAATGAACACAAAAATATATGCAATTGAACACAATAATGTATGTAGATTGGAAGCGCGTGCTGGACGACGATGTATTTTTATGTTGGCCAATAATTCATTTTTACGTTGGCCAATAATGCATTTTTACGTTGTGTTAAATGCACGAATATGTTTTACTAAATGGACGTTTGTGTTTCGTGTCAGCATGCAGTTTTATGTTTTGTTAAATGCATGTTTGTGTTTCGTGTCAGCATGCAGTTTTATGCTTTGTTAAATGCAGTTTGATGATTTTCGACAGTAAATCTTTCATCCATCTTTCTCCTTCAATTCCGTCGTCTCTTTATCTGATTATCGATGAATTTCATCGTGAACCACCGCCATAGTTACCATATTTCTCTATTCTTCAATCATCTATCAAATTCATCTTCTATTTATTTTTTCCAAAATCCATCAATTTTGTTCTCAAAATTTTATTCTTCTTTTTCTTTCATTCAAAATTTATTGTTTGTTGTTATTCGTGTACATTGCTGTTGCTATTCACCGGTGCCGCCGTCCTTCGCCGCCACCAAGGAGAAGAAGAAGAATGTTGATTTGTTTTCTTCTCATTTTGTCTCTTGCGGAAAAAAAAATTTAAAAAGAAAAACGAGCCGCCACGTATCAGCTTGTGGTGTGACCACATGCTCAAAAAGTGTGATCTAGATTGAGTACTACATACTACCTGAGGATCGGGTACTACAGTAATCCAACCACACACACACACACATATATATATATATAGAGATGAGGATTAACAGTAAGAACCATTTTTATCGTGAAAACGGAGAATCAAAAAATGATGAATTCGGTGTGAAAATTGATGAATCTGTTAAGAAATTTACTAAATCCAAAAAATTAGAATTTTTTAACTCTCATGAGATTTAAACCTTGAGTAAAAATTTTAAATTTTTGGATTCAATAACTTTCCCAACGAATTCAGTAACTTCCATAGCAAATTCATTTTGTTCGTAAAAAAATTTAGTGGTTATCAGTTCTCACGTTAAAATTAGTTTATATATATATATGAATTGATTCATGTACATATATAAATTAGAATAAATTCTGTCCATTAGATTTGAAATTCTAATGGTTAAGTGTGCCACGTATCAGCTTGTGGTGTGACCATAAATTCAAAATGTGTGATCTAAATTGAGTACTATATACTATCGAGGATCGGATACTACAAAGAACCCAACACACACACACACACACATATATATATATATAGAGAGAGGGAGAGAGAGATGATGATTAACGTAAGAATCATTTTTATCGTGAGAACAAAAAAATAATGAATTCGGTGTGAAAGTTGATGAATCTGCTGAGAACGTTACTGAATAAAAAAAAATAGAATTTTTGTCTCTCATGAGATTCAAACATTGGATAAAAATTTCAAATTTTTGGATTCAGTAAATTTCTCAACTGATTCATTAACTTTCATAGCAAATTCATTTTGTTCGCAAAAAAATTTAGTGGTTCTCAATTCTCACGTTAAAATTAGTTCTTATATATATATATATATATATAGGAATTGGTTCATGTACATATATAAATGAGAATAAATTATGTCCATTAGATTTTAAATTATAATGATTATTTTTAAGTGTGCATTTGAATTAGTTATATGTACATTTGTGTATCTGCATCATAATTTGTGCATTAAATCTGAAACGTTCATATTAATTTATCAAGAATTAATATTTATCCTCATATTTACATCATAAGGAATGTCAATACGATAATCATTCATATATATATAAAAGCAACATGTAATTTATATTTAGAAAAGTTACACTTAAATTTATCCATTACATTGAACATAAATATGTATAACATGTCTAATGTATAAATGCCTATAACCATATAAATTATGACCGGGGCGTCTCTCAAGTTAGAACAACCCCATCTGTCAGTTCACTATCCCATAATACATATTATTTTCAACCGATGATGAGAGAATTTAAATTCGTATAAATTTTGAATTGTGATTTTACATATTGTAAATCCAATATCGAATTATAAGATTATATGATGCAACTAAATCCAAACTCATTTTATTTATAAGAAGTAAGAAAAGAAAATCACAAGAAGATCACAGAACATTTAGTATATGTTGGAAAACGTGTACAAACGATGCAGAACTTGCTTGGACGTATACAACTCGAAAATAGAAAAGTAGGAGATCAAACTAAAAAGAAATTTAAACTAAAATGAATACAATAACCGTATACTAATGCCGAGTCGAGGAGTCATCTTTTCCAGAAGACGAGATACGCCCGATAGTGCTCTCGGTTACGGCGTATCGTCCCAAAGATGAAACGGCGCGTCTCGTAGGTGGCGACCATGAGACCAACGAGCTCCGACGAACTGGATGGAGGCGAGGACAGAGTTTGGACACGAACTATGCATGCAGAGAGTGCTCTTGGAGAATGCTGGAATGCTTTAGACAGTAGGTCCTAATGCTGGGGAGACATGTCCTATTTATAGGCGCCGTCCCCCTCATGGGGAACATCTTTGGAGTCAACACCGCATTGATGTCGGGTGTTACAGTTATGTCCCCATTGAGTGCGAGAGGGTTACGTGGCGGTTTCGGAGACAACGTGAGAATTACTCCACGTTTCCGCAGAGCCATCATGTCGGGCGTTACCGGCGCCACGACAAATCGGACAACGCGTGCGTCCGGGTTCATGGACGTATCCGGACGTCTCTTCAAGTGCCTGCGCGCAGCCCAACGGATTGGGCCACACGAGTTGGGCCTCGGACCAACTCCATCTTTGAGCTCGATCAAACATTGATCCAAAATATACGGGCAATGGGCCACGGAACCAGGCCCACGAAACAAGCCCACGAACAAGCCCAAAATCCACGATCCACGAAACAGGAACCGGGCCGGGCCTGGGCTCGGGCCCGGCGGCGCGCGTGTGGGCTTTTACAACCCATCTCTTGTGCACACAATTATACGAAGTGTTCAATGAACCACTGATATAGACAATTAATGTATGTACATTAATCAATGTGGGATAAGGATTAATTAATCCATGCTTATCCCCTTAAGCACATAACTTCATGTTTAAGTGACCAACTTTGATCCATTATTTCTCACTCACCGAAATCGGATTTGAGAATGTGAATATACCACGATCATCTACTCAAAGCGTAGATCGATCTTATGCCATTTAATTTCACAAAATTAAACGTTACGTCACTCAAAATCGTGGTCAAAGTAGCTTCGACAACTTGACCACATATATAATAAATATATATATATATATATATATATATATATATATATATATATATATATGCGTGATTTCCAACAATCCCCACATGAGTGAAAATAGCCATATGCATATATGCGAGACACACTCATCATCAAGAGATGTTAAAATATTTGGACGGTGGTTTATAGCTGAACCTTCCATAGTCGGTACCATCGAGTACAGGCGGATTAGTGGACACGATACCTGAACTATTCCCCACAACGTGCACTAAGACAATGGTATTAACACTTTAACACCTCAACCTCATCCGTTCTCACGTTTGATTCCATTTGGCCATTGACATCCACTTTGGATTCATAAGTGTTCTATTCAAGCGGCCCCACTTGCACTTACATATGTGATTCTTTACCGAGTATCTTGCAATACTCAACCTCCTCGAGGTATCTTAGAATCATTAAGAGTCAACAACTCAACCTCACCACTAAGCGAGTTTTTCAACACTCGTTTGCTTTCAGGAGCAGACTAACTTGAGTGTTTATACACGAACTCCTATAGCTTAGTTCTCTCATTGAACCAAGTTCTTGGGATCTCCAGGTCATCATGGTTGGGTTACCACTATGATTGTTCTTAAGATGTGGATTTTAATCTCATTCCTCTAGCAACTTAATCATTTGATCCGGTTCAACCCTTTGGTTAACGGATCGCGCAGATAATCTATTGACTTGACATAGTCGATTGAGATAACCCCACTGAGATCAAATGCCTCACGGTATTATGTCACCGACGTATATGTCGAGACTTACCATTATACAAACCACTTTTTGCCTTCCAATAGCCGCTTGGCTATCACAGTGAATCATCACTGGTGGCACAGGTTTAGACCAATATGGAATATCTTCCAAAAAATTATGGAGCCACTCGGCTTCCTCACCAGCTTTATCCAAAACTATGAATTCTGATTCCATGATGGATCGGGCTATACACTCTGTTTCGTGGATCTCCAAGAAACAGACCTCCCGATAGTGAACACGCACCACTTGTAGAAAGTGAATCTTTCGTGTCGGATATCCATTGGCATCACAGTACCCTTCAATCTTGGGGATATCTCGTGAAATGCAGCCCATGATTTTGAGTATACTTCAAGTATCTCAAAACTCTCACTAGAGCCTTCCAATACTCCTTGCTTGGATTGCTCGTGTAACGACTCAATTTATTCACGGCGCAAGCTATGTCGGTCGGGTACAATTTGAAAGATACATCAAACACCGATGACCTTAGCATAGTCTTCTTGCCCAACGGGTTCACCTTGTTCTTACTCAAATGAACATTGAGCTCAATGGGGTCTTAGCAGCAAACTATCAAAGCGTTGAATTTCTTAAGCACTTTCGACGTGGTGAGATTGTGTCAAGACAATTCCGTCGATCTTCTTAGAATCTTGATTCCAAGAATCACATCAGCTAATCCCATGTCCTTCATGTTAAAATTTCTATTTAACATGCGCTTTGTGTCATTAATGACTTGAGTATTGCTACTCATGATCAACATGTCATCTACATACAGACACACTATAACATAAACATTATCAGTGTTCTTAACGTAGACACATTTGTCACACTCGTTGATCTTGAAATCATTTGCCAACATTACATTGTCAAATTTCAAGTGCCATTGCAACGGCGCTTGTTTTAAACCATATAGAGACTTCACGAGTTTGCATACCTTGCCCTCTTGACCAGGTACTACAAACCCTTCGGGTTGCTCTATATATACCTCATCCTAGATGTCACCATTTAAAAACGCAGTCTTAACGTCCATTTGATGAATCTCAAGATTGTGCAAAGCAGCAATTGTGAGAAGCACCCTAATAGACGTAATCCTCGTCACAGGTGAATAGGTATCGAAGAAATCATACCTCTCTCTTTGTTTAAACCCTTTGACAACCAAACGGGCTTTATACTTTTCAATTGATCCATCTGCTTTGTACTTTCTTTTAAGGATCCACTTGCATCCTAAAGACTTACAACCTTCTGACAAATCAACCAACACCCAAGTGTGGTTTTGTAGAATGGAATCAATCTCACTTTGAACAGCCTCTCGCCAGAGCATCCCGTCTGACCGAGCATAGGCTACTTTGATCGATGTTGGTTCTTCGTCCAACATGAACGCAATATAGTCAGGACCAAAATCCTTTGGCGTTCTGACTCTACTACCACGTCTCGGTTCCGATCCCTTTGGATCAGACCTCGATCGCTTATGCGATATCGGTTCTTCCTCCAAAGGTTTAGAACTCGAAGCTTCACCATCAGCTCTATTGCTAGAACTGGCTTTACTTTTATCCTTGTCTTTACAGGGATAAACACTTTCAAAGAATATAGCATTCCTTGATTCAATCGTCGTCCCCACAGTCATATCCGGTCCCTCTGACCTGTGGATCAGAAAATGATAGACGCTGCTGTTTAGTGCATACCCAATAAAGATACAATCGACTGTTTTAGGTCCAATTGTAACTTGTTTAGGAAGAGGCACCTAAACCTTCGCCAAACACCCCCACACTTTGAGATATTTGTACGATGACTTTCTTCCTTTCCACAACTCGTAAGGAGTGACATCCTTACTCTTCAGTGGAATCTTGTTCAATATGTAGTTGGCTGTCAAAACAGCTTCCTCCCCACAAGTTCTGGGGTAACCCTGAACTAATCAACAAAGCATTCATCGTCTCCTTAAGTGTTCGATTTTTACGTTCAAGAACGCTTATTAGGCGAGGTGAATAAGGAGCTATCGTTTGATGTATTATACCACTTTCGTTGCATAATGCCTCAAGCAGACTACATATTCTCCCCTCATCACTGAGCAGTCTTAATTCGACGACTTAGTTGATTTTGACTTGTTCTTGAAGTTTTAAAAGCTTCAATAGCCTCGTCTTTACTTCTTAGAAGGTAAAGATAACAATATCTTGTACGATCATCAATAAACATGATGAAGTACTTTTTACCACCTCTAGTTTGTACAAACTTTAAATCACCCACATCAATATGAATAAGTTCTAGAGGTTTAGTGCTCCGTTCTACCGAATGAAACGGTAACTTAGCCATTTTGGCTTCCACACAAACCTCACATTTCGTTTGTGTATTAACTTCATTTAACTTTAGTAAATCTAAATTTACTAATCTTTTATTGCATTTAGATTAACATGTCATAATCTACAATGCCATAAAGCGAGCACTCATCAGTAAGAGAAGTAGATGCATTTTCATTCATCATAATTTTGGGTACTGCAAGACGGCCATTACATTTAGTTTGAAAAGACCCCGGTGAGATAACCCTACCAGGAACTTTCCAAACTTAGTCGAGACAAACTTGTCCGACTCAAAACTAGTCTAAAACTCTTATTAACTAGAATGGAGCCCGACACTCAGTTCTTGCGAATGTCTGGGACATGCAGCACATCCTTCAACGTGATCTCAATGCCGGACGACATCTTGAGCACCACATCACCAACTCCGGCAACCTCGGACAAAGCTTGGTTTCCCATGTTGAGCTTCCTCCCCTCAACAGGTTTGTAGGTGGAAAACGCATCTTTTCGGCGCAGACGTGTGCGATTCGCCGATGTCGATGAACCATCCACCTTGATTCTCGGCGTGGTTGACTTCTTGGTCACCACAAAGAGCCAAGACATCCTTGTCCCATTTGTCAAGTCCTTCTCGACAACGTTGGCAACTTGTTTAGCCTTCTTCTTCTTAGTCGACGGCGGTCCTTACTAGTGTGGCCATGCTTGCCACAATTATATGATCCCCGTCAAACTTACGGCAATCACCTTCCTTTGCCTTTGTCATGGACATCGGGATGAACACGTTTGTTGGAGGGACCGCCCTCTCCAACAGTTGGCCTTCGCATCGAGCAAGCCTTTCTTTTAGATCTTGCTTCTTCACGCCGACTCGATCGCGGTTTGACGATCAAGTCTTCAGCGTCATATCCTTTCGCCAGGCTTAAGGTAGACCTTGAAGTCTCTCCACCGGGGTAGCTTCTCAATCATCGTAGCGACGACAAAGCCGTCAAAGCAATGTGCCATTCGACTTGAACCTCGTGTACAATGAGTTGAAACTCTTGCACTTGGTCCATGATTGGTGAGAATCGACCATCTTGTAGTCAAATATTTGGCTACAATGAACTTCTTTGTACCTGCATCATCACTACTGATCTTCTTTTCTAACGCATCACACATACATTTGGATGTCGTTACTACAGCATAAACACTATACAAGCTATCTTCTAAACTACCAAGTATAAATTTTTTACAAAGATAATCGCCAGTGCGTCAGTTGTCATATGCTTCTCGGACGTGAAAGTCTGTCACTTCAGCCCCGGAACGGTGGGCTCATCTTCCACCAAGAAGTTGGCGAAGCCCAACGTCGTAAGGTAGAACAACATCTTCTGCTGCCATCTCTTGAAGTCGGATCCTCCAAACTTCGACGGCTTCTCGGCTGGCGGCATCATCCTTGCGGTATGAACAGGCGTCGAGATCGATCCATAACCGGATCCACCAGCACCACTTGAAGTGTGCTGAAACATGGAACTCGAATGAGAACCACCAGTGTTAGATCCCATGGATCCAACAGTCGATCCACTGAAAATACGATCGTCGAACCAAAGGAACCACTAAAAGTGGAACCAAGCGTTGAACCACTAAAGTGGAACCAACGGTCGACCAAAGGGTCCAATGGTTGACCAAGGCATAGAACCAAACATGACCGAAGCCATAGTGCGAGTGGCGTGAGAAGCAGAGGCGGCGGTGAGGCGGCGGCGGCAGCGGCGGTGAGCAGTCGGTGGCGGTCGGTCGACATCTCCAAGCAAATGTATTAAGTTTGAAAGTTTTAAGTTAATTAAAGTCGAACTCCTCGCAAGTGATATCTCGTCTTGCGATTGTTGGAAAACGTGTACAAACGATGCAGAACTTGCGGACGATACAAATCAAAAATAGAAAAGTAGGAGATCAAACTAAAAGAACTTTAAACTAAAATGAATACAATAACCGTATACTAATGCCGAGTCGAGAGTCCTCTTTTCATGAGCGAGATACGCCCGATAGTGCTCTCGATTCGACGTATCGTCCCCAAAGATGAAACGGCAGCGTCTCAGAGGTGGCGACGCAGACCAACGAGCTCCGGCGTGGCTGGATGGGCGGGGCGGAGAGCTGGACACGAACTATGTATGCGAGATAGCTCTTGGAGAATCTTTGGAATGCTTTAGGCAGAGGTCCTAATCTTTGGGAGACATGTCCTATTTATAGGCGTCGTCCCTTAATAGGGAGCATCTTTGAGTCAACACCGCATTGATGTCGGGTGTTACAGTTATGTCCCTCATTGAGCGAAGAAGGTTACGTGGCGGTTTACGGAGACAACGTGGGAATTACTCCCACGTTTCGCAGAAAGCCATCATGTCGGGACGCAAGCGATTCTACGACGAAACGGACAACGCGTGCGTCGGGTTCGTTGGACGATCCGGACGTCTCTTGAGTGCAGCGAGCAGCCCAATTGGACACACACGAGTTGGGTCTCGGACCAACTCCATCATTGAGCTCGATCAAACATTGATCCAAAATATACGAGCGATGGGCTACGGAACCAGCCCACGAAATAAGCCCACGAACAAGCCCAAAATCCGAATCCACGATCCACGAACCGAACGGTGGGCGAACCGGACCGAACCGAACCGAACCGAACCGAACCGAACCGAACCGGACCTGGCGGGCCGGCCTGGGCCGGGCTGGGTGGGCCGGGCCGGCGGCAGCGTGTGGGCTTTACAATCCATCACATGCGCATAATTATACTAAGTGTTCAATGAACCACTTATATAGACAATTAATGTATGTACATTAATCAATGTGGGATAAGGATTAATTAATCCATACTTATCCCTTAAACACATAACTTCATGTTTAAGTGATCAATTTTGATCTATTATTTCTCACTCACGGAAATCGGTTTGAGAATGTGAATATACCACGATCATCTACTCAAAACGTAGATCGATCCTATGCCATTTAATTTCACAAAATTAAACGTTACGTCACTCAAAATCTTTGTCAAAGTAGCTTCCGACAACTTGACCACACACATATATATATATATATATATATATATATATATATATATATATAGGGAGGGTTAACGTGAGGACCATTTTTATTGTGAGCGTGAGAACCAAAATTGATGAATTCACGGTGAAAGTTGATGAATCCATTGGAAAATTCAGAATCCAAAAATAGAATTTTCGCCTCATCGGATTCGAACCCGGTCAAAATTTCAATTTCAATTCATTAACTTTCTCAACTGATTCATCAACTTTCATAACGAATTCATTTGGTTCTTAGTTTTAGGATAAGAATGGTTTTATTTCAACCAAACTATATATATATATATATATATATATATATATATATATATATATATCGATTTCAACCGTATATAATTTGTTAAAGAAACTATTTTTATCATTATTTTTTAATCTTTTGGAAGAAAATCATCTAAAACATCTAATTATTTACACCTCATAATTAATACGACAAGTTAAAAGTCACAAATAGTATTATTGAATTTTAGCAAATCCATTAGTTAATAATAATAATAATAATAATAATAATAATAATAATAATAATAATAATTAGATGATAAAATGGCTGCTAAGAAAAATCCATTCGGGTACCTGAGGTTTAATGATTTAGACTTAAGAATTAAAGATTCGAAAAAAAATCAAGTCTAAAAAGCCCGTTCGAAAAAACCATGGGCCTAACGGGTTCGGGTCAAAAAAGCGGGATTTTGACTAAAAAAGTTCGTCTGATATTATATTATATATACATATTTATAATATTATTTAATATATATATATATATATATATAATTTTTAATAATTATTATTATTATAATTTTTATAATTAGTTATTTTTATAATTAAAAATATTAATTTTATATATTAAAAAAATTAGAAAAATGATTTAAAAAAAGTTCATCTAAGGTTGGTTGAGTTTTATATTTTTAGATCCAAAAATTTCGAATAGATCCAATCTGACCCGAAATATATAAAAACCTGATAGATGCGGCCCGACCGTTACTTTGACAGCTATAATAATAATACACGTGAACCATAAATTTCAGGCAATTAATAATCCTACCCCATTCGCACTCACTCCCCCAAAATTCTCTCTCTCCGCACACTCACTGAAACCAGAAAAAGAAAACCAAAAAACTAGAAAGAAACACAAATTCGTCACTGAGTTCCACTCCAGATCTACCCTGATCGCAAATGTTCCTGTTGGATTGGTTTTACGGCGTGTTGGCGTCGCTCGGATTGTGGCAGAAGGAGGCGAAGATCCTGTTTCTTGGGCTCGATAATGCCGGAAAAACCACGCTCCTTCATATGCTCAAGGACGAGGTGATTTTCATTTTTATTTTCAAATTTATTTTGTTCGTCTCTGCCAGGATTTGATTGATTGCGGATTGTGGTGGATTGATGGATCTCAGCTGAATTGAATTGATTGGGATTGTGAATTTCCGGTTTGGTGCAGAGATTAGTGCAGCATCAGCCGACGCAGTATCCTACCTCGGAAGAGCTGAGCATCGGGAAAATTAAGTTCAAGGCGTTCGATTTGGGAGGGCATCAGATCGCTCGTAGAGTTTGGAAGGATTATTACGCTAAGGTACATTTGATTTTACTGTTTAATATAGATATATGTGGCTTTGATTGTGATTATTCTATATTATTGTTGTTATTTGAGGGAAGTAGTGATTTATGCGTTGTGATTACTGATGGTATGATGTGGGGAAGGAGAGATGAGATTGATTGTGGATTAGATTGTCTTTCTGTCCCTTGCTAACATTTAATTATGTATGTATTTAACAATTTGGTTTGGATTATCTCGTGGCGTGGTTTGTAGCTACAGAAAGTTTGCGAGTTCTGTAGTTAGTTGAGAGATAAGTGGAGTGTGATATTGTGAGTTAGGACTGCAGTTAAGGAATTGTTGTTAAACATTTAGAAAATCATAATTGCATATATGGAGAAGAACTCTTGTTTTTAGCATTTGAAGCGTGCTTTCACCGATTTTAGAAAGATGAATGTATTGATTCTTTTCTTTCTTTTTCGTCTTCTTTGGTTTACTTATTTAGTGGGAAACATATAGTGTAACCTCACTGATAGAGATAAGAAAGATGTATGTATTGATTCTTTTCTTTCCTTTTCACCTCCTTTGGTTTACTTAGTGAGAAGCATCAAGCGTACCCTCATTGATAGAGATGAGGGTGAAGAGAGAGAAAGCAAGATTGTTTTATTAATTTGAGACAATTGATCAAAGAAAGGAATGAAATTCCCCCAACATGATAGAGATAGGTCCGTCAGCCTAAGCTGATGATGATACTATTCACTGTCTTCCCCTCCTTTAAAGCTATATCTCTATCATACGAAGAGTGTAAGATGACGTTTTGTCAAAAACGCTGATGGATAAAAATGGTCTTTGAGATTGTTCTAGGTGTAACGTGTTTGATGATAATGTGAATTTTGCAATCAATTCATGGCTTCTATCGTAAAGCAAATATTCATTACTAAATTACTACAAAATGCTAATCCTATTAGCTGCTTTAAGTCCTCCTATTATTCATTTATTTAAAGTTATTTCCAAATGTAGATCTAAAGTTCAGAGGAAATGCCTGCTGGATTGTTAAGTGGAGTGTGATTTGAGCAAGCTTGTATTTCTCTAAGAAGATTCATATTCGAGATTTCACTTACTAACAGCGTTTTCGTTTCACAGGTTGATGCTGTTGTTTACCTGGTGGACGCTTATGACAAAGAGCGTTTTGCAGAATCCAAAAAGGAACTAGACGCGCTCCTCTCTGACGAGGCACTCGCCACTGTTCCATTTCTCATCCTGGGAAATAAGATCGACATACCTTATGCTGCCTCTGAAGACGAATTGCGTTACCACCTTGGCCTAACCGGTGTAACCACCGGCAAGGGGAAGGTGAACCTCGCAGGTTCAAACGTGCGCCCGTTGGAGGTGTTCATGTGCAGCATCGTGCGCAAAATGGGCTATGGCGACGGCTTCAAGTGGGTCTCTCAATATATAAATTAGGGTTTCATCATCGAGAAAACACCTAAAAGGTACGCCCATCCATACCCCCCGTCTTTCTCGTGGGAAAGAGAGCTTGACCCGGAAGAGATGGAAAAAAAAAATGGTGGGAAGATTCGTTTGTTTCAGGTTGATTCAGTTTGCTTGTAGTTGAAACTTGTATGACTTGCTTTGCGGAGTTAGTAGTTGAAACTTGTATGGCATGCTTTGTTAGTAGTTGAAAATTGTATGACATCCATTGCTCATTGATCACTGTATAATCTCTTATAAATTTGGAGGTCTTTGTAGCTTTTATATCGTCCCTGTTTTTGTAGAAAACTAATGCTTTTGCTCTCTCTCTCTCTCTCTAGTATTGTCATTTTTATTAAGCTTTGTATTTGTTATGAATCTTTTTAGGTGTATTCCGGAATTTTTTGAAATGGGAAACGCTTCCAAATAAAAATCAAATACAATGATTAAAAGCAGGGTAAACTTAAACTCGTGACTCACCTAATCATCCTTCAAAACATTGAACGAATCATAGTTAGAAACGCACAAATGTTAGATAATAGTGCTATTCTAACGCACCTTTCATTTTAAGCTAAAAAAATATGTTGAATTAGTCTTTTAATGGTTAATTTGCCCAGCTTCATTAATTCAACAGGCAAGTTTTCTCATTCTAAAAATTGTAAGAAATCATACATAAGTCTGCTAGAAAATATACTTGTTCCTAATATACCACATTAATATACAATTTGCAATCTTTTTAATTAAATTCGGGATTTTCAATTTCATCGAACTTTTTGTTTCCTTCTAATTTCCCTCTCCTTACTTTTTTCTATCTGTTATGGATGATTGAATGAGCATGCATTTTTATTTCACTTAAAAAAATGTAATAAACATACAAATGAAATAAAATACACTATTTAAAATGAAAAAAACGTCGGAAATCATACTCCTATAAAAGACTATCAAAATATTCTAGTGCTTATCTACCCAATCATTCCAGATAGTGAATCATACCCACACAAGTAAAACAAAGATAGGAAGGGAAAAATAATATTGCGTGGTGGCAAATCATTAGGAGAAAACAGGAGAGAGAGAGAGCGCTCACTCCACTAAACGTCCACACGCTTTTCCAGTCAACACACTCTTCCTACCTATATCTATGCCCATCCACTCACTAATTCATCAACACAGATATCGGAATCAAATCCCCAAATAAACTTTGGAACTTCATATTATTATTCAGAAAAATTATGGGAAACATCACATCTTGCTTCACAGCGCAACCGAACACAGCAAAACTCATCGATCTTCACCGCGAAACGGTGCGTGTCTTTGCTCTTTCGACAACGGCCGCAGAGCTGATGCTCGAAGAGCCTGGCCGCGTGGTTTCGCGGGTGAGTGATCTCCGCCTCGATCGCCGATACTCCGCCATGAAAGCCGACGAGATTTTAGCCAGCGGAGGGGTTTATATACTGATTCCAGTCAGTAGAGTGAACGGTAAGGTTTCTGAATCGGAGATGGCGGCTATCGAGTCGTTTTGCGGTGAGAGTAGAGCGAAACGACGTAGTTCCAAGGTTCTTCCGGCCGTGGCGGAGGTTCCCGACGACGGTTGTGATAAGCCCGTGAGATTATTAGGAGAAGAGAGTGATATTGGACGTCTGAATCATCGAGTGAAGCAGTGGAAGCCTGCTTTGGAACCTATTTACGAGGGAATTTGAAGATCTACTGTTCAATTCGACATTTAACTCAATTTAGAAGGTGCCGACGAATGTAAATGGAATTCGAAGATTTCTCTCTATAAGGTTTTGGATTACCTTTTTTTAATCCATGATCTATGAATTATAATGATTTTTGATAGCTTAAGATGAATAACTTGCCCCAGCTTTGTGAATTTGCTCTAGTGTTCAAATTAATTCAAATCATGGTTAGTTATTTGATTCAAGGACTTTGGTGTCCAGTTTTTTAAATTGTGATGAGAGAATGAAAACAAAAGTTGTGTTCCTTAATTTTCTCTCTTTGGTACCATTAATAAATTTTGTTTGTATATCCATTATCCACAGGGGGGAATTGGGCCCAATTGGGTTTTTGAAAAACACTAGGGATATAATAGTAATTTTATATTTAATAATTAACAAAATATATTTAAAGATACAAAATATGTGAAAGATAAATTATACCATACTTAAAATAAATACATAAAACTAAAAGCTAGCTAAACATAGAAAAGAATGGTTTTGTTTTCTGTTTTTTTGCAATGAAAATACCAATTTGGATTGTTTCAGTTGGTACATTAATTATTTTTAAGTCTATATAAGTACTAAGTTTCAATTTTTCATATTAAATTATATTTATTTTTAATTTTAATTGTAAAATTTTATTTATGAATTTATAAAATTATGATTATTTAAACTTTAGATATTGTTTTGATTTCCTTGACCAAAATATTTGGTCCGCTACTGATTACGAGAGTATAATGTTATCTTTGATTTTTTTTAAAGCCTAAATAACGAAAGCATTCTATTAATCTCCTTCAAAGAAAGACAGATTCCGCGACTAAAGCGGGACATCAATCAATCATAAATGTTCAAACATGCATGATATAGCATAGGTAGGTAAACTATGAGCGACCACATTAATCGTTCTAAACATGACTACAAGAACAAGAGTATGATGTTCAATAGTCCTAACATGTATTGATGGTTACAAAATACTTCCTCCGTATATTAGATATGATCTTAGTCAGTGGCGGACGTAGCAAAAGATATTGGTGAAACTTTCTTATTTTATATTGATAAAAAATCATAGCGAAAAAAATTTATAAATATTTGATACATAAAAAATAATCAAACATATCAAACTAAAGTGGTGGTAATGGAATTATACGTGTTCTCATCGCTTGAAAACGTTGCAAAATCGGCTCATTACCAATCGTTGAAAAAGATCATTCTCAATATACACAACTAGATTGTCATTCATCCACTCACACTCATCTTCCATTCGGTTTCGCAAGTCAGTCTTGATAATCTTCATGGGGGAAAATGCTCTCTCAACAGAAGCAGTGACAACAGGTAAAACCAACGCCAACTCAATAATCCGATATACCAATTGAAAAACTAAATGCTTACATGTTTCAACTATTTTCTTAGCAATATTGTCCAAATTGCTTACAACAACAAATTGAGGATCACACCGCACATTAGCAATGAAATTACTAATTAAGTTGATGTGGAAGATGTAAACAATCGCTTGATGAGAAGTTCATCTCGTACATAAACAAATGCAACTCTTTTAATTAAAAACATAAAAAAAATATAAATTTAAATCATAACCTAAAAAATATTCAATTAGAACCCTAATTTCAAACTCTAATTAAATTTACAATTAACTAAACTAAACTGAAAGCATGATACTCATATTTATTTTCATGATAAAATAGTAAACAATTAAGGCTTTAAGATGAAATTATTCACTGTAGAATTCACAGAATAGATTAACTAAATGCAAATAAATAATAAACAATTGAGATTCAGGAATAGAAATAATAAATTAAGAAGTAAATGTATAACAATTAACAAACAACTTCTATGTATATAAATAAGTTGAAAGAAAAAGGAATAGAAAAGAGTAAATAATTCACCAAAAATGAGGGAAAAAGATGATCAATGGCGGCGGGAATTAGAAGAAGAAAAGACTTTGATTTGTGTTTTGTTGAAAGCGAAGACAAAAATATAAATTGTGTTTGTTTCACTTTTCAAAACTAATAAACGTTATTTATTGTATAACATTTTCTTTTGTAGAAGGAAGTTCTTTTGACTTTTTCTTTTTGTACTTTCTTTTTTCATCTTCTTCATCTCTCCAATTTCCATTTTTACACGACAACTATTTTCTTTCCCTCTTTCTATTTTTCTTGCAAATGTTAGCCCTTCTCATCCTAGATTTTTCGCCAATTCGATCTTCAACATCGTCAACTTAGCGGTGAAGATAGTTTTCGCAAATTCAAAACATTTCGTAGTAATAATAAAAACCACTTGGTAGGGGCTTAAGCCCTTTCTCACTTCTACCTGTATCCGCCACTGATCTTAGTTTCTATCGGTACGAGTTTTAATAAATTTAATGAATGTAAAGTGAGTGCACGATGGAACCCACATAATAAAATATATTATGTGAATAGAAAATGTGGATTATGAGTGATTTCTTTATAAATAATTGGATTGAGTATGGATAAAAGTGTTGACTTTTGGATAGAGTCCATATCTCCAAAAGAAATGAATGAATTTTATAGATGTAGAGAAATGGAATTAAACTAACAAATATCAAAGATGAAGATAGTACTAGATATATCATAAAGTACTAGAATTTTTCGTTCTTGGGGCTTTAAATGGCCCCGGGTCTGAGTTTCGGGAAAAAAAAGTCCAAATTGGGACCATTTTAAGTGGGAATAGCACAGCTCGATCCACTTTTTCAATTGGGCCTGGCTTGGGCTGATCTGAGCTGGATCGACCCGACCCAGTTGACATCTCTCTATTTGAGAGGGAGTCCCATGCCGGGTTGGGCCAAGCCTAGCAAGACAGAGAGAAAATTTGGGCTGTCAGATGGGCTGAAAACTTCAGGCCTCTAAAACATAGACCAACTTTAAACCCAAATTGACTTTTTCCCACAGGCGAAATCGAATACCTACTTTCTCGAGCCGCTATCGTGCCAAAAGTAATGGTGCTAACAAGTAACAACCCAAAATCCGAATACTTATCTCTTTGTCTCCTTCATTCTTTGCCTTTTTATATCTATTTATGAGTTTGTAAGCCAGAGTTATATAGAAGTTACTTTTTCCATAATATAATATTATCTGAAAGGTAATGCCGTTGAACTGTTACTCTTAGACCGACTTAAATTGGTTTGGTTGGTATGATTAGAAGGTGTTTGGTGAGAACATGTTTTCCAAAACAGTTTATAAAATTGTTTTTAAGGCTTAAAAACAATTTATAAACTGTTTTTGTGAACTTATGTTCTCAGCCAAATACTCTCTAAGTACTAAATATTTAGTGCTAAATATAATATTATGGCTACACATCTTCTACATTAGCCAAATTGGAAAACAAATGTCTCTTGCTATTTTGAGCAATTGTTAAGCATTTTGCTGAGTATCACTTAATTTCTTGGCCTTTTTACCAATTTGGCTAATATGTCCCGAGCAAGACGGCGACTACAAAAACGCAAGTTCAGATGCTCCTCTATCTGCCCTCTGACGTAAATTTACTATTTGAAAAAATGAATTGTCGAACTAAACTTCCTATTTTATCCTATTTACGAAGCACGTGGCTTGTTATAATTCAATGTAACATAATAGCGTAAAGACATATAATGTAGATAATTATGGAATAATTATATTAGTGTAGTAATAGGACTATATAAATTGACATTCCATAATTGTTCAAAATATTTGGGATGGGAGTGTATATTTAAAAATACATTTTTTATGCCACATTATACGTGCGATAAAAGATATTACTATACATATACATTTTTAAATTGAGAGTAGTAAATATTTTACTCTGTGATGTGATTTTCTATCTAACATCATGTGTTCTTAATAAATTGAAAACCGAGTCAATGTAATATTTCTTGAAATCACACACATCTTACGTAGACTCTAGATAATCCTGGATGTGAATTGTATGCAAAATAAGGTCAATTAACGACTAAAATTTTATGGTTGTGAATTATTATTGTAATAACAATAAATAAGAGTTACTATTTTTTATATTTTAAATCTTAATGATTAATTTTATATTTAAAATAGCAAAATGACTATCTTATTTGTTCACTCTTATATATATTCTCATATTGCGATAAAAGATATATATATATATATATATATATATATATATATATATATATATATCTTAAAATTGAGAATAGTATATATTTACACAATTTGTGATGTGATTTTCTATCTAACATTATATATATTTTTAAACACTAAAGTCAACATAATATTTAACAAAAATCATACACCTTTACATCGATTCTAAGTTTCTAACTACATTGTATTATATATATATATATATATATATATATATATATATATATATATATATATTAAATGTCATATTAAATATTAAAATCTAATAAAATCCAAGGCTAAGGGCGATGACCTCATTTGACATTCTAATTAGTTGTTACCAAGTCCACCATCAACTCTGAAAAAAAAAAAGTTGGAGCGGTTTAACAAACCCTTCTCTCTCTCTCTCTTAATATGTAATGCAACAAAACGCATGCTTTTACTCCAATACTCTTCTCCATTAAAATCTTCCCCCAACACTCACTCACTCAATCCCTCCGCCGCCGCCGATGGGGAACGCCGTCCCCCACTGCCTACCTGCCGCCGCCGGACGAGTCATCCTCTCTGACGGTGGCGTCCTCACCTACGACGAGCCGCTCACGGCCGCGGAGCTCATGCTGGAGCACCCACAGCACGTGGTAGTGGAATTTAAGCCGATCGCGAGCGGTAAGAAGCCGGCGCCGCTGCCGGCGGATCAGAAACTCGAGATCAGGAAAACCTACCTCATGCTCCGCATCAGGAAAGCAAGCCGATCCAGCTATCGCAGGAGGAAGCTCGGAGATTAATCCTGGCGAACACCGCCAACGCCGCGCTGAAATCGAACGCGCTGCTGTCGTATACCTGTTTCCTGCCGCTGTTCGCGCGGATCTACCCCGCGATCGGCGGCGGCGTCGTATCCTCTGCGGAGAAGAGGAAGCGCTGCGGCATTACAGAGGACAGAGAAAAGGCGGCGGCGGCGGAGGATGAGAGATATGATTGCTTTGCGGAGATTTTAGAGGGGAGGCCGGAGTTTCTGAGCAGGCAGATGTCGGGGAAGGGGTGGAAGCCGAGTTTGGATCCGATTAAGGAGAAAGCTGTTAAGCCGAAAGTTCGCCGTTGGATCATTCTCTGAGTTTTATGCTTTCGCGTGTGGAGTTCTATAGACGTGACGTGCGTTGATGAGATAAAATACTAAGAGTCGAATTTATATAAAATAGGAGACGACGCGCGAGATGTTAGTAAGGAAGGGGACGGCGTGAGTTTTAATGTTATATAAGGTGTTTGATTAGCGTTGACGTGTAAATGGATGTTGTTAGTGCGTGGTTGTTTGGCATGCATTCTGCATGTGGTTTGTGTAAAGCTGCTATATATATCTAAGTTGTAATTATTCTGCTTTGGCATACTTGGTCAATTTCAAAGTGGGATTTGGACCTCTTGAATTAGCTGTATTAGTAGAATCCGTCAATGTATCTATGAGTTGTAGGGCATTTTTAATAAATAATCTCTTCGTCCCAATATTCATGACTTTTTTTTTGCACGTAAATTAAGAAGAGTTGTGTTTTGTATGTAAAGTAATGAGTGACATGAAATTCGAGATACTTTTTAGTGTAAAAAATGTTTCCTTTTTTGGAAACGGGTTAACTTAATGGGACAACAAAAAAAAAGAAAATGTACCATGAATATCGCGACAGAGTCACAGAGGGAGTATATCTTAATGTGTGAATTTATAATAAAATATCAGCGACTATTTTATCGTTCTTCTTCCAAATCTACTTTACGACTGCCACCATAGACGATCCTATAACACAAAATCCGACAATGATGTGTGCGTGTGTTGACTTAGTGGTAAAGTGGTTAATACCCGATGTTAAAAGTCTTAGGATATAATTCACCGTGACACGACTATTAAAATTTTTGTATTAATTGACCAAAAAGAAAAAATCCGACAATGACACAACAATAAATCAGCATTTAACAAAAAAAAAATATGAACACCAATTTTGGAAAAACTGGAGTTGTATTGTGGATGTCGTAGGGTAGATTTGAAGAAAATTGAAACTATCCAAATATACTATTATATGTTAAAAAGGTCAAATAATAGAGTAAAAATGGCAATTTTCCCAATTATTTTGAGCCCCTTTTATCTATCATAAATTAGGATTTTTGAAGCTTTCTTAATTTGCGATGGTGGCCCATTTTTGTGATGCGCCGGAGTTAATAAATGTCGTCAATTTGAAATTTCTTTCAACTTGTTGTGTCGAGACGTAAAAAAAAGAAGGGAAAGAAAGAAAATGGAAGTCACTGAATATTGTAAAAAAAGGAAGTTTAAGATAAGTTATAAAATATTGAATTCATTACACGATCAAGTTCGTCTACATAAATTATTTCCAACATATAGTCACAAAGCTTTGCGATATATAATCTATATAAAAATGGAAATTCAAACGTTTAAAATCGATATAATAATAAGAAATCAAAATTGGAATATAAACAAGTGTTTTTGTCTACTCATAGGAATTAGGGGACCAATATCTGTGAACCTGTAACATGATCACAAAATTATTTATAAATATAATTCCTTCTTCCAAAAACAAAGAAATATAAATAAGATCACAAAATAGAAAACAGTCAGATCAGATGTGGAGGCAGCCTCAGAAAATGGGCTGTTAGTGCCAAACCAAAACTCTTATTTTTTAATACCCAATATAAAATCTGATGTCCCATGGCCCATTTCAACTCTTCAGGAACTTTGACCCACGATCCAAATACCTCAACTTAGGGTACGATTTATTGTGACCAAAATCACATATAGTGTTGTTCTCTTTAAAATATAATACAGTATAACCTCTATAAATTAATACAGTTGGGATCGAAAAAATATTAATTTTAGAGAGGTATTAATTAATCGATAAATTAATAATTTATTATTTTAAATAGGTGTTCTATATTCATTTAATTTAAATTAATTACATCAGAATTCATGAATTTAAATTCAATTATATAGAGATATTAATGAGTATTAAATGTTAGGAACTTGAATCATCTTATTTAATGTTTAAAATTCATAGGTATGTTCAATAAGAACTTGAATCATCTAATTATTTAATGTTCAATATTCATATTATTGAATTAATGTTTAAGATTCATATGTATGTTCAATAAGAACTTGAATCATCTAATTATTTAATGTTTAAGATTCATATGTATGTTAAATAATAAATACTTATAAAAGAATTACTATATATAGCAAAAAAATTGTAAAAACATACCAAAAAATACAATGACTTCTCATTTAAAAGGTGTTGAAAAAAAACCCATGACCGATCAATGAACGCCACACCAGAGCTTTTAAGTGCCGTGAGAAAAGTGAGAGATGAGATTCATTTTGATTTGAATTTCAATAGACTAGAGTCATATTTTACTAAGTTGTCTTAGTCATCTTTGTAATTTTATGAGATTATTAATTTATGATGTTGATGGGAGCCCTTGTATTTTATAGGGGTCTTAAAAAAGTATTATCTTATTAATTTATCCAAATTATTAATTTACGTTTGGGGGACCGGATAAAAATATAATTTTAGAGAGGTTATTAATTTATCGAGTATTAATTTATAGAGGTTATACTGTATGTTTATCCTGCAAGAATATGAAATGTGCACGCTTCAAATAAAAATACTAAATTCGTCTATTTTTCTAAATAATTATATATGCGAATCATAATTAGATCGAATTAGGTCTCCATACCCAATTTTGAATACCTAATTTGGTTGTGAGTTGTTATGGTGCTATCAAGTTGGGCAATTTGATTGAAACAAGTGCAGTAGGCATATTGGTAGAGCAACCAACATACATTATTCGACTTAATTTCTGCTTTTCCTTTCTAGACGTTTAATGCTTAAAACACCAAACATTTTTGAAGAATTTTTAAACAATTTATAAATTCTTTTGAGAAGCTTATAAGTTAAGTCAAACACCATCAACGAACAGATTTCATCCTAATTGGGGCGCTTTATTTTACTACCACTAATGGGCACTTAACATAATCACTCACACTTCCCAAAAGGGCCCTGCAAAAAATTTAATCAAATTAATAATTAAATCTTCCAACTAAAAATGGAAAAGATCTGAGAGAGAGAAAGAGAGACCTCTTAAAGAAACCATAGTCATGACAAGGAGTTTGCCTCAAGTTTACACATATAACATGTTATATGTTATAACATTGTGATGCTTTAAATTGACGATCATGAAGACTTATAACTAAAAATATTCGAATAAATTTATAGTTAATTGCATAATGTATGAAACTTGAATAGGAGGAACTGAAAATGGATAAAATATTTAAAATTTTATTTTAGTTTTACTATTGAAATTAGTGGATATAAATTTTAAGCATAATTAAGAATTGAGACAAATCTTAAAATTATTGATTTTTTTCACATCTTTTTTTAAATGTTTTTATTTTATTTTTTTAGTTTTTTCAATCCCGAATTTGTTCAGTTTGCAAAACAGCTTGGGCCTTAATTACAAAGTTTTTGTTGACCGGCCCATTCTAGCGCTGTACGCTGCGGCCTTTGTCATCCCACAAATACACACATTTTCAGCTTTTATTAAGCTCGATCATCATTTCTAATTTTTATAAACATATGAAACAAATTGGACTTCAAAATTAAATGATTCGATAAAATCTTAAAATCAAATCAAATTATCAACTGTGGATCATATATTTACTGTATCAATTAGTATACGAAATTGTATACATATGGACCGAGTGGGTGTTTGACCTTTCATTTTGGAGAAGCATACAATTTACATAATATAAGTTGCTTTCTAAACTTATTAATGTTACACCTAATATGACAAATAAGTTGTTGAGACATGCAAGATTGAGCTTCTAAATTGTTAGTTAGCGATAGAATTGTAATTGCAATAAAATATAAACAAATTAATAATAAGTTTTCATAGAAAGAAAAAGAAAAGTTATTGGAGCTTTGAGAAAAGCCCATAAGTATGTGAGTCTCAATTATTAAAATTAATAGTCACTCTATCATAGAACAGTCAAATCCTAACTAATGAATTCATTATGGAGAGAGATAGGAAGAGAAAATGAAGCTGGAGAGAGAAAAGAAGAAGCAAGATAAGAACGGATCTAGGATAAGCACCAAATGTCAGTACACCAAAATATTTCTATAATTAATAATTATGCACTGTTTGACTCAACTTATAAGCTAAGTTATTTTTGGAAACTTTATAATATTTTGAAAATTATTTTATAAAATAAATTTATAAATAATTTATAAGTGACGAAAATAAGTTCTTGATCCTAATTTAATTTTTTTATAAGATTTTAAGCACTAATGAATATACCAAAATAAATTTTACTATAGTTCGTTATTTTCAATATATAGTATCAATTTCATCTATCTTCATTTTCTCTAATTATGAAAATTTTCTAGTTTATAAATTCAATTATCCATTTTTTATAAATTATAAGTTATTGAAACATTACATCTTATAAATTTTTAAAACATCTTATGAGTTGTTAGAGCTTCTAAACTCTCTAAAGTAAGTTTAGTCAGGCACTTTTCGAATACAATTAGCCAATTAGGGGTGATAAATCTGTTATGGGTTAACCTAAAATGAATTATTATTTTTTTGTTCGGGTATCAGTTATTTTTTCTAAATAATTTCGGTTATTGGGTATAACCGATTAATCAAAACTAATATATATATATATATATATATATATATAATATTTATCTAGTTAATTATTAAATACTTAATATAATTTAATTTTTATATTGTATTTTGATTATATTTAAAATTATTTTGGATAGTTTCGGTTAATTGCAGTTAGTTTGGTTATTTTGGTACTATTTGGTTATTGTTTAAATTTTAATATTATAATTTCGGTTAACGGATAACATGTCCTACTAATTGAGTCGGTTAATTGATTAACCGACTAACCAATTAGTTTCGATTATGATTACTAATTTTTTGATTTTCAATTTTGATTAAACAAAATTTCAATTTCGATTAATTGAAATCGAATCGATTTTCATCCCTAAATTAATTCAACATTATTGTACGTTGCATGCATGATCCACATATTCCATTATCTAAACATATTAATTTATCGTGAACATTAAAGAATATAGAAGTTCCGTGAAAAACTAGTAAAAATTTGTCGAATTTTAGGCAATACTTTACGTTCTTTACTAATCAAAATAGCTAAAAGCATATCAATCGGTTTAAATGAGAAATAATATAAGTGATTCAGCATCTACTAAAATTTAAGACATCTCTATTTAATACCAAATCATTAAATTTTGGTGTTGGATTGACACGAAAGACTCCAATAGAACACTAGATACTAAAATAACACAATCAAGCAGTCAAATTAGATAAAGCATAAATTGAAAATCACAAATAACTACAAGTAACTTGATATTTCTAAAAAATACAAATAACATGAAAGGTACTAAAGTGTTCATTATTTTTTATAATAAAACAAAATGAAATATATTTTTGGATTTTACTTTGATGTGTGATATTTAGGGGAATGGAGTTTATGTATCTTTCTTCCGCTGCTAATATTACATCATTTATTAGCATCAAAGCCAATTCATAACTTTCTTCGATCATAAATCGTAGAAACAACTATTCGTAAAACAATCGCATTTTCCGAAAGAAAAATTTAATAAATACGATAAAATAATCATCCAAGTTATACGTAACATAAAAACTTTTGTGAATCCATCACAGTCTCGACGTCGTCAACGCGTTCCTGGACAGCATCTCTCGTCGACCCCGGCAACTTCCTTGACCTGCACACAACAAAAGAAACACAATCCCACATCGAACCCAATCTCACATCGAAGAGAAGAAGAAGAATTGTCTTCTATATATTAAGAAATCCACTCCTAATTAGTTTAAGGCATTTTGGGAAGGGCCCAAAACAAATCCGTCATTACCGTGGCGGACAATATCATCTAATTGGATGGAGTGGTGGCGATAGCGATCCCAAAACAGTGGTATCGAGCCGACGATTGGTGGGCCCATCGTGGGCGGGACAAGACTACTTTCGATGTGGATGTGAACCCCGATGAACTCACGATTGAATCGGTGGTTCCTTGTCGAAAGTCTTCCGCAAGAGTGGTCGGTGGCGAGTCCGTTGGATGGTAGCGGTGCAAGATGTCGGATTATCGTTCGAGGGAGGGCGGTGATGTGGTCCTTGGTTTGAGGAGGATTGTTGGGTATGGTGCAAACCCAATCCCACATCGAAGAGAAGAAGAAGAAGAATTGTTTTCTATATATTAATAAATCCACTCCTAATTAGTTTGAGGCCTTTTGGGAAGGAGCCCAAAAACAAATCCGTGCAGGCTCGGTCCAAAGCGGACAATATCATACTAATTGGATGGAGTGGTGGCGGTAGCAGTCCCTAACAAAAACCATGAGGGCCAACATTGCATAACTTGGTATCTCAAAAATTTAATATAGACACATTTAATAAATTTTAAATTCATGCCAAATTAGATCTGATTTGGTATCTCAAAAATTTATTATAGGCAAAACGGTTAGTGATATAAATGACATCGTAGAGAGGGGACGTCGTCGTTCCATCAAAATAAATTAGATTTTTTTATTTTTAAGATTCATCGCATCAACCCATATTACAAAAATCAAATCTTTGTTTGTTTCGTCTTCTGATTCTAGTTGCATCGTCTGATTGCAATTGGGATCAAAACATCGATATTATCTCTCTATGATGTCGTTTAAATCGTTGACCGTTTTGTCTATGTAAATTTTTTAGATGTCAAGTCAGATTTAATTTGTCTTACATTTGAAATTATGTTAAAATCATTAAATTTATATATTTTATGATAATTTTTAAAATTCATGAGAAAAATCAAAATTAACCAAAGATTAATATATTTATGCGTCAATAACAAAAAATGATATTATTCAACCATATTGTGGCCAGCCATAATCAACTTTATTGAATGAAAAACCGTTTATTTAATATTTGATTAATTCAAAAAGTGGTTTTACACTAAAAAAATTTTATGGAATTATAATTTTGCCCCTATCGAATGAAAAATTTAAATTTAAATTTAAATTTAATAAATTGAATACAATTTAGAATAGGCGGGGAAAAGTTATTTTTATAAAAATGATTAATATATTAATTTAATATTATTATTTTATTAATTATTTATATTGATAATTATTAAAATATCCTGTGTAATAGCCCGGATAGTTTTATTGGAAAAGAAAATACATCAATTCACAGTACTATTTCTACTTTTCTCAAAAATAAAAAAGTAATTTGAGGTTGAAATCGGGCCCCACTGAATATGTAGTTTGCGGTGAGAGCGCGTTGTGGTGGAGGTGGGCCCACAAATTTAAATTTCTGGTATAATTTAGGGAGCCGTTGATCTAGCAATCATACACCTCACATTCAAACTCACGAGAAGCTAAAATTCAAAGTAAGCTAAAACTAAAAAGCCCAAACACAAGAAAAATAGCAAGGGGAAAAGAAGGCCATCGCATCTCATTTATTGAATTTTTATTTGGTTCCACTAAATTATTAATGTTCAATCATTGCATTTTTTATTTATTTTTTAAATCAAACTTTGCTATCTCACCATTATTCATTAAATTACATGTAGATGTTGTTTTTATATTCTAGTTGAACTATACTTCTTTCGTCGATTTGAATTCTGCGTGGAATGAAAAGCATCATGCTGACATACAATTTTTGTTTTAAGTACATAAATTTGTTTCAGTTATGTATAATTCATCACGCTTGTGTTGTATATTTGATATATGTTTTTAAATAGTAAAAAAACCACATATAAGATTGTGTCAGACAAATGACCCATTTTTACCTTAAGTAAAAAGAGTTTAACTTTTAAGCCTTCACATGTTTTCTTTTTTACCATAAAAGCAACGAAAAAAGAGGCTGAGTAATGGGCTTTATCTGTCTCTCTAGTCTCTAGGCTGAGATTTGCATGAAGTTTTCGTACTAAATGATTAAAGTAATTTTCTTTTCTTTTATCATTTTATTAGTCGCTTCAAAAAATATGATATAATATATGTATTGTGGTTATTTTATTGGTGTTCTACAACTACGATTGAATATAATTACATCTAGAAGAAAAAATTATTGCTCACCGGCACATGCTTTATTTTATAGCACGTTTATTTATTATGTATTCATATTCGATCCTATAGACCAATAAAATATTTATTTTTATTCATAGACATTGATTTTATTTTAAAAAATTGTTATTTTTATTCAAAACATGCAACTATCACTTATAAAGATGGCGGATTGCAAGTCAAAAGAGACTCTGAATGTTAGATTAAAAAATATAAAAAATATATCATAAGGGGGGTAGAATAGTTCCAAATATAATACATACGTGAACAAAAGCCAAGCTATAATTCATTTGCCGAATGTTAGATTACAAGCTACATGTAACTAATTCGTTATACTTTAAATATATATAGATGGAATGAATCAAATGAGAAATATATATTTTTTAGAACTTGAATAATATGCATTGAACGTATAAATTAAAATTAAAACATTCTAAAGTTGACCTTTTGTGCATCCTTTTATTGTGAAACAACTTTATACGTTATATACATCAATTTTATATGTCCTACCACAATTCTCAAGTTCTCAAAAAAGACAGTAACCAATCCATATATTATTCAACACATTTATGTAGTTATTTATTTATTTTCGGAATTTAAAAACGGCAAAATGAGGAACCGAGCATTCATTCAATAAATGACCTTGTAGGTTTTTAGCTACTTGCAGTCATTTATATTTATAAATACGCTGATCTGATCTAAAAGATACAGATGAAATTCAACTTTGTAGTTTTTTGATCAATTAGACCACCCAAACTGGCTACCTCATGCATTGTTTGTTTGTTTTCCTTTTTTTAGATTCTTTTGTTATTTTGCTTTTTGTGTGGTATTTTTGGTTGAAATTTATACCTTCAATGATAAATCTGTGTACGTAGGTATGAAAGATTTAGAGAAAGCGATAAAGAACAGGGAGTTTTAACGTGGTTCGATCAAAGAAAGATCTACGTCCACGGAGGTGATGGTCCTCAAGATGTTCACTATAATTGTCTTCTGATGAGTATCTCAAAGAGCTCTAGTATTGATAATTTGCTAATCCTCTTTCCTTCAATCTAACTCCTATTTATACATAAGCGTAAACCTTATAACGAATCCCTTGATTGGCGGGCTCACGATCCTCCTATAATCGACCATGATCTTCACCATAATTGCCCATGATTTCCACCGTTACCCATTATCTTAGCCATGACTCCGCTTTAATTGGGTTTGGAGGTGTGATTCGGGCGTAACCGAGTAGGCGGCGTTAGGTCGGGCCCACTCGTTTGGGCTGCTAGTAGGCACGAGAGGTTGGGCCATATCTATCATAGCCCTCCAGAAAAGTCGAGGAATAGCCTTGCCGGTGAGCGGAGAATGTGCTTTGCCGAGGCGGGATGTTGCTTGGTGAAGTTGTTCGTTGAAGGTTCTCGTCTCTTCTTTGCAAAGGAAGCCGAATTATGACACGGATAGCGGTCTTTGTATAGGTTACACGAGGTTTGGTGCAAGCGGCTTATTTCTTATGGAGGGCGTCGAGGTCCGATCTGAAGGATAATCTCTTGTAAGGCGTTGTTCGTTGACGGGAACCGAGGTGCGATTTGGGTAGGCGCTTGAAGGAAAGGCGAGTGCGACTGTATGGCTCCTGCGCTTTTGGAGGGCGTCGAGGTTCGACTGAATGACTTGCGGATGAGGAGGACATGGGCGTAGTCCGATGTCCGAGCTCAATGTAATCATTACGTGATCGGATGGCGGTGCATCTTACCATAGAGTACGTCATCTGCGCCAGGCGGTAGTTGGGCATTTCGAGCAGTGCGTGCGCGTCGATCACACATCAATCGTAGATGAGCACGTGTGATAAGCGAAGCAGCAGATCTTAAGCGCCATTTGTCCTATAAATAGGTCCAAATGAGGCAAATGTTCACTTTCTTCTTGACGCTTTATTTCCAGAGAGCATACTTGTAGAAATTCCCAATTCCTCTTTCAATTTTTTTTTTTTTTTGAAGAAGTCGGATATCTCGCTCCAGAAAAAAGTAAGTATGTACTCTTCATCTTCTCATTCCTCTTCTCGATCTGCTAATTACGGTTCGGTTTGGGTTACGGCGCCCAGATTCGATGTGAGGATTATATATGCCACAACCGCTAGGTAAATCTATAGGACTTAGTTCTAGGGTTTCGCGGTGTCATCGGTATGGGATGGCATCGGGATTGGTCTTGGCGAGGTCAACTTTAACGACAGAGGCGCTTTTGGAGATTGCGGAGAAATACCACATTCCAGAGGATGCATGGTGGTGCCTGCCGAAACCCAATGATAGGGCAA
Source organism: Salvia rosmarinus (assembly GCA_036937905.1). Taxonomy (NCBI): domain Eukaryota; kingdom Viridiplantae; phylum Streptophyta; class Magnoliopsida; order Lamiales; family Lamiaceae; genus Salvia; species Salvia rosmarinus. Next base: position 58,277,483 of record CM072820.1, read on the forward strand.
TGGCCCCTCCGGAGGGGTTTATTACCATTTTTGTAGATAGTTTAATAGCTGGGCTTAGGTTTCCTTTAGCCCCTATCTTCCTTAGCTTTCAGTATTTTCGGATCCCATATGCCAAGTGACCTCGAATTCTATTAGGTCGGCGGTTGGGCTAGGCTGACACTGTTATGGCATAGGCGAGGAGTTTTCTTTTGAAGTCTTGATCGTTTTTAGCATCAAGTCTATGGGAGGGTGTATTATCATCACCTCGTGCGAAGTTTAAGATAGCCCCCGAAGGTATCCCAGCAAAATAGATACTTCTTCTGCGGTGAGGGGTATCAGGGTATGAGTGGGGCCTCGATGCGATGAAGGATGTGAAATCGATCCCACAGGCCCCATGGAGAAGATGTTGAGCGATACGAGTGAGATCTTATCGATTAATTACGAGAGGATGATTTGTACAATCTTTGGGCTAAGTGTTTATAGGTGCGAAGCACCGATGTCGAGTCGACTTGGGTGAGGGCAACCTTCTATCTTTATCCTTCCCCGTCGATTTCGTTGTGCTAACGAAATTCTTATTCTGTATCTGTGAAGATTGACCCAGTAGAGAAGTCGAGATAAGCGGGCTCGACGCGCCTGCACCATCGATCGAAGGGAGCCGCGAGGAAGAAGGCGGCGAGGCGAGTCCACCCACCCGTGGTGGTGGGCATACGAGGACTTCTTGGCCAGCCCTCGAGCGACCTCGAGCCCGCCAGCTGGAGATCGAGGTCCATGGCGATCCTTGCAGGTGCGGCTTCGACCTCCTTTATCATTCCCAAAGGTATAAGTCGCTACTCTTCTCCTTTGTAATTTTGTCGTTACGCGTTGCTAATTGTTCTATATTCGGGATGCGGCCTCGATGGCGGTGAGATGCACCGCATGGCGATTTGTTGTTGAGCGCCATGCAATACGAGGCCATGGAGAAAAGCGGCATTCGAAGCTCGAGGCATTCTTGAATCCATGCTGACAGCTTCCAGGCGGACGCCGAGCTTCAAAGGCGAACGTGGTGGCAAAGGCGGCGCTGAGCGCCTAAAGAAGAAGGGCCAAGGGCTTCTGAGTGCCCGTCTTTGAAGTGGAAGCGCTCGGGAGGAGGCTGCCGAGGCGGAGAAGAAGGCGGCAGCGAGACAAGTGCACTGCTTGGCGAGCGAGGACCTATCTTGAGGGCCTTCGCCCGGCGGGCTTATCAGTCGGAGAGTTTTCCTCCTTCATCTCCGACTGGCAGTGATAATGAGGCCGCGGTGATATCTCGCCCACCTAGAAGGTGGCGGCCGAGAGACTGATTTTGACAAGGCCAGCACACGGTGGGTTGAGTCGCGCCTCGGGAGGTATGCATGAATTATGCCGCATAATCGCCGGGCGACCTCCTTCCCGTGGTGGATGCCTTGGCATCTTCGCCGCTCGACGGCGGGGTCAGTAACTCGGTCTGAGGAAGATGAAGGCGTGGAGCTTGAGCATTCCTTGCGAGGTGAGAGCCGAAAGCAGGGAGGCGGGACCGAGCTCGGACATCCTTGGGAGATCGGCCACTTGGAGGAGCAGCGGCAGCAGGAGGTCGGTGAGTCGGCAATGAGCACGAGGTCGGTGGACCTAATGTAATAGGTGATTCTTGGGGTTGATAGGACCTGTGTTGTACAAACTTCTATTTTGAATAATAGACACATCTTCTTAAAATGCCTTTTGTCTTGTTTATTTCTAGCATTCCACGTCTCAATACCGGACTCGATCATGAGTTACTAACAAAGTGAAAGAAGTCCGAGGTGCTCTGGCGAGAAGGATGAAGAGGTGGCGTATTGGAGAGTCGGTCTGCCGGGTGACTCGAGTTCGCCGGCATGGATGTCGGCTCGGCATCGTCGGAACTGAAAGCAGAAGTTGCATGAGGCATGCTGAAGTGGTCCGCCTCCCGACCGAGAATGAGGCGTTAAAGTTAAGGATTACACAACTCGAAGTCGGTGATTTATCTGTGATGTGATCGAGGACGGTCGATGCGATGCGAGGCGGCTTCGGTGACACGGAGGAGGCGCTCGGATCTCGGAAGAGCATCGAGTATGAGAAGGTAATCCGCGGATGGTGGAACTACCATATCTGAAGCCGACGATCGAGTTCGAGTTTGTTAGCGGAGGCATGGTCTTTGAGGATGAGGAGGGCGAATAGCGAAGTTTAAAGCGCCTCGACTCTATCACGAAATACATGCGGATGTACGAGATCGTTCATAAGCAGCGCATGCCCGATCCGTGGTGAGTCTGGCAGGCGCCGTGGTCGATAATTGAAGAGCACGAAGAGGAGGCGGTTCTACTGATCACGCCAAGTGCTCGTCTAATGGGTCCACTTGAAAGGGGCGCTTAGAGGACGGACACTCGGCGGTCGGGCGGCGTGCGAGGCGGCGGTCGGCGTGGAAGGGTGACAGTTCGGGGCGGGCGTGGTCTGGCCCGACGCGCTCACGGGGTCGAGGTTTGGCCTCGGATCGGGATCGCGTCCGGGCGGAGCCCGCCGTGTCGGGTCGGTCGCACCGGGGCGGGGCGAGGTGGTGCCGTCCTCATTGATTGGGTGGAGGCACCGAGTTCATTCCGGTATTCATCGTCGACACAGGGATTTTGTTCGAACTACCTCGACGGTGAGTCCGTGTGGCTTGGGAAGCCCGAATGAGTTTGTATCTGACGTAGAACTTTGTATGTAGATATAAATGTATTTAGACTCGTTTGAGTGTCGTTTTCCTCTTGAGAGGTATAAACATAGCTTAGGACTTCGTTTTGGTCGTAAATGTATTTATCTTGTATCTGATGTATATTTTCCCAAATAAAGGGACATAATTTGATGAGATCCGATCTGGATGTCCTTTACATGTAGATTTTTCAACAATGAGCAATCAGTATGTGTGCATGTAGACTTTCACATTAATGAGTAGTCTGTATCGTTGCTTTGAGGCGTTGATTGATGAGTAATCTCACGAGTGCGGTAGTGCTTAGTGAGTACCTACTTAGTGGGTTTTCATCTTCGTGAGGCGTCCCCGTGAAGGTTAAATCGGTATATCGAATAGATGTTCGCATATGAATGAAATGAGACGAAATGAAATACTCATTAGAGAAATAAATATTTTATTCAACAAGTATATAACATCGCATTTCGGCAAAGCAGTAAGGAGACTAACATGAGGCGATCGAGATCGAAACTATGTAAAGTACCTCCTTAAATGAGAAATATGCCAAGTTCGGGGATAAGCGCACGGATAAGTGAGATAGCTTGTAGGCCCCTTGCCGAGGTCCTCGTGAGCGCGGTATGGGCCTTCCATGTCGGATCAATTTGTTAAGGCGTTCGGCTCTACTAGCTTCATTATTTCAGAGGAACGAAGTCGCCTACTTGCGTCGCGGAGGCTTTGACCCTTTTGTTGTAATCTGAGTGCGACGCTGCTGTACTTAGCTTCGTTTATGAAGCGAGTTCGCGTTCTCTCGAGAGCATCAAGGTTGGCCGCGGTCGTCTTCGTTCCCATCCGGGTGAAGTGAAGAGTCGTGGGCTTGGTGCGCCGATTTGGTGGTATGGCGACCTCGGTTCCATAGACCAAGTGAAAGGCGTTTCTCCGTCTGCAGTGCGGTGTGGTTCAGTAGGACCGAGGAGGACTTGGGGAGGTTTTCATTGATCGCCTTTAGCTCGGTCTAGCCTTTTCTTTAATCCTTGTATAATCGTGCGGTTCGTCACCTCGGTCGACCATTCGGCGAGGGTGTGCGGCCGGGGTGAGCGTTGATCGATCCGGAGCTCTTCGCACCACCTTGAAATTTTGTCGACGAGGCGGGTGCCGTTGTCAGAGACAAGAATGTGCGGTATGCCGGCGGCGGACTATATTCTTCCACGAAGGTGCGAATCCTTTTGCTCGTGAGGTTCGAAAGTGGCTCACCGACCCATTTTGTGAAGTAGTCTATGGCTACGACTAAATCGGCGACACGGTGCTCGGTCGAGCGGACCAGCGATGTCGATCCCCGTTGCATGAAAGGCCGTGGGCTCGCAAGCTGCTCGGATCGATGCAGGGTAGCTTTTGGTGTGGGTGAAGTTGGCGCCGGACACCTTTGACGAGCTCGGCGAATCTTGAATAAGGGTGGGCGATAATATCCGACCTCAGCGTCTTCTTTGAAAGAGCTCGTGACCGATGTGGCTTCGCAAGATCCTCTGTGAATCTCATTAAGCACGTGGTGACCTTACGCCCAAGCACCTCGGGAGGGTTGAAGGTAAGACTTCGGTAGAGAGAGCCCTCATATATGAGATATACAGGATTTCACCATCATCTTTTGGCCTCAAGCCGATCCACGAGGTAGTGTGCCAACTTCCGGTATGCTTCGGGCGTCGTCCATTTGGCTTAGCCTCTGCGATAACGTCGATGTGGGGCGCCTCAATGCTTACGGAATGAACTTTCTCCTTTGGTGGGTTTGACGATGTGAAGCCGATTTACTAAGGATGTCGGCTCACTGTTTTCCCTCGTGGGATTTGATTATCTTGAAGTACCGAATGAGGCCAGATCTCTTTTGCTTCTCTAGGTATTGCTTCATTCGATCCTCCTTGGCCTCGTATGTGCCTAAGACACGGTTTACTACGACACAGGAATCTCAAATATCTGGACTTTATCCACTTTCAATTCCTTTGCAAGGCGGAGTTCGAGATCGGTGCTTGTACTCCACTTCGTTATTGGTGGTCGGGAAGGTAAACCGGGGCGTATGTCACTTCTTGCTTATACGGGCGAGGAGGAGGATGTCCGCTCATTGCCGTCTTGCATGAAGCTCCGTCCACATACATCCGCCAACAACCTACGGGTGGCGCAGAGACGGGTTCCTCCGTAGTGAGGCGGGAGTGACCTCGGTGGTAGAGACGACCTCGGTGAATTTGACCTCCACGGAAATCTGCAAGGCTTGCCTTTTTATGGCGGCACGGGGAGTATGAGATGTCGTGCTCGCCGAGCTCCAGTGCCACTTAGCTATACGTCGGATGACTCCGGTTTGATAAGACTTGTCTTAAAGGTAAGTCCGTCGATACACAGACGGAGTGAGCTTGAAAATAAGGCGGGCGTCACTTGGCGTTCACGGGGCGAGCTACCTTCTCAAGGTTGGTGTACCTCGTCTCCGGTCCTTTGAGAGCCGGCTAATGAAGTAGATGGGGAGTTGCCGTCCCATCTCATCTCGCACCGATCTGACTTGATTGCCTCGTCAGGGTGGCGGATCTAACGATAGAGTTTCACCTTGCTTTGGGACGGATAGAGTCGGCGGTCGGCGAGATATTCCTTCATTGTGTGGCGACTGGTGTTCTTCTGCCGGTGAAATCTGGAGCTCTCCTCGGGATCTTGAAGAGGAAGCTACCGGCATTTCGAGATAGGAATCTGTGAGGCGGTAGGCATCCGGTGAGTTTGTGTATTTCACGTATGGTTCTTGGGACTGCATATCGAACCTTATTTTCACCTTGGTAGGATTGGCTTCGGGCCTTCTTGAAAACCAGATCATCGAGAAATTTACCCGTCTTCACCACGAATGTGCTTACAGGGGTTAAGCTTGAGGTTGGCCGACTGAGGGTGAAGAATAGTTTCGAGGTCGTCGGTGCAGTTCTCGACTTTTTGCTTTTGACTACTATATCGTCGGCGTGACTTAAACAATTTCCTATGTGATCTTTGAAGATTACGTCTACCATCCTTTGGTAAGTAGCTCCAGCTTTTTTTAGACCGAAGGCATCTTGGGTGGCGAAGACACCAAGTCGATGATGAGCATTTGTTTTTGGGCGTCTTAGGGCTCATCAAGACTTGGTGGTATCCTTTGTATAAATCCGAGGCCGAAGATCTCATGCCCCACCAACGCCTCCACCTTCTTGTCAATGTCGGGGAGGGGGTAACAGTCCTTTGGGCAGTGTTTGTTGAGGTCGGTATAGTCAACACACATGCGCCATCCCCCTCCTGGCTTTCGAACTACAACGGGATTAGCCATCCAGGTTGGGTATTTAACCTCGTACAGGATTTTAGCCTCCTGGAGTTGGGTTACTTCGTCTCTTATGACCTGGCTGCGCTCCGCGGCAAAACTTCTTTTCTTCTGCCGAACCGGTTTAGTAGCCGGATCGATGTTGAGACGATGGGTTATGAGCTCGGGCGAGACTCCAGTCATGTCCAATGGAGACCATGCAAATACATCTCTATATTCCCTTAGAAGCTGCATGACCTGTTGGCGAATATTGACTGAACCTTGGGTGCCAACCTTGACAACTTTGAAAGTGGTAGTCGTCGTATAGTGAAGATTCTCGGTCAAGTCATCCCGAGGTGGCAACCGGAGGTTCTATAATTGCTAGGCACGAGGTAAGGCCGCGTCTTGGGTTGAGACTCGTAGGCATTCTTTAGGCTGCCGTTTGGTCACTTTGAATGCTTAACACTCCCACCGGTGGGTATCTTAATGGTGAGGTGGTACAGGCGGACGGCCTGGTTGCATCTGACCAATCTCTTCCAGGATAATGTTGTATGGAGAGGAGCTCGGACCGGGAAAAATTGAATGGCCTTGTAGCAGGCACGGGAGCACGTCCTACAGTAGCAGGAAGGGTAATGACACATTCGGGTTGAACCGCCTCTTGAGTAAAGCTCATGGCGGGAAGGTGCAGGGTGTACCAATTCCTCAACATCAAGTTTATCCGAGCGGCTACGGAATATGATGCTAACGAAGCTCGATGTCAATTTAGACCGATGTACATTCTTGTTGCCTACCACGGCTTGTATAGTAATGGCGTCTGGTGAGGCATGATCTTGGGTCTTGGGTCGTCTTTGGAGAACACGATATTCTCTCCATCTCGAGTCGCTTGTTTTTCGGCTCATGAGGTCGGCCTCAGAGCCTCATTTCTGCGACGACCTCGTCGTACCAACTGGCAGTCCGGTTATAGCATAGACCTGCTCCATTGCATTGGGACCTTCGTCCTCGTCATCTTTAGGTCGGGCTGCCGTTGAGGTCGGTGCACAGTTGTTACCACCTCCATTTTTCCCTCTGCGCTTTTTATTACCCGGCCCGGTCGGCCGATGTCTTCTTGATATTTCCTTCCTTGACGAGCTCGTCAATCTGTGAGCTCAGGACTTGCAATCTTACGTATCGTGACCGTACCCACGGTGGTAGTCACAATACTTTCATGTTGATTTCTTTTTGGATCCTCCTTTCATAGGAGGAGGTTTTGGAAAGAGCTCTATGTAAGCTCAAATATTTCTGCCCTGGATTTGAATAGAGGGCGCTCGCTATTACCAGGGTTTGGCCGAGGTCCCGGCCTTGATTCTCTGGGCCCTTTTTATTCTTTCAAGCGCACTGCGTTCAAAGACTGTAGCCCGATCCTCTCGGCCTTCATTCTGATCCATTGCTCGTCCCGGATCTCTCTCTTCCGGTCCGACTCGTCCCTTTGATAAAGTTGTCAACCAAGGTCCAAAGGCGACTAGCGTCTTGGTACATTCGCGGGTGATCTCTTTATTGAGCACCGGTCGGATCCCGTTCTTGAATCGTTGATGATGTAGAGATCGTTACTCTCATCTATTTTAAGGGATTCCATGATGAATCTTGAGGCGAAATTCGACATCGTCTAGTCCGCCTGGCGGATTGTAGCGATCGGATGAAGGTTGTTGAGGCGGCATCTTTGGTAAACGCCATTTGAAGCGATCCATGGGGTCTTTGAAGCAATGGATCTTTGTTACGGCGAGCGAGGTGAACCAGCGTCGGCGTTGAAGATCGGCACCTCGGGAAGACCTTACACATATGGAAATCTTCCATCCTTGGTTTGCCGTGTTGGTGGTATAGGCAAATAGGAAGTCGGAAGGATCTCAAGGCCATCGTATGCAGCGATATTCGGAGCCCGTATCATTGTGGCGGTGTATCCGAATCTCCTTGAAAATGAGAGATAATTCGTCCATGTCGGTCGAATCCGGGAGCTCGTTACCATCCTCTCGGAGGATGGGAGATCGATAACGGCGTCTGTCGTCTCTTCGAGGGAGTTCGACCGTCTTTCCTCCTTCTTTCCGCCCGTTCACATGGGTATCACGTTGAGGTGGAGAAGCGGCTCGCGGGATGCAGGCGAATGAACCCGGGTATTGGGCGGTCATTGTGCCGGCGACGTTGATTATTTCAAGAGGCGACGACCTCGGTTACTGTAATCACAACCGGGCACTCTTGAGGCCCGCTCCGTTTGTCCTCTGGTTGAAACTCGGAATTGATTGAAGTTGGCATTGAGGAATTCGGACCTTTGCTCGACCGAGGACCTCGTGGGGCGGTGAACCTCCATTCACCGATCTTGGTCGGCATCTTCCTCCTCGTTGGGGCTACCATCACGAGGGTGTATGGAAGCATTCTCCATGTAGCCCTCGGTGTATGACCATTGGTAGTGTCTGCGATCCTCTTTCCCGGCGTTGTGTGACTACAGGTCGTCCTCCTGCACGGTTGTTACCGACATCGCCGGCGATGCTTGCGTTTGCGTGTCCTTGCCATGAAATTGTAGAAAACACGACTTTTGTTCGAAAAGAAAAGAGTGTTCCCACAGACGGCGTGATGATAAATGCGTATGCGTGGGTATGAAAGATTTAGAAAGCGATAAAAAACACGGGAGTTTTAACGTGGTTCGATCAAAAGAAAGATCTACGTCCACGGAGGTGATGGTCCTCAAGATGTTCACTATAATTGTCTTCTGATGAGTATCTCAAAGAGCTCTAGTATTCGATAATTTGCTAACCTCTTTCCTTCAATCTAACTCCTATTTATACATAAGCGTAAACCTCAGAGCGAATCCTCGATTGGCGGGCTCACGATCCTCCTATAATGACCATGATCTTCACCATAATTGCCCATGATTTCCACCGTTACCCCATTATCTTCGCCTTGACTCCGCCTTTAATTGGGGTTTGGAGGGCGTGATTCGAGCGTGAACCGAGGTAGAAGCGGCGTTAGGTCGAGGCCATTTCGTTTAGGCTGTGAGTGGGCGCGAGAGGTTGGTAGTATCCTATCATTCAATTTCTCTCACAAAGTACAAATCAAATTTGGAGGCTCATTGCTATCTTTTCTGACCATATAACTACTCATAGTGCGCAGTCATAAATTGCACTAAAAAAATCAAAGACTGTTATTGTGTGATTTATAAGATAGAAATTATAGCAATATTTTAGTTTTCTTATTATATATTGTGATTCCTCTTAGCAAATGTGAAATCACTCATTGTTGTAAATGCAAACAAGAAGTTGATTATGAAATTAAAATTTACAAAAGAGTGGGACAAAGTATGATGTTAGGAGGTGTCATGGAGTTACCAATTAACAAACAATATATCGTAAAATTACGTTAGAAAGTAAAAAATATTAAAACCTATAACCGAAAAAATTTCTATAAAACATATAGGTGTACTACATTCTCTATCACATGATAATATTTTATTAATATAATTTAAATTAATAAAATATTATCATATAAGAGAGGATGTAGTACATCTACATGTTCTATAGAATTTCCCCAATTAACCTAACTATGTGTGATTATGATCAGATTGACCAAAAACGGGAAATCGGTAGTCCATAATTATTGTAAGTTTGACAAAATATTTTGATAAATTTGCAAGTGATAAATGAAGTCAAAGTGACATAAATTGCAAGTCGGGACATAAATTGCAAGACGGCACATGAAAACATGGTCAAAGGACTGCGTTGTGCCACACCGCGTCTACATTTTAAAACGTAAAATTAATTAATTTTAAACAAAAATAACACTAAGGGTATTACTGTCATTCCACCTCTCAAATTCCTTACATAAGACGAGTCTGAAACGCGAGAAGGAGAGAAAAAGTTAAGCGAGAGAAACACAGAGCAACAGAAAAAACAGTCTGATCGAATTGATTGAATTACAAATTTTGTAAACTTTTTAGGGGAAAAAGAGAAAGAGGAGAAAAGAGATGAGCGAAATCGTGTTATTCATAGATGATTTGAGATCATCATCGTCTTCTTCTGCAGCATCGATTTGCAGAATTTGCCACGAAGAAGAATTTGAGAGCTGCAAAACTCTCGAGACTCCTTGTGCTTGTTCTGGCACTGTAAAGGTATATATATATGTGTGTGTGTGTAACTGTGTGTAGTGATGTGCGTATTTTCGAGCACACCTTTTTTGATCATTGAATATTCTTGTTTTCTAGTTTGCACACAGAGATTGCGTACAGAGATGGTGCGATGAAAAGGGGAACACAACTTGTGAACTTTGCTTACAGGTTCGTTTCTGTGCGTGTCTCTGTGTTTTAGAGAGAGAGTGTGTGTATGTGTGTAACGTTGATGATCATCATATAAACCCAGAATATTATTAGTTTATTACTCTGGTTTTAATTTATATATTTTCTAAAAGATTTTCAAATTCTACTTATTTTTGTTGATAATTATTCGAATTCGTGTTTGAGTCGTTTTCCTATTTGAGAAGCTTCTCATATTCCTTTTTTCCACTAGTTTGCTGCGCTTCAAAGTTTGGATTTTCCAAGGTTGTCCTTTCTCAGAAATTAAAAAATAAAAGTTAGTTTTTTGTATTTTCATATTTACATAGATGGATAAGTATATAGGTATATGAATATGTATAGTGCGTGTGTGTGTTTTCCAGATATATATTGTCTTCAAAGGCAAAAGAATATGTTAATGTCACGATCTCAACTGAATTTCTTGGAGTATAGATGAGGCTGCTTTTTTATCCAGTTGAATGCTTTCTTATTTTCTATTGCAAGAATGGGACAATCATCAATCACCATATGTTCTTACCCAATCTCTTTCCATATTAGTTTCTACTATTTTAAAGTCTCCCACTCATTTTTATTCATTTTTGTGACGTCACTTCGGAGATGGACGATTATAATATTTTTATGGAAAAGGGAGTTTGTAATCTTATTACAATAATAATTGTAACGAAAAGTGTCTCTCTTTTTTCCTTTTTGAAATTTAATTGCAGAAATTTGAACCGGGGTACACATCTCCACCCAAGAAAATACAGCTAATTGATGCAACGGTGACAATAAGGTATCCACTGCTCTCTCTACCTCTCTCTCAATTATATTTTAGAAATTAAGAGAATTTTTTACTATGCAATTAAAATATAGGCTCTCTTGAATTCCAAAATTTGTTTTTCTTCTATTTTAAACACACCGCTTGTTCATGGATTATTTCGCATCCAAGAATTTATGTAGACAGATTCCTTAATATTTTTATTGGTCCTCAATTTGAGGCCAATAATTCAAGATTCGTACTATGTTTTTTGTCTTACTAGTGCCAGTAAGCTAGTTTTTACAAATAAAAAATGGATAAGCATACATCATATTGTAATATATATGTTCTATTTTATCACATCAATCTATATCATACATCATATGTTATGTTATATAAATACATACATCATGAACTAGTTCAATAGTTAATGTATTGTTCTTTATTAACCCCTGGAATTAATTTCTATAGAACGAACTATTCAAACTTGGTGAATTATATCTTTAATACATGTAAGATGTATAGAGTGATAGATAGACCCGGAACTGACGACATACGAAATTCGATAATAGTGGTAGTTTGGAAGTGCCAAGAAATGAGCAAGAAGATGAAGAAAATGGAAGACTTGAAACAGAGCATGATGAGTGTGAAGTTGCAGCTGATAGAGGCGCTTCTTTCTGCAGAACATTGGCTCTAATTGTCAGTACTTTCTTTCTTTTCTTTTTTTAAATTTTTCTGAATTTTTATTGACATAAATATTTTTTTATGAAAATTTATATGCATGGGATAGTTGGAGGTTGAATCATTAGCTCGTAAATTTTGAAAACATCTTTATTTTTGACAGTCTGTAGCTAGCAAATTCAAACTCTCCCACAAACCGTCTCCGTCTCTCTCTCTCTCTCCACATAGTGGGAATTTTCTGACTCTCAAGTTACTCAAAATTGGCAGTTTACAGCTTTGCTTCTGACAAGGCATTTGTTTGCTGTGGTAACTGGAGGAGAAGGGGCTTACCCTTTTTCACTTCTTACTGTAAGTATGATGCACAAATTTCGCCATTATTGATACTCAAACGTGTATAACTCCCAAAAATGAAGCAACAACATTTGGACTTGAATTGCAGGTGCTTATAGCCAAGGCTAGTGGTATTCTAGTTCCCATGTACATATTGATTCGGATTTTAGCATCACTACAAAGCAACATTAGGCATCATTATCAGGTATTTTCACCATCTACAATATTCTACCTAGTTATATATAGTGCAAGAAACTAACATTTTACCTGTGTTTCAGAATGCTGATACTGATTCAAACTCCTATGATGATGAGGACGATGAAGATGAAGAGCAGCGGCATACTAGTATTGACACACGAGTTTAAGCTATTCCTTTGTATCGTGTATTCTTTTCTCTTTTTCATTTTTCTTTCTCTACATATACAGATGAACATATAGAAAAACCTTACAGAAACATAATGAAAGTGGGGGATCTTTTTGGTTTTATCTGCAATTCCTTAAAATATTGGAAGAGAATTAAAAAATGTGATGAAATATTTTTTCGCCAATCATAGTCATTTATTTACAAGAGTACATCCAAACTTTGCAGCATCATACACAAGTCAAAATTGCAGCTGGAGCTCAAAACTACCTATTTACAAAATATATCACAGTTTTGGGAAAATATTTGGATGAAGGCTAAGTGGCTAACTATTTCACCAACAAATATTGTTGCTCAGCTAGCACATTGAATTAGAAAATTCAAGCTTCGAGCAAGTAATGTAGGAGTCTATCACTGAACTCAAATTATACCGGTCAAAATTGTGCCATGTACGAGCCTAGCTGCGGAAGTTTTTCCTTTGTTTTTTTCCCCGTAATGCAAATGGGATTAAATAAAGGCTAATGGGTAGACTGTACAAGTGAAGTTCTTACTACTGTTGTAGAAGTAACCTTGCTCTCGACTGCAGGCTGGTTAACGAGCCAACATTCTTGCTTTCAGCGAAACCATGGTAGTCTATAGTAGCTGCGATGTTTATCAAGTTTTCGATGATCAATGATGCTTTGTCTTCCCAACTTTGAGTGGCACCTAATCTATAGCCATAAATTCCTTCAAACTCCAGCCTTTTGTAGAACTGAACCAGGAAGTCCTGAAAATAATGGCAAAACATAATTAAATCTATATTATTATACTCCCTTCGTCCCGCTAATGTTGGCTCATATATCTCTTTGGGCTGTCCATTATTGTTGGCCCATACCAAAAAAAAAAAAATTACATTAAAAAGTATCTCGAATTCGTGCCTCACACTAATTTACACACAAGATAACTCTCCTTAATCCACGTGCCCAAAAGGCAAAAGCAATGAGTCAACATTAGCGGGACAGAGGGAGTATTTTTTAGGGGTGTTAAGGGGGAGGTAGTCATTGATGTTTTTCAGAAGCTATTCAACATTTTATGTACCTGCTAAACGAGCAATGTTAACACCATAACTTTTAGGGCATGCACCGGGTGTCAATTTGTAGAGGAAGACTACTTCCTCGAAACCACCAACTCCTTTTACGACTTGGCAAGCCATATGACAGAGGGAGACCTGTTTGAATGTTTCAAGCAGGAAGGGTTTTGTGAAAAGCTTCTAAATTTTATAAGAACAAACTTGTCTGCTTGAGTCTCAATTACTATTGAAATTGCTTGTTTGGAAATGACAACTAATGTTTTGACATACCTTGGGATCACTCTGGTAGTCAACAGCTAATCTGTGGTAATGTGTAGAAAACATTCCACGACACTTTACTGTGTGAACAAAATGTTCGAGCACGGATGCACTGGCAAAAGAGACAAAATAAGAGATTAAGGAATGAAATAAACGAATTAAAGCAGACACAACTTGTGTACTTCTACTTGGTTCTCTTGTTTATTAGTAACTTGCTGCAAAAAGACTAAGTTGCACATACGCGATGGCTTGCCCGTCTGATGTTGAAGTTCCTCGTCCCAGCTCACCCAGTGCCACAAGCGAACTGCGGGTTGCTGAAGTCTGTATTCATCATTGCCAGCAAGTTATAACATGTCAAGATTTCAAAGTCAGGCAGCCTCTTCTTATAATAAGAATAATTTGAGAGGTTTTAGATGGTTTGCTGCAGAAATCACTCATTCATACACCAACCCCGATGACTATTAATTTTTTTCTCCCAAACACACCCATTAGGTTTAGACGGGTCAGGTACCCAGTGATACCCACTAACTATCGACAAGATCAACTCACCAGCATGGCTGCAGTTTCCAGAAGCTCCGTCAGAAACGTGCTTTGACCAGCCATAATCTGATCCTTAGCATCCATTCGAACAAATATACGGTCAAAAAGGTTCAAAGAGAAACTTTCTGCAGGCACATCAGCTCCTATCTGTGGAGAATCAAAGTGAAGCTTTAGATAAAGAAAGCAAAATGACTTCAATACTACTTGGGAAAAGAGATCCAAAGCCGAACCTGGGCCAAAATCACGGCCAAGCAAACTTGACGGAGAAGAGTAGACTTCCGCCCATGTTAGGACCCGTAAGGAGTATAAAGCTGGAGTGACTGGAACCACCTAGTGTAACATCATTGGTGACGAAGGTGCTCTCTCCGAGGGTATCACTGTGTAAGACAGGGTGCCCTAAGCTTTTAGCATTGACGAATGGCAATTCATCAGGATTCGATGAAGCTATAACTGGACGACAACTTCTCCCTTCGAAATAATCACTTGCAATTGATAAGCTGATTAAGACATCCAGCTCTGCAAAATAGCAACCAACTTTCGAACATGAAATATAATCAGATACGCAATCTCTTGAACAACTTCAAAAACTTTTTGTTACTTTTCTTGAGCTTTCAATTACATTAAAGGAGTAGCATATAAAGGAATCAGGAGCAGTGATTTTTAAGTGAAAAATTATCGGCAAAAGGCTACATGGACATACATTTTTCAGGCACAGTTTTGTCACTATTTTTGTGAAATAAAATTGGACTCCGTTTTTTTTCTTAGTAACAGCATGAAATAAAACCAAGCGCACAACAATCTCTTTTCCTCTTTCCCATGGAAAGAAAGATCTTGACAGATCATAGTTCACATAAACACTGAGAAAATCCAACTCCATATTCAGAACAACACCAATACCTGCAACAGTAGAGATGAATTGCCTCCATTTAATGTGATTCTCACAAAATCGTTCTATTAACCTCTGAAGAATGCTCTTCAATTTTGACTCCTCAGATTCAGCTTGTGAAAGCTCTCCTATTAAATCTTTTATCACTGGGGACCAGTATCGGACTAAACCCTTTGAAATTAATCATTCAGAATGGTAAAGAAAGAAAATTGAGATCCACACAAGCAAGAAAGGGCAAGTAATTTCTCGACACACTCAAATGAATTCCAGATTCCCCACCTAATGGGACATTTATGGAAGAAGCACAAGCCCTTAGAAATAAGCTATTAAAAAAAAGGACCGTTTTCCTATTTTAGAAGCAAGCTTAAATTATCGGTAGCTTTTATTTTCAAAATGGAATAAAATGTCTTGAGGTTCAAATAAAATAATAACAGATTTGCTGCCTGCACAATGAAGATTAAATAACAATATGAAAGTTGTTCAACATATTTACAAATCATTGATGGGATAAGGAGCAACATCACATTTACTAATTATGAACAAGATATTGGCCAGTACTAAAGCTCAATTAACAGAAATTAGAAAATTTCTCAATCAACACTAGCAGTGCTGTTGTCCTGCATAAAACCCTGTTTCTGGGACAAGCTAGATCCATCCACTCCAATAGATCTGTGATGTTTCTCTGAGGCCCTTCGGAGCACAGAATCTGAAGTGAAGAACTACACAAAACAGAATGTACTCAAACATCGTAGTTTTACCTCCTTTGATGATCGTCGTTCAAATTCCTTCGGAATCTCCTGTGATAAACTCTCAGGCACTTCCAAAAGGTATGTATCTTTTCCAATTGTTACATAACAAATCTGCAACAACCCCCCAAATGAAATTAAAACTATGCAAGAAGTTCAATCATCATAAACCAGGCTATATCAGATATGCTTACAGATGGATCTCCAAGCAATTTCTGCTGCTCCTTTAGATGTTTCTGAGACTAGATTCAATGTCTTTCACTACTTGGCACGCAGCATCATAATCGACATCAGCCCCTGCTCGAGGTATGATACGCCCTGATTGATATGCTTCCTCTCAATCAAAGGCATCCTTGAAATGCCTCAAAATTGAATTGACATCAGAAATCCCTGAACCTGGAAATATTCATTATAAGGAGCTAATAACCAAGGAGAGCTACAGTGAAAGGTGTTTCAGCTATACCAGGAATTAATACATGACGTAGTAGTCTAGACTCCACATTCTCTAAAATAGCACCAAGTGCAGAGCACGCATTGGTCATCATTTCACATCCACACAGAACTGAAATGAACTCTTGGAGCTTCTTTTTTTTTGCGGCATCCTCATAGAGAACGACTTTATTGGCTTTCCTGCCACTAGCTTCGCTGTATTTACTCAGAAACCAAGAATATAATGAGTTGAAGGAAGCAGTGCAGCAAAATTTATGGAAAGTATTGAAACTGGAAAGATTTGCACTTCACCTGCCAGCAAAGATGTGTGCAAGCAAGAGTTCCATATCAGGTAGCTTCGATAACTCTTTTCTGAAGCTTAGCACATTAGGTTGATTAACTCCCTAAGATATAAAACACAATAACATTTAAAAATGGCATTTTTTCCTTGCAGAAGTGAAATTACCACAATCACATGAGTTCCTGTCTCTCACATTGATCAGATACAAACACATCAGATGAAAAGATTAAGGCCTATAGACAACAAAACCTATGAGAAGAGAGGTTATCATAGTCAAATATACCCTCAGTTCTGCTGTATCATCCTGTCTCTCCTTAATTGACTCAAGGTGATACAAAGGTCTGGCAATCCATGTCCTAAGCAGCCGTTTACCAAATGCTGTGGCACAATGGTTTAGTTGAGCATATAATGTCCTGCAAAATACACAAATGACAGGGAAGAGGAAAAATGAGATAACACTGAACAAGCAATTCTGAAACAAATGTGAGAAGAAAGAGTTCAAGTTACCCAGATGATTCTCCATTTCTACTATTTTCAAATATCTCAAGATTTTCCAAGGCAGCAGCGTCAAGAACCATATATGGTTTCCGGGCAATTTCACCAAAACCAGAGCATGGGAGCAAATCAAATTTAGCAAATCTGAGGAGAGACTCGTCAAGGAAAGCCTGCCTTAAATAGAAAAGAGTCGCACCAAGTGCTGATAGTGCTTGGCTTCCATTTTCACCCTCACTTATGAGGTTGGATAGCACTTTGGCAGGCAGTTTCTACCATCATGCGTCATTGAAGAATCACTGGGCTGCACAGAACATTCATTTTCTGCGGAACTATGAGAATGATCACCAAGACGCTGGTAAATGTTTGTAACTTCAGAAATAGTTTTATCAGCATCCCAAAATTCAGAGACAGGAACCAGCTCGTTGATCAGGGGATTTCTTGTATGCCTAAATAGTGCCTTTTCGGTCTCAGTACACAGCAACTTAGCTGGTTTTATAATTTCCACTGGCCTTAATTCAGATAATAAACAGCAAAGTGAACTGCAATCAGCATCATCCCTGAACTGGCCACAGAGAAAACATATCAACTTGAGAAAAGAAAGCACAGGATGAAGTCTGCCATCACAAGCATATAAAGAAAATACACAACATGTGGAATTCACGAATCAAGAGTACCAACATGTCTCAACAGGAACAAACCATAAAATCTTGATTCAGGACAGTACACAAGCATATTCAAGACTTCAAGCCCTTTATATGCTTAGCAAAAATATAAATAAGTTTTTCAATCCCACCTGCCCAAGGATTATCTTGCTTCTAGAAACGTCAACCGCACAGATACCAAATATGTGGACGCCTTGTTCATTTGCTGAAATTTGGCAGTTTTCTGTCACAGCAATTATATAGGAAGCATCAGGGTTCGTTGAAAAACTTTCTCCCTCTGTTAAAGTTCCTTTTGTCACAAAAGCACATATCTGGCAAGACAACCTGGAAAGATTAGCAGTAGTTGTCAAACGTCATGATACAATAAAGACATTTTCCTATGAGTTCTGGGACTTATTTTATTTGGTAAAATTGAAAGAACAGTTCACTCATTGACCTTATCCTTAGAGCCATTTTCTTTTCGACGAAGACCAAGCTGGTCAGGTGTCTCTGTTTGCTCCACAACAAGAACTCGATAACCCTATTAAGGTTTAAAAATCAAAATTAAAATAGCTAACTATTGAGCTAGAGTAGATTAAAACCAGAATCTTATACAATGCAAGACAACCTTTCTTGCCAGTTTCTCTACATTGACTGAGAAGTTCTTCTCTGGAAATCCACAGTGAGGTTGGTCTCCCTAACAAGTGACAGCACAACCAACTATCACTAACAGCTTCAAATTTAAGCGCTACAATAATAAAAAGAGCACATCTATATTTGACATATAGATACTCCAAGTCTCAGAAGTACAATTGTAGATCAAGATTCTCTCCTCATCTAATATACTAGCAAGTCTAGCATGCCAACATAAATAAACAACCAACTAAGTCAAGTACCTTCATATACTGCAAACCAAGTTCTTTGGCTCCAACATGTGCATCCATTTCAAAAAGTTCGTAAAACTTGCCCATCTAGTTTAACAATAGAAAGACAATCATTGCAAATCTTGGAAAAGCAATTAGTAACCAAGTTAATAGCACAGACTAGAACTTTGAGCTATCTAATATGAGTTAGACTGGTACCTTGAAAAAGAGAACTTTGTCCATATGCTTCAGACTTAAACTCCCACCATTGTCGCTACAATTAGCAATACGCATCAGATCAACTATTTGAAGATATCCCGAACAGGGCTAAAACCACTTATCTGAAGAAATCAATTATCTGGCCACCCGTTAAATTCTTCACAAAGTTTGGAGGCAAGTATAAGGTTCTAGGATTTTACTTCTCATTCCCAGGGCGCCTTCAGTTGGCATCTTTACGATCGCTGCTAAAGAGAGAAGCAATTCAAATTTATTCCCAGTAAACCTAAACAAGTGCAAATGTCTCAAGCAAAGATGAGAAGTGAGAACACCTAATGTTATCACATTATTTGAAGACTCTTCCATAAACTAATTTAAATACTCCCTTGTAGAAGGAAGGTGAAAATTATCTAACAACTTACAACTCAAGGAAGTGCAGTTTCTCTGATTCGCGTTTGGCAAATCTTTCCGTCGTGTCTACCATTGAAGGACCATCCAGAAGGGATGCTTTTACATCTGCAATGACATAATCAAAACTTTACTGGTGATCCCACAAATACAGCATTCTATATACATCATTGACAATCTAAAGTTTAAAGTTGCCCAACAAACATGCATCCTATCAAAATAAGGAGATATCAACTAGAAGTATTAGTGTTTACATTTCTACAGATAAAAGCCATCAGGTTTACATTTATTACTCAATGCTGACACTAATTATCAAAATAATACAAATACATACCTCCTAATTTTGTTGCTTTAAACAAGAAATTAGCTCATCACAAACATAACGAGAACACGGGGACTATTTTTCAAGAGGGGAAATACTCATCACTTACTAAAAGCTCTAGTTCCGCTAATAGGTTCTTTCTCGGCCTTGCCTGAAGAAGAAAGCTTGGAAACACTATTGTTCAACTCTCCACCATTCTTACCCTTTTTACTAGCAACGGCTTCTCCTTCACCCACTTTCCGTTTCCGCGAGCCCGTATTCTTCCTAACAACAGCTCTTCCACTTTCCTCTTCCTCCACCTCCAAATCCAAATCCTCCAAACAGTCCTCATCTTCCAGTACTCCATTCCCTATCTTTCCCTCCCAATCCTCATCATCGGAATCATCTTCTAGTTCATTGAAATCAACCTCATCATCATCATCTTCGTCGTCATCGTCTTCCACAACTGAAAATCTTCTCAGCCTCCGAAGTTTTTTTTTCATCGGCTGTTCAACCCACTCACCTTTTCCCCCGAAAGATTCAAACTTTCCTCTTCAGCATCATCATACTGATGCTTCCCGGATACCACATCAAACGACTCAACTACACCTTTGTACCACGACTTATCCAACGGCCAATAAACCCTGACCCTTCTGTCGACAACCTCCGCCCCGTACGATTTCTTCTCCGAGATAGGTTTCTGAGGTGAAGAAGCGGCCAAACTGGGGCTGATTAGGAGGAGTTTCTTCCGCTTGGACTGGACAGGTGAAGGGATGACCAGGCTCGGGCTTAAACCCGGGCTCCCGCTAGGCTAACGGTTTAGCTTCGAAACAGCCGGTGATGGCGATTGTGAAGGAGCCGGAGATGATCCCGACGGTCTCTTGCCGAAGAATGCCGTGATCTGACTCTGTTGATTGACCAACGGCGACCTTCCGTTGCTCGCCTTCTTTGCCGGTGCCATCCAATTACGACCTAAGAGTTTATTTTGCAATACTTGCGTCAATGTGCGACGGGTATTTGCAGAGAGAGAGAGAGTGGAGAACTTCAGTTGTCTAGAGAGAGAGAGAGAGATTTAAGAGCGGGAAAGTGGAGATACGGATACCGAAGAGCGGAGAGGGAGGGGAGGCGGGAAACAAATGCGAGGCGCGGCGCGTGCATTCAACGTTCGGAGTTTTACCTTTTTGCCGTTTTGGGTAATCGCGCTTAAATACACAAATTTATTCGAACAAAATTATATAAAGGCATCAGCCTTTTGTTTGGGTATGAATTTAAGTCACTCGTGTGGTGTGCATTTGCATGATCAATAATAAATTTTAAAAATCCAACTAAAATATAATAACGATAATAATAATAATAATTATTATTATTATTATTATTATTATCGAGGCAGTTTCATGTGATTGAGAGGGTGTTTAGTTGAGCTTATAAGCTCTTTAAAAATACAAACTATTTAGGAGCTTATAAGTTGTTGTAAAATATTTGACAAAATAATTTCATAAACGTTTTATAATTTGTGAAAATAACTCAATAAATTATAATAATAAAATAAGTTGGTCAACCCTAACTTATTTTTTCATAAACTTATAAGCAATCATGAATTTACCAAAATAATCTTATTATAGTTAGTTATATCATATACATACATTAGTAACTTATTTTATTTTCTAACTATGATTATCTCTTTAACTCACAATATAAGATCAATTAGGTTTAACAACTTATAAAGAGATATTACATCTTATAAATTTCTCTAAAATGAAGATTGAATCTTGTCTACATCTAAGATGAAACTACAACGAAGAAATTTGGACATTATAAAAAAGATTGTGTGAGCCATGTCAACATTTAAATCCATACCTATGATGCTAGTAGCATGATTCTAATTATGTTAGTATTTTATTATATTTTTAACTCATTTCACGAATTTGACCCGTAAAACAATTTCACCTTGATGTTATTTTATCCCAAACTCGTCTCACTAAACCATGCCTAGACATCGACATGCATTAGGTTTCAATTTTTCACCTAACAGCTCCTTTTACAACATTACTTACTTTGTATACAGCAACTATCATTTTTAAGACTCGAAACATAAGTTGCAAAAAAGAATCGAAAAAAAAACCCTTCGCGATTGGTGGGATACAGAGATTTTGCCACCACCTTAAAAATAACTACTCATGTTGCCGTACGCTTGATTTCTGGTTCTACATAAAGAAATCAGAACAGAGATAGCGACAACTGCATATCAGAAAACAGCAATTAAACAACAATAGCAACAATATAAAAGGTTCATAATTAGCTGATAATTATACAAATACAGTTAGAAAATGTGGTCAGTTGCAATCCTTCAAAGATGTCTCTGTATAAACCACTAAGACTTTATTTTTAACATCTCATACACCAGATAATAATGATATTTTTTTATAAATAAAAATAAAAATGGATCTTTGCGTTTCTCAGAAAGCGAAAAATTAAGAAAGAATCCAGACCGTCACAGGTCCGAAAAGATATCGGCAAACCAATTTGATAGGCGGTTCATCTTCTTCATGATTTCTGGATTTCTCTGAAAGTAAGATTCAGCATTTTCTAGCATAACCTCGACATCGTGCTCCATAGCTTTCACGCTTCTATAATAGTCGTTTTCTATCCTCGACTTGATAATCTCGGGAGACAGTGGAACAACAAACCTGAAACGTTTCCATCATTAAGCATTATGATTTTTGGAGATGAAACACAAAATGTTGATTTGATTTTGTACCTGTTCACGAAATCCGACTTCAGTGCGACTTCGTTCAATTTGATGATGCCATACTTGTCCTGTAACATCACAACATATTGAAACAGCACGTTATTCTCCACATCGAATATCAGCAAGAAAAAAGCTTACGTATTGGAAGAGAAAAAGGAAGACCTTGTCTCTGCTAGCTTTCTGCAGTAACTTAATAAGAGAACTAAGGATCTTCTCTTTGCTTTCGAAGCAAATCCTAGGCGGTTCACATAACCTATCCGGATCGTGAAGCTCCCAAGGGCAGTGACGATGGGGTTCAGCATTGTCATTCTTGTACTTGACATGATATCTCTCCCATGGGCTTCCGGGGAAATCGATAGATTTATCTTTGATAGCAACAATGCAACCTTCCCACCAAGTGCCACCTTGCTCGCTATCATCTCTCCACCACACGAGGCACTTATCTCTAGTGGTCCAGCTTCTGCCCACAGCTGCTTCATACCGTGAACGTTCAACAATAAAATCTGGAAAGTCCAGTTCAGGAAGTGTCAAACGAAATTTTTGGCCAACTACACTGCATGATGCATCTGCGAATGTGAGTGTGATTTCACAACAGCTCTCTCCAGAACCAGGACGCGGCACATACTTTAGCTCTTCAACTACACAAATTTCAACAGTTCTAACTGCTTCTCTATATTTCAGCCAAGGAACACTTTGACCATTGTGCTCTAGGTACTCTTGATGGCCCTGCAAATCATAGAAGGCTAAAGAATTCAGTATATAAACAAGAAGAGTAAAATTGGACGCAAATTCAGCTCCTATACCTGTCGCAAGTATGCAACTTCATCCCCAAGCTGAGGGATGTAGCGATATCCCTCCTCCTGCTCCGACAACAGCAGCCAGTTAGTTTTCTTGAGCATCTGGTGCTTTTTTTCCTCGACATAACTTACGTCTCCCCTGTAGAAACCTTCTCTCTTGCTACTGGAAGACTTAGATCTTCCAGCATGTTTGGATCCCCATGATGGGGAATTTGCAGCAGTTCTCTTGGAGAATCTTTCTGCACTTCTTGATGTACCTGGTTGCAGATAGTTGACACCCATCTCCAAAGTATGGTTAGCAAGACCATTTTCTATAGATGTAGCTTTCAACATCAAGGATCTAGCTCTACGAGCTGAATCGGTTGCCATGTCCGGGGATTCATATTCTGCCTCTTCATAATGTGGGCTGACATGTGGATTACTGTCATCAAATCCATCACCATTTATATGGAAATTTGGACCATAGTTTGGTTCGTCTGAAAGTTTGTCTGTCATCAACACTCCTATAGCAGATTCGTCCTCAATTGTTTTAGATGTCGACTCAACTGCAGCACCTGTGGAACCATCTGAGCGGTTAAAACCTGGAAGTCTGGAAGGAGAGTCCCCAGGAACTTTCTTCGATTTTATCTTTATTATAGTGAGTTTCTTTTTTAATTTATTTCGAGGTTCAGAAGTGTGTTTTGCATCAATGGTGAGGCTATTAGATCCATGAAGATCAGAAGTGGATAAATCTGTTTCTGCAGCACCAAATTGCTTGTTAAACAAACCAGAGCCATTGTCAAATTGGGAGCATCCATTAGTTCTGACAGCATGCACATTCATTGGCATGAGATCTCCTAACTGCGATTCGTTGGATGTGCATGTTTTGGACTTTTCCCAATTCACCCTGTTATCACTCACATTGCTAGCTTCTGCTGCTTTTGAATTATCTTCGGCCTGCATCTGATGGCTTTCAGACCATTCCTTATTGACCACAATTGCAGAAGATAAAGCTAGATTCCCTGCCACGGCATTGATCCTGTCTTCTCTGGGTTTTTCTTCACAAACTCTCGAAGTTGAAGATGCAATAGCAGTTTCACTCTCCAGTTGGCCGACATGGTTCCCGGACAAGGTAGGTGGCTTACAATGACGGAGAGAAAATTTAAGCACCAATTTTTTCTTGTTTCCAACATTGATCTGGCTATCAGGGTGGTGGTCTAGACAAGGTTTGACTAATTCTTCAGACTTATTTGAAGATGTCATGTATTCTCTTTGCACATTCATCAGGTTGTCACTTTGTTCTATCCTCTGAATGGATGAACCTTCCAAGGATGACCCACTATCTGATGTCTCCCCAGCTGAGCCATCCTCACCGTCTTCGTCTGTAGTAGTTTCTGGTATCTGAGAGAAGTTATTTATAGCATTACGTGCAGCAACTCTCTGAGGTCTCGATGACTTTGACTTGGTAGATTTCCTTCTGGAGGTCCTCAAAGAAATTTTTGATTTTTTATATCTTTTACTTCTGGATGAAGTACCCTCTTGTTCATCCGAAACTCTCTTTGTAACACGTCTGCAGGAAGCAGTTCTATGCTCAACCTGAGAATAAACATGGAGCTCAGAGAAAAGCAAAACATGCAAAGATATAGATATTTTGGGAAATCAAGCTTACTTCAAGAAAAGATTTTTTCCGTTTTGATCGGCGCATACTATCTCTTGGGTTTCGTCTAATCCTGTCTTCTTCACTACAAGCTGAATCACTAGAGTTGCCATCACTAGGGCAAGTTTGCTCCTCACTAAAATTCTCTTCCATGACATTGTATTCCGAGTCATTGTCATCGTGTATGATATCATTTTCAGGTTCCCAGAACATTGCATCCACGTAATCTGGCAGTGGTTCAAGTACAACATCCAAATCTGGTAAAGGTAGTATTTGAAACTCTTGGCCCATCCCGATATCTGTGCCGATAGCAAATTTAATGGATGAAGGACGCCACTCGATTCCCAGCGCACAAAGCCGCCGTTGCTGATATGTACTTTGGTAAGGTTCTGGGTATGGAAGCATGCCTGTGATACCAGTTTGTAGGGTGTTACCCAAACCATTAACACATTATATTTGAGATAAAAATATGACACACAGAGAAAGTAAGCAACATGCGCCCTAACAGAATCATGACATACTCGAATCACATAGGGGATCTTGAATATTCCTCATATATGGTACCAGCTGTGTCTCCTGCATCAGATCCAGCATATTTGAGATTTTTGATAAACAAAATGAATAAGATGTTTGAGACTAATCCCTTTAATTGAACTACTCTTCAACCGAATTTTTCATTAAAGACTCCAAACTTGTCATCCACAAAAGGTGGAACAACAATTGTATCACAGTCTGTAGATGCAGCATTGCAAGTCCTAGAAATGTTATCAGCAAAATCTTTTTCCCGTGTATTATATGGAATTGGACAGAGAATAGGATATCAGAGTTTCAGAATGCAAATATGAATTACTCAAAACTAAAAATTATTAGAGAAAATAAGTGTAAAAGGATACTGGTGGAGCTCAAAAAAGACCAATGACTACAAGCACCATAGAAGATATTCTTTACCTGGTCAACTACATTGCCATGAGTGTCCTGGGCAAGTGGGCGGTAATCCCCAAGGAAGAACTGTCAATTATATATTAACATAGTCAGAATCATGCATAGGAGTCAAAGAAACCCAACAAACAATGAATCCCAGTATCATCTTTATACCTGATCATATTTAGCATCTTTCTGGGACTCTCCTTCACCAGTGTTCAGCAGATATATTTGACCTACATCATCTGAAAGCACGATTGATGTGCCATCCCTGGAGAAATAGCAAGTTTATTAGCAAGGACAAAGAAAAAAATTCATACAACAGAAAAAACATGGAAGGGCAATAAAGGGAAACCAGTGACGATATAAGATTAAAAAAACAACACGTAAAACATTAGCGTTGGCACGGAAAATATTTTGGGATAACACAGAAGCTAAACTCATATTACTGAAATTGAAATGTACGAAAATAAGGTTCATAGACACCACAAGGATAGACAGCAAATAGAATTTAAGGCAGTCTTCATTACTAAAATGAAATGCAGTCAGAAAAAGTTAGCCTGGCTTACTGTGAAAACTTCCCATCAACCAACTTGAAGCGTCCACCTATCTCATACACTCTTATAGGTGTACCCTCCCATATCTAGAATTACAGCAGATTGAAAATATCAAGATAGACAAAACCAGTGACATAAAATTGCTGAAATAAATGCATCAACAACTTACATCCCACAAGATTGTTTTGCCATCATACCCAGCACTCATAGCAATTCTTGGATTAAAGGGATGCACATCCAAAACATAAGTCTGTCAAATTGCAGCAACCAAAAAGGAAAGAAAAAACATGAGCACTGACATGAAAAGTTAAATGACAGCTCTATACTCTGCCAAATCTTTTCTTGATTAATTGACAGACATGCCTAGTCATAACTAATGATGATTGTCATGCCACTGATGATTAGTGTCCATTTAAGATGTCTCAGACTCTCAGGTTTTCCCGAAGGATCTGATATACAATAAAATGAAGAAAAGGAGAAAAGTTTCAAACGTATATTTGTTTGTTTTTCAAAGACTAAAATATAAGCAAACAACACGTCGATGGGCCAATGTGACATGTATATCTTAGAAGTTAAGTTATACATACAGATGCTGTATGACCAGCCAAAGAGTGCACCAAGCTGCCATCACTAGCATTCCAGACACATATTCTGTTATCTGCATACAAAATTCAGAATATAAATACACACATCCAACCAAGAAACTACAACATCTCTTTCTAAAACTTGTAAATGAGTAGAAAATGGAAAGGAGATAAAAATATAGGAGAGAAACAGAAGTGGCAACATTAACTCTCCTACCCCGCAAATTGGCGAGATGCCATTTTAGGCATAGAGAGAGAGAGAGGAAGATGGAGAATTGAAGAAAAGATATGAATTGATTACCCATTATTGCAGCAAGTACAAAGCGATTATCCAGGCTCCACATGATCATATTTACACCACGTGGAGTCGGAAGCAATCTCTGGCGGGGACCTCCTCGAGGTGGTTGGGGAGGCATGGGTGGAGGAGGAACTTTAAGATGGTATGCCCGGATCCATCGTCCAACTTTTCCCTAAAGGAGACCAAACAAAAAAGATGTTTTGAAGGAGGAATAAAACCAAACATAAAATGTATGGATACAGTATCAACGGCACTGAGTGAACCCAATTTATTTCATGCTAATAGCTTTAAAATTTTACTGGCCTAGAAGAACTAACATGAGATCTCCGTGATCTAGGGACCCATATGATTGCACTGCCATCGCGTGAACAAGTGACAATGTTATCATGATTAGACCTGATATAAGGTTCGAAAAGCACAAGTCAATGACATGTTATAGTACAAATATGCTAAGTTAATATCTAAAACCAGCACAAAAGGTGAAGATATAGCTCTTGCAGATATGTAAATAAGAGCCGGACCAGGAATTTTTAAACTTTAGGATGTTATCCTCGATGAAGGAATCAGATGGAGAAGATCTCGAAGCCACAGCACAACCGCTGCATAAAATGCAACAATTAGACCATGAAAATTTACAGGGTTGTAAAGTGATAACTTACAAACCTGAACTGAACATAGTTGACATCATTCTCATGGCCAGCTAGTATGTCAATTTCATGATTAACTTGATCTGGATCATCTGTACTGGTTTTACAAGCACTCCAAACCTGCTTAAGAAGAATCTCTTGAGATTTTTTATTCATATCGGACTTATATTAGCATCTTATTCAGCCAACATAGAAGTATAAGAGTAATAAAAAAAGAATAAACAACATTTGTAAGCTGCAGCATGGAACTCCAGCAATCTCTTAACAAATATCTCCATATTGTACGGGTAATTGGGTAAAGGTGCTAAACTTTTTAATACCATCTAAATGTTATTACACAACTACGCTCTTACATGGCACATGCAAAGAATGATATACCCAATAGCACAAACAGGAGGCAGATAAAAAAGTCAGGAGTTACACAATATCGTTTACCATTAAATAAATTTATAAAAAATGTGTGTGTGTCTTGGCCTAGTGGTAGAGTAGTTAATGTCAGAGGCCAAGGTCTCAGGTTTGAGTCCATCATGAAGTCTTTAAAAATTTATTTATCCAACAAAAAAAAAATGTGAATGAAGATAAGCGGAAAAAGTTGGCAGGATGGCATTTTTCACATTCACATACATGTAAACATAGGAGTAATTTGATTATACCCTTGCAAAAGTATCAGAGCTCCCTGTAACAAAGACTGTCCCATTGGCATTGAATGCACAACACAGTATTTGATGGCACGGTAAAGCAGTGCTCGACAATGCACTAGGTGGAGGCAAACTGCTACCTCCTGCACCAAGTAGAATTATGTAAACCCAGTAACACTAGATGTTAGCATAAACTACAAAGAAACGGCGCATCATCTAACCAGTAAGAGCATCTGTGGGCTTTGGGATGTAAACACGAGGACGAGTATGCGAGTATCTACCATCCCATACCCGGCAAGTTCCATCATCAGATGACCTATAAAGTTAGTGGATTAGCAAATTAGATAAGCTGAGTTGTCAGTTCTAAGGTACAAGTTCAATTTGCGAATAATCAGCATTTATATTGCAAAGATATATTTTCTTCATCCACTCTGGCTTCAAAAGAAATATAATATTCACAGTTCCATAAATTTACTAAATTATGAGTATACTATTAAAACATGATATATCATAGATAAGGAAAGCTCTATCTAACTAGAAAAACAACTTATATTTATATCAAACAAAACATATGCTATTAATATATGACATTTTCCTTTCATGATCTATATCATATTATACAAGATCCTATTAAATTCATGTGACACAATCATGAATACATGAGGGCTCTAAGTGTAATCATTAAAAATAAAGCAACAGTTCATGAAAGGCTCTTAAATATGTGACAAACTTAACGGGTGTGACATGAACAATGCAGAGATCAATGTTAAAATGATGCTCACGATAAGAGATGATAAGGGGTATTAGGCCTGGGACTAAAGGCAATTGCAGTAACAGCTCCAGTGTGTCCACGAAGAACTGAAATAGGGTACCCATCTGGGAGACGCCACTGCATAATACGATAATTCAGCTTTTGAAGAGGTAAGAGACTAGATTGAAGCAGTTCAAGAACCGAATCTTACAACTCGGATAGTGAAATCATTTGACGCCGACGCAACTAGTGTATTATTGTTACAGACAGACAAATCTGTAATGTCTCCCTGGAAATAATCATAAGGGAATTAATTAAGAAAGTATAAAGTTGAATAGAGAAACAAAATCATCTTGCTTAATATAGAACTATCTCAAGTCCACTTGACTTAAACTTACTTCATGTCCACGGCAACTAGCTAGGCACAATGCAGTTTCCATTGACCAAACCTTTACCAAGCGATCATCTGATCCAGTAATCACATAGCGACCAGAGCGATCAAATATTGCTGCAACATGCTGAGTAGTTCAGTAAAAAAAGCAAGACCACTAGCATTAGACATTACCAGGGGGGGGGGCACAGACACACAAACTGAACTAAGCACCATACTAAACGAACAAGATCTGAACTCCCAAAGAATGAGGTGAAATGCTGTTAAGATAAAGAGAGAAAGCTTTGTCCAAGGGCAGAAATGGGTGGAGACATGATGCCAATATCAATTGATATGCTTCCACGAGATTTTGCGATTTAAAAAGTGCGTCTTGCGAATGCCTTATGTGATTGCTAAGTCCAAAAGTGTGAGTACATACCACAATACACAGCATCCCTGTGTCCTCTTAACTTCTTTATATTTTGCATCTTCGGCACCATAGATGATGGTTTAGCAATGGCATAGCATGCAACACGTATAGATGGAGCACGATGATGTTTTGAAAAGCCACCTCCAATTTCTCTCAAGCTAAGCCCTCGAACCTGATCAGCTTGCATATGAGGCCAGCGCAGGAAAGATGGTAAATTCTTCACTGACTTATTAACTCTGTTTTTCTCACCTACATAACATGAATACTTTAGAAATAAATTTCTTTATGTGATCGTTCGTTACACTTTCTTAGTTTCATGCATTTGTGGTGGGGATTTCAGAAAATTCTACAACCACAGGCTTCACATGCTCTGTGAGAAAGACGTGAAGTAAGAAAACCCAAAAACAACAATGATTTGTTACAGGACAGGCTGAAAACTCAACCAGCTTAGGAAGGGAAAACCAATTGAATGACACTATATTCCTAAACAACGTCTTTTTAGGAAAAGAAATATCACTTCTCAAAAGCAGCAGACTTAAATAGGACACAATGGACACTATTCTGGAGTGCATCCCTTTGGATTACGGATAACAGTATGAGTAGCATGGTTAATCACCAAGTTCCTTTTGTCATGAATCGCAAATGCACATTAATCCCTATTTAAGCACCTAATGATTACACAAATAGATCCATATTCTTATCAACAGCCAAATGGCTATAAAAAGCTGGATTAAAAATCCTTCAAGTTTGCATTAACACACTAATTGTTATTGACCATGAAAGAAAAAGAGCTCCAAACACAGTTTCATATAGCAGGGAAAAGTAAATAAGAGAAAACAAGGTCAAAGCATCATATACATGACAATAAAGAGAAGGACTCGCTTCCAAGTAGTGTTGGCACATCTGCAGCACTTGGAGAAACTTTTCCAATCATACATCGTAATGGAGGAGATATCATCAGCATCAATTGTTTGAGAAGCTTAACCAAGTGATCCTTTTCTATGTGAGAGTACCTGGTAAAAATGCAGTAATCCAAATCAAATGGAAACACTTACACCCCAAGGGAAAGGTATGATTTTAACAATTAAGCAGCTTAAATAATTATGCAGGAAAGAATATATCGAGGACAGACGGTATAACTGCTAGAAATTTGTGTTCTAGAAGATCCCCAGCCTCCCCCATTGGCTACAAGCTAGTAGTTTTACACCATGAAAACTTTTACAGCCTAATTAACATTATTTAGAGAATTTTGCAGGAACTGTATTAGTTCCTCGTTTCCATTTTAAGAATGGAAACATATCCAGTAGATAACTTTTTTTCCTAGATGATGAATACAGAACGAAAGATTTGTTAATATTTAAATATCTTCACTACAGCCTCTTACATACAAGATAAATACTTTGTATCGAAGCCTTGAACATGGAAATATATTATAAATGGGTGGCTGCACATTCAAACAGATAACCTTAAATTTGGCCCATATCTCATACCATGTTGGACAACCACCTCTTGCTAAAGCTTACGCTGGTAAAGAGGAGTATCATTTAATATTGCCACATTCAGTATCTTTAATAGTAATCAATCAAATATACAAACCCAAAAAAAAACGTATAACTAGAGCAAGTTTTCTTCTGAAATATGAGATTGACTTGCATTGCCCGTCTATAAGAGGAAGTCTGGAATAATTGCCCTACGAAAACATAATCTGAGAAATGCTGATTTGTAAACTATACTTACCTTCCAATCAAATTCTCATAATTTAAAGGAAAGGATTTTCCATCATCATTTTCATCCCTGCAGACTGCATCACTTCTTGAATAACAAGCATGATATCTTCTAGGTAAGAGCTCATGTTCCAGAAGTTCCTCGTGAAGTTGACCAAATGTTTTTTCGCACGGCCCAGAAGATAGAAAATGCATGATCAGAAAATAAATTTCACGGAGGTCGACATCAAC
Source organism: Salvia rosmarinus (assembly GCA_036937905.1). Lineage (NCBI taxonomy): Eukaryota > Viridiplantae > Streptophyta > Magnoliopsida > Lamiales > Lamiaceae > Salvia > Salvia rosmarinus. The sequence goes on from CM072820.1 coordinate 58,309,319, forward strand.
ATCCATGGAAGCAGCACAATCTGCAGCTTTCTCGTGATCTTTCATTTGTTGTTTAGCATGTGCCTTACTTGGGAAACTTAGGGTACCCACATTCATAGAAGGTGCATTGCTAACACATGTATATTTCCTACAATCCATGCTTTACATAAAACCTGAAGCATAAATAGAAAATTTTCATCAGAATTTTGGTTCAAAAAATAGGATGACCACTTGAATGAAAATTTTATAGAATTCTCTCGAAGCTAAATGACAAGGAAAATATGAGGATTAAGAACAGTTAAAGGCTAATTCTAAGATGAATATCCCAAACAATCACTAATGTAACAAGTCTGACAACATTGTCACAAATCCATTTAGAGTTTTCAGATGTTGTTTAATTTGTATGACACTGTCGCTGGATTAAGCTTTATATATGCAATGGACTTAGATATCAATAAATTAATAAGTACCACTAAATCACGGTGTACTGAGAGCAATTGTATTTCAGACCAACTAAAAGTTATTTATAAAGACAAAAGGAGAAGCACGCTTGTAAGTCAACCATTTACTTGCGTGGAATACAGACTGTCATAAGTAAAAGTACTCGTAACATTATTATATGGTGCTCTCCTGTAATTGTTCTTCACTGTTGTGTATTCTTCATTCCAAACTAAACAACTTAAAACTGTAAGATTCATTGTTATCTATCTAGTCAGCATTCAGGGTATCACTAACATGAAGTATCCATGATAGCATCCACTGAAGAGTTCCCGATCACCCTATTACGATCCTTTACTCTATTGAACAGCACACGAGACTTATTTAATAATCAAATCATCCCTAAAACATCTCGTAGCCTTTTTTCAATCAAAAAGCACCCTTGTATAGAATAAAGCATCATCGACATAAGATAAAGTAAAAACTACATGACATAAAGATATGAAAATGAACCATTTCTAGCCTCTAGGCATGAATTCCATCATCTAAATAACATAAATGGTTCCAATATGTATGTAGCCACAAAATAGCTGGAATAGGTTGTCAGCGCAATTATTGAAAATAGAAGGCGTAAGCCTATCAAATAAAGTAAAAATATTCTAGCGCTGTAAACAAGAACATTTTCAGGTATTCCAAACTCAAGCCCAGTTTAAAAATAGAGCTGGAGCTGTAACTTGGAAAACCTAATTCTGAAAGCTAAAGCAAGCATGAGCCCAATGCACGGAAATCTAGCTTAACCTGCCTGAACTCACTTCACTTAAGATTCGAATCTGAGGTCTCCAGCTCAATTTAAACTAGTAGAGTTTGAGCTCCAAGCTTCGCGCAGCAGGACACCATTTCACAATCAAACAATATCTACCTTGCTCGATTAGTCAAATAAGAGTTCTAATGCCAAGGAACATAATTGTGGGGGGTTCTGGGTTTGAAGAACCAGAAAAGCATAAAAATCGGATATGATTGCTAGGTCATTCTAAGCCCTAATCACATAATACCTATTCTTTCCCCCAGTAAACAGGACGCAGATCTCCCGGCAAGGTCAGTGTAAACGCGTCAAGAGCTGGAGTTCAGCATCCATGGAAGCTTCCTCATAATTTGTTAATACTGATAACCAAAATTACTTATTAACTTGGAACTTAATCATTCAATTAAACAGTGTGTTTTGCGACGCAGCAGATGAATACCAATCCTAGCAATTTCACGAATTAAACGGTGAGTTGGAGGAAAAGAAACGCCTCACGTGTTGCAATTAGCTCCTCCGAAGAAGACGAGCGCCCATAATTTGCTCCGAGCGTCCTCATTGAACGATCGAAAGCGCCTGCGTGAAAATTGGAGCTGCGCTCGAAAAATCAACGAGGTTGGCTGACTGAAATCGAGTTTGGTAAGCAAAAGCCTAGGAAATCGCTCGGGATCGAAGGTGGTAGGGCCGATCCGGCGGCCGGAGAGTGGTGGTGGGCGGCGGAGGCAACGGCGCGATGCTGGGTAAAGGTAGGGGTATTTGCAGGTTAGAAAATCCGAATTAAAATTAAGGCCGAAACCCGAAATTGCTTTTACTTTTCTTTTTTATCAAAGAAAAGTGAACACGTGGAATTGCGAAAAATATATATATTTTTATGTTTTTCTTTTTCCGGAAGATGAAAATCATGTATTTAAGTTTTGGATGAAGTATACGATTTTCTGGAGCGAGATATGCATCGTGATCCGAAGTGCGTGAAGGTCAACCATAAATATAAAATAAGCTCTTGAATCTGAAAAACAGATTTCGACATAAACTATAAACAAATATAGTTGCATTACTATTAGTCTTATAAAATAAGATTGAAACATTGTAAGTTTCAAATATGATCTAATGTGTCAATTATTTCTATAAAGCAACATTTGCAAAAGGCACATTTTTAAATTGAAGAAAATCTACATTTAAAAATGAAAGACACTACGTAGTACTAAGTGAAAGTGGGCAGAAAAAGTACATACATGACTATCGTCTATCTTTTTTTATAATTTAATACGAAATTTTAACTATGGTCACCCAAAACTAAGTGAAAGTGGGCAGAAAAAGTACATACATCGTGGATAAGGGGTGTGCAATAATCCCATTCTTTAGATAGAAGATGTTGTTTACTTTGCATGATTAGATTGGATAGATAAAATTAATCCAAATTAATCAAGTGTTTAATTTTAAGGATTAATATTTGAGGATATTCAAAAGCCCGAAATTATTTTAATCATTTGAATTGTTCTTCATTAATTTTAATCCAACCAATATAGGTAGGATTGAAATAATCCTTCAAATAAAGTAACCAATATAGGTATGATTGAAATAATCCTTCAAATAAAGTGATAATTATTTATCTCGATTTTAATCATTCACTAATAATTTGTAGTAAACAAAGGATTGAAAGATAAAAATTATCTTATCACATATTTAATCTATCAAATAATCAATCCTTCAAAATGTTAATCATGAAAAGTAAACACTCGAGAATATTCGAGACAAATATTATTTTATGTATTCGATGAGAATATGTATAAGTTGTAGTATGTTTTTTGGACCTTTTGTGTGATCTTTTCGGTGAGATTTCGTAGATGTTTTTCAATGGTTGGTGAAATGTTTTTGTACCAAACATAAGCAATTGCTATATGTGGTATTACCATTATTTGATGCAACTGGGCCATGCCACATTCATTGTATTTTTTATTATTATCCATAATTCTATTTTATTTTTATGTATTCAATTTTCTGTTACAGGTACCTGTTTTTCTTTATATTATTTAAATATGATATTTCCGTAATATACATTTAACGTGTTAATCATTTTAAATTAATTTACAATTATTTAAATGTGATATTTCCTAAATAATAATAATAATAATAATAATAATAATAATAATAAAGGTTTCATATAATCTTAATTTTTTTAGAGATTTGGTGAAATGCTGGTTTTTTATTTATTTCTCCTTTTGCCTTTTTCCAACGCTATACCATTTTCAAAATTCAAACTAAAGGATGACCGTAAAGTATAATTAAAACCCTTTATTAACACCCACTTTATTAAAAAAAATCTCTATTACTTTGGTTATTTTATTTGTATAATAATGTGAAATAGTTGGGTATTAAAAAAATTGGCTAATAATGTAGGCCGCTAGCCTTTCACTAATTGGGCTTTTTGCTAATTGGCCCGATGATGGCTTAAAGTATGTTATTACATGCAAATTAACAGTTATACAAATTTAAGATGCGATCTCATTGATAATAACTTCACATACAAAATCTATGATTATGTGAGAGGATGTTTGATTGAGCTCATAATTTCTACAAAATAACTTATATGATGTTTATGAATTTATAAGTTTTTGAAAAATACTTGGCATAAAAAATTCTAAAGAGCTTATAAATTATGAAAATAAACTTTGACAGCTTATAAGTTTTCCCATACCAACTTATTTTATGATCCTATAAGCAATAATTAATTAAAAAAATAAATTTATCATAGTTTGTTATTTTCTGCTTCTACACTTCCAATTTCCATCATTCTTCATTTTTTTCTTACTAACTAGGATTTTCTCTTTTTAATTCATGATTCATTTTCTAACTTATAAATTCAATTATTCAAACACTTTCACAACTTATAAGCTCTTTAAATATTACATCTTTAAAATTATTGAATTTATAGACTCTCTAAAATAAATTTAACCAAACACGCTCCAACTAAATAAATTCACATAATTTGGCCTTTCAACTGATAATTTCGTCATTTCGTGGAGAATAACATCTGTTAGTAAATACTAACTTCCTATAGGCATACGATAGTGCAGTGACAGTCGTTAAGGCGGTTTTCATTTAAACTTTGTATAAGTAAAACCAGAAATAACTAAAATCATATTAGTTCGTACGAAAAAAAAAACTTATTCGATAATTTTTAAGAGTCGGAAATATATGATTTTAAAGGTTTTAAACATTTTTTCACATGTTTATGTGATGCGAATAAAACATTTTGGGGGATGATTTGTTTAATTTTGTTTCGGGTGGTTGAATAGGATTAATGTTCAACCATGACAACTGTTTGAATACGAAGAGTGTTATTACGGATTTGGCATTTTTTTTAAGTAGATATTCATTATATACTATGATGTAATGTGGGAATGACAATTTGGATACAAGGTATCTGGCTACAAATATGAAAAGGTTAATTATCGCTAAATTCATAAATTTTGATATAATTTTGATTTTTTATATGAATTCTAAAATTTGAATGATAATACACAAATTTTCTATTTTTATGATTTTTCTCATGCAACATAATTAATCTAAAAATAAAAACAAAAAGAAAGTTTTTGGATGCAGATTTTACATTTGCAAAGTCAAACTTTCCGCATTTATAAATAAATATCTACAGACAATTAACCAGAAAAAAAATATTGGTTCTCAAATCTTTTAAATTGTTCCAATGAGTTCATCTTATAAAGTTGGGCAAAATTAAAATTAATTATTCGGTAAAAGGAAAAAAGAAAAAGAAAATTTGGGCAACTTAGAAATAAACACGGAATACTACAAGCGAAGATTCCTAGAATCCCAACAATGGCCGCCGTTGTTGGCTTAGCTGTCCTCCACCAATTACACCTCCGCACTTTCTATTAATTTAATCCTTAAATCTAATTAAAATATTAACTTCTTCAACTCCCAAACCACTTCGCCCTCCCTATAAATAACCCCATCTTTTCTACTTTAAAACCTTCTTTCCGCAATTTGGACAAGCTCTCACAAGGTTAGTCTCTCCACTTTTTCCTTTCTTTTCATTCCATTTCTTTCAGTCATTTTCTTTCCTTTTCTGTTTTTCCTTTTTTAGTTTTAGTTTATTTTATCCTGCTTTATTTGTTCTGTTTTGTATTATCTAGTTAATTTGTTGCGTTTAATTGTTCGTTCTTAGCTCTGGTTGTTGATTGGTCGTGTGATCCGTGTTTTTCTTGTCTATTTGATTTTGCAGATTGTTTTGGCTTCTGAATTCCGCCCCGAAATCAGATCTAGGTCATTTTTTGTTCGTTTAATTGTAAATTTTGGACTACCAATTTAAGAAATTGGATTCCAAACCCTAGCTTCCATGTTTCCGATCCCTCCGTTTTTATGATTTGTGCCGTCTTGATGCGAAGTATCCGAATTCTCCATTCTTTCTCAGTTGTATTCCTCTACTGGTTCTACGTGTTTTCATGAACTAGCCTTCACCAGAACCCTAACTTCATTGCATTCCGACGAAATCACTTTCGATTAGAAAAGTTTTGAATTCTCAAGCGAATTAGGGAAAGCCCACATACAAAACCCCCCTATTATATCTGCATCCCCTCTCGAAGAATGGCTTCGCAGCAGCAGCAGCCACTGAGTCTGGGTTCCGATGGGGATGAGAGGAAGAGGAAGAGAAAGCTGTCTAACCGTGAATCTGCACGACGCTCACGGATCAGGAAGCAGCAGCATCTTGACGAGCTGATTGCCCAAGAGCAGAAGATGGTTGAGGAAAACAAGAAGCTGAGGGAGATGATTGATGGTTCCTCTCAGCTCTACCTCAACTTCGCATCTGAGAACAATGTGCTTAGAGCTCAGGTGGGTGAGCTGACTGACCGCCTCCGGTCACTGAACTCGGTGCTTCAGATTGTGTCTGAGGTGAGTGGCCTTGCCTTTGACATTCCGGACATCCCGGATACTTTGCTCGAGCCGTGGCAGCTGCCCTGCCCTGTTCAGCCCATTCCTGCGAATGTTGACATGTTTCAGTACTGAGGCGTGAGATTCTAAGGAATCTGCTGATATCCTTATGGTTTTATGCAACCGATAGTTGGTATTTAATTCTCTTTATTTGTAGCAAGTATGGTGTTTGATTGATTAGCCAGGGTTTTGCAGTAATGCCCAGATGCATGTTTATAGTTTTTAAGATTGTGTTGGTTTCTTTATTCTTGGTTGTTTGGATTAGTCTCTTGTTAGTTTATGATGCTGTTCCATATTGATGGCTATGTGGCATAAATAAATATCTCGTTTGTACTACTCGACTTGACTCTATTGGATTAAACTCTACGTGATGTTTGATTATGCATTTGGACCAGGCTCTTTCGATGTGTGCTGTTTGAACGTGCTTCCTATGTTTTTATTCTTCCATGTTGTGGGAGAGTCGTTGCCTGTACATTCATAGCAACTTTAAAAGGCTCATTTTTGGAGAATACTCGTATAATACAATTGTTTGAAATTAGAAACATTTGTTGAACTAAAGCTCAACGAATAGAACAGTAAGACCACAAAATGAGAGCTCATAACTGTAACAGCCCCCACTTAAACACCGATGACCGCCACAAAAGAAAATTGATTTGGGTCTCGTCTTAAAATGAAAAATAATACTCCCTCTGTCCATCAAAATCGTTCATTGATTTTAGTAGCATGAGTTTTAATAAATTGTTATGAGTGTAAAGTAAGTGAGTATAAAAAAGTATGTCATGAGGATAATAAATGAATATATTAATAGATATTGAATGTAAAAAGGTGGGTCATATGTGATTTTTTTGTAAATAAGTAGATAAGTTTACGGTAAAAATGTAAAGTTATGTTTTCAAAAAAGGAAAGTGAACATTTTTCGTGGACAGATCAAAACGGAATTAAATGTACGAATTTAGTGGACGGAGGGAGTATTAGTAGTATCCAAAAAAATTAACTCAATTCAATTCTTCTTAACCAAGGAACTCATTTTCTATTATTTTTTCAGCCCTACATATTTTCCCCACTTTTCACTTTATTATATTTCAGCTAGTGTAATAAATGAAAGAAACGGAGAAAGGAAATGTTACCATGGTAAAACAACTTGAATTCGCATGAGAATAAAACCTCGAGGCCCCAAATTTATATCCTAGGACTTGCTTGGCATATACCGTTTGTTTAGGAGAATCTCTATTAAATTGTTGCTGCATGTGTCTAAAATATCTCGTGACTATCTTCTCGTGTAGGGATATCTATTCGGTACGGGTCGGGTATCCTACCCCAAAAAATCGGATACCCGACCCCGATTATGCATAAAATGTGCTACCCGACCCTACCCGATTTTGTAAATCGAGTATTCGAGTACCCGAATACTCGACCTTTTAAAAAAAAAAAAAAAATTATATATAAATTCAGGTTAGAATTAATAATACTTTTGGAATTAATTCACGATAATGAGAACGTGCGAATACTTGATCATATGAAAGCACGAATGCACGAAATGAATTGATTGTGCATTCAAGAAAACGTTAAAACTGAATTGATAGACAAATGCATGAATTGATTTGTTCGTGCATTCATGTAACTATATAAATTGATCTGTTACACGAATGAGTGCATTTGATATCAAAAATTAAATTCAAGTAAACGAAATACTTTTGGAATTAAATTTAAAAATAATATTAAATAATAAAAAAATTCTTCCTAGATGCACTTTTTGTTTTTGTTATTTTGTATTTATTTATTTTATTTTTATATTTGTATATAAATCTATATATAAAATTATATAAAATATAAATATTTTTAAAAAATCGGGTATCAGATAATATCCGACTACCCATCGGGTATACCCGATACCCAACCCCACCTAAGTAGTCATACCCAATCCCGACACACGATTTTCGGATAATCGAATACCCAATATCCAAAAAATTTCGGGTCGGATATCGGGTACCCGATACCTAAATAGTCACCCCGATTCTCGTGTGTGAGTAATATCTCATAACTAACGATGAGTTAGCAAGTAAGTGATTGCAAAAAAAAAATCTGATGGCAATTTTACTCTTTACATAAGAGATGAAATATTGTTTGGAATAAACTATCTAATTTCTTCACTCAAAGTTGTATTTATCTTTTATCTCAAACGCGCACCAATCATGATTGCTCACTAACATCTTATACTCTTATCAACAACCAATATACGTCAGTCCCATGAGCGACCGATGGTTAAGGTGGGTTCACGTGGAGAGGTCGAGTTGAACCCACCAAACGCCTATGGGTTTGAGCGCACACATGGTTTTTAAGTGTGGTTTTCTGTCTCTGTGGTTTGTTTGCTATCATGAACGTGAGGTTTAGGTCTTGCTGGCAGGTAGCGTAGCGTGGACCAAAAAAAAAAAAAAAAAAAACAAAAAAACGAGTATACGTTTCAATAAAGTATCGTAATCCCAATCCACAACCATCCTTGCACCATACAACAAAATGTAATAATGTAACAACTACCACCAAATCTTCTAACAACACATGTCGACATCGAAAAACCTTAAAGTTCCCATAAACATTAATTATTACATCACCGATAATCAATTATCGTAAGTACGGCACTCATCGGTCTCCGGGTTGTCCTTGCAGTAAGTCTCTAAGGGGTCGGAATCTTTCTGCTTGTCCCTGGCGTGGCTCGCCGCCGCGCTCAGCTCCTCCACCTCGTCCCACGCTGCCGCGCACTCCCCGCTCACCGGGTCGCCGCCGCACGCCTCCTCCGCAGCCTTGATGCTCTCCTCCACCTTGCCAGACAGTTTGTCGGGCGCCGCCGCCACGCACATCCTCCTCAAGGGCATGGCGGCGCTCCGCCGCCACGGGCTGTTCAACTGCGAGAAGCTCACGGATTTCGGCGACGGGTCCGATGCCCTAGCCAAGACTTTCACGGCCGCGACATTCACTCCTGCTACGGCTGCCATTTTTGGTTATCTTCTTTGAAGGGAGGTAAATCGGTGGTGTTTTCCGATGATTTATGTGAAGATATATAGTTGGGAGGTGTGATGAATCGTGGATAGAAATTCTTATCATTTTCATGGCGAATAGTGGGCTTCCACGTGGCTCCCTTGCAAGATATTTGTGTATACACAAATATCTTTTTTGTGGTCTTTTATTTTTGTTGTATATATATAATGCAAGAATTTGTGGGAAATCATGAAGAGCTACTTAGCGTATTAAGATTGGTGTGTGTTTCCACACACGTGTTATGAGTTGCAACGCTTGTTTCAAAAATATCAGCTTTGATTCTTTCTTGATCAGACAAAGCTGTTTCTATCGTGTTATGGGGGAATAAGTTTTCTCTTCTTTTAAAATTATGGGGTTTTATTAAGTTATGCATAATTTAGCCAACCATGGGGAATTAGGTTCTATAACTTTATTGTTATGAAATTGAATCTTTTTTAATCTAAATGTGTATATATGTTGGTCTTTGTTTGTGTTACGCTCTTTTAAGTGGATTGGTTGGTTTTTATATATGTTGATGTCTTAATTATTTATTTACAGTCATTCAGGAATCAAAATTTGTGAGGTAATGTGTATATTTGGATTCAAATTTATCTGTGTTAACTGTTTCATGATACTTCAATCTAACAATAACTTCTGATTGCATTTTGAATTAAAATATTGATATAAGGTTTATGTACTTCATCTATAATCTTTTGTTGAAGGCAAAAAACCAGCTTAATAGATTAATAAGAACACTTACAACATACATTAAGAAGGTCGTTCACAAATTAACTTTGGATGCTCGATCAAATCGATTTTGAATTTTTTATTACTACAAAAAATTGTGCTGCACTAGTGAAAATATGTACCACCATTTTGCCATTACGAGGAACAGCCTCATCGATAAAAATGATTTTTCAATTAGTAGTTGTTTACATTTCGAGATAGTGTATTCAAATCCAAATCCAATTTACAATACGCGAATGTAGCATCAACCATAAATTGGAGTCCAACCCAACCAGATTTTCTGAAATCCTCTCTCTATATATATGATTTATGTAAGACTCTTCTCATATCCACCGTGAACACGAATTAACATGTCCATCGATGATGTGATAATGTAGCAATGTCACATGGGCAAAAACGTCAAGTTGTCAACCATTACTAATATCTAAATTTTAGAAATAATTATTATGTTGACAATCGCTGTAAATAAAAGAGTTTTTAACAATTATAATACTTTTTCACTCTAACAAAGTAAAGTACCTTCAATTCACAAACAAAGTTGAAAACACATAAAGTAATTAACCAAATGAGAAATATTAGTAATTCACAAATTAGTTATTTTTCATTTGGTTAGTACTATTATTTTCAAAATATGTAAAAGAAATAATTATATTTGCTTGTATTTATTTGAGTTGTATATAAATAAAAATTAATCGTGAGAGTCGTACACTTTCAAATATATATTATATATTAGCTAAGGACATTTTTCATATGTAAAAATAATATATTCATTTCCAAGATTTGGTATATTTGGCGTCATCATGAAGAACTAATACTCATAAATTTTAGTTACAATTAATTTTAGTCATATATCTCATTCGTTAGAGTTGTTAAAAAGAAAAGAAAAGAGAATGAGTTCATGCACCTTGAGGTGGACATGAACTTGAGGATGAACTAATTGACGTTTTTGTGTTCTTGGATGTGTTTATGAATTAAATATATTTTATTAGGATAAAATTGATAATAAAAATTTATTTATGGTAAGTGGCTATAATAATAATTTTCCATAAAATGGATATATTATTAATAGAGTTTTATTTATGGCAATGGTTAACCCTCTTGACTACGTAAAATTATCATATCGACGGTGTGCATACTAATTCTATCTACGGTGAGTAGGAGAGCTATTCTTTTAATTTATGAAAGATTGTCAAATAACTCCAATACCTTGCCCTCTTACATGCATCCTTCCCAATTGCATCAATTAGGCCATTTTGGTTGTCACGCGGGAACATACCTAAACACATCTAATTATAACCATTGAAAAATATTGCGTCAATATTAACCTTGACTTATCCTTTAACGAGTCCGTGCGTTGACCTTCATATAATATGATTGACCTATCCTTCAATGTTAATTTGATTGCATCAATTAGGTCATTTTGGTTGTCATGAAGGATCATACCTAAACACATATAATTACAACCATTAAAAAAATATTGCATCAAGTTAATCTTAACCTATCTTCCAACGAGTTCGTCTAAAGTACTCCACATTTCTACAAATTTAAACTTTTGAGAAAATACGGGTTTTGAAGAAATATGATATAATTTGATTGGACGTTCAAACCCAATTCGTTACATATTTTGATTATATATATTAGCTTAGTCATAGAATTGGTAATGTTTATGTCTCAAGTTTAGTCCATCATCACATAATCTTTAAAAATTTATTTATCTGAACTATATTCTCATATTTTTGTACGATTACATTTACAATAAAATAATATATATATATACCAAAAAGGGGAAAAAAAAAAATATCTAGGAGCTTCTCCTCTAATTCAACCAATTTACTCATCTCCATCTAAATTCTAATCCTCCTTTCCCCGCTGCGGCCTCTCGCAGCCAATCACAACCCGCCGCAGTAAGAGATTCCCCTCAAAAGCATACGCAACTATGTCAACGGGCGATTCTCTGACCAAAACCAATAAATTAGTATTGGTTACGGTTTTGAACCTACCAGAACACCGGATCCGGACCGGATCCCACCATCAGTTATGGTTACGGATCGGGTATACCATTCTTAGCTCATTCACCGTTGCCGCTACACCCAAATCCTCAAAATTTCAATTTCATATTTCAAATTTCAACAAAGGAAAAATTTTATTGGACTAAAATATAAAATATATTATAAATAAATATAAACGATTTTGAACATAGTCGTATTTTGATTTTTGAAAACTAACGATTTTCGTCCTCAGTATCGTATCGTATCGACATAAATATTATAATATTAAGTGTAGTACGTCATCTTAAAATATATAATATTTATACAAGATATACTATAGTAATATAATTAAATTAGGACTATATTACAAACGTCTTTCTAGCATTCTGCGAACAATACTTTGTAAAACTATCTATATATAGTTAATTGATATTTCAATATTTTACATACCGCAGATCTATTCAAAGATTACACTAAGTTATTATGACAACGTATTAATTCAAGTAAATCTTTGAACTCTTGGCAATCCATGTATGCGATATTCTAGTCAAAGGATGGTAAATATGAATACAGTAACAATAGTGGGAATATTTATATAGTAATAATATTACAATTTTATCAATATACAATATTGTAAAAGGCACGGTATGAAGTTCATGATGTAATATCGATCACAAGATGTGTTTGTAAATTAATTAATATTTCGTAATTACACTCAAATGTAAAATGCTCTTACATAAAAATTGGATATGTAATGCTCAAATTTTTTAAAAAAAAAAAAAAAACTGACCGGGTCGGATCGGAACCGGACAAAATGGGCCGAGTCTGAACTGGTCCGGGTCCAAGCAGTTCTAGAACCAAACCGAACCGAACCAATTCTTAAAAATTTAATGCTGAGCGGTTCCGAATCGGTCGGTAAAGCACCACCCGTTGACATCCCTATACGCAACTGCGCTTTTTTCTAACGCATTGTTACTCCATTTTTTTGGCCGTCCGCGCTAACATGCGCCTTCACAAAGTCTACCATCGGTTCTCTCTCTTCCATTTCCCCAAACAGCCCCTCATCCTCTCCCACTCCCCCCACTCTCTCTCTAAAACCCCCGACCGTCCTCCACTCCACCTGATCAAGCCTTTTTCGTCGACTTCGCCAGCTGCGGCTAGAGCGAGAGCGATGAGACTCCGCAATATCGCTCCCGTCCACGCCGCCGAGGGCGACGGCGGCTCCAACGGCGCCGCTCGTGCTGCGTCAACCGCGGCTGACTGTGAAGGTAACTCACGAACTGCACTCATACCAGTTTTTGAATTGATTTGAATTCGATTGCGTTTTCGTGAGTGCCGATTGAGTTATCCAATTCTAAGTAATTTTACGGTTTCAGCTGAAATTTGCTCTGAATGACGGTTTCAGCTGAAGTTTGCTCCAGGGGGCGTAAAATATGATGGATAGATAAAAAATAATCCAAACTAATCTACCGTTTACTTTGATGGATTAACGATGGATTGTTCAGTTTTGAACTTATTTTACAATCTTATTATTCAAATATTCAATCTTATGTTTTATCAATTTATCTTATCATAAAAAGTAAATGTCTTTTTAATGAACTGATTAGGATTTAGGAATGCAAAGCATAATAACTCGTCAAATTGTTTTATCTGGTGCTAGTATCGTTTTCCTTTCCCTTTTGTTTTCTGTTCTTTTTGATGCTACGATCAGCACCTATTTAACTATTTTAGCGCCTGTTTTTTGCACATTGTACTGGAAGTCTAAGTTCGCACTGTTTTGTATGTGGAGTGTCAAACTAAGTGAATTCGTTAAGACTATACCCTTGCTATTAGCGGATAGCAGCTTTCTTGTTGTGCAGCTCATTTTGTTTCATTACGTATTATGCTATATGTTTATGATGTATGGAAGCAGTAAGTTTCGTGAAGTCCACAGTCTCTATTGATTGATCAAAAATATATTTCTCGAAGCAAACTGCAAACTGAATCAGTTACTAATGGTTGTAGTCTCATACCCTTAACAATATCCATATGTTATCTCTCTCTCGCTCGCTCTTTCATTTTTTAAAATGAATTTCCGAATGCTCGGCAGTGCCATGTACATAGTCTATGTATAGGTGTTAATTGGTTTACGAATCCTATAAGTTGCTTGTACCAAACATGTACTACCACATTGATGCCTGTCTTTTCCGTAGTTGAGCTCAATTGTCTTTGATTTATCATTTTTGCAGATTCATCATCAGTAAATGGATATCGCCTTCCTCCACCAGAGATACAAGATATTGTTGATGCTCCACCCCTCCCAACAATATCATTCTCTCCTCATCGGGATAAAATACTATTCCTCAAGAGAAGATCATTGCCTCCCTTGGCGGAGTTGGCAAGACCTGAGGAGAAACTTGCTGGCGTCCGCATTGATGGGAAATGCAATTCTCGGAGTAGAATGTGGGTAACAGTTTGTATCTTGGACTTTTTAGTCACTGTTTTCATAAACCAACCGTATTGATGGTTTTATGTTTAAATGTTTTATTGCTCTAACTGAAGAATGCATGACATTCATTTCCAGGTCATACTATACAGGCATTGGAATCCATCAATTACTGAATGATGGTACCCTGGGTCCTGAAAAAGAAGTAAATGGTCTTCCAAGTGGTGCTAAAATTAACTTTATCTCATGGTAAGCCCACATTTCCTTAAGAAATGTGCTATGTGCACCTTTGTGTTTGTATTTCAATATTTCATGCAGCATACGAGAATGAATCGGTGCCACACAAAATTGTATTAGTTTTTCATGTCTGATGTCTAATACTTCCTTTTATTCCTCATTCTTCTTCACATTATTGATTCACTTGAGGAATCATAACAATCAAGTATAGTTATCTCATTGCAAATTGGTCATCCTTGACTCACTTTTTTTCTTCTTCTTCTTCTTCTTCTTTCAAATAAGGTCAAATGATGGTAGCCATCTTGCCTTCAGTGTTAGAACCGATGAGGTATTTGTCTCCATTTTTGTCTTTTATTGTAGCCTGTGATCACATTGTGCTTCGTCCATCTTGCTCTGTTAATTTGCTTAACTACCTGTATATTTTTTATATAAATTGATTGGTTGCTCATATAATATTATTTATTCCAGAGGAGAATAAATCTCCTCATTCTGCTTGCCTTGTTTTTTATGATATATTTATCGATAAGGTAGTGGCTGATACGCAGGAATGAAATGAGAATGGAATGATAATTCCCGAATCCATTTCCAATCTTGTGGATTGTAAGATTTTTTCAGCTGAAATCACCATTCCCGAATGAATACTTATTCCTATGAACATGGGGTTAGCCATTCCACCCCTCCCTCATGATATTACTTATTCCCATGAACATAGGATTAGTCAAATTTAATTTTTTTATCTAATAAAATTATTCTTATTTTTTTTCTTATAAAATGAATAATAATAATAATAATAATAAAATAATAGTGTTTATAATATTAAATAATCATAATAAAATATAGTAATAATAATAGTAATTAATAATATTAACATAATAAATAATAATTAATAAGAATAAATATAATATTAATATTAATATAATTAATAATGATGATGATGATGATGACAACAACAATAAAAATAGTAAAAATTATAATAATAATTACTAATAATAAATATAGTAACATCTAACAATACAAGAAAAAATAATAATAATAATAATAATAATAATAATAATAATAATAATGGTTATTCTATTTATTTTATTTCAATCATATTCATTTATTCTTTGTACATCTATAGGAATCACATGTTTATTTCATTCCAAAGTCCATTCCATTCATAGCTAATTTCATTTCTACGTACCAGCCACCACCTAAGAAGTTATGACCCTTACAACCACTCTCTTAACAGGAGGATGGCAGCAGTAGCAAGCTGAGATTATGGGTAGCTGAAATAGAAACTGGAAAAGCTAGACCTCTTTTCCAGACACCAGATATTTTTCTAAATGCAGTTTTTGACAAGTATGCTCCATACCTTTAGAATTGAGTTTTTATTCATCATTATTCTTTTATACAAGTTTCTTCACTTTTAAATCTCTCATTTTTGCTGCTCAGCTTTGTGTGGGTAAATAACTCAACCCTGTTGGCTTGTACAATTCCTTTGTCTCGAGGAGATCCTCCAAAGAAACCTTTGGTTCCTCCCGGTCCTAAGATCCAATCCAATGAACAGAAGGATATAATTCAAGCAAGAACACATCAAGATCTTCTCAAAGATGAATATGATGAATTATTATTTGACTACTATGCATCTTCACAGCTTGTTCTGGTATCTCTTGATGGAATAGTAAAGCCAGTTGGACCTCCGGCTATATATACATCATTGGACCCATCACCAGATGAAAAATATATTATGATTTGTTTGATGCACAGGCCATATTCTTATATTGTACCCTGTGGGAGATTTCCTCGGAAGGTTGATCTATGGACGGCTGATGGAAAATTTATAAGGGAAATTTGTGATTTACCCCTTGCTGAGGATATTCCCATTACACATAATAGTACTCGAAGAGGAAAGCGCTCAATCCAATGGAGAGCAGATAAGCCATCAACACTTGTCTGGTATGCGATCTAAAGAGTCCTGCATCTATATCGCCTGAATTGGGTGAATAAGTTTGCAACTTTTCAGGATTTTTGCCGTTGAATTTGTGAAAGCTCAGTGGTCACTACCAATCTTTAATTTCATTGTTTCTAATGAAAGAAGTTGCTCTTTCAATATGAGTGATATTGTTACTGTATCGCTTATTGTTAAATGGAACGTGTTATATATAACTGCATATGGGTTGTATGCAAATATTTTGCATTTTATTGTTTATCAGGACTTACAGAATAGCTTAAGATACATTGGTTATTCTTACAAGTCATGAGCTTTTGTCTGATTTTATTGCCTTTTTCCTACAGGAGTTTAATAGTCTATGAACTTGCAATCAGACTTTCCTATTTGCAAATTTGAGATTCTCCACTTTCGTCTAAGTATTTATGTGCAACTCTTTGTGTCTGTTGTTTATGTTGTTGGCTTTAGCGAAATTTTGAGGATATCCTGCATGATAATTGATAATTTGTGCTGATTTAAATTGAATGGTGCCTAACTTTTCTATTTCATTATTCTTTTTTGTGGTGAATCAGGGTTGAGACACAGGATGGTGGTGATGCAAAAATTGACGTCTCTCCACGTGATATAGTTTACACAGAACCTGCTGAGCCACTTGAAAATGATCAGCCAGTTGTTTTGCATAAACTTGATTTTCGCTATGGGTATGATCTGTGACGTGGCCTTAGTCCAGTATAATTTAACTTTAAATGTGACAGCAGTATACTTCATGAATAGTTTTAATGGCATAATGTGATAATGTACTGGGATTGTACTTCTATGGCTTCGCTGCTCATGCTTTGCCATACTACTTCATACTAATCAGTGCAAATCATAATTTACAAGGTATCTCCCCTTAGATTCTAAATGAACAACAAAAACCGTAACTGAATGATTTTACTAGATAAGTTTTGTTAGAAAATTAATTTCGAAAATTTGGATCTTATTGGCCATGACTTGTGCTCACCTGATCATTATGCGTTAGTAATTTGCAAATACTTGAAATTTTGGCTTTATTTGATAATTGAAACTCAAGTATGGTTTTATTTGCTTTCATAGAGGTAGCCTACTTAAATGATTGATTTTCAGCATCTCCACTTTGCGTCACATTGTAATTATTGATTCTATTTTTTCGTTAATCACTTGACATGCTGACACCACCCTTGCCATTTCTGAATTACTTGTGTTTTTAGAGGCATCTCTTGGTGTGACGACTCACTTGCACTAGTTTATGAATCTTGGTATAAAACACGGAAGATAAGAACCTGGGTTATTTCACCTGGGTGTGAGGGGGCAACTCCACGCATACTCTTTGATAGGTCTTCCGAAGATGTTTATTCAGATCCCGGTTCTCCTATGCTACGAAGAACACCTTCAGGCACTTATGTGATTGCAAAGATAAAAAAGGAAGGCGATGAAGGCACATACGTCCTATTAAATGGAAGTGGTGCCACCCCACAAGGGAATGTGCCGTTTGTGGATTTATTTGACATGTGGGTTTCATATTTCTTCTTATAGTTATTCATCATATATTAACAAAAGAATGATCTGGAATCTGACTTAAAGAGTTTCAGAAATACAGGCAATAAAGAACGAATATGGGAGAGTGACAAGGAAAAATATTACGAGACTGTTGTTGCTCTGATGTCCGATCAGGATGAAGGGGACATTCCTTTTAATCGGTTAAAAGTATTAACCTCTAAAGAATCCAAAACTGAAAACACACAGTATTACATGCTGAGTTGGCCAGAAAAGAAAGCATGTCAGATCACAAATTTCCCGCATCCTTATCCTCAGTTGTCTTCACTAAAGAAAGAGATGATTAGATATGAGAGGAAGGATGGTGTTCAACTCACTGCAACATTATATCTACCTCCTGATTATGATCCTGCAAGAGATGGACCACTTCCATGTTTAATGTGGTCATATCCCGGCGAGTTTAAAAGCAAAGATGCAGCTGGTCAAGTGCGTGGTTCTCCAAATGAGTTTGCTGGCATTGGTTCAACATCTCCTCTGCTCTGGCTAGCAAGAAGGCAGACTCCTCACTTGCTTAAGATTGTGTTGTTATATTATTTATAGTCATTAGCTAGTCATTGACCTGACTATCAGGCTTGTAGTCATGCAGTATTTGCTGTACTCACGAGTACTTAAATCCTGCAGGTTTGCTATCTTATCAGGCCCGACAATTCCTATCATTGGAGAGGGTAATGCAGAGGCAAATGATAGGTACTTTGTTTGACACATCTGGTTCACATCCGGATGGATGAGATCTTTTGGTCAATGAAGAGATCCATCGGATCTGTGCTGTAGTATGATATTCCTTAATAACTAGTTTCGTTCATCAGCTATGTAGAGCAACTAGTTGCAAGCGCGGAGGCTGCAGTTGAGGAAGTTATTCGCCGGGGAGTACGTTTACGTTTATCCACTTCGTATTTTCATTAAAGCAGTAATACAGAAAAATGACATTTCTATGAATAACATTCTCTTCAGGTGGCTCATCCAAACAAAATTGCTGTTGGTGGTCACTCATACGGTGCTTTCATGACTGCAAATCTCCTTGCTCATGCACCTCATCTGTTCAGTTGTGGAGTTGCTCGCTCCGGAGCATATAACAGAACACTTACTCCATTTGGGTTTCAGGTACTCCTTTGGATTAGGTTGGTAGAGATATGTTTGCTGCAGCTGAGTTTATGTACTATTATTTTGCTCTCTATGAAATCTCTCTTTCGTTTATTTGCTTTAATGCTAGCCTGCTAGGAGGTTAATTTGAATGATTGGTTCCTAAGTTGCTGGTTAATCTTCAGTCTGCCCTTTTATATAAAAGTTGGTGATTATAAAATCTCTCTCTTTCACAGAATGAGGATAGGACACTTTGGGAGGCCGTCAACACCTATGTTGAAATGAGCCCATTCATATCAGCTAATAAAATTAAGAAGCCTATCTTACTCATCCATGGAGAGGAAGATAGCAATTCAGGAACCCTGACAATGCAGGTAGGAACCTATCCTTTTTCTCTTCTGCATATCGTAAAGAAGACATTTGCTACCACCTTATATCCGTGTGCTTTTGTATACAAATTCTGGGTTATTTTATACCTTGTAAACGTAATGCAGTCTGATCGATTCTTCAATGCATTGAAAGGACATGGTGCACTTTGTCGCCTTGTTATTCTTCCCTTTGAGAGCCATGGTTATTCAGCACGAGAGAGTGTGATGCACGTTCTCTGGGAAACTGATAGGTGGCTGCAAAGCTACTGCGTGACTAGTACTAGCGAAGAACCTAATGCACCTGAAGAAAATGCAAGCAAACACACATCAGATGCAGAAACTAAAGCTGTCGGAGCTGCTGGAGCAGTCGCAGAGCAGGCAGATGAAGAACCCGATAGAGTTCACATAATCTGCAAATCTTCATTGTGGTAATTCTTCAAAACCTCACATGCTTTCCATTGTTATCTTAAAACAGAGGCAATTCTTAAATTTGGTATTTCGAGGCTACATTCCCTATCAGATTAGCACTTTTAGTTGTCAGTGATATACACAGGAAACTCAAATCTACATGAATTCTCCAAATACGCCGTACTTTTTGCAGATATCTATCATGAATTGGAATGGATGAACTTGAGCTGGGTGAAGCTTACGAGCTGGTAAAGTGGCATCGAATTTAACAGTTGATAGCATCACTGTCAGTTTACAAAATGCTTTTGCACATTGCTAAGGTTGATCAATCTTCTAAAGTGGTCTGGGTGAAAATTGGCAATCAATTTACTGTGCAGGGTTTCATAAACAAATAATTATTTTAAAGAAAACAATTGGAATGGAATAATTGATCATAATTCTTCGTTTTGGTTTTGTATGTTTGTGAACGTATGCAACTCTTAAGAATATTCTCTATTTGGCCAAGGAACTACTTCTTGAATTATGTCCTGTTAATAATTTCTTGTCGATAGCATTGTATTAAGTACGGCAATTTAATAATCCTCGACAAAATAACTATATAGGTGCTATTCTTGATTTATCATATTAATTTATAGTATTGGCCGTAATTGTAATACTTTTATTTGTTAGTACACTAGTGTCTACGATAATTTGAGAATTCAGAATTAGATAATCAAATCAGATTTTGGGATAAGGTAATCAATGTTGGTTGGTAACATGGTTTCATTTGTTTAGGCTTATACCAATATGCTAAAACATAAATAAAAATAAACTGACAGCTTGTCATATTATTTGCAAGGGTTTGACCGTATACATTACAAAACAAATACATTAATAACACAATTTGTGCACACTTAAGAGTTGTCCTATATATTTCTCAAAAAAAAAAGAGTTGTCCTATATATAATAGATAATTGTTGGCCGCGCATAGGTTGTTTTTTTGTGGGTACTTGTGGTGTTTGGATAAATATGAGTCCGATTTAGAGCGACTATAGATTGCAAAACTAATATTCATAATAAATTTGGACTGGATTTGGAAAATTAGCTATGACCCGTTAGTCGACCCATGTAATATATATAAAATTAATATTATAATATTATAATTAACTAATAATTAAATCATATTATGTTAATATTAATAATCATATAAACTGTGCTGTCAATCCCCAATTCATCCCTACTTATAGTAGAATTATTGAAAATTTAAATTATCTATAGGATAATTTAATCAAATAAATCATGAGAATCGAGATTATGAACTAACTTTGAAAACTTATCCCATCCTTTATCAAATAATTCTCAACTAGCACGTCTTCTCTCAGTATTGATTGTATAAATGGTTTTGTTGTTTTGTTGTCAGAGTTTCGTAGTTTATGCGCGATGGAGGAAGATGTGGATTGACTTATGATAAATTTAGTTCGTAGTATTTGTTTTGTAATTTTTAAATAATATTTTCTATTGATATTTTATTTATATTTGAACTATTATTTATATTTTTCTATTGTAACCAGGATAAATTATATGATGAGAAAGTTTACTAGAAGATATAAGAAGTTCAAATCTCAAAGCTATTTATATATTTTTGATGATTTATAGTATTATTTTAGATATGATAGATTAAATAGTTTTTATTTTTATACTTGAACTTTAGTTTTCAGTAGTAGTAATATTATCATCATCATCATCATCATTAGTGTTTACCTCATAGTATTCGGATTTTTATTGAGACGTGTCATGTGTATCCAACATTATGACAACTC
Organism: Salvia rosmarinus; assembly: GCA_036937905.1. NCBI lineage: Eukaryota > Viridiplantae > Streptophyta > Magnoliopsida > Lamiales > Lamiaceae > Salvia > Salvia rosmarinus. The sequence goes on from CM072820.1 coordinate 58,331,054, forward strand.
ATATTTGATTATTCAATGTTTTATAAATTTAAACAATTTTGAGTGGATACTATATGGGTATTATCCTAAGGATTTAGAATAAGTATGTTGATTAAAAGCCCTTTATAACGGGTTTAGAGTGGGTATAAGTAAACTTTTTTAAAATAAGTTCAAATTTGGAAAATGTTAATAGATGAATATCCGATCCATTGCTATCGATTTACTTAATGATGATTAATAACTAGAGAACACCAGCATTTGCGTTAATGTAGATTTGAGGTGCTTTGACGGTATTTATTCATAGATCTTATTTTTGCAGTTTTTTATTTACTTTTTAAATATGGGAAATGGATACACATGTTGACTTGAGTGCTCAATCGGGCGTATAATGTACGGTCATTCATTCCTTCTCTGACCTCCCGAGAGCCAGAAGTATTAAAGGAATACTCCTACGGTAGCGCACTTTTCAAATATTAAGAAAAATGGATTAAGGGTTTAATGATGTTGGTCACAAGATTTAATCTTAATAAAGTAGAGAGAAATAGATTGTGATTGAGAGGGTAGAATGTTGGTCCACAAGATTTAATCTAATAAAGGGACCAATTTTCATTTTGCGTGTCGGAATGGCAAGTGTGCAATGGGCTGGGACGGAGGGTATATTTTTCTTACGGAATGGCTACGCTCAGCGCTAATTACTTCCTCTCTGCGATCGAACCACTTGCGGCCTCGTCTGAGTTGATTGTAGACCTCTGGAAATCAGGGATTGCGGTTAGGAATAATTCAAGTCTTTTGCATTAAATTTCCAACTAGAATATGACATGCATGGATTTTAATCATGTAAAAATGGGACGATATATTCTTTAAATTATAAAAAATTTAAACATTGATTATTTTCTTCAAAAAAGAACTTTATAATATAGAATATGAAAGTATAAGGCCTATTAAAATAAGAATATTCTACAAGGATCTATTGAAATAAAAGGTAAAAATAGAGGGATCTAAGAATGTATTTTGTCATTACATAAAACAACTTTGGAGATGAAAATAATTCAAAAAATTATTAAATTTGGGCAAGAGTTGAATTTTACTGCTATAAATTCTTACTATATTTTGAGTGAACTTTTATGAATTGGAGGAGGAAGCTATGTTGGATTATGAAGTCTATAAGATTAAAATTAGAGTTCATGGTTTTGGAGAAATTTTAGTCGGATTCTCATTGTAATTGTAAATAGCGCATTCTCATTGTAATTGTAGTATGCACAATATTTTATTAAAAGTTCTCTAATAGAAATATCTCTGGTCCGACAGCTACATATGCATACTCACATTGTGGCAAACTAGGTTAACAATATCCGGATAGCATAAATGCACCACACTCATCGTCTTCTTGTCTAGCAACTTCCGATTTTGCTCCTTCATGATATCTGGTTTTGTACCTAAAGGTTGATATAGATTCTTACCATACAAGTATTTTTAAATTTACATTTTCCAAAATTCTAAATTTGTTCCATCACAAATTTAAACTACACACTTTTTCCCAACTACATAATAATTAATATGGGTAGCCCATCATACGTAATAATTGGATGTTTTTCCACCTTTTTGAGACACGAACACATCAAGTCTTGTGTGCAAGAAATGTTTAAGTCATCAATTTTCGCACACTGAAGGGCTTTTTTTGACACTAGTGATTTCACTCATAAAAATGAATATTTTCTACGTGGTTTTATGTAAGTGAATAGATTTAATATGGAGATTATCAAAAGTGGGAATTTAAATTTTCACCCAACTAAAGTGGCAATGCAATTTTTGATGAATGTATTGGAAAAAAATTAAATACAAATTTTGGTGGATAAGGGGAGTATAGTTTTGTTTGGAATTGGTAGTTAGATTAGGTTGGTAAAGATATATTGCTGCAGCTGTGTTTATGCACTCTCGTTTTGGTTTTGTATGTTTGTAAACTTATGTAACTTTAAGAACTCCTATTTCTTGTCGGTAGCATTTTATTTTCTTACTATGGCCGTAATTCTAATACTTTTATTTGTTCTTGCACTAGTGTCTCATATCCCAATTTAGTTATCTATATCGGTTTCTGTGGTTCGAATTGAATAATCAAATCAGATTTTGGGATAAGGTAATCAGTGTTGGTAACATGGTTTGTTAGGCTTATAGCAATGTTTTAAAACATCGATAAAAATAGACTTAGGCAGCCTGTCACACTATTTGAGAGGGTTAGATCGTATGAATTTGAAATCAAATCAAATAAATTAATAACACATTACTCGCGCACACTTATATTATGGTCCTATATATAATAGGAAAATATGGGTAGCCCATCATACGCCCACTTTCCCAACTACATAATAATTAATAACTAATGTAGATCTGAGTTACTTTGACGATATTAATTGATATATTTTCTTTGCAATTTTTATATACTTTTAAGTATTGTGGTACACATATTGACTTGACTGTCAATTATAAATGAGAATGACGGCTGTATGCCAGATGGTCATCTCGTGTGGTCCGAAATATAATATCAACATAACAATAAAAAAATTAAAATAATTAAGAGAAAAAGAGAATAGGTAGTTCGATTAGGGATGTCAATGGATGAGTTTTACCCGAACCGATTCGAAATCGTTCAAAACCCATTAAATTTTAAAGATCGATTCGATTTGGTTCAGACCGCTTAGACCAACCGTTTAGATCCATACTTTGATGGTCCGATGCGTTAGGATCGGTTCTAGTTTGATCGAACCAATCTTATTTATTGATTACGGTCGAGGTAAAGCGCGTCTATTGACAAGCTTAAGTTTAAATATCTTGTCAATGAGCTAGTTTATCCATATTGATTCAAAATCACTCATAACACATTAAATTATAAACAACGATTTCAGTTTTAGTTCTGGTTCTTGTCCGATTTTGGTTCCAGACCCGTTCAAATCCGGACCGCTTAAGATCCATAGTTGGAGGTTCGGGTCTAGTCCGGATCCAATGTCTGATGGGTCGGTTCCAGAATCAGAACCATTACTTATTTATTGGTTTTGGTCCGGATAAAATCCACCCATTAACACCTCTAAGTCTGACCATGACTGCCACCTGGCGGCCAATGACCAAAGAGGAGGGGTTAGGATTTGGATGAAGTTTGAAAACAAAATTTAATTTGTATGTCAATTTATAAAAGATTCCTCAAAAAATGTAAAAGCAATAATCAAAATTATAAATAGTTAATTTTGTAATTACATAGATATAATAATGTTACTATAAAATGAAGCCCACTCAATAGGAAATAGATCCAAAAAGTCTTTCCGCAGTATTAAAGTCCAAAAAATAAGCCACCATTTTGGAATCTCCACACTCTCTCATGCAAATTATGATTCCGGTCTCCTGCCTCCACCTACTCAGTAAGAACAGCCACAAAAATACAAATCTCAAACAACTTTTTTTCCTTTTTCTCACATAAAAAAAGAAAAAGAAATGGAAAAACATTAGTCACTACTCCAAGGACTTTCGAGTTTCTATTATATAAAGCTAAAAACTAGAAAGAGAAACCTTAACCCAATCACTCATGGCGTTGTGCTCCACCAGATTCTTGCTCCTCCTCATCCTCCTATCCGCCGTCCCCGTCGCCTACATCATCCACTCCGAGACGTCGGACCGCGCCGCTCACGTCTACGCCTACAGCAGCAAATCGTGGGTTCGCGAGTGCGCCAAGTGGGACGATCTCAACCGTCGCTTCATCGTCTCCTTCTTCGAGGGCGGCGTCGGGGTGGTGCCGGTGAACGGAGGCCAGCCGGAAACCGGCCTCTTGGAGGAGATTACAGTGGTCGGCGATGCCGGCTTCGGGAAGAACTCGTCGCTGGGAATCGTGATTGACCGGCCGAGGAATCGGTTGCTGGTGGCGATCGCCGATGTGCTCGGGAACAAGTACAGCGCGCTTGCGGCCTACGATTTGACCACGTGGAATCGCCTGTTTCACACCCAGCTCGCCGGACCAGGTCATACATTCTCTCTCTCTAACCGTTTCACAACGAAGTAGTTACTAATTATAGATTTCTGAGGTGGAATCACATATAAAAGATAAATATAATATAGTCCAAATAATTTTTTAGTATATTCGAGAGAGAGTTGCATTTTTCTGCTAAATTATTAGTATAATTTGGTGAATTGAAGGAGGAAGCTAGATTAATGGTATGATTATGATATAATATATTCCACTATATGTCAGTTATTTACTATTATTTGTAATTACACTTTTTCCCCCTTAACCACGCATTACGTAAAGTAACCAGAACATAATTACATGTTGCATTTCGTGTAAAAGATGGAGCTTTGATATGAGAATTAAACATATTTATCCTGGCTTGAGGGAAACTTGCATTTACTGTAAATTTGTGAAAGTTTTATAAATTGAAATAGGTGATAGATCAGCGATGTAAGTTGCCAGTTCATTATATAATAATTCTTGATATTTTAATTATTAGCCATTATTATTTGTTGTCATCTGCATATATAGCAATATAGTAGCAGCACAATTTCTCTTCCTTTGACTGCAAATAACGTTTCCACTTTCCATATAGAGAATATATGAAGAAGTGTTTACTTATAAGTAAAAACTATGGTCTTAGAAAAAGTGAAAACAATTTTATTTATGAAAACAACAATGGAAAAAATATTTCCAAAATGTCAAGTAGATGGAAAAGAAAAAAGGTCCATTTAAAAGTTTTAGGAAGACGGGCTCAAAAAATCATCATCTTTGAGTGTATAGCTTATTTATTGGCCAAAATAAGTGCCTACTAATTTAGGTAGTGCTTAAAACCTTGCTCTTATGATAGGGGCCCAATTGTACTACAACTAACCAAGCGGTCTTCACCTACTTAAATTTTTGGCTATTTAAGCACAACTCACAAGCATTAATTAATTCATCATCTTGTACAAAATATGGGTATAGTAGGTAGGTTTCTCATCAAGATTCAAGAATTAAATACAAGCATGTGAAAGTGATGTTGATGCAAGAGTTGAATAATAGGCTAAAACTCTTTATTATAAATGCCATTTGTCACTCATATTAATATATCTTCAATTTTGGACTTCCTCTATGAGGATATCTAAATGTGGTCCATGATTTTTGAATATTTTGCTTTCTAGAATCGTTTCCGAAGACGGGATTTTCGTGGTGGCGGTAGTTTTATACTATACTAGAATCTTTGTAAAGATGGAAAAATGGATGTTATGTGTATTAATAGACGATGGCATTGTGTTTATGATGTGGTTGTGCAGAGAGTGAGAAGGCATTCGCAGATGATGTAGCCGTTGATGCAGAAGGAAACGCTTATGTAACCGATACAATGGGAAATAAGCTTTGGAAGGTTGGTGTGAATGGCGAGCTCCTTTACACCATCAAGAGCCCTCTCTTCATCCCAAAAGAGTGGTATTACAACTTGGTCGGTCTCAACGGAATCGTTTACCATCCGGATGGGTATTTGTTGGTCGTCCATACTCTCTCCGGCAAGCTCTTCAAGGTCGAGATAGGCAAGGGAGATGTGGTCAAGGAAGTGAACATCATTGGGGGTTCTTTGATGTTTGGAGATGGGTTGGAGCTTGTTTCCCCCACGAACCTCGTGGTTGCTGGAAACTCGATAAAGATGGTGGAGAGCACAGATGATTGGGAGACGGCTAGGGTTATAGGGAAGTCGAAGGCGATTGGTCATCGTCTGGTGACAGCAGCCACGGTGAAGGAGGGAAAGGTTTATTTGAACCACCTTATTGGTTTGGGGTATCCTAAGAGGAAACATGTGCTTGTTGAGGCTATTTTTACTTGATTGTGGAACAGAGGATCCCGTCTGTCCGTTTCTCGGGAGGCCATTTTGTTGGTGGTGGTGGTTTTTTATGTATGTATGTGTGTGTGTTTTGAAGTTATGCATAAAGAGATGCGTGTGTTGTTGCACTTGCCATTGCATGCATATAAACGGCTACATTTTTCTTTAAGGCTTCTATGTCTATTCTTAATGTAGTCCGTACACTTCAGGTTTAATTTGCTCTCCCTTCACATCTTGGGTAAAAAAAGTATATGCATTATATACATACACGTATTTGATTAAATGAAACGTGAAAATACGATCCATTACCCCACATTTTCATCTACATTTCTCAATGCTGTTTTATTTTATTTAAGAAATAGTAACATGAAAATACGATCCATTACCCCACATTTTCATCTACATTTCTCGATGATACGGAGTATTTCTTAAATAAAATAAAACCGCGTCGAGAAATGTATATTTTGTATCGGTATAAATCCAATTTAGATAGGAAAAGGCCTCATATAAATTAGCGAAAGCTGAAAGGGTGATTCTATACATAGAATCCTTTTTACTCGCTATTAGAAATTTAGAATCCTTTTTACTTACTATTACCCTTTATTTGAAAAATAATAAAAATTTAGTAATATATTATTTTATCTTTATAGCTCTAATTTAAAGTTTTAACAAAAAAAAAGTAACTCCATCTAAATAAATATTTTCTATTATTTTGTGAATCATAGCCACATCGGAGATAGACGGTAGAAACTTCAAAACCCACATCATCGAACTATCTCTCCATATTGCTGAGAACTCATCAAAGAAGTAATTCCTAAATGTGAATCTGGATATCTACTATTGGCTCTTCTTTCTCTCTTTCTGAAATTAATCAAAATGTTGAAGATTGAAATAAATCTAACAAAATAAAATTGCATTTGTAGACAATCAAAAATTGTTAGCAAATTATATTACGCCATGTGTAAATAACGAATTAAATAATTAATTATATTTCTATTTTATTAATGGAATTTATTCCAAAATTAAATAGATATGTGATTAATATTTAATTTTAGTGGTACAAAGGCCCATAAGCTCAAGCTCAAGTTCAAACTCATGGTTTGGTGGCCCATAAGCCCAAGCTCAAGCCCATGGTTTGGACCTTGGTGGCCCAAAGGCCCATAGGCCCAAGCATGGCTTGATGGCCCAAAAGGCCCATAGGCCCATAAGCCCACTAGCTTACATCTATAAATAGGAGTGTTGGGGCTTCATAAATGTGGAGGTGAATTGAAGTGAAGTGAAGACTTGAAGAGCTCAAGACACTCGAAGAATCCTCTGCGAAGCATTCTCCGACATTCGAAGTCTTCTTCAAGCATTCAAGGCGTTCTTCGCCAATGTCATCCTCCAAATCAAACCAAGTTGAAGTTCAATTCGGAAACAAGGTGAAAGCCCTCGCGTTGGCGCTCAAACTCGAAGATCTTCAAGCGTTCTTCAACAAATCAAACCAAATCCGGCGGTTGATGCGAAAGCAAGACCAAGTCCTTCGGATCAATATCGTCAATTTCAAACTTGAGTTCAATGAGATCAAGGAACTACATCCCCTCCAAACAACTCGAAGAACATCAAGATCGTTCAAGAAATCCACATCGAAGTAGAATCAGATGATAGATAGAGATCAAACTCTCTCAAATTCATCAAATCCAAATTCAATTATTTTTTGTATATAATTTTGTATTTATAAAAATTTAAATACAAAAATTTGTGTTACAAATTTTGGCACGCCCGGTGGGACATCTCTACCTCTCATCTCTACTCTTCACCCAAAATCTTGAACGATGTTCATCCAACAACATTCAACTAAGGTCGCTTCAAAAGCTTCTTCAGAGAGCATTGGCGTTATCACACGAAGCAAAGCCAAACAACTTCAAGAAGCTTCGAAGTCAGCCATCGCCAGGGAAAAAGAGCAACACATTGTCACTTTAAATGAAGAAAGTGTTAGCTCTGAAAGAAGCTTCACATCCCCTATCGCAAATTCTATCACAAGTTACCAACTTGAGGCGCATGTGATGATGACAAACACTTCCACCGTGGAAGAACAGCTTGCAAATCTTACAAGGTTGGTCGAATCTTTGAGTATACACATCCAAGAGCAAGATGCCAAAATTGCAAAGCTCAGGGGAGAAAAGGCAGAATCAAGCCACATCCATGATGAAGAAAGTGAACACAATGATGATAAAGAAGCAGACGACAGACAAGAAACTCATGATGAGAGAAGATCGTCTGGCAAACACTTCCAAATCTTTTCTGATGGCTTCATCAAGACAGACCAACTCAAGGAGTTCATCGAGGTGACCATGAAGAACAAATTTGATGGAATCTCTAAGTCATCATTGATATACTCTAAGCCGTATACCCAAAGGATTGACAACTTGAGAATGCCTCTTGGTTATCAACCTCCTAAATTCCAACAATTTGATGGCAAAGGTAATCCACGGCAACATGTAGCCCACTTTGTCGAGACATGCAATAACGCTGGCACCTTTGGAGATCACCTGGTCAAGCAATTTGTCCGTTCTCTCAAGGAAATGCCTTCGATTGGTATACTGGACTTGGAATCAAACTCACTTAACGATTGGGGCGGTTGGAGCACGAGTTCCTAAATCGCTTTTACTGAAGACGGAAACGATCAACAAGATGGTGGTGCTCACGAGTTCTCGCCGGTTTAAAGAAGAGCCGATGATCGACTACATCAACGGTGGAGAAACTTATGCCTCAATTGCAAGGATCGATTATCTGAATCATCTGCCATCGAAATGTGCATCCAAGGAATGCATTGGGGCTTGCAATACATCCTGCGAGGAATTCAACCCAAGACGTTTGAAGAATTGGCCACTAGAGCTCACGATATGGAGCTAAGTATAACAGCGAGCGGATTAAAAGGGCCTCCACTCCAAGAACCTCACAAGTTTAAAGAGAGGCAAGAATTCAGAAAGGGAACCAAGTCATTTGACAATCTTGTGAAAGAAGAATCAATGGCGACGAAAGCAACTCTGTCAAGTTTCTAAGAAAAGATGACAACAAAATGGCAAGCGAATTTTCCTCAAGACATGGGCGAAGAAGGTTGACATTCAAAGAAATGCAACAAAAACAATACCCTTTTTAGACTCGACGTCTCACGAATCTTGATGACACCTTTCAAAGAAGGACTCGTCGAACTACCTGAAATGAAACGACCAAATGAGGCAGGACGAACTGATGATCCAAGATATTGCAAATATCATCGATTGATCGGGCATTCCATACATGATTGCTTCATCTTCAAAGAAAAGATCATGCGGTTAGCTCAAGAAGGAAATATATCACTTGAAGAAGAAAATGTTGCATCAAATGTTGTCACCCCTGAATCTGACGACATACTGGAAGGTATTGGGGCATTATACGATACGACAGACCAAGTAAAAGATCAATTCAAGTCAAATGTGATCGATGATGAAAGTGTCTCTGCAATCATATTCTCCAACGAGGATTTGCAGCTTGGGTTCGAGCCTCATAATAGGCCACTGTTCGTAAATTGCTTCACCCACGAGCAGAAAGTCAATAGGATCCTCATCGATGGAGGATCAGCTGTTAACATCTTGCCATTAAGAACGTTGAAGCAATTGGAAATCCCAGTAGATGATTTATCCAACAGTCGGTTGATGATTCAATGATTCAACCACGAAGGACAAAGGGCCCTTGGCGCCATAAGGTTGAACTTGCTGATGGAAGACATGAGTTCAACTGCACTACTTCATGTAATTGATGCCAAATGTCATACAATATGCTTCTTGGTCGGCCGTGGTTGCATGAAAATGGTGTCGTCCCTTCTACATTGCATCAATGCCTCAAATATCATCAGGATGATGTCGTGAGGACAATAGTCGGCGATCAAAAGCCTTTCTCAGAAGCCGAGTCATATTTTGCTGATGCGAAATTCTATATGACGAAGACAATAAAACAAGAAGAAATTGAGCTTGACAAAGAACTTGAAGTCGATTCGATTGTCAAGAATAAAACATCTCTCACCAAGATCGACTCGTTCGAGGGAATGACAATGCCTCTGACCAAGATCGATGCTAAAAGACCTACTCCTCCACCTCTTCAAGGGTTCGTTCGACCAAAGCAAAGTAATGCTGTTGAACATGGAGAATCTTCAGACAACGAACTTACTAAGCATTTTGGTCCAAAGGCGTATAAGCTCCTCGTCAATGCTGGATACGATCCTCAAGGAAGCTCTATGCTGAAACCTAACTTGAAAGAGAAAGATGATGTGGTCCAGAACACCAAAGTGGGTCTGGGATTTGTGCCAAAAGCGCATGTTCGAATCACCATCAAAAGGGCGACTTCATCTCACTACATCTCTAATAGTGTATGCAGGTCAACCTTGGATGACAATTTGGAAGTTGGGGCAACAACTCTAAAGTTGTCGAAGTGCTACTGCCCCTGAAATGCAGCGGTGAAAACATGTACATAGATCAAAAGAAAACTACAAAAAAAAATGAAGAAAACCAAAAGTCAAAAAAATGAGAAAGCAAGAAAATCAAACAAAAATCAAGACATGCTCCACGACACACGAGCCTAAACTGCTTGTTAACTTCAAGAGAAAATAAAAAGAAGCAAGCATGCTCCATGACGCACGAGCCTAAACTGCACGTCACTCCAAGAAAAAAAAATCAAACAAATTGAGCAAGACAGCTCCATGACGCACGAGCTTAAACTGCACGTCACGCCAAAAAAAAATCAAGACAGCTCCATGAAGCACGAGCATAAACTGCATGTCACGACAAAGACAAAATCAACAAAAAAAAACAAGACAGCTCCATGACACACGAGCCTAAACTACATGTCACGTCAAAAAAAATCAAGACTGCTCCATGACGCACGAGCCTAAACTGCATGTTACTCCTGGCCCGCATGAGTATAAACTGTGCACGACACTCCCCTAAACACAAGTTGATCTTTTGAACTACGTTTTGACTTGATCCCTTTCAAAAGGGTACGTAGGCAACTTAGATATCTTCTAAGTTCAGTCATATATGTGTTTTTATCCTTCAAGTTGGGTGATCAAAATTCAAGCTCAGACTATTAAGGTAAAATGATACACACTTTTGGAAGAGACAGTAAGGTGAAAATTGTAAAGAAACAAAACAGTCATGGGGCAACAACCTGAGATGATGGATTATTCATTACTTCATTATAAATACATTTTAAGAATGACCTCAACTTCTGAGTTTAGTTCTATGCTTTGAAGATGAGTCATGCTTGTTAACTCCAGCTCGATACTGTCGATCTGCTTTGAGGATGGTTCTACCTTGTCGAGTCCAACTCCACGTCACCAGTCTTGCTTTGAGGATGGCTTCAGCTTGATAATTCCAACACCATATCGCTGACTTCGATTCGAGATGACGTCAGCTTGATGAATCCAGCCTGCTTTCAGTTGAGAACGCTGCTTCTAGCTCATCGAGGTCGTGATGCCGATCTCCACTGACGCTTAGGCTTCAAGATCCTCATCCACAACCGCTTCTAGCTCGTCGGGGTCATGATGCCGATCTCCACTGACGCTTAGGCTTCAATCCTCTTCGCGGATGACGCACAGCTTCAAGCTCCTCATCCACAGCCACTTCTAGCTCGTCGAGGTCATGATGTCGATCTCCACTGACGTTTAGGCTTCAATTCTCTTCGCAGATGACGCACAACTTCAAGATTCTCATCCACAGCCGCTTCTAGCTCGTCGAGGTCGTGATGCCGATCTCCACAGACGCTTAGGCTTCAATTCTCTTCGCGGATGCTGCACAACTTCTAGCTTCCTCTTCGCGGATGGCGCACAACTTCTAGCTTCCTCTTCGCGGATGGCGCACAGCTTCTAGCTTCCTCTATGAAGATGGCGCACAGCTTCTGACTCCCCCTTCACAGATGACGCTCAGCTTCTAGCTTCCTCTTCGCAGATGGTGCATATCTAGCTTCATTTTTGCAGATGGCGCACAACTTCTAGCTTCTTCTTTGTGAATGTTGAGCAACTTCTAGCTCCTTTTCTACAGCTGCTTTTAGCTCTCTGAGGCCGTGATGCCGAACGTCGTGCAAGTCACTGCTTTTCGTGTCATCTATACAGAATGGGTGGAGTTCGTTGATAATGACGATGTCGTCTTCATTGTCATGTTGTCGTGTCTGCTAAGATCAAGACCGATTCTTCTGCAAAAATGAGGACGACGTCTGCGATAAATTTGAAGCCAAAGTCCAAAAGTCGGTGTAATGGAGTTGATCAAGTTTGACGTCTTTAGTCGATCCACTATTGAGCAAGAAGATTTGAAGTCGAATTACATGAACTTTTGCAACTTGGAATACAGTTACATGCACAAAAATTATGAAAATGTGAAAAAAAAAACGTGTGCAAATTAAAAAAAAATGGAGATGACTTCTTGTTCTCAAGTCATCACAAAAAAAAAAACTCCAAATAAATATTCCATCTGCAAAAAAAAAAAAAAGAGAGGAGAAAATCAGTCCAATTTTAAAAGGATTGTAACCATTGGGCCATTACTATTTTTTTAATCCCAACCCGTCGGCGCACATTAAAAAAAAGGGAAATCTATAAGCCCACTATACAAAAATTAAAAGCCCATGCCTTATACCTTTTTTTCTCTCTACACAAACTCTCATATCTCACGTCTCTCTCCCACTCAGCCCACACCAAAAAAGGGATAAAAAAGGGCCAACATTTTGATTTCTTTTTTTTTCCCTTCATCGGCCCACATCAACACAACCCTAGCCTCTCTCTCCAATAACACGCCACACGTATACACACAGAGAGAACCAACAACCACTCTCTCTCTGTAATTCCTTCCAAACACAGCCGCCGCCTCACCGCCTCTTTCGCTCAGCGACACTTCACCACTGACGAAGTCGTCGCCCGGCAAACGGCCATCATCACCGGCACTGCTGTATCCTCTCTCTAAACAGACGCACAAACGGAAAAAACAATCGTCTCTCATTCTCTCTCAGCGCCGTCGAGGCCACGACCACTCCGGCGTCATGTCACCGTCGACGAGGGGCGCTGTCATAAGTGACTGTTGTCATGCCTTCTCTTTCTCCCTCGTCTCTCTCACACAGAAACAGCAATAACGACGCGGCCTCCTCCCGCTTCTCTCGCACGATGACGTCGCCACACACCTCTTCGCCGTCTCGTTCGATCATCATCATGTCCAACCACCGCAGCAGCCCCGATTCCACCATGCACAGCAGCACTGCCGTATTTCTTCACTACCGTCGCATGGTCGTGGTCGCACTACGCACAACTTTTAGCTCACGCACAACGCCGCCTAGCCCGTCTCCATCCAGCAGCTACTAGCTTGCGCATCCCACCGTCTCCAACAAACAGCTTGCGTCGACGTCGCCGCTTAGCCCGTTTCCATCCACAGCTTTTGGCTCGTGCCATCTTTGTCCGACGGAGGAGCATCCGCTTTCGGCACCTCTCTCACCGATGACCCTACAGCTTCTAGCCCACGCGTCGCCATCGTCGTCGTCTAAGCCCTTAGCTCGCGCCGTCGTCGTCGCTTGACCGCTTCTAGCTCACGTCGTCGTCTTCCTCCACAGGTCCTAGCCCGGACAAAACGACGACATTGTCGCACGACCGCTTCTAGCTCATGTCATCACCTTCATCCTCAGCTTCCAACCGCCTCAAGATCGTCCCACCATGCACATCGTCGAGCCTCTTCACTGTCTCGTTCAGCCATCACGGTCGAGACGATGCAGCTGATTCTTCATGCCATTGTCATCACTACCTGAAAGTTAATGGACTAGTAATTAGGATAATGGGCTTAATTAATTAAGTGTTGGACCATTAATTAATTAAGACCCAAAGCCCATACAAAAGGTAGTGGGTGGTTATCTTGTATAAGGTGAGTTAATCTTTGAGATTAACGTTAGACAAGAATACAGAAAACACTTTTGAGAAAAACGTACTGCAAAATTCAATAGGAGATTCTTGGCTTCTCTCGTTGAATTTTGGCTACCGAGGAATTGTTCCTGCGGCTGATTAAAGACACGTGGATACCATAGTAGTGGAAACGCTCTCGAAGGATTCCTTGGAAGCTTTACTACTACAGAAGCGCAATAAACACGTAAGTCTTGATCTTGTGTTCGGGGCTCATCGCATGATTAATTATAGATCTAGATCGATTCTTGATGTTATATTCCGCCACGCATTAGATGTTGTCGAGCGAATGCTATGATGGTATCGAGCCGGGGCTCGATTTATAATTAATTAGTGTTCTATTAATTGTGGATTAATCGAAATTTTGAATTTCGTATTTTCGATTTTTATTTCGTTTGTTTTTCGTTTTTTAACTGCATTTTAAAAAAACGAAAAGAAAAAGGAAATCGAAAATTTTGAATCTGGAATTTTGTAATTGGTTTTGTAATTTTTAGCGGAAAACTCATCCTCCACCGGACGCACGCTTGGCGGCGCATGTGCAAACTCATGGGAAGCGAAGGTCAGCGGCGGTCGGTAGCACAAGACGAAGTCGCTCGCTCGCCGCCGCCGAGGCTATCTTTATTAAAGACGGTCCGCCGGAACGCAGAGCCAGTTAAAGGCAGCTCCGCTCGTGCGCTAAGCGTGGGCGAAATCAGCGGGCTGGGCGTCCGGCATCGGAGCGCGAGTGACGGCACCGGAATCGCGGTGAAGTCGTCGGCGACTTGGAGCCGCCCGTGAAAGACGGACGGCGCAATGCATGCGCACAAACCCTAGCGGGTTGTTCTACTTCTCCATGTTGGGCATAAAGCGTCGTTTGGGCGACCGGGCCAAAAAGGTTGGGTCCTTTACTGTTGGCCGCGTCGTGAGCCGGGCCATGGGCTAACGCATTTTCGAGTGGGCGATGGGCTGGGCTTCATTTTCTTTGGGTTTTTAAATTTCTTTGGGCGAGGCGGGCTGTTTGGGCCAAATGTGGCGACCAGCTTTGGTTCATCACGATCAATTTTAAAAAATAAAATAAAAATGTTTTGTTAATTTTGAATTAATAAAATTCAATTTTCAATTACACAAACTAATTTATTAATTGGATTAATAAATTTTGTTTTAATATTATTATTTTCGAAATAATAACATTAATTTCGATTTTGTATTAATTTAGAATTAATACAATCTTCTTATGTACATGGATTTAATTTATTAATTTAGAATTAATAAATTTAATCATAATTTTGAAATTAATTTATTAATTAGATTAATAAATTTAAACTTTATTATTATTTTTGAAATAATAATATAAGTTTTGATTTTATATTAATTTAGAATTAATATATGATTTACTAATGTACATGAATTAGTTTATTAATTTAGAATTAATAAATCTAATCACAATTTTGGACATTAATTTATTAATTAGATTAATGAATTTTAACTTTATTATTATTTTGAAATAATAATATAAAGTGTGATTTTATATTAATTTAGAATTAATATAATTAACTAATGTTCATGGATTAATTTTATTAATTTAGAATTAATAATTATAATCACTTGAACATTAATTTATTAATTGGATTAATAAATTTTATTTATATTGTTATTATTTTTGAAATAATAATATTAATATTGTTTTTATATTAATTTAGAATTGATATAATCTTCTAATGTGCATAAAGTAAAGAATTGATTTATTAATTAGATTAATAAATCTTATTAGATTATTATTTTAGAAATAATAATGCTAAATGAATATTTATATTGATTTGTAATTAATATAAATGCATAAATCCACTTTTAATTAGAGAATTAAATTATTAATTAGATTAATGAATTTATTCGTTGAGCCCAGATAAAAACAATGTTTTAATATTATTATTTTCGAAATAATAACATTAATTTCGATTTTGTATTAATTTAGAATTAATACAATCTTCTTATGTACATGGATTTAATTTATTAATTTAGAATTAATAAATTTAATCATAATTTTCGAAATTAATTTATTAATTAGATTAATAAATTTAAACTTTATTATTATTTTTGAAATAATAATATAAGTTTTGATTTTATATTAATTTAGAATTAATATATGATTTACTAATGTACATGAATTAGTTTATTAATTTAGAATTAATAAATCTAATCACAATTTTGGACATTAATTTATTAATTAGATTAATAAATTTTAACTTTATTATTATTTTGAAATAATAATATAAAGTGTGATTTTATATTAATTTAGAATTAATATAATTAACTAATGTTCATGGATTAATTTTATTAATTTAGAATTAATAATTATAATCACTTGAACATTAATTTATTAATTGGATTAATAAATTTTATTTATATTGTTATTATTTTTGAAATAATAATATTAATATTGTTTTTATATTAATTTAGAATTGATATAATCTTCTAATGTGCATAAAGTAAAGAATTGATTTATTAATTAGATTAATAAATCTTATTAGATTATTATTTTAGAAATAATAATGCTAAATGAATATTTATATTGATTTGGAATTAATATAAATGCATAAATCCACTTTTAATTAGAGAATTAAATTATTAATTAGATTAATGAATTTATTCGTTGAGCCTATTCTTTGTTTTTACGTGATAAGCATGCTATTTGATTTTATGCTTATTTTAACTATAGTAGTTAGAGACCGCTTTATTGTTTGGGTGGCGGCACCCAATACTTGTAGTCCGTGTAACTATGTTTGGGTGGCGGCGCCAATATATGTGATCCGCATTTCATGCACGGGTGGCACCCGAGAATTGTTTTGAATTTAATATTGGATATTAAATATACAATTAGTATCACATGTTTTATTATCCCACTAAAATACAAGTCTAGTTTTTGAAACAAACGCATCGTCCATCATAATTGTGTGAGGATCTAGCCTCTTTCGTCCAAGAGTTTTACACCAAAGTGTTTACTCACAAATCGACAAATGAGGCTCGTTCATAGATGCATGGTTGGCATCGTGTGATGGGTTGATTTGCTTAATTATTTTAAAACAGCCAAAGCGATCAAAATAATTAGTGGATGCATATTAATTGGATTAATAAACCAAGAATTGTAAGTTTATTTGTTGTGATCGGTTTTGGAAACTGACCAAGTATTATTATTAAAGTCATCAGCCAAAGCAGAGGCTATAATAATATAAGACTTGAATCACTACAAATCAATGTTGCAATCGGCTTGGAGGCCCACCGAGTGATATTATTTGATCATCGACCAAAAGAGAGGTAATAATATTGACTTGGATCTTGGACTACTAAGATTTCTATTTGTTATAAATCCGTATTTTGCATTTGGGGCTGCAATATATGTTAAAATTAGTGGGAGCTAATCAATAGAATAAACCCTTGTTTGATTAGTGATACGATTGTGATCTGTGTTTACTTTGTTCTAATTTTGTTCTATTTCTTTATTTTTCGTTTCAGTTACGATGTCATCTATGTTGTTTAATTGTTTGATGGAAACAAATTGTTTGACTGGGTCAAACTATACGGATTGACTATGTTGCTGCGTTTGGTATTAAGGACGAAAAGATTGAGTATGTCTTGGACAAACCAATCAAGATCATCCCGATGAGCGCCTCCCGAGTATGCCTCGTTTGGATGTGGTTGCTCATGAGAAGCACGTTGAGGATGCTATGTCGGCTCAGGGCATTATGTTGACTTCTATGAGTGGAACTCCAAAGGCAACATGAATGCATGCTACCCTATGAAATGATTCGACGCTTGAAGAGTTTGTTTGCCTCGAGGCACAAACCTTGGAGTATGAGATACTCCGAGATCTCTCCAAGTGCACGCTTCATGAAAAGGGGCACTGTAAGAGAGACTACCCAAAATTTAAAGCACAAGGTGAAATGAGTGATAGCTCGGGTATATTTGTAGTTGAGATAAATATGTCTATAAATAATTCACATTCTTGGGTATTTGATCTTGGTCGTGGCTCACACATTTGTAATAATGTGGAGGGCTTAGTGATGAGAAAGGTGAATCTGGGAGGTTGACTCAGCGTGGGAAATGGAGCAAGTTCTTGCCCGAACGTGGGGACTTATAGATTGGATCTTCTTCGGGTTATAGACTAGATTTACATGATTGTTATTTCGTTCCTGCGATTTCAAAGAATATTATTTCCATTCCTATGTTGGACATTGAAGGGTTTTCCTTCCAGTTTGGAAATGGTAGATGCTCGTTTTCTTATAACGGAGTGTCTTATGGAAAACCTTTTCTTTCAATGGCTTATATATGCTTGAATGTGAACGAGATATTTTCAATGTGCAAAACAAACGACCTAAGCTAAGTAATAAGAATAATGCTACTTATCTTTGGCATTGTAGACTTGGTCATATCAATGAGAAAATGATAGCAAGATTGAGAAAATTGGATTATCTCACACTATGTGATTTTGAATCATATGGTACTTGTGAATCTTGTCTCAAAGGAAAGATGACTAAGAAACCACTTTACGGGAAAGGGTTACGAGCCAAAGAATTGTTAGAGTTAATCCACTCGGATGTGTGGACCATTTTCAACTCAAGCAAAGGTGGATATTCGTACTTCATAACTTTCATCGATGATTTTTCAAGATATGGATATGTGTATCTAATGAAACACAAACCGGGCTCTTGATAAATTTAAAGAGTTTAAGTTAGAAGTCGAGAAACAACAGTAAAAGTATTAAGAGTCTTGATCGGATCGAGGAGGGAATACTTAAGCCGAGAATTTCTTGATTACTTGAAATCACATGGAATCCGGTCGATCGACACCTCCAGAACACCACAAATAAATGGTGTATCCAGAGAAGAAATCGAACTTTATTAGATATGGTTCGATCCATGATGAGTTCGCTAGTCTCACTTTATTCCTTTGGGGCCATGCCTTTCTAGCGCCGTTTATATTACGAATAGGGTTCCATCTAAATCGGTCGAGAAAACGCCATATGAACTATGGTGTGGTAAAATGGCAAGTCTTAAACATATCGGACTGGGTTGTCTCGCTTTTGTTAAAAGATGCGGATCGATAAGTTGGAATCAAAAAATGAGAAATGTTATTTTGTGGGATATCCAAAGGAAACAAAGGATATGAATTCTACTACTTTGGAGATCACAAGGTGATAATTTCTAGAATGTGACGTTTCTTGAAGACTCTTATGTTTCCAAGGAACAAGGTCACAACGAGGTAGATCTTGAAGCAATTCAAGAACCACAAAATGACACAGAGGACGAATGAATGTTTAATGGTGTAAACAAGAATTGATGGGAGTATTTGATGATCTATTGGGAGGAAATGACTCTTGAGGCCACCACCATCTCGAGAAGACAATGAGACTCATCAAATACAAGATGACACAATAGTTGTGCACCTCCACCTCAAGAAAATCATGATGAAATTCTTGAGAATATCCAAAATGTTGATCGGATCAACACGGAAGAACTACTCACGTTCGAATGAGCGACTGAACCTGCAAGAACAACCCAACTCAATAGGCCACGGAGGACTCGTCGTGCATCCCAAAGACTGAATCTAATGGTTGAGAACCAAGATGATGAAGTCGAATCGGATGATGATGAACCTAAGACCTATCTTGAGCGGTGTCGACATCGATTCAAAGATGTGACTAGAAGCCTTAATATCCGAAATGGACTCGATGTATTTCAATCTAGTGCGGGAACTAGTTGATGACTTACGGATGAGGTTTACCCCATAGGTCGCAAATGGATCTTCAAAGGAAGAAATGCAGATGGTAAGATTGGTGGCAAAGGTTATAGTTGACTATGGCGAGACCTTTTCACGGTTGTAAAATCAAGTCCATTAGGATCTTACTTGCTATAGTGTGTACTACATTTTGATATTTGGCAATGGATGTCAAAATCGCGTTTCCCAATGGAGAACTAGAAGGTGATGTCTACATGACTCGACTGAAGGTTTTGTGTCCAAAGAGAGGCCGAATGCGGTATGTAGGCTAAAGAAGTCCATTTATGGGCTTAAGCAAGCATCAAGGAGTTGGAACATTTGTTTGTGAGCTATCAAATTGTTTGACTTTGTCGAAGCAAAGAGGATCCTTGCGTTTATAGTAAGCGCGAGAATGGAAACGTTGTCTACCGATCATATATGTCGATGACATTCGATTATGGGAGCGATCGATCCATGATGCAATCCGTAAAAGGCGGTTGTCTAAATCCTTTATGGTGAAGGATCTTGGTGAGGCCTCCTATATCCTTGGGATCAAGATCTATCGGGATAGACCTAATAGATTGTTGGGGCTATGGTGGACATCCAAAACTATCGGTGACTAGGTGCACGATACTAGCTTCAAATAGAAACAAACATGTTTCAAGACGATATCATCGATTAGAGAAATAATAGAAATGAACAATGTGAAATTAGAAAGAGTATCCTTGACGATATCTTAGCTGATCCTTTTACCAAGCCATTTTGAGAGCTTGTGTGTTTGACATGTGGGATGTTGGCTTTGATTCAGTGGGAGTTTAAAGTTTGTATGTTTTAGAAACTCCTTTGTTGAGACATACTTACTTTTGATCACAATTGAAGATAATGTTTTATCTATGGGTTTTGTGCATTTAATAGAATAATTATTTTGATGTTTGTCGTTATTCTCTTAATTGTTCCCTTGAATTATCACTGTCATTTTTGCTGTGAGACATCAATGATATAGTATAATTCTAAAATAGCCCTAACCAATGATCATCAAGAATGAGATATTGATGATATGTTATAGGTTAGCATGTGGTCTGCATCACATTCTTAGAGAATGTAGTGGTTCTCACAACTACGAGATATTTGATATCCGTGATGGACACATGAATACTTTGGAGAGTATTGGTATACCCAACTATTAAATCGTTTGTTTGATGTCTACGATTTCTTAGTGTGTGGAGTATGTAATAGTCCTTAGACTTGAGGTCATTATACATTTTGTTTGTTGATTTCACTTTGACCAAGGCAACGCTATGCGAGTGGCAAGACACGGCTTGGATTGGGTGCGTCATGAGACAAATGAAAATGGTAGTTGAGCAAGAATGGGATTCATTCCTCGATTAGATTTTCGGTGAGCACTCATTTTCTATATTATTCGACCATAAAGTCATGGCGATCGTAAGAGATATATTGATTAAAGTAATTGAATATAATCATATGGGTCTTATAATAAAGATGAGAAATATGATTGAGCTATTGGGATAGACACGTAGCAAAATCCTAGGCTCAATCGAGTGTGTCATGAATGAAAGGATATTACATAAACTTCATATAAAGGTTTGTTTCTTGTTTTCCACGTAAGCGTCCGTCATATATCGAGTTCACGCACAACGCAATTCAAGAGTTTTGTGCGGACTTTGATTAGATCATAAATCGGTAATGGGGCCTATTGGGTCACATTATCAAGTGTTTTGTTAATCGGTTCGGTATATGCATGGTGCACGAGTATGTTGTCTAATGCTAGTCCAGTGGGAGATTGAAAGTTAATGGACTAGTAATTAGGATAATGAGCTTAATTAATTAAGTGTTGGACCATTAATTAATTAAGACCCAAAACCCATACAAAAGGTAGTGGGTGGTTATCTTGTATAAGGTGAGTTAATCTTTGAGATTAACGAGACAAGAATCTGAGAAAACACTTTTGAGAAAACGCGTCGCAAAATTGATAGGAGATTCTCGCTTCTCTCGTTGAATTTTGGCTACCGAGGAATTGTTCTGCGGTGATTAAAGACACGTGGATACCATAGTAGTGGAAGCGCTCTTGAAGGATTCCTTGGAAGCTTTACTACTACAGGCGCAATAAACACGTAAGTCTTCGATCTTCGTGTTCTGGGGCTCATCGCATGATTAATTATAGATCTAGATCAGTTCTTGATGTTATATTCCGCTACGCATTAGATGTTGTCAAGAACGAATGCTAACACTACCGTCGCGGCCGAGACCATGAAGAAGCGTCCGTCGATCGCCGTCATCACCTCTCCCACGCCGATGACTCGGCCGCGTCTAGCTCGCTGCAACGAAGTCATGCTATCAAGCCATCTTCTCTCTGACGCCGATGATGCAGTCGTTTCCAGCGACACCCTCAACACAGCTTCTAACCATGTATCTCGTCGTCGCCTTCCACAGCAATCTCGCCGTGCAGCCTTCGTCTTGCCTGAACACCCGCCGAGGTCATCGTCGAGTGAGTCGCCTCTGCCCAGCCTTCGATCTTCCGGCTCGCTTCTTCTCGTCAAGGATGAGCGTAGCCCCGTACCTCCGTCAAGGCCACCTTCCGTTGAGTACATCGCCGCCACCAACATCTCCCTTCATCGGCGCTTCCCAGACCAGCACGACGACTCCTTGTTGCCGCTCTTATTAAGAAGTCTGTGCAGGAGGAGAAGGGGAAGACGAAGCTCTTGACTCTCGCTCCCATTGCCGCTGCTTCCATGGTAGTTCAAGTTTCTATCCGTCGTGTTCCCTCCGTCGTGTCTCCAGTCGACGCGGGTCGCATCCGCTCCAGCCGCAGTCAGCAGCCTCGGTTTGCTCCATCACCTTTCCTCTCTTCGACACAAACAAATAACTGCACAAAGTTTCTGTTGCATTATGATTCAGAAATAGGAAAGCGTGGCAGACAAGATTATTTCTAGAAAAAAAAAGGGAAGAGAAGAAGCTGTGGAATTGAAAGAAGATCAAACAAATGTTAAGACCATAGCATGAATCAAAAAGAACAAAAAAAACAAATGAGAAGTTGCTAACAAAAGAGAGAAAGCCGCTGCAGATATGAAAGTAAAAATTATGGATGCAAGCTTAGGGTTTGTGAATGAAGATAGCTACAAGGATATATCCCTATTTATAGAGGGAGCAAGCTTATCAAAACTCAAAGCCTAGCCGACACTACATCTGCAAACATGGAATTGCTTCTGCCAAAGTTGGCTAATTTCTGAAAATTCAACAAAATACTGACCCCAAAACAACTTGTCATTAATGCTTGCGGTTATGCTCCATGCGGAGACGCATGTACTTGACTAAAAAGCCTCACAGGTAGCGACTAGCGAGGGGATGGGTTGGCAGCATCTTTTGTACTTGATTGGGCATGTTCATTTGCCGATTGTAGTAAAAGAAAAAAAAAAGAGAAAGAGAGAGAACAGAAGTAATGAGGGTTAGTTCCATGGTGAGGGGGTGAATAGTGAGGGGGAATGCATTGCACCCCCTCACCATGGAACCTACCAGTAAGGAGCTACTGGGCTGCCAAATAAAGACAAAAAACAAAAAAAAAACTAAAGCTGTAGAGGACATCTGTTGTTGTGCAGCCTCAACAAACTCTGCAGCTCTCAAACAAAGGAAAGTTAATACATGTTGTCTCCATTCCACAGTAAAAGGAGTACCTTAACTGAGTTTCTGTTATTAGGAGGAAAAGATGGCTGTCGAATTTTGTTTAAAAAAAAGTGTCATGTTTGAAATGAAACAAAAGAAGGTGGGCTGAATTTTTTAAATTAAAAGAAGCCCATTTCTCTTGGGCTGTCGAAATTGTTTAGATGGACCATTTCTTTCAAATACTTGAAAATGAAATAGAGATGTGGGCTTCCAATCCAAATGGCCCAGTGGATTGAAAATTGGGCCGTGAGCTAAAAAAAAAACTGATAAATTGCAAATTTGACCCTTCAGACGAAGGAATTTGTTCGAAATCTGCCATCAGTCATGGCAAAGCTATGAGTATTGCTCAGAAGGCCATTTCTGCTTGAAAAACACTATGCCATCATCGAAATCTGACATTTGCACCGTTTTGCATCGATTTGTGCCACATCGTCCAAATAAAATTCAAGTCCAAGATCAAAATCAAATTGAAGAACTCCTAAATACGAGTATAAACTATTTATAAATTCAAATCAAGTTTAAGAACTCCTAAATACGAGTAAAAACTGTTTACAAATTCAAAATCAAATTCAAGAACTCCTTGAAACGAGTATAAACTTTCTAACAAATTCAAATTGAAGAACTCCTAAATCACGAGTATAAGCGCCTATAAATTCAAATCAAGTTCAAGAACTCCTAAATACGAGTATAAACTGTTTACAAATTCAAAATCAAATTCGAGAACTCCTGAAAAGCAGTATAAACTTTCTAACAAATTCAAATTGAAGAACTCCTAAATACAGTATAAAGCGTTTATAAATTCAAATCAAGTTCAAGAACTCCTAAATACGAGTATAAACTGTTTACAAATTCAAAATCAAATTCAAGAACTCCTTGAAACGAGTATAAACTTTCTAACAAATTCAAATTGAAGAACTCCTAAATACGAGTATAAACTGTCTATAAATTCAAATCAAGTTCAAGAACTCCTAAATACGAGTATAAACTGTTTACAAATTCAAAATCAAATTCAAGAACTCCTTGAAACGAGTATAAACTTTCTAACAAATTCAAATTGAAGAACTCCTAAATACGAGTATAAACTGTTTACAAATTCAAAATCAAATTCAAGAACTCCTTGAAACGAGTATAAACTTTCTAACAAATTCAAATTGAAGAACTCCTAAATACGAGTATAAATTGTTTATAAATTCAAACCAAGTTTAAGAACTCCTAAATACGAGTATAAACTGTTTATAAATCCAAATTCAAGTCCAAGAACTCCTAAATACGAGTATAAATTGTTTACAAATTCAAATTCAAATTGAAGAACTCCTAAATATGAGTATAAACTATTTACAAATTCAAATTCAAGAACTCCTCGACAAGAGTCTAAACTATCTAAGTGAATTTCAAGACTCGTCCATTTCCAAGACAACTCGTCCATGAACAAGTCTCGATGGAGAAATTTGTAGACAATTAAAAACTGTTAGCAAATTATATTACGCCATGTGTAAATCACGAATTAAATAATTAATTATATTTCTATTTTATTAATGGAATTTATTCCAAAATTAAATAGATATGTGATTAATATTTAATTTTAGTGGTAATGAGCCCATAAGCCCAAGCCCAAGTTCAAACTCATGGTTTGGTGGCCCATAAGCCCAAGCCCAAGCCCAAGCTCAAGCCCATGGTTTGGACCTTGGTGACCCAAAGGCCCATAGGCCCAAGCATGGCTTGATGGCCCAAAAGGCCCATAGGCCCATAAGCCCACTAGCCTACATCTATAAATAGGAGTGTTGGGGCTTCATAAATGTGGAGGTGAATTGAAGTGAAGTGAAGACTTGAAGAGCTCAAGACACTCGAAGAATCATCGCAAAGCATTCTCCAACATTGAAGTCTTCAAGCATTCAAGCGTTCTTCGTGCAAATCACCACGTTCTTCGCCAAGATCATCCTCCAAATCAAAGCAAGTTGAAGTTGATTCGGAAACAAGGTAAAAACCCTCCAGATGGCGCTCAAACTCGAAGATCTTCAAACGTTCTTCAACAAATCAAACCAAATCGGCGGTTGATCCGAAACAAGATTGAAGTCCTTCAGATCAATATCGTCAAGTCCAAACTTCAAGTTCAAGGAGATCAAGTAACTACATCCCCTCCAAACAACTCGAAGAACATCAAGATCGTTCAAGAAATCCACATCGAAGAAGTAGAATCAGAGGATAGATAGAGATCGAACTCATCTCAAATTCATCAAATCCAAATTTAATTATTTTTTGTATATAATTTTTTATTTATAAAAATTTAAATACAAAAATTTGTGTTACAGCATTAACGAGAATGATTGGTCTGTACGCACAACTATAGGTAGGAAAGTTTTTGCTAAACGGAACAGCATAGCTGACGACTTGACTTTAGGTTTCCAAGGATGCGATAATGATACAAATTAACAATTATACGTTATCTAGAGCCGTCAAAAACTTATGAAAAAATAGGACTATCTTGTGAGTTTTGATTGTGGTTAATTAAGATATCCACATCTGATCGATCTTAATTTCGTTTGGGAAATAAATGCGGGAAGAACACAAAGGATTTACGTGGTTCGATCTTTGAATTAGATCTACGCCCACGGAGCGAGAGAGTATTCGTGTATTGAATGTAAGAAGCGATTACAAAGAGTGTGGATCACTTATTTAAGTCTAATCTAGCCTCTATTTATACACAATTATTTTGACCTAGATCTTAAATCCGAGGTCTTCTCTAACTAGGATTCGAGATCTTGGATATGATCTTAATCCTATCCCTCTCGAATTAGGATTTTTTTAGATATGGCCGAGCCTTCCCGCGTTCCATTTGGTTTTAGGGGTCTTCTTGGGCGAACTTGTCGGGCGAGCTTGATGTCGACTTTACTTGTATTGAGCACGATGCTTGGGCACAGTAGTTGGGCCATATCCTTTCACAACCCCCAAAAGATCTGAGCGAGGTCGTATTGGTTTGGGGTTGTTTATCGAAGGCGCGAGCGATCATTGGCATTTTAGGGATCGACTTGGTGTGTGTCAATGTTTAGAAGTCATATATCGAATGCTGCGCTTGCGGGCGTCTGCCGAGGTCGTGTGTCTTGTTTGTATCTCTGTCAGGCGTTAAGTCGAGGTTTTCTGGCGGCTTTACCTAACGTTAAGCGGGTCTTCCGATCGCTTCACTGGCGGGCGCGTTAAGCCGAGTCTTGGCCCGCTTCACACGACGAGGCGTTAAGCCGAGGTCTTCGCCCGCTTCACTGACGGCGTTAAGCCGAGTCTCTGGCGACTTTACACAGCCGAGGCGTTAAGCAGGTCTTGGCCAGCTTCGCTGACGAGGCGTTAAGCGAGGTCTTGGACCGCTTCACCGACGGCGTTAGCGGGGTCTCTGGTGACTTCACTGTCGAGGCGTTAGCGGGGCGAACATGGGATTTTGCCGTTGTCGAATACGGGACACGGGATACGCATTTAATGCGCATTTAATGTGCGGCGGTTGGATTCCGATAAAGCATAATGGAATATCTTCCTTGATCGCCATTTCTCATATCACTTTTGCCATTTCAAACTTTCGGACTTTCAAACTTTTGATATTACGAAAAAGCGTGTAACCGTCGCAATTGTTGTCTCGGAGTTCATCGTCATCATCTTCGATAAAACAAAAAGTAAGTTATGGCTTCTTCTTTCTAGTAAATCCTCGGCGTTGTATTGTGTCCGTGGCCGTCGGATTAGCGGCGGTTTTGCATATTTTACCCGTGTCGTTTGCTCCTTTGGCGTGTAGTATCTGAGTTCACTCATGGGATTTTGGTAAAGTTTCTTCGTTTTCTTATCTTAAAACCTCCGATATAAGGAGATTGCCTCCCAATCACGTATTCGATCGATATTGAGTTTGTTGCCCCCGTCAGGAGATAGGGCTGTGCCCTCAGGAAGGGTTTGTCACCGATACAAAAGCGACCCAAGGCGGTCTTCGTCTTCCTTATCCTATGTATATGTCGAACTTCAGCGGATGTTCGGCATATCTCTTAACTTCGCCAAATTCTTTCGGCATCCGGGCCTAGGTGTCTATGCCCGTCGGCATAATTTTCCTTTCACCTTGGGGCTTGTTCTCCGGTTTTTACAGTCGAAGGGTAGCTCGGGTGGTATTATTTATCACCCGTCGCAAATTCAGCGAAGATAAAATCGAAGATCTCGAGCTGGCGAAGAAGTTTTCTTACATGGGTTCGATGGAACTGGAGTTCGCATGGCGATCGGAGAAGGTCGTGATGTGATTGTTGGCGAGCTACGGTGGCACGGAGGAGGCGGACAAAGTTGGTCTCGTGGGCGAGGCCTTTACTGAGGCCGAGCTTGCGGTCTGAGGCTTAGCCACTTATGATCCTGCCTTAGAGGTGGAGTCGGTGAAGGGTGAGGCCCTCCTTTTTTTTGTATGATTATCCGTGTCTATGCGACTTGTTGTATTTGTAGTGAACTTGTTCGAGAGAAAAGAAGAAGAGGAAGGAGTCGAGCTCACGGTGTCGAGCTTAGTCTCGACTTTGAAGGATGTCCATGACATGCACGAAATGAGCGGAGAGGCTTCAAGTCCCTTCACCGCAGCCACTTAAGCGCTTGAAGAAGCTGAAGCATGCGATCCCGAGGCCTCGGTTGATGCCGACCGGAGTGTGTGATCGTCGGCTCCATGACCGCTCGTATCTTTCAGAGGTAGCTTACTTATTCTTATAATTTGTGAGTAATATAAAGAATGTGTTCTTCGACTGATGGGTTTTATAGGGGGTGAGGATGTTTGGTAGGGTGGCGAAGGTGGCGTGGCATGTCTGTCGAGATGGCCAAGATGTCGGGCGTGTCTGTCGAGATGGCCAAAGTGTCCGATCTTATAACGGATTACTTAAAAGGCGCCGTTCGCAGTTTGTGAGGGTTGCCGGTATCTCGGGAGATGGATGAGGAAGATTCTCCTCGTCCAAGATATTTATGATGTCGGGCAAAGATCAGGATCTAGTCGAGGCGGCGCGTGGTGTTGTTGAGGCGGCGAAGGTGGCCGAGGCGGAGGCAGGCGAGACGAGGCGCGGAGGCCGAGGTTGCCTTGATGAAGGCCGAGGTGGAGGAAGTTCGCCGTCGGGAGACCGGCGTGGCGAGCTCGCGAGGTAAATGCTTCGTGCTTTGCGAGAGGCGCCTTCTGTCTGCGGGCTTCTCGGGATGGTCTCGGCGTGGTCGAGGTCCACGAATAAACACGCCGTTTGGATGCCATCGAAGAAGTCGCCGAGGATTACCCGAGTGGATAAGTCAAGTATGGGTATGAGAGACGGAGGAAGATGCTATCTGGCGGGCTATTCGAGGTCCTTGTCCATGACTTTAAAGGCTGCCCGTCTTGCAGAGCGACCTCGTCCTCGGCTCTGCGATCGCGGAGTCGATCCGTGCTGCTTGTGGACCGAGATCACGACCGGCGCTTTGGTGCCGATCTAGCTAAGGGGTCGGGAAGGCGTGGTGAAGCTTTGAAGGCGTCGAGACCGGGAGTTCTGAGGCCGAAGCCAAAGAAGCAGTAAGGGAGGATGAGGTCGAGCTTCCCAAGCTCGGGAGGCGGCCGAGGTAGATAGGCCGAAGCTTACGGAGGGTCGATTGACCTTTTTTTTTTTTGAATGTATATGTACATTGGTTTTGCTGAAGGCATAATAAAATCACAAGTTTATGTGAAGAAACTTATCTTTTATTCGACTTTCCTTTGAAATGCTTGATGCTTCCGTTGGTTGAACCAAATCGAAGACTTGTCGCGGGCTCTTGAATTGAAAGAAGGTGAACTCCTCCATATAAAGGGACAGTGGGCCGTATGCGGTGGGCGATATTAAGTATAGAGCGCCGGAGAGCTGTGGCGAGCTCGAGGCTGCGCCTTTTGGATTGGATGGGGCGTTCGAGGTCGCCAGAAGAGGCTAAATTGATAAGTGAGGAGCATGCAGTGCGAGGGAAGTCGTCCACAGTGGTGGGATGACCATTCACGAGTCGAAGCTAAGGTTGTTGGGGCCCTGCTCGCGGTGCGAGGTGCAGGCGTGGTCGGCAAGAAATCTGGCGGTTCTGGAGCGGTTCGCCGAATTGAAAAGACTGGGAGGCATATATAAGGCATGGTTGCTCGACAACCACAGCTCGAATCGCTTCAATCGGATCTGAGGCCTCTTCTTACATGGGGCTACCTGCCTGCCGGGACTACAATTTCATTCGGTTTGACGATCCGGTGGCGAGCTCAAGAGGCGTGCTATGGCCCCAGGCGGCGTGGATCCTTAAGGGCAGTCGGGCGTCGTCGGCGGAGGTCGATTTAGCGGGGCTGCATCGTCAGTGGCGGTCGGTGGCGGGACTCATAGCGTGGATCGAGGATGAGGTAGAGGTAGGATTAGTATAGATGCTCTGTTGAATCCGATTTTGCTAGGGATTGGCTAAGCTTTTCAGGCCTCCTGGACCCTCTTCGTCCTCGTGATGTACAAGCGTATGCTTTGAAATACCAATCATTTTGCTTTGTGTTAACTCTTGAGAGCACTTGTTGATTCACAGTAACTTGATAAGAAGGTAGGTGGGTCCTTGTTTGGCGAAGATGGCTCGTCCTTGCCGTAAACCAGGTGGTTGTCTTAAATGCGAAGGTGTCAGGTCCTCGAAATGAGCGAAGGTATCCGTCCGCAAATGCGATGCTTGCTCGAAATAAGCGGTGGTTGTCCTCGTGTGAAGGTATCCGTCCTCGAAATAAGCGAAGGTATCCGTCCTCGTACGAAGCGCCGAAATAAATGAGGTGGTTAGTCGCAAATGCGAAGGTATCCGTCCTCGAAATAAGCGAAGGTATCCTTCCAAAAATGAAGGTATGGGTTCTGTTTTGCCGAAGTTTTATCGGGAGGGATGGTCCCCCTTCAGCGTTTAAAGTTCATCTTAGTATTAAGCGGAGGTGATACGTCTCCGTCGAGGGTATTGTTAGTCCTCCAGAAGAGGTATAGTAATTTTATAAGAGTTATATTGCATAAGTGACAAATGAAAACATGCGAGACAAAAATAGATAGAGAAAAGAAAAGATTTTTATTGATAAGAGGTAATGGAACAAGATGAACAAGACTAGGACTCGACCTAATAGGACTCAAAGCGAACAAGACTCGACTTTTGACACTTATGCAAAATATCTCTTCAAATGAATGATGTGCCATGTGTTGGGTATTTGCTCACGGACAAATGGGCGAGCTTATAGTCTTTTTTTAGAGGACTTCTTCGACGGTGAGGTCCTTCCCATGTGGCTTCGGTTTGCCGAGCTTTGCGGCTTCTTGACTTCATTATTTTGGAGCGAGGTCGCCCTTGAGCTGTCGGGACTTGACACGGCGGTTGTAATACCGAGCTACTTGTTGTTTGTACCGAGCTTCCTGATGTGGCGAGTCTCTCTTTCTTCGAGCGGATCTAGATTAGTTCGTAGATTTTCCCCATTTGCTTGACGGAGAAGTGAATGGTCTTGAGGCTCGGTATTCGATTCTGCGAGGATCATTGCCGGTTCCATATGCGGGCCTTAGGGGCGTTTCTCCGTTCGCCGTCTCGAGGTGTTGTTCGGTATGACCATAAGATTTGTGGTAAATTCTCCACCCAAAGACCTTTAGCTCGGTCGAGGCGAGGTTTGAGACCCTTCACAATTGTCCTGTTGGTGACTTGATGCGACCATTTGCTTGAGGATGGGCGGCAACGAGGTGAACTTTGTTGGATCAGCTCTTGACACGATCTTTGAATATCTTATCGATGGTGTGTCCATTATCCGAAAGAAGGATATGAGGGATCTTGAATCGACATACTATGCTCTTCCGGACGAAGTTGAGGCGTTTTTGCTTGTGATCTTTGCGAGGGCTCGGCTTCCACCCATTGGTGAAGTAGTCGATTGCGACGATCGAGGAATTGGAGTTGCCCGGTGCTTCTGAGAAAGGGCCTACGATGTCGATCCCCATTGCATAAATGGCGAGGGCTTTATGCGGAGGCGAGGTCGGTCTGCGGTAGCCTTAGCGTTCCGTGAATTTGACACTTGGACACCTTTTCACAAGGTTGAGTGAGTCTTGAACATTGTTGGCGATAGTATCCCCGTCGCATGACCTTTTTGACAAGGCTCGGGGTCCGATGTGACTTCCATACGATCGCCCGTGTACTTCCCGTAATACGTAATCAGCTCGGTTCGTTGCCCAAACACTTTAGGAGAAATTGGAGATATGACTTTACGTATAGGACCCACCGCTCAAGTACGTATCGCGAGATTTATTCGGGATCCTTCTAGCTTGAGCTTGTCATGAGGCGATTCGCCTTTTCTCGAGATAATCTCGAATAGAGTCATCAATTTGGCTCTTTATCACGAGACCAAGTTGACCTCGACTCTTCATCGACATAAATCTATGCTTGGTTTTGAACTTCCTCTCTTGGCGGGCTGGTTGGCGAGGCGGTTGCTCAAGATATCGGCTCGGCCATTTGCTCCTCGGGAGCTTTTGGCTTCTCGGTATTTCTTCCTCCTGCCTTTGCACTCGTACTTTCCCAACATGTGCTACGATGACTTGAGAGTCACTATGAACTTTACTACTCGTGTCACAAGACTTTGGGCGAGGCGAAGTCCTGCGATCGAGCCTCATACTCTCGCCGTTGTTCGTATTTTGAATGAGAACGAAGTGCGTCGTGATCTCTTGCCATCGGTCCAAGGGCAGATGCCAGCTCCGCTACCCGTTTTCCGAAACCCGTCAACGTAGACTTGCAGCAATCCTCGGTGTTTTCTCCTTGGTTCGGCCCGGCTTTGTCGTCTGGGACTCGGGGGCTTGATTTCGGCAGTGAGCCTCGACAAGAAAGTCCGCTGAAACGACCTTTGATGGCCAGACGGGCGAAAGATATATCATGTTCGCCCGGTTCAATTGCCCGCCGCAATTCTCGAAACTTCGCCGGCCCGTCGACACTGCGAAGTGGATGATGGTGAGGACTTGTATGTGATGTGCATGGAAGTATGAGCGTCTCCTGCGGCATTTACTAATGCTAGGCGAGCTTCTCGAGGTTGATACCTTGTTTGGGCCTTTTAATGCTCGGTGATGAAATATACCGGGGCGTCCTTCCTCTCGTACAGAGGCGCAACATTGTTTCGTCAGGCGGCGGTATAGGAAAGGACCTCTCCTTCTTCCAGCAGACTGATTAGGAAGTTTGGCGAGGTAGTTTTGAGATCTTGGCGGACTTATGTGTATCATTGGAGAACTCGAGCCTTTTGAGTACCTTGAAGAAGGCGGTGCTTGTCATGACCTTTGAAAAGCGACTTAATGCGGCTATACGGTCCGTCGGTTGTGTCACGTCGTGAATGGTCTTGGCATCTTCGTTTCTAGAATGGTTTGAACCTTGGATGGGTTGGCTTTTAACCCTTCTATTGAAACCCAACATCTAAAATTTTCCGGACCGAGCATGAGCGTGCCACGGGGTTGATTTGAGGTTGACTTTTGAAGTAAGCCGGGGCGATCAGTCGGTCGACACATGCGGCTTCCTCGCTGCTTTTTACTACGATGTCGTCGTACACCTCTACATTCCGGCCTATGTGAGGCTGAAATATTTTGTCTACCATTCTTTGATAGGTAGCTCACTTGCATTCTTAAGTTAGAATGGCATCTTACGCATCACGAAGACTCGAAGTGCTGTAATGAAGGCACATCTTGGCAGCGTCTTCGTCATCCGTGAACTTGGTGATACCAGCTATACAAGTCTAAGAAAGCGAAGACTTCGAACCCGACCAATCGTCGACCTTCTTGCTCGATGTTGGGAGGGATAGCAATCCTTTGGGCAATGTTTGTTGAGGTCGATTAGTGATGCACATTCGCCATCCCTCCTCCTTTCTTCACCATCAGCGGGTTGGCTATCGGTCGGATATTTGACTTGAACAATATCGAGCTTTTAACAATTGATTACCTCGTCATGGATGACTTGGTTTCGTTAATTTGTAAAAATTCGTTGCTACGCGGCTGGTTTTATTCTTTCGAATTAGATGTTAAGCTTTGTGGTGATGATATTGAGGAGACCCGGTCATGTCGAGGGTGACCAAGCAAACCGTCTCGAATTCCCTCGGGAGTTGGATAACTGTTCCGCTTAATTCGGTGCCTCGGTAAAGCCGATCTTGCGACCTTGGTGGCTCGTCTTTGTATAGCGTGAACTCCCACCGTTTGCGAGATAAGCGTTGTCTCTTTTCTTCCAACTCATAAGGGTTTCTTTAGTTGCTATGCACGTAGTGCGGGGTTGGAGCCCACAGCCTCGTGAGACTCTGTAAACATTCCCTGGCACGCTTGATCTCACCGGATCACGGCTACCCCCTTTTGTGGGATCTTCATCGTCGGGTGGTATGTTGAGCATACCTCCATATAGCGTTCGGCCAATCTCGCCCGTTATGATATTATCGCGAGTTGGCCTTCCTTCTGAAAGAAGTGCCAGCATGGTGGAGCTCGTCGGAGCTTTCCCTACCGTGACGGTGGCTCTATTATCCCTTAGGGGTGTGTATTCTTGAGCGAAGCTTCGGGCGGCGGCGGTGCTGTCTTGAGCGCCTCCTCTCTCCTAATTTATCAAAGCATTCATTGAAAAGGATCTTTACCGGCCTGTCCTTTTCGTGTATCTGCAACCCTGACTTGTTCGCGACCTTGCACGGATTACGGTAGCATCACGGTGGGGTACTACCCATGACGCGAGGTGCGTCTTCGGAGAAGGTGATCGCCTCGTCCTTCACGAGTCTTTTGTTGGCGGTTCGCGATATGGACCTCGGGCTTGGCTTTCGAGGAGGACTTAGTGGCTCGGCAGAGGAACCCCGTAATAGTGGAATGACTCCGTCCGTATTGCGGTTCGTCGTCTCGCCTTCCGTCTTCGCCGGCAACCGTCTTCTGTTAGGGGCACAATTCTCCCTTCTTACTTGTTCCTCCTTTTTGGCTTCGATGAGGGGCCTCGTCTTTATCGACTCGTCGGTGCTTGCCCTGTATTTCTCGGGGCTCCGTCTGTACTAACGTCTCGATATCCTCCATGAGGTCTCGGCATTCCTCAAATGTCATGCGTAATCTTCATGGAAGGAGCGATGCTTATCCTTTGTTCGACGTTTTGATCCTGTCATTGAGTGGGGTTTCTCGAACTTTCCGTATGGAGTTAGTAGATTTACGCCTTGGCCGTCGAAGGAGTGTATTGAGGTGATTCAGGGTGTTGCGATCAGAGCACGTTTGGATTCTATGGGGGCGTATTCTTTCAATGACTTCGTCGGCCTTAGCTCTGATCTCCTCGTCCTTCTTCTCTTCTTCCTTTTTCGGAGGATCGGCACTACGCCTCGCCTCTTCGTTCTATCAGGCCTCGTCCGCCTTGGCGAACCGATCGGCCTCGCCATAGCTACGTGGCGATGCGGGGTTCGTGCCAGCGATCTCTTTATATAAGGCCCGGGTGGATGCCGATTCGGAAGGCTGAGATGATGAGAAGGTCGTTCACGTCTGCGACCTTCGAGGCTTTCTTTAATGAACTTTGGTGTAAAAGGCGATGGACTCGTTCGGTCTTGCCTCAAGGTGAGGAGATGTGCGAAGTCATTTTATTTCGGCCTTTTGGAAGAACAACCGATGGAAAGCCTTCATCGGATCGCGGTAGGAACCAATGCTCCCGGAGGTGGGCAGCCGAACCGTGGGCGTTGTCGACTAGTAATTAGGAAGAGCTTGCACATATGAATTATGCCGAGGCGCTGGTTGATCATATTGTACGAATTGCGAGAGAAAATTCGGGTCCCTTAGTCCGGCTATAAGTATGCTCGCACCGATATTTTTCTCGGGGCGGTGTCGAGTATTTCGCTTGAGAACGGGGACTATCCTCCGCACGCCGAAACCGCCCTCCGGAGAGGAGGCGGAGTTCGCCGATCGAACTCCTTTGGTAGTGGCTGGCCTCGCGGCGGTCGCGACGCCCTTTCCCGCCGTTCGTCCTCCCGTCGGGTTTGGGCCCCGACTTCAGCGGTGGTTTTAGCGCCCATGATTTGATCCGAGGCGAGCAGGTCATGTCCTTTCTTCGGATGCGCGACTTGTGCTTGGCCGAGGTATTGAAAGCTCTCTTTTTTCTCGAAACCCTCGACGGCGCCGCCAGGTTTATCCGGGAGCCGGAGGTTCTCCTTGGTTGTCGCGCGATCCTTCGCCCGTATCATGCTTCTTCATGCGATGGGATTCCCTGTTCGCCGAGGTCAGGACACACCTCTTCGGGGTCGATTCCGACCGGCTTTTTCCAAGCGAGCTCGCGTGTCCGCACCGTTGTTGCCTGTTGCCGGCGGCGACTTTAGATGCGTGACTTCGCATACATCGCCGTGATTGATTCCTCGAAATAAAAGTTGATCGAAACACAAAATTTTCGCTCCCTGCACACGCCGGTGATCGATCTTAATTTCGTTGGGAAATAAACGCGGAAGAACATAAGGATTTACGTGGTTCGATCTTTGAATTAGATCTACGTGAGCAGAGAGAGTATTCGTATTGAATGTGTAAGAAGCGATTACAAAGAGGTGGATCCCTTATTTCGCCTAATCTAGCCTCTATTTATACACAATTATTTGACCTAGATCTTAAATACGAGGTCTTCTAACTAGGATTCGAGATCTTGGATAGGATCTTAATCCCATCCCTTCTCGAATTAGGATTCTTTTAGATATGACCAGCCTTCTGCTCCCCACGGTTTTAGGGGTCTTCTGGGCGAACTTGTCCAGCCGAGCGATGTCGCCTACTTGTATTGAGCCCGATGCTTGGGCCTCAGTTGGGCCATATCCTATCAACATCTTAGTTACACAAAATGAGAAATCGAGATATAGAAGAAAATCAATAAAAGAGTAAAAACAGAAGGAGAGGAAGAAAAGAAGAAACCTACAAAATTGAAAACAAGAAAGAGAGAAAGGAGATACAGGAATACAAATCCAATTTCGCGCAACAGTTATTCTTCGATGAGTTCTGCAGCAGCCATCTCCAACGACTGTAAAACCTACTTTGGGATGTAAATATGAAATATTATTTATTTATGAATTTAATATGGGCTATGTAAAGGTAATGTAGTATTTTTATTAAAAAAAATTAATAAGGGAGACTGAGTGAAACAGAGATTATGTATAGAATCACCAAGTTGAAATGTAAGAAGTGAAATAAATGTTGGGCCAGCCCAATGTGAGATCTTACAGCAGATCCAATACGTAGAGGGATATAACGTAGCTTGGTTGGTTGAGTCGTACTCATACATATGGGTATGGTAGGTGAATGCAAATTTTTATAAATTTATTTTCTGATAAAATATTCGTAAATTTGTTGACATAAAATATATTTGTCTTTTCTGGTAAGATCCATTCCTGGAATATATTGGTGTAAAACTTTGTTAATGATAAATCTAATTACGAGTGTGCAAGATTTATGTGCAATAAAGAACACGGTGCTTTTACGTGGTTCGATCGTTAATGAGATCTACGTCCACGAGGAGTGTTTCCTCAATACTTTCACTATGATTTGAGTCAAAGAGTGTAGTTACAAGCTCTTAGTGTTCTGTGTTGCCAACCCTTCTACTGCCAATTTTCCTTCTATTTATACAACTCGAAGTCTCGCAATCAAGGCGTGCTCAACCTCCATTGGTCGTGACTCTCCTCCGGGCGTGCTCTCCATCGCCGGCTCTTCTCGGCGTGTCCTCCATTGGTCGGGCAGACGCTGCTTACGGCGCCACGTGGGGGGCGCCCGACTTTGGTTCCGGGGCC
The DNA here is from genome assembly GCA_036937905.1 of Salvia rosmarinus. Classification (NCBI taxonomy): domain Eukaryota; kingdom Viridiplantae; phylum Streptophyta; class Magnoliopsida; order Lamiales; family Lamiaceae; genus Salvia; species Salvia rosmarinus. The sequence goes on from CM072820.1 coordinate 58,367,919, forward strand.
AGGTTTTGGGGCTGATTAGGGCTCGCTTGGGCTCAACGGGCCCGCTATCAACGTTAGGCCCCGCCGCTTGGGCCTCGTAGTGGCCTGATCGGTTGGGCCATATCCCATCATAGCCCCCGGTAGTCGGGACAAGGATGCCGAGGTGAGCGAAGAAAGCGCCGCCGGAGTGCGGTGTGCTCACCGGTTGTTTGTCAAGGTGTTGTTTTGATGCGAGGGTTTATTTGGCGATCCGTGCCGAATCGAGTGGTCTCGTTGTCGCCGCTGAAAAGACGTAGCATCGGAAGTCAAGTCCGATGATATCGACCTCCGCTAGGTTACGCCGAGGTCCGATCTCGAGCGGTATTGCTTGTGGAGGCGCCGATGTCCACCGAGAGACCGCCTTCTGTGGGATGTCGAGGTGCGGCGGTCAAGACCGAACTTGGGCTGGTTCGCCGAAGTTCGATCCGGATGGAGACGTTCGTAGGCTGAAGCCCTGATAGGACGCCGAGGTCCGATCTCGATCCTCGTTATTTGGGGAAGGCCGAGGTACGATCGAGGCACCGCCATCCGGAGGACGTCAGTCCGTATGATGATTGTGAGGTCGATCGGGCGGTCTATCTTACGCTAGCGTACGCCATACGCCGCCAGCGATAGTTGGGCACTCGAACTGCGCGCAGTGGACGCCACATCCAATCACGGTAGGTACGTGTCAAGTTTAAACGGCAGTTTTAGGCGCCTTTGTCCTATAAATAGCCCAAACGAGGCAACTGCTCACTTTCCCTTCGACGCCTTGTTTGAGAGATAAAAATTCGGAAATTTTCCGACTGATCCCGATCTCATGAGCCATATTCGCGTGAAAAGTAAGTATGTTTTCTTCATCTTCTCCGCTTCTCGCCTCCGAAAGTTCTATTTGCTCGCGCGCCTCGACGAAGGACTATAAGTGCTATAATGGCTCGGGTAAGTCCATAAGACCGAGTTCTGTGGTTCCGCGGTATCATCTGATGGGATGGATCGAGGTGGGCGTGGCGAGGCCTGGGCCCGACAATGGAGGAGCTTTTGAAGTCGTAGGAATCGGATCCCGAGGAGGCGTGGTGCCACGCAAATGGAGATAGATGGCTCTCCGGAGGGGTTTATTACCTGTATGTAGATAGTTTGAGGCGGGTCTGTATCCTCCGCCCCCATTTATCTTAGCTTTCAAGAGTATTTCCGATCCCATTTGTCAATCGACCTTAATTCCATTAGGTCGTGGTGGGGCTAGGACCTCTTGCTATGGCATTGCCGAGGAGTTCTCCTCGAGGTACCGATGCGCTTTTTAGTGTCAAGACCATAGGAGAGTGACCATCCGCCTCCCTACCGAAATTTAAGGTAGCAGCCCCTCCAAAGTGTCCCATGCGTAATAGGTATTTCTTTCCTGTAATGAGGGCCCGAGGTATGAGTGGGCATCTGACGATGGCGACCCGAAATCAAGCCCTCACATGGAGGAGGTCGAAAGTGAGATTTTGTCCATAAGTTACACCGAGGATGACCTAAAGAAGGCCGGCCGAGTATTTATGGGTCGAAGCGCCGGATCGGGTCCGACGGGTGAGGGCATCCCCATCTTCTTAGTCCTCATACGTCCGATTTTGGCTGTAACACGACTTTCTTCCGTGATGCGTGAAGCCGACCGGCAAGAGCGGCTCACGATCGCGAGCGAGCCAAGAAGAAGATGAAGCTGGCCGACTTACCAAGGGTCCAGCAAGGTCGACAATACGGGCAACCGATGAGTGGGCCTCAAAGTAGGTCCAGCCGATCGAGTCACGGCCTGTGGTCCGCCTTGAGTACGGTACCGCTGCTTGGCCGCACCTCCCCGAGGTACAAAAGTTCTTCCACATTTAGATTTGTACGCCCGCGATCCGTATTAACTGTGCCGCCTTTTAGGTGGAAGCTCGTGATGGGCGGGGCCCCAGCGTGTTGCCGGGAGCCGCAGTCGCCGCTGGCCGGCGCCGAGAGCTCAGCCCGTATGAGGCGCCGGAGCTGGAGCTTGCCGCGCAGGGCATGCCGAGACCGCTGCGGGCCGCGAACGCGGAAGCCGAGGCCGCAAGGGTTGCCGAGGCCGAGGGTCTGCCGAGGCCGCCTCAAGAAGAGGGCTTGGGCACCGGAGGCCGCCCGGCGAGGTCAAGAGGTTCGCGGGAGTTGGCCGGGCGCAAGAGCTCGCGACGAGAGGTGCTAGGGCCGGCCGACCAGGACCCTCGAGGGCCTTCGCCAAGAGGCTCATCGAGCTCGAGAGCTTCGCCTTTATTACCGATCTTGCCGCCGGCCGAGTCCGAAGGTGGTGTCGATCACTGGGAAGTCGGGTCGCCAGCTCGACTTATAAGGTCAAGCAGGGGGACCGAGGTCAACCTCCCGAGAGCCGAACAGGCTTACGCCGGTGATCTCTCGGGTTGGCTCTTCTGGGCCGGAGTCTCCGCGCTCCGCTCATCCTCCCGACGGCCGAGGTCGCCCTGCAGGAGGACAAGATCCCGAGCTGGAGCTCCTGCCGAGGTGCGGACCGGGTTGGAGAGGAGGAGGAGGAGGAGGCGGAGCAGGAGAGGCGGTCTGAGCTCCCGGCTGAGGGGCCAACCCCTGTGAGCATCAGAGGTCGGCGAGTCCGCAGATAGGCCCGAGGTCGCTGACCCATATAATAGTTTGAACCGCCGGTCGAATAGACCCGGCCTTGTAATAATTTCCCACTTTTTGAGTAATAAACGCAACATTTTGAAATGTGTGTTGTCTGTTTATTTACAAGACTTCACACCGAATGCCTTGACTCGATCATGAATTGTCACTGCTAAAAGAGGTCCGAGGCGCCTGGCCGAAGGACGAAGAGGTGCTTTTCCGAGGATGGTTCGCCGAAATGACCCAAGTTTTGGTCACATGGATGGCCGCCCGGGCCGACCGACCAAGAGGTGCACGAGGTCGATCGGAAGTGGCCCGCCCGGCCGAGAACGAGGCTCTAAAGTTAAGGATCGCACAGACTAAGTCCGGGGCGGACTTATTCGCCGACGCTATCCAAGGGCGCTGATACAATGCGAGGAGCGACTAATCGATCGCGAGAGGCTAGCTCGGGTGTCTGGCGAGCATGCGGAGTAGAGAAGGCAATCCACCGAGCTGGTGGAACTACCATATTCAAGTCGACGACCGAGTTCGAGCTTGGCCGCGGAGGGTATGGTGCCGAGGGATGAGGGGGCCCAACAACAAGAAGTTCAAAGATCGTGTCAACTCCATCGTGAAGTACATGGAGATGTATGAGATCGTCTCAGAACGACGATGCCTCGCCCCGCCGAGGTTACAGCGGCCCGGCTGGTCCGATCATAGAAGAACCATGGAGAGGACGGCCACGCCGATCATGCCGGGTTCTGCTGATGGGTCCGCCGAGAGCGGATCATCTCGAGGCGATCCTCCGAGAGCGAAGGCCACCGAGGACCCTGTGCCCTGGAAGAGCGATGGGTAGGGACGAGGTCGCATCTCCGCTTGTCCGGCCTGGGCCGGTATGACCCTGTGTATCCCCATTCCCGGTGTCAGATTGCACCGCGCCACTCAAGTGTCCCCGAGGCGGGCGACCCCGAGTCGAATCTCGGCCCGGCTGCCCCCGAGCCCGCACGAGCGCTTCGGAGTAGGGCGGGTGATTCCGCCTTATCGATCGAGTTGAAGGCACCGAGTTTGTTCCTGCATACACCGCCGGCCCGGAGATTTTGTGCGAACTGCACAAGAAGTCCCTACGACGAGCCCTAAGCCCGAATGAGGTTGTGTATAGCGTAGACTTTGTATGTAGATATAAATGTATTTAGACTCGTTCAAGTGTGTAGGGATAACATATGTCTAGCCCTCACCCCGAGGATCTATTTTGGATATTTAATTCACCATACATTGATTACATTCCTAGATGCCTATATAATTAATTGCAACACGTAGGGTTTTCGTGTTTACCTTTGATCCGAAGAGGTCGATGGAACGAGATGAATGGATCGAATGGATCGACTCGTGCTTGACCTTCCGGATCAGATCCCGGTCAATCTCCAACGCCGAGTGAGGACGATCTATGGAGAATGCTTCGAAAATCACCCTTTGCTCTTTTCACAATTTTCAAACTCTCTCAATTTCGTGAGTTGGACGAAAATTTCGTTAATTATGTGAGCATTAACCTGACTTTATCTCATACCTTATATTTATAATGCACTACCTTAATCCCATATGGAAATTACCATAATCCCATATGGAAATTACCATAATTCTTATGGAAATTACCATACCTGATTATTTCCATACTCGTGATTATTACCATAATCTTATATGGAAAGGATCTATGCATATACCATAAATATAATAATATCCTTGTAGGATAAAGAGAACAAAATTCCATAGAGAGCTTAAGGCGCCAATTTTCCTTGGCTACGGCCCGGACGGCCAAATTGTGATCAAATGCAAGGAATAAAGATGGCCTCAAATAAATTAATTATCTTATGTTCAATAACATAAATTAATTTATAAACATTCAATCATGCCACTAGAGAAAGAATGTCGACTTACCCTTTATTACCGGTTGAGTCGGCTTGCACTTAGACATTGTAATCCCGTATTTAAGATATCGAACGTCCATTAATTATTTATAGCATTCTGATCGCTAAAATAATTAATAACTTCATTTCTTAAGTAGTACCACTCAACCTTATTATTGTACTGAGCTAACTCAACTCGCAGGTTTAGTACAATAAACCTTTGAGCTCCTTAAGGGACGCCATCATCCTAAACGGATACGTGACTGACATGATAACTAGCGTGACATACAAGATCGCCACCACCCAAGATGCGAGAATCTGGTTAGAACATATAACCTCACCCATAACAAGTCAAAGTGATGGTCAAGAACTCATACTCACCTAATACCTTATCGAGGTTTAGATCATCGTAAGTCACCGAGATCTCGTTCTTCACGACGGCTCGATAGAAGAACACATCTCATCCGTGATCCTTCAATACGTTAGAGACGCATCAAAGATAGACAAGTAACCAAGTCAAGTCACTTATCTATACGCGACTTAAACCGACAACTCGTCCTTAAGTCTGTCTCTCTCAGGAAACTTTTATATCTCATTGCTTCGACCAATCATACTGCACTCGGATCTTCTACACACCGCATGATCTAACTTATATATGAGATAAGGGACACGATATATGCAATCAAGTATTCTAATCGATAGAGATTGTAATAGGTAACAGAAACATTGTATACAAGCTCAACCAAAGCTTTCAAGATACATAAATCCAACAAAGTGTACATTTTCCCTCGAGAGGTACAAACATAGCTTAGGACTTCGCTTTGGTTGTAAATGTATTTATACCGTATATAGAAGTGTATATTTTCCCAAATAAAGGGGTATAAACGAGCTCGAAGACCGTTGACTGATATGGCTTGAACTCGGTTTGTAGTCGTAATGCATTTGACTTTGTACCGGAGTGCATATCTTCCCAAATAAAGGGTATAAGTTGGCAGATCGGTCCGATGTCGATGCATGTAGACGCCCAACTTAACTGGGTAATCCGTATGCTTTGCATGTAGACGCTCAAATTAATGAGTAGTCTCAGATGCGCATCTACTTAGTGGGATTTTCATCTTCGTAGGGCGCCCTCGAAGGTTTAAATGTGGTGTATCCAAACAGATGTTCACATATGTAGAGACGAAGTGAAATATTCATTAGAAAAATGATGTTTTATCAATATGTAATCAACATCGTATTTGGCAAAACAATGAAGGACTAACATGATGCCGATCTTAAATCGAAGCTATGTAGACCTCCTTAAATGAGTGATGTGCGTGTTCGGGGATAAGTGCACCGGAAGTGAGCCACCTATAAGCCCCTTTGCCGAGGTCCCGTGAACGCGGTATGGGCCCTCCCATGTCGGATCCATTGTTAAGACGCCGCCCCATCGGCTTCATTATTTCGAGACGAGGTCATCTACTGGAAGTGAGGCTTTGACACTTTGTTGCGATGCGCGACCGCCCTGGTGGCTTCGCTTATGAAGGCAAGCTCGCCCTCCTCGAGGGCGCCAAGGTTGGCACGCAGGTCTTCCTCGCTCCCGCCTAGTCGAAGTGAAGAGCGGCTTGGGCGCCGATCTCACCTATGACGGCCCGCACCGTAGACCGACCGGTGCGGGTTTCTCCGTGCGAGGTCCGAGGTGTTGTCCTGAGGACCAGAGGACTTGAGGGAGATTTTCACCAATCGCCTCTTAGCTCCGGTCTAGCCTTTCTTCAATCCTTGACGATCGGGGTTCGCTCACCTCGGCTCGACCATTCGCTATGGTGTGCGACCGAGGTAAGCGCTGATCGATCCGGAGCTCTTCGCACCACCCTCTGAAATTTTGTCGACTAATCGCGCCGCTGTTTGAGACCGATCGCGGTATGTCAACGGCCGACTATATTTTTCCACACGGGTCTCAATCCTCCCGCTTGGAGGCTCGAAAGTGGCTCGCCTCGACCCATTTTGTGAAGTAGTCTATGGCTACGACTAAGATCGTGCGACCGGTGCTCGGCCGAACGGACAACGTGTCGATCCCCATCGCATGAAAGGCCACGGCCTGCAGTCGCTTAGATCGGCTGTAGCTGACCGTGGAGTGGAGCCGACACTTGACACTTTGACGAGCTCGGCCGACCTTGAACAAGCTGGGCCAAGAATATCCCGACCTCGTTTTCAGAGCTCATGACCGATGACTTCCACAAGACCCTCCGCGATCTCATTGAGCACGAAGCGCCTCTTCCGCCCAAGGCACCTCGTGAGGGGTTAAGGTAAGACTTCAGAGACCGCGTATGAGGTACTTCGGGATTTCGCCATCATCTGCTTCGAGCCGATCTTGAGGTAGTGCGCCATCTTCCTGTAGCCTTATGGGAGACATCCGCCGGCCCATCTCGTGATGATGCCGCGAGACTCGCTATGCTCGAATGAACCTCCTCCACCGGTGGACTTGTTGATGACGCAGCCTAACTTGTCGAGAACGCGTACCGCTGCCGCCTGTGATCCGATGAATGAGTACCCGAACGAGGCCAAGATCTCCGCTTCTCGGTATCGCCATTCGGTCCTCCTCGCCTCAGATCCGCCTAGACTCGTTTACGACGACTGAATCTCAAGATCCGGACATTGTCCACTCTCACCTTTGCGAGGCGTAGTCCCGAGATCGCTCATACTCCACCTTGTTGTTGGTGGTGGGAAGGTAAACCGAGGCGAGGTCACTTCTGGTTGTCCGGCCGAGGAGGAGAATGCTCGCTCATTGCCTGCTTTTGCATGAAGCTCCATTCACGCACATCCGCCAACAGCGATATCTCGGAGGCGGTGCGGACTCCGAGTCCTCCGCTGTGAGGCGGGTGTTGGGCGACCGGTAGAGCCGACTCGTGAATTTGGTTTCCACCAGAAGTCAATGGAGCTGCCTTTATGGCCGGCCTAGTGAGTACGAGATGTCGGCTCGCCGAGCTCCAATGCCCACTGGCTGCGCGTCCGGATGACTCGGCTTGGACAAGACTTGTCTCAAAGGTAGGTCGCTTAATACCGGATGTAACGAGCCCGAAAGTAGGGTTTGAGGCGCCGCCATGCTCACCAAGGCTGCCATACTTTTCGGTCGGTGTACTGCCTCTCGGTCCCTTGAGAGCTCGGCTAATAAAGTAGATGGGAGTTGTCGCCCTCCTCATCTCGCACCAATATCAGACCGATGGCCTGCTCGAGGCGGCCAAATATAGAGAGAGGAGTTCATCTTGCTTCGGCTGACGGTCGGCAGGTCGGCGAGGTACTCCTTCACCGTCTGGCGACGACTGGTGTTCTTCCCGCCGAGCAAAGCCCCGAGCTCTCCTCAGATCTTAAAGACGGAAGTCGCTTCGGCGGCTCGAGATAGAATCACTGAGGCGGCTAGCACCCGTGAGTTTGTGGATCTCACGGATGGTCCTCGCACCTGCATGTCGAGCACCGCCTTCACCTTGGTGGGATTGGCCTTCAAGCCTCTTGAGAAACCCAAGATCCCGTGAACTTGCCGGTCTTTACCATAAATGTGCATTTACGGGGTTGAGCTCGAGGTTGGCCGACCGAGGAGTTGGAGGATAGTGCCGAGGTCATCGCGCAGCCTCCGCTGACTTGACTACGATGTCGCCGACGAGACCTCGACAATCTCCCGATGTGGTTTTTGAATGTTGCGCCCACCATCCTCCGGTAAGTAGCCCCGGCGCTCTTCAGCCGAAAGGCATCTTTCGATGCGAAAGACGATCAAGTCGTGATGAACGCGGTCTTCTGGGCGCCCTCCTGCTCATCAGATTTGGTGGTATCCTTGTATAGATCTAGGAAGTTCGAACATCCTGCCCACCAATGCTCCACCTTCTTGTCAATGCTCGGGAGGGTAGCAACTTTTGGCGGCTTGTTGAGGTTTGTAATCGACGCACACGCGCCACCCTCGGCTTCGGACCACGATCGGATTAGCCATCCAGTCGGGTATTTGACCTCGAACAAGATCTTCGCCTTGAAGTCGAGTCACCGTCGTCCCTTACGACCGGCCGCGTTCTACCGCGAATATTCTTTCTTCACGGACCGGCTTGGTAGCCGGTCAATGTCGAGGCGATGAGTTATGAGCTCGGGTGACACCGGTCATATCGAGCGGGACCACAAAACACGCCCCCGATTCCTCGTGGTTGTATGACACGCCGTCGGATGTCGGTTGGGCCCAGGTGCCGACCGATGACCTTTGAGGGATCGTGTCGCGACAGTCGGGCGCTCGGTCGTCGTCCGGCATCGGCCTCAGGGTTCTCAGAATTGCTATGCCCGGGCGAGGCCGCATCTGGGTTGAGACTCGAGGCATTCTTTTTCGCCGCTTGTCGCCTCGATGTTAAGCACTCCCACCGGGGGAATCTCGACGACGAGGTGGTAGACCAGACCAGACGACCTTGGTGGCGATAGCCAATCTCCCCTGTGATGATATTATACGGAGGGGCCGGACCAGAAAAATTTGATGGCCTTCAGACCGACCGGGAGCCCGCCCCACCAGAATCGGAAGGGTAATGACGCCTCGGGTTGGACCGCCTCCCGGGTGAAGCTCGAATTGGGACGGCACGGAAGTACGAATACCTCCGACTCGAGTTTATCCTGTGCAGCCCAGGAAGATGATGCCTTGTGGAGGCCCCGGCGTCGACATAGACCCGATGGACGTTCTTGTTGCCCACCACGGCCTGTATGGTGATGGCGCCCAGTGCGGCATGATTTTGGGTACGGATCCTCCTCGAGAACACTATGTTCTCACCGCCCGAGTCGCTGTTCTTTGGCTCTCGGCCGGCCTCGAGAAGCTGTTTAACGACGAATTGCCGCCCGGATGGGCAATCCGATTATAACGTAGACCTGCTCCATAACATTGGGACCTTCGCCTCGCTGCCTTCAGGTCGGGTCGTCGTCAAGGTCGGTCGGCGGTTGTTGCCGCCGCTATTCTTCCCCGCCTCGCTTCCGCCCACCGCCGAGGTATTTCGAGGGATCCACCTCGACGAGCTCGCCGATCGCTAGCCTGTTTCGCGATCCTCGGTATCATGACCATACTCTTGGTGATAGTCACAATACTCCTCCGTGGACCTCTTCGATCCTCCTTCATGTGAGAGGGGCTTGAAGAGCTCGGCGTGAGCTCGAATATTTTCGCCTTGATTTTAGCGGGGGCGCTCGCCGCCGAGGTTGGGCCGAGGTCCCAGACTCGACCCAATGGTCTCTTGATCTGTCGCTGGCGCTGGGCGGTCGCGTCGACTTCGGCCATCCGCTTTTTCTTTCGGACTTACGTCGTCCTGCATTTCCTCTTCTTCCGATCCGACTCGTCTCCTTTCGACGGTTATCCACCGTGTTCCAAAGCTTACTTGCCGCCTTTGGTTTCTCCCGGTGATTTCTTTGTTCAATGTGGCGGGTGGGGATCTCGCTTTTGAACGCGCTGATGATGTAGAGATCACATCGCCGTCAATTTTGAGCGATTCTTTGATGAACCTCGAGACGGTTCGACATCGCCTCGTCCCGCCCTGGCGGATTGTGAGCGGTCGGAGGAAGGTCACCGAGGTGGCATCTTCCGATAGAAGCGCCATTTGAATCGATCCATGAGGTCCACGAAGAAGTGTATCTTGCTCGACGGAGCGAGGTGAACCGGCGTCGTGCGTTGAGATCAAGACTCGGGAAGATTTTGCACATGTGAAAATCTTCCATTCCTTGATTCGCCATGTTGGTAGTGTAGGCGAAAAGGAAGTCGGAGGGTCTCCTAGTGTAGGGAAAACATATGTTAAGCCCTCGCCCGGGATCTATCTTGGATATTTAATTCACCATACATTGATTATAATCCTAGTATGCGCCTATATAATTAATTGCAACACGTAGAGGTTTTCTCGTGTTTACCTTTGAATCTGTCGAGGTGGATCGGATGAACGGATCGAACGGATCGAGACTCGTGCTTTCACCTTCGGATCGTATCCCGGTTATCCAACTCCAACGCCGAGTGAGGACGATCTATGGAGAATGCTTGGAAAAATCACCCTATGCTCACTTCATAATTTTCAAACTCTCTCAATTTTTGTGAGATGGATTTAAAATTCTATGAGGATTAATGAACATTAACTCAGACTTTATCTCATACCTTATATTTATAATGCACTACCTTAATCCCATATGGAAATTACCATAATCCTATATGAAAATTACCATAATACTTTATGGAAATTACCATACTCCTGTGATTATTACCATACACCTGTGATTATTACCATAATCTTATATGGAAAGGATCTATGCATATACCATAAATATAATAATATCCTTGTAGGATAAAGAGAATAAAATCTTTCCATAGAGAGCATAGTGGACCGATTTTCCTCCTAAGCAGCGAACTCTGGATGGGCCACCAGGATCAAATGCAAGGAATAAAGATGGGCCTCAAATAAATTAATTATCTTATGTTCACCTGGAACATAAATTAATTTATAAACATTCGATCATGCCACTAGAGAAAGAATGTCGACTTACCCTTTATTACCAAGTTGAGTCGGGCTTGCACTTAGACATTACGAATCCTCAGATTTAAGATATCGAACGCCCATTAATTATTTATAGCATTCGATCGCTAAAATAATTAATAACTTCATTCTTAAGTAGTACCACTCAACCTTATTATTGTACTGAGCTAACTCAACCTGCAGGTTTAGTACAATAAACCTTTTGAGCTCCTTAAGGGACGCCATCATCCTAAACGGATACGGTGACTCGATCTGATAACTAGCATGACATACAAGCACCGCCACCACCCAAAATGGGAGAATCTTGGGTTAGAACATATAACCTCACCCATAACAAGTCAAAGTGATGGTCAAGAACTCATACTCACCTAATACCTTATCGAGGTTTAGATCATCGTAAGTCACCGAGATCTTGGTTCTTCACGACGGTCGGAAAGAAGAACACATCTCACCGGTGATCCTTCAATACGCCGTAGACGCACAAGCACAGACAAGCAACCAAGTCAAGTCACTTCTTATCTATATCGCAGCCTAAACCGACAACTCGTCCTTAAGTTGTCTCACCGTGAAACTTTTTATATCTCATTAAGTTTGACCAATCATACGGACTTACGTGATCTTCTACACAATCGTATGATCTAACTTATATATGAGATAAGGGACATGATATATGCAATCAAGTATTCAAAACAGATAGGAGATTGTAATAGTGGTAATAGAAACATTGTATACAAGCTCAACCAAACCGCCAAGATACAAATCCAACAATCTCCCACTTATACTAAAGCAAACTTTAGTATACAATGTGTCTCTACTAGCTATTACAAACAACCATCACTTTGCTTCTCCCACTTATACAAAAGTTTCCTTTCTAAGTGGGTGTCATCAATCGCAATCCAAGTCCTCTAACGTGTCCATCGTAGACTTTTGCGGCAGCTCTTCGTGAATGGATCCGCTAGATTTTCCGTCAGATCAATCTTTTCAATCAAGACGCCACCTCGCCTAACGATTTCTCGTATGACATGGTACTTCTCTCTATGTGTTTGGTCGCTTTAGGGTCCGTGGTTCCTTCGAGTTCACATCGCACCGAGTTATCACAAGAACTATGATACTCTTGGGCAAACCAGTACCACACCTAGATCCATGAGGTAGTTCTTGAACCATACTGACCTCCTTAGAAGCCCCGAGGTTGCTACATATTCGGCTTCCATGGTAAAGTCCGCAATGCATCGCCGCTTTGCACTCCGCCAGATACGGCTCCACCTCCCAAGGTAAACACATAGCCCGAGGTTGACTTTTTCTCATCACGTCGCCTTGGAAACCGAGTCCAGATAACCCAAAGGCATTAGACTATCTCGCATGGTAAACTAGCCTATAATCTCGAGTCCTTTTCGGTACTTGAGTATATGCTTCTTGCAATTCAATGAGCTTGTCCAGGTTAGATCGATATTCAGCTACTATGCCTACCGCATAGCGTATATCGGCCTCGTGCATAGCATTGCGTACATGAGACTTCCTACGGCGGAAGCGTAAGGAACTTGTCTCATTCCTCTATCTCCTTTGTATTCATAGGTGATCGCGTCTTAGATAAAGGAACGCCATGTCCGAAAGGTAGCAATCCTTTCTTGGCGGTCTCGCATACTCAAACGAGTAATCACAAGATCAATGTAAGACGCCCGAGATAAGCTCAACATTTTCTTCTTGCGATCTCGTAAACCTTGATCCCAAGAATGTATTGCATCTCCTAGGTCTTTCATTTGAAACCGATCGGATAACCAACTCTTTACGCTCGATATGACTTCACGTTGTTGCCAACTAGAAGAATGTCATCTACATAAAGTGCAAGAAATACCACATCACCGTTGACATCTAACCGATACACACAACTCTCGCTAGCAACTGGGTAAATCCATAGGACTTTACTACCTCGTCAAAGCGTAAGTTCCATGATCGAGGTTCGCTAAGTCCATAAATGGACTTTAAGCTTCCATACTAGATGCTCTTCACCCTTTACCACATAACCTTCGTGTTCTTTGCATATAGATGTCTCTACCTACCTCAAGGTAACTGCTTAGAAAAGCGGTTTTAACATCCATTTGCCAAACCTCTAGGTTCAAGTGGGCTGCTATGGCTAGAAGAATTCGATGGACTTGAGCATTGCTACAAAGCGAAAAGGTCTCATCGAAATCGATGCCCTCAACTGAGTGTACCTTTCGCCACAAGCACGGCTTTGAAAGTCGAAACCCTCCATCGGAATCTCTTCCTCTCAGATATCCACTTACTACCCATGGCTTCCTCGCCATCCGGTAGAGGTGTCTTTCATATACATCCATAGCCGTTATGGACTCCATTTCTAAGTCCATAGCGGTGTGCCGTGATCTTGCATCAATATCTTGTATCGCCTCCTTGTATGTCCATGGGTCGATTATTGCTGCTCGCTTCTCGACTAAACCAAGATTCACCCACGAACATAAATCGCCGGGTTGACGAACAACCCTCCCACTACGACGAGGTTCTACAGCACAATGGCAGCGGTGGCAGTGAAACTTGTGGTTCTCTATTTTGCACAACTTGCTGGGTAGGTACCACTTGTACGGTCGGTATCTCTAGTGGAACTCGACCCACTTCAATTTCTTGAAGTATCTGGTGTCGATCCCTCCCACTAGACTCGACATCTCGTACCTTTGGCCTAATCGGTGGTGGAATACGATCATCTTCTAATTCTTGAAGAATGATTTCAACTTTGGACTTATGATTTTTCATATAATCCTCTTCTAAGAATCGGGCATTAGTGCTAATAATGACCTTCTGATCCTTAGGACTATAGAATAAACCACCTTTCGTTCCTCTAGGATAGCCAATAAACAGCCTTGCGTCGGATCTAGCCTCCAACTTGTCAGCCTTCTTGTTCAGCACATGTGCTGGACTGCCCCATATCCTTATGTGGCTTAAACTGGGCTTACGCCCAAACCACAACTCGAAAGGGGTCTTTTCGACTGACTTGGACGGTACTAGATTTAGCAAGTATGCCGCCGTCTCTAAGGCATACCCCCAGAACGAAATAGGCAATGTTGCATAGCTCATCATTGATCTAACCATTTCTAAAAGAGTCATATTTCTCGCTCTCGACACACCATTTTGTTTGTGGTGTGCCGGTGAAGTCTTATTTGGGAGGTAATCCCACACTTCACTAGATAGTCCATAAACTCGTTCATCGAGGTATTCGCCACCGCGATCGAACGCAGATGACTTGATACTTTACCTAGCTTCGCCTCCACTTCCGCCTTAAACTCTTTGAATTTCTCAAAGCATTCTGAACTTGCGGTGAAGCGGTATACGATTCGTACTCGAGTAATCGCCAATGAAAGTGACAAAGTACTGCACCTCCACGAGCTTGTGTGGACATCGGTCCACACAGTCGAATGGACTAACTCCAACATTTATTTGGCTCTATAACCCCGCTTTGAAGGGTGCGGTCAACATCTTACCTTCTATCGTGATTCGCAGACTAGGAATGTAGTAAGCGTTAGATTACCCAACGCCCATTCTTAGCGGTCTTTGGATCCTATTTAGATTGATGTGACCTAATCTAAGATGCCAAAGAAAAGTGGTGTCATCTTGAAGAAAACTCTCTTTAGGGTTTGATGAAGATGCAACATAGTTATAGGTATTATGTTTGATGTAAATAGTATAAAGCGAATTATATAACGTGCAACACGTATAACTTCATCATTTCTTATGATAGAAACACCACTATCAAAATAATGTAATATCCATGAGTAAATAATTTGAAAGCAGAAACAAGGTTCCACCGAAAATCCGCACATATAAAACGCGTCTTTTAAAACTAAAGCTGTTTTCTCAAAACATAAAGTAACATCTCCAACCGCAACGGCCTCGACTTTCGCGCGTTGCCCATGGAGATCGTTATCTCGCCATCAAACAGACTCCTTGTCGCGCAGGAACCCGCAAGGTGTAACAAACATGATCGATTCGCCAGTATCTACTACCCAAGAATGGGTAGAACAAGTCGCTAAACATGTTTCGTTACTAAAGCAAACGGCACTGAGCCTCGAGCATAGGGCACTGGCCTTCCAATGCCCAGTCTTACCGCACTTGAAGCACTTGCCCTTCTCCTTTGGCTTCTTCAAACCTCCGGTGGCAACCACGTTCTTGTTCCCATTACTCCCACTATTTGCCTTGCCTCTTCCACCTTTGGTACCCCTTTTTCTTTTTCCATTTTGCAATGAAAATTTTGGGCCCTTAGATGTGCTAGCAAGAGCATGTGCTCCTTTTCCATAACTCCTTCCGCAAAGAACGAGATCATTAAGCAACTGACTAAGTGTAAACTCGGTCTTGCTCATGATCGCATTCACGCGAAAGTTCTCAAAAGACTTGGGCAGTGTATTGAGGATGATATCGACCTTGGCTTCGCCGTCAATACCTCCTCCCAACTGATCAAGACTATCCATGAGACGAGTCATGGGAGACATGTTCATGGACCGAACTTCCTTCTTCCATCTTACACGCCAAGATTTCTCTCATTGTGTGGAAGCGGACTGTCCGATCCGACTGCCCAAACTTACTCTCGAGACTTGACCAAATATCAGTCGCGTCTACCATCGACTGATCCTGGCACTGCAAGCCTTTGGACATAGTAGTCATCATATAGCATTTAGCCATATTGTTTGACTTATTCCAAAGTCCGCCGACTCGCTACTCATTAGTCGATCGTCGATAAGGGCATCGGGTTTAGGAGTAGTGAGAACAAACATGTGTTCTTCAATGATAATAACATATTCCATGTTTCGCTTCCACTCGATAAAATTTGGACGGATAACGGAGTTTTGTGCGAGCATATTGATTATCGGGTAAGAGACATATCTGAAACGATAATGTAAACACATAAGCATACGATCGCATATAATTCGTAATAATAATATTATAACCTTTTGATAAAACAATATTAATTGAAACCTCCAATCGCCAAGGAATCCCACATGCAAGCCACGAGTGTGGACGTTTACACATGAACCCCCGACTGACTAAAATATTCCTTTTAGTCGCTTAATTTCAATCCATGTCAACTTAACCTATGACAAATGAAATTAACGATTGGACCTTACTAGACCACATCACTATCGCAAGAAGGGACTTCGCGGAAGTTGTACTCGAGGTGATGTCTAAGCAATGACCACATTTTTAACAGCAGAAAATGAATTCTTAGAATTGGCATACTCACTAGGACCATACCGCTCCAATTCAAATTCTTTTGTTATCTTATTTTATATCTATCTCTAGAGAACTTATGAAAATCGCACATGCAAGCCACGCGTGTGGACGTTTACACATGAAACTCCCACTTCTCAATAGATTTAAAATATTTTATTTAGAAATCTCATCTAACAAACTTATGATAAACAGTCAAGCAAGCCACGTGGGTGGACGCGTTTACTCACAAAGGCGTCTCATTTTGTTTAGAGATCAAAAGTGGAGGTCTTGACATTTTAATTTGAAAAAATTAATTTGTCGGGTTTGTTTGCTTAGTCTTTTATTCAAAAGGTTTGTCCATGCGATCACGTAATCTAGCATGCTTTTCTATAGAACTCAACATGTAAAACATGCTCGAAATTCTAAAATATGCTTTGATAAACGCGATAAACCTAGCATGCTTACTATGCGCATCCAATTACGTAAAACACTTAAAGGTTTGTCAACGTAATATAAACATACATAGCATGCTTCGCATAATTTAAACATCCACGACATGCATATGAACGATAAAATAAAATAAAGCGCTCATCGCGCCCATCGTGAAAACGCACTTTCCGTCAAATCTATTACATAGATTTGCAAAGCATGCAATTAAACATCGAAAGCGGGCCTCGCGTGCCCGCACGGACAGATTCAACAACGGGCCTCGCGTGCATGGGCACGAACCGAAAAATGGGTTGGGCTGAAAAGCGGGTGCGGGCGGGTCATTAATATGTCTTTGGGCGCTGGCTAGGCAAAGCCAGCCGCGCCCACCTTCGCGCGCGCCACCGTCAGCGTGTTCCTCGGGCTTCCTCGTGGTCGCTAAAGCGACCGCAACCCGACGAGAATCGATAAACGCGCATTTTACACGCTTATAGTTGCTATTTGAAGATGAGTTTAGCTCGCTTAATGCGCTTATGTATCGATTCTTAATGTTTCATCTATTTCTAGAAGATATTGCTCTTGGGTGTTATTTTGGTGTTTTGTAGGTTTATGTGTTGAAAATCGAGCAAGGAACGAAGACGAACAAAATGAACAATCATCCGGGTTTAGCGACCGGCTGGCGGTCGCTAGGCTGGTCGCGAGGCAAACCCGAGCGCCCAGAAGAGCAGCGACGCGACCTCGCGTGCCGCGAGCGAAGCTTCAGCGCCGGAACTCATCGGACGATTTCGCGACCACTTCATAACGTCAGCGACCGCTAGTCGGTCGCGAGGTACAAAGCGAGCGAAGCGACCGCAGGGCGAGAAGGCAGCGAGACTTACCTCGCGACCACACCTAGCGACCGCGAAGAGTGGTCGCGAGGCAGCAGCACGAAGAAAATTAGGGTTTGGGGTGTGTATATATATGGCAACACCCCACTCGCTCAAGACCCCAATAGACCCCAACACGCCCCAGACCTATTTTACTTGATTTTCCTCGGTTTTCCATTCTTTAGCTTTAGTCTTCGTTTCGTTTAATTCTAGTATTGCTTTTACGTTGTTTTAGTTTAGTTTATTGTTTCGCTATCGATCGGACGTTTTGTCCGATCGCTTTCCTTTGTTTTCCGCTCGCTCGCTTGGAATTGGATTCAAGACCAACCTTTGTTCATCCGACGCTTCCCTACGGGTTTTATATATTCAATTTCGCCTTTATGGTTAAATCGTATTTCATTCCGCTTATTATGTCGGCTAGTTTTCCGCTCTAATCCTGGGTTTGCATGATTCGATCCTATATGTTGTGATTCCTCGCTATTGTTATTTACCTTCCGTGCATTGATTCATGATTCGATTGTGCTTATTTATATGTGTTGATACGATCAATCTTGATGCATATCTAGTTGTCGGTTAACGACGAATCGTATTAATTGTCAATCGTTATCGAATGCATGATACGAATGAGCCTTGAGTCGAATCGAGATAGGACATTCGTAGGAAGCATATTCTTAGTGATCCTTTTGGAGTTGCTTATTTTCCTCTAGAGCGAATCGTAATAGGGAAAATTAGTAATCAATCGCCATAATTGTCGAATCAAGTTGTTGGTTATATATGTGATCTTCTGTCTTGTCTGGATTAAAACGGTTAGTAATAAGTAGGATAAACATCGTTGTGGATAGGATTGGTGTATCCCTAGGGTTAGTCTTTCTTCGTAGTTATCTATCGTGTTTTTATTGCGTTATTTATATTTCTGTTTGGTTACCTTTGCTTTGGATTAAATTCCGAAGCCCTTAAACCTCTCACCCAAATTCTGTGCTTGAATAATGATGAATAATCGTTGAGCTAGCTTCTATGTTTTCGTGATACAATCTCGATGGATACGATACTTAACATTCTATCATTACACTTTTTACGTGTGAAAAGGAGCGATCAAATTTTGGCGCCGTCGGGATTGTTAAGATCACATAGGAATAATTTGACGATTTGGATTTATTAATTCAAGTTATATATATTTATTATTATTTATTTATTTTGCAAGAGTGAATTCTCTTTTCTCGTGTACTATATGTTTACAAGATCTCGTGGACCTCATGAAATATTTTTAGATCCCGAGATCGAAAGTTCTCAAAGAGAATAGACGAGAGAAGGGTTGACAAGTTATGGCAAGATTTCAAACTACGAGTGCCCCCGAGCAAGCCGCCTGACTCCGGCCAAGTATACCGAGATGAAACGCCAAATGACGAACATGGGACTCCTTGTCCCTGTTCAAGGGGCCAGTCGTTAAATCACATGTATCCACCTCCCACCGAACAGTTCCAAGGAGGATGGAGTCGGCATACAACCCGCATAATAGTGATCATCATAATATGTCGTATGCCAACCCCATTACTTTTCAGCAACACCCAGGAGGTTTGTCAGGTCAGAATGTAATGATTCAAGAGGCGAAGAAACCGAGTCTAGAGGACATGATGCAGCAGTTGGTTGTAAGCAACCAACAATTGGCAACAAACCAGAATTCATTTATAAGCGATCGGCGAAAATTACAGTTGGAGTCATCGTGACGGCTATGAGCGAACACATGAAAGTAATGGAGAATCAGATTGGTCAGCTAGCTGTACAAGTGAATGCGCTACAAAAGACGAACGGTGAAAACGGGCCAAAGAAAGAGGATCTCGCGACCGAGCTCGCGACCGCGAGCCCGACCGCGAGGAATCCTACAGTGTGCAGCGAGGAGGACTTGGCGGCGGTTCGTGGGCGCGACAAATCAAGACGCGCCCACGAGAAGTCAGTCAGAGGGCCCCGCGAGCGACCTAGCGGTCGCTAGTCATACTGAAGCGGCCGCTAGAAACCAGGCAGTAACTCCAATAGCCGTTATTCACGCGTACATTCCTCCGGTAGACTGCTATTTGATCACGACCACTGCTGCTACACATGTCGCATACTTAGAGGGCAATCGACCTGTCGATAAGAACGCGAGAAAGAAGAAGTGGACTCGGCATGGAACTCCGAGTGAATCATCCAAGTTTGGGGGGGGCCACTTCCACGCTCAGTGGTGGTCAACGGTGAATGCGAAATACAAGGGAATTCGCAATTTTGGAAGGAAGTCCGTTGCTACCAAAACGCCGGATTGACAAGGTTAGTGATGGTCTAGCTAAAGACGTTAAAGTAAGCACTTGTTGGGAGGTAACCCAACGTTTTCTTTGTTTTTGTTTTTTTTGTTTTGTTTTGTTTTTCGTTTGTGTTGCTTTTTGTCGTCTTTTGTTTTTCTTTTCGTTGTTGTGTCTGTCGATCAACGAGTTGAAGTGAAGTGTGTTAATCCATGTGGCAATGAGCGATAGAAAATTTTTGTGAAATTTAATGATAGTGCGCATGATATGTTAGAAAATGACGCATGAATGACGTGAGATGGCTTAGGCTTGTTGTTTTCACCATTTGCTTATCTGTGAGACTTGAGCTTTGTATACATATCTTGATCTGCTTTTAATTGTGTGATATCATGCATGTGATTATCTTCTAGAACTTGCCGTTCTTACGTGTCGAGACCGCAATATGTGTTTCGAATTTGGAAAGGATAAAAGGCCATCTTTGTTAACCACATATTCACCCAAACACTAACCCGATGTTATATACCATTTGTCGCCTTCTTTGAGCCTTTATTAGACTTTTTCTTTCGATTAACCGGATGATAGGAGGCGAGGATGGATATGGGAATCAAAAGGGGTTGAAATTTTGATGTAGTTATGACGAGAAAAGTGTCTTTTAGAAAAATACGTCTGTGGTAAAGAATAGTACCTTTGTTCGTGAAAATTAAACCCTATAAGCTCTAGAAAAGAAAAGAAAAAGAAAAAAATGTTAAGTTCATTTTGAGTGTTGAGCATAAAGGGTCTTCAATCGAAGTGTAGGTACCTTATGAGGCATAAAACGTCAATTTAGCACGTTGGGAAAGAAGAGGAAAATGGACAAAGTCCATATGTGTCGAAATATATAAATGGTGGTGCTTGGAGTTT
The DNA here is from genome assembly GCA_036937905.1 of Salvia rosmarinus. Classification (NCBI taxonomy): domain Eukaryota; kingdom Viridiplantae; phylum Streptophyta; class Magnoliopsida; order Lamiales; family Lamiaceae; genus Salvia; species Salvia rosmarinus. The sequence continues at coordinate 58,388,582 of CM072820.1, forward strand.
ACTTGAGTCACTTAGCCATATATTATCCTACCTTAACCAATGTGCCTACATTATAACCTATCAAAAGACCTCTTTGATCCTTATTTGAACACATTTGACGCGGTGGAGATGTTAGAGAAACGGCAAGCCTATGGTAAGATGTTGCATTGCATTGATCGTTGAGTGTATACACGTCCTTAATTTCTTTATGAGTTTGAGTGTATCCTATATATTCTACACACATGCCGTTGTGAGGGTTGAAATAAATGAGCTTTTGCCCTCGATAGTTGTTTGCGTTGAGTGGACTAACGTCGTCATGTGCACTAATGTTTTTGAGCGTTGATATGTTTCGGAGGCCTAGAATGGTTATCCTCTTTGCTACGCTCGTTGATCTTTCGTTTGTCTTTCATTCGCTTTTGTTTGAGGACAAACAATGCTTTAAGTTTGGGGTTTGATAAACGCGCATTTTACACGCTTATAGTTGCTATTTGAAGATGAGTTTAGCTCGTTTAATGTGCGTTTATGTATCGATTCTTAATGTTTCATCTATTTCTAGAAGATATTGCTCTTGGGTGTTATTTTGGTGTTTTGTAGGTTTATGTGTTGAAAATCGAAGCAAGGAACGAAGCACGAACAAAATGAACAATGGTCCGGTTTCTAGCGACCGACTAGCGGTCGCTAGGCTGGTCATGAGGCAAACCGGCGAGCGCCGGAAGAGCGCGCCGCGACCTCGTGCCCGCGAGCGGCTTCAGCGTCGGGAACTCATCGGACGATTTCGCGACCAACCCATGCGTCTAGCGACCGCTAGTCGGGTCGCGAGGTACAAAGCGAGCGCAAGAGGCGATCGCGGGCGAGAAGGCAGCGAGACTTACCTCGCGACACACCTAGCGACCGCGAAGAGTGGTCGCGAGACGGCGGCAGCAGAAGAAAATTAGGGTTTGGGGTGTGCTATATATATGGCAACACCCCACTCGCTACCAAGACCCCAATAGACCCCAACACGCCTGGACCTATTTTACTTGAGTTTTTCTCGGTTTTCCATTCTTTAGCTTTAGTCTTCGTTTCGTTTAATTCTAGTATTGCTTTTACGTTGTTTTAGTTTAGTTTATTGTTTCGTTATCGATCGGAACGTTTTGTCCGATCGTTTTCCTTTGTTTTCCGTTCGTTCGCTTGGAATTGGATTCAAGACCAACCTTTGTTCATCCGACGCTTCCCTACGGGTTTTATATATTCAATTTCTGTCTTTATGGTTAAATCGTATTTCATTCCGTTTATTATGTCTGGCTAGTTTTCCGTTCTAATCCTAGGGTTTGCATGATTCGATCCTATATGTTGTGATTCCTGCTATTGTTATTTACCTTCCGGGCATTGATTCATGATTCGATTGTGCTTATTTATATGTGTTGATTTCGATCAATCTTGATGCATATCTAGTTGTCGGTTAATGACGAATCAGTATTAATTGTCAATCGTTATCGAATGCATGATACGAATGAGCCTTGAGTCGAATCGAGATAGGACATTCGTAGGAAGCATATTCTTAGTGATCCTTTTGAGTTGCTTATTTTCCTCTAGAGGCGAATCGTAATAGGAAAATTAGTAATCAATCGCCGCAATTGTCGAATCAAGTTGTTGGTTATATATGTGATCTTCGTCTTGTCTCGGATTAAAGCGGTTAGTAATAAGCGGGATAAACATCGTTGTGGATAGGATTGGTGTATCCCAGGGTTAGTCTTTCTTCGTAGTTATCTATCGTGTTTTTATTGCGTTATTTATATTTACGTTTGGTTACCTTTGCTTTGGATTAAATTCAAGCCCTTAAACCTCTCACCCAAATTCGTGCTTGAATAATGATGAATAATCGTTGAGCTAGCTTCTATGTTTTCGTGATACAATCTCGTGGATACGATACTTAAACACCCTATCATTACACTTTTACGTGTGAAAAGGAGGCGATCAAGCACGCTGCGGCGTACACCGCCGAGCGCCAACGTCTGCCGAGACGTCTTCGCCACCGCCGAAACTTCGCGATCATGAATACGCTATGACGCGGGTGTGTCTCGGCGAACGCGCCCGTCGCCCGCTAGCTCGCGACTGACCGCGTTGCTTGCGGTCGAAACTTCGCGACCGCTAACTTTCCGCAAGGCGCCGGGGTTTCGCGCGACGCAGCGCCGTCGCCGCCCGCTACCGCGATCGCCCTCGCGACCGCGAGGCTCGCCATGAAACCGCCGAGGGACACCATGAGACTGTTTTTCCCCATCGCCTCGTCTTCGTGCTTTGTCTTCGTTCTTTTTTACGGATAAGATTTCTGAAAATAAATCTAATCTAACCACGGTTTTCTCGTGGTGAAAACAAAACCCAACAAAACAAAAACGAGCCACGATGAAGCAGCGTAATCACAATTAATCAAACGCACGTAATAATCAAACGTGAATTAATCCAACAGAGCCAAGATACTGATCCCAGGCTCTGATACCAATTGTAGGGAAATCTAGGTTAAGCCCTCGCCCCGAGGATCTATCTTGGATATTTAATTCACCATACATTGATTATAATCCTAGCATGCGTCTATATAATTAATTGCAACACGTAGAGATTTTCTCGTGTTTACCTTTGAATCTGTCGAGGTGGATCGGGATGAACGGATCGAACGGATCGAGACTCGTGCTTTGACCTTCTGGACTGTATCCCGGTTACCCAATCTCCAACGTCGAGTGAGGACGATCTATGGAGAATGCTTCGGAAAAATCACCCTATGCTCTCACTTCATAATTTTCGAAACTCTCTCAATTTCTTGTGAGATGGAAGAAAATTCTATGAGGATTAATGAACATTAACCTAGACTTTATCTCATACCTTATATTTATAATGCACTACCTTAATCCCATATGGAAATTACCATAATCCTATATGAAAATTACCATAATACTTTATGGAAATTACCATACTCCCAGGATTATTACCATACACCTAGGATTATTACCATAATCTTATATGGAAAGGATCTATGCATATACCATAAATATAATAATATCCTTGTAGGATAAAGAGAATAAAATCTTTCCATAGAGAGCATAGTGGACCGATTTTCCTCCTAAGCAACGGGCCCTGGATGGGCCGGCCAGGATCAAATGCTGAGGAATAAAGATGCGCCTCAAATAAATTAATTATCTTATGTTCACCGAACATAAATTAATTTATAAACATTCGATCATGCCACTAGAGAAAGAATGCTGACTTACCCCTTTATTACCGAAGTTGAGTCGGGCTTGCACTTAGACATTACGAATCCCCGTATTTAAGATATCGAACGTCCATTAATTATTTATAGCATTCATCGCTTAAAATAATTAATAACTTCATTTCCTTAAGTAGTACCACTCAACCTTATTATTGTACTTGAGCTAACTCAACTGCGCAGGTTTAGTACAATAAACCTTTGAGCTCCTTAAGGGACGCCATCATCCTAAACGGATACGGTGACTCGACTGAGATAACTAGCGTGACATACAAGACCGCCACCACCCAAAATACGGAGAATCTTGGGTTAGAACATATAACCTCACCCATAACAAGTCAAAGTGATGGTCAAGAACTCATACTCACCTAATACCTTATCGAGGTTTAGATCATCGTAAGTCACCGAGATCTTGGTTCTTCATGACGGTCGAAGAAGAACACATCTCATCGTGATCCTTAAATACGTCGAGACGTATCAAAGATAGACAAGCAACTAAGTCAAGTCACTTCTTATCTATCTGCGGCTAAACCGACAACTCGTCCTTAAGTTGTCTCGGTGTGAAACTTTTATATCTCATTAATCGACCAATCATACGGACTTCGTGATCTTCTACACACCGTATGATCTAACTTATATATGAGATAAGGGACACGGATATATGCAATCAAGTATTCAAAGCAGATAGGAGATTGTAATAGTGGTAACAGGAAACATTGTATACAAGCTCAACCAAACCGCCAAGATACAAATCCAACACCTAGGCCATCGTGGCGGCAATATTGGGTGCCCGTATCATTGAGGCGGGCGTGTCTAGAATTTCTCCGGAGAAAGGGAGATGATTCGCGTGCGGTCGAACCCCGGAGATCGTTGCCATCTCTTTCCGGAGGGGTGGGGGATCGATAGCGGCGCCTATCGTCCCTCCGAAGGGGAGTTCGACTCCGCCTTTCTTCTCTCTGCTTTGCTCGGCTCTCGGTCGGCATAACGAGGTGGAGAGCGGCTCCGCGAATGGCGGGGCGGCGGTGGCGGCGGCTCGTCCGCGGTGGCGGCCCGCGAATGGGGCGTGGCTCGGCGCGTGAGCGGCTCCGCACGCCGAGGTGTGATGCACGTTCTCGGCTATCACGCCGAGGTGGCGCTCGGCTTTCGGAGGGCGACCTTGGCGGCCGTGGTATTGATTCGGGGCCGCGAGGCCCCCGCCTTTGTCCTCTGGTTGAGAAGCTTTGGAATTAGCGAGGTTGGCGTTGAGGAACTCGGTCGCGGCTCGGCCGAGGACCTCGTGGGACGAGTGAGCTGTTTGTTCGCCCTCGTTGAGGTCGGCATCTCCCTACGTTAGGGAGGCGGTCCCGAGGGTGTATGGAGACGTTTTCCATGTTGCCTCGTGAGTGTGGCGCTGTGGCGTCTCGCGATCTCCTTCCCGCGACGCCGAGTGACCACCGGTCGCCCTCAAGACGGTTGTTGCCGGCGTGGACGGCGGTTGTGCGTGTTCTCGCCATTAAGTTGTAGAGGAAGCGAAGCTTTCTTGTTCAGATGTTCCCACAGACGGCGCCAATGATAAATCTAATTACGGAGTGTGCAAGATTTATGTAAGGCAATAAAGAACACCGAGGCTTTTACGTGGTTCGATCGCTAATGAGATCTACGTCCACGGAGGAGTGTTTCCTCAATACTTTCACTATGATTTGAGTACGGTGAGTGTAGTTACAAGCTCTTAGTGTTCGATAAGTTGTCAACCCTTCTCATCGTCAATTTTCCTTCTATTTATACAACTCGAGCTCGCAATCAAGGCGTGCTCAACCTCTCCATTGGTCGTGACTCTTCCTCTAGCGTGCCTCCATTGTCGGGCTCTTCCGGCGTGTCCTCCATCGGCGGGCAGGACTTCGCCTACGTGCGCCACGTGGAGGTGGCGCGACTTTGGTTACGGGGCGATTAGGGCTCGCCTTGGGCTCAACCGCGTGGGCCCGCTATCAACGTTAGGCCCACTCGTTTGGGCTCATTAGTGGGCCGATCGGTTGGGCCATATCCCATGAGTTAACTACGTTATGCGTAACTAGTTTGTTGCAATTGTCTTTATTCGATAATATGATAAATTTAATCTTATATGAAGCTAATGCTGATTGTACCAAAACAAAAACATTTCCAGATATGACAATTGTTCTTTTGAGTAAATTGTTTGAACTTAATTGACACAAACAAAGTTAGAATTACTTCCTAGATAACAAAAATTCAACTATTTTTTATTAATTATTGACTTCATATTTTATTTGAATGCATGTTTGCACATTACGTACATTCTTTAACCCAAAAAAAAAAAAGTTTAACTGTTTTCCACATGCTACACCTATTAGATTTAGGGGTGAGCATTCGGGCGGTTCGGTCCAAAACCAAACTGAACCCGAAAAACCGAATTTTTAAAAACCCAAACCGAACCGAACCGAATTAATGTACAAAACCGAATCAAACCGCATCAAATATTCGGTTTGGTTCGATTCGATTCGGTTTTAACCGAATTAAAATTAAAATTAATATAAATATTATAATATATATAATATAATATATAAATATAATTATATATATATAAATATATATAATATTAACCAATTTAAATATTAATAATATAAATAACACATATATATATAATATATATATATATAAAATAAAATAAAATATAATAATAATTAATTCGGGCGGTTCGGTTTAAAAACCGAATTTTTAACTAAACCAACCCGAACCGAATTAATTCGGTTTGAAAATTTGAAACCGAACCGAACCGAATTATCGTTTAAAACCGAACCAAACCGCCCATTTCGATTCGGTTCGGTTCGGTTTTTCGGTTCGGTTCGGTTTTTGCTCACCCCTAATTAGATTCTATCCAATTACTGAATTAATTTGACTGTTCCACTATTTTTATAAATTATGTGCAAATAGACAGTAATTTTGATGATTCCACCACCTTTTTGTTGTATGCAAGTACACAATAGTTGTTATTCTTGAAAATGAATAATCAAATATAGGGCAAACATTAATATAGTTTTTGTTTTCAAATCGAATATAAAATAGTTAATTAATGAACTGTCCAATATTAATATCTGATTTTTCTACAACCACAATTTACAATACGTAAGTTACTAAAAATAGCATTTCAATTTAAAATATGATTGATCAGATTTAAATGAGAAAAATATACGATAAAAATCAAGCAATGCTTGTGTTATACTATCTTATAGTTCTGTCAAGCAAAATTCATGCTCATATTCAAATTCAAAGTTCATAACTATAGAAAATACAAATATAATGAGACACGTCACATGGTTTACAGCTTAAACACACGATGCCATTTTCTTCCTCGGCATACGAATTATCCGCACCACTTTCTCCTATAATTGGTAATTCCTTAACAATTCAAGAAACTCCTTCCATCTATAAATCACTTCCTCTACAAATGCAATATAACGAAGAAAATGGCGGCATTAAAATTAAACCAACGTAACAAATACAAAAACGATAATATTCTCTGCAGCTCTCTCTCTCTCTCTCTCTCTCTCTCATAGCTTTAGCTGTTCATACGAACAATACTTTAATATAAAATTCCACCATTTCCGTACTAATTTTTATTCTTGACATCGCAAATTACCGAATACTTAACAACTCCATTTCTCTTTACTTCAATCTTCAATCCCCTCCTCTTTTTCTAAAACACACACAGAACACACACTCACAAAGCAAAGTGAGATGGAGAAGCAAAAGAGTTTCTCCGTGAAACCCATCAAATTCTTGGTCTCCTCCTTCACTATTACTTTCTCAGTAATCTTTGTCATCTTCTGCTTCACTTGGGTTTTCAAATCCACCACTCTAATTCAACTGGGCTCCCAAAATCTTGATGGGCAGAGTTCCACAGGATTCAACAACACTTCCTCGGAAAATATGCTTAAACATTCAATCTTGATGGAGAAAAATTATGTGGCGGGCGAGAATTCCTCGTCATCTCAAGCTTCTGCTGACGTGGCAGAAAGCAAAGGTAACTTGCCAACTGCAAATTCTAGCTCGACCCCTTTTGGTAATGATAATCTGTTTTTTGATGGTGTTAATGTTTCGGATAGTACTAAACCAACTGTAGAAGTTGAAAATCTTGATGAAAAAGTTCAAGAATTGAATGCTATGGTGGTGGATGGAGTTTCTAGTGAGAGAGAGTTTAGGACAGTTTCATCTGATGAGAGAGAAGATAGTTCAATCCGAAGTAGTGTTGTTGGTAATGGTAAGAGCAAAGTGGAATTGGATTGTGATGTTACAAGAGGGCATTGGGTTTTTGATGAGAGCTACCCTTTGTACACAAATGCTACATGCCCCTTTATAGATGAAGGGTTTGGGTGTGAGAGTAATGGGAGGTTAGACAAGGATTACATGAAATGGAGGTGGCAACCTCAAGATTGTGGCATTCCTAGGTAAGGCCTAAACATCTTGAATTGGTCGGAAAACGAATTTGGAGATTGGATGTATGAACTGTGTAATGAAAAGATGTTTTGTGTAAATGTTTGTAGGTTCAATGCAAGTAAAATGCTGGAATTGATTAGGGGAAAGAGGTTGGTGTTTGTTGGTGATTCACTCAATAGGAATCAATGGGAGTCGATGCTTTGTTTGTTGATGGGAGGCGTGAAAGATCCGAAGAAGGTGCATGAGGCTCGAGGGAGGAAGATAACGAAAGAGAGGGGGAATTATTGTTTCCAGTTTGAGGTAACTTTGCTCAAAACTTTTCTAGACTTTTGATGATTGATTGTGTATGTGTTGTATTGTTGAAGGTTTCATGTTCGTTGTTTTGTAGGATTACAAATGCACGGTTGAGTTTTATGTTTCGCACTATCTAGTTCACGAGAGTAAGGCGAGGATAGGCAAGAAGAAAGGGCAGACATTGCGGATTGATGCCATGGATAAAGGATCATCACGATGGAAAGGGGCTGATATTCTAGTGTTCAATACTGCACATTGGTGGAATCATCAGAAAACGAAGGCTGGGTAACACCTTCTTTTACGGATAATTTCTTGAAAATATTTCTAAGCATCTGTGCCCTAGTTAGTGTAAATGTAATATATGAAGATCATAACATCTTATGATGCTGCAATTTGTGTTCTAGTTCAACCCTTACAACACACACGACCGGAACATGTGGTTTTCTTCATATTGAATGTGCTTTGTGATGGGAAATTTTGTTGCATCTCTTATGAGTTATATTTGATGAAAGGATTAACTACTACCAAGAAGGCAACCAAGTCTATCCGCGCCTTGATGTCACAACGGCCTTCAAACGAGCTCTACTCACATGGGCATTGTGGGTTGACAAGAACATCAATCCACACAAAACGCGTATATTTTTCAGAAGTTCTGCTCCTGCTCATTTCAGGTCAGTGTCAAAACACACTAAGAAGTTGAAACTTTCATTATATCATCAAATTTCAATGATCAATGTGGTGTTTCCTCGACAGCGGGGGCCAATGGGACACGGGAGGCCACTGCAGAGAAGCCTTGCGACCCATAAATGAGACGTTCATCTCTGTCTACCCGGAGAAAAATCTGATTGTGGAGCAGGTCTTGAGGAAGATGAAGACGCCCGTTACCTTTCTGAATATAACGCATTTGTCAGATTACAGACCAGATGCTCATCCGTCTATATATGGAAGAAAGGCGATAAATCAAGGCGTTCAAGATTGCAGCCATTGGTGCCTGCCTGGTGTTCCGGATATCTGGAATGAGTTGTTGTACTATCATTTGCAGTCAAGAAGCAAGGCCATTTTGTGAGTAGGAAATATTTTTGTGTCGTTTAATTCTTTTATTGTGGTTTTCCCTTTTCTCTTTCTCAAAATAGAGTTAGGCCGTAACTGTAAAGTCTGAAAGTTTTAACCTTTGACTAATTCCTCACTGCCCACAGCTTCAGGTTCTTAAGAAAATACTCCGTATTATTGATTTATTGTAGAATCCAATATACATAGCTTCCAGCTGGTTCTGTTCTGTATTTGGTGAAATATATCATTATAAATCTATATTGGGGCTGTGTCTCAAACCCGGACCGGGCATCAAACTTGTTACTTTACTAGCTAGATCGGATGAACCGCTTTGGTAAAATCGATCGACTCGTAAATATTTTATTTATTTATTTATATAAGCATATTATAACATATAAATGCTCAACTAGTTGCTTACATTTGAAAACTAATTAAGTTGTTAAAAGAAAATATTCATTTATACCAATCCAGATTGATATTTGTTCAACACCTTAAGCAAATCAAAGTATGTCCATGAAAAATATTAGCTTAAAAAACAATGAACACCACTCCCATGAATGTCAATTCTACCATCAAAACTTTTGAGGTAGCACCAATAATTATCTCATCATTATTTTCTATATACGAAGATATTTATCACTCAGTAACAATTTATTGCCTAGACGCATTTATATCTCACTGGCTAAATTACACACTTTCAAAGATAAAGTAAAATTTATCTTTTGTCATCCCCAACTAAATTCAATTTACATTTACTAACCTAACATTCACAGCCACATTTAACAACCTGAATTTTGCGATTTCACCACTTTACAACCTATAAGCTTTCACCGGCTAAATTTCTCACCAAATTTACTTACCTGCAAATTTGAAAATACTGTCCAACAACTTACACTTGAGGAGGTGATTGAGCTAATAGCTATATAATGATACATAATGATAACGAAGAGAGCGCCTCCTCAACCAGATTGGTGATTATTTGCTCGATCAATAATGATCACGGACAAGAGCGCCTCCTCAAGCAGATTGGTGCTTCTTTGCTCGACCATGAGGTAGTGGTGAACCATCTCTCTTTGAAGCCTCGGGCTTCCGAGCCCAGGCGGGTGCTTGATCGGGACCATATCGATAATCGTAGAAAAGCTCTTCACCAGCCTGGATATGCTCGTTGGCATAGATGCCTACTCGGTGATCACCAGCCACCAACATTACCTGCATAACACATCCTATCTCAGATAAGTGGAAAAGTGCATTGTCGTAGAAGAAGATCAATGGAAGATGAATACCTTCGCATAGCAGTTTGGATTTGACGAGTGGTTTGCAAATTTCAGCTTGTCTCCCTTGCGGTATGCATCAAGGACATACTGAAACAAGAGAACTCCATAAAATGTCGTACATGGCCACCCAGATATAGAGGCTTTCTACATATTGCTTTACATTAGTTGCTAACATACATTCATACTAAAAATTGCACCAAAAATATTTCTGCCTACTGCTACATGTTAGCCTTGACACGTTCAAAACTAAGGTTCAATGGTCAATGGCTGCCCTTAGCTGACAGATATCGAATTTACCTAAGGATTATTTTTTTATTTCTCAGCATCATACATTCTAATTCTCTGATGTCCAGTTACCATTTGTTTGGGCAAGAAGATTTTTTTATCATGAATATAAGTAGTTATTTCAATTGGCTCATTTAATCATGGTATGTAAAGTTTCATGTTATCATCACAGATATTAAGCAAAAAGTACAGAATATGAGATCGGTGATTTGCAATCTTCCTCTACTGCTATTGTATTTTGGTGGAATGGTGTAAAGAACAAATTCATAGGAAAAAGAACTGATATTTTGAAATAATTAAAGCAAAGGCGATTATCTGCCAAGAAGATGTTACTTACCTTATCATTCAAGTCAAAGAGGAAGGATGAATTTGCACGATCATATATTTTTCCTCGCTTATCAGCTTCTTGATGGGAGATCAGTTCACCGGTATATTCTCCAAGGTAATCATTTTTATTGACGGGATTCTGAAATTACACAATCCTAATGTAACCATTACACGACTGCAATCATGATATAATGCTGCAGTTATTTATTTAATACCTTAACAAATGCTCCCCAACCAGCAACTTCCGACTTTGCCAAGAGGATCTATCAATGGAAAAGCAAGTGGTTTTCTAGACAGTGAAATTACATGGGAGAAGGATTGTAAAATTAGATATGATCCAAAATCAGTTACCCTTTGCCGTTGCTTCAGAAGGAGCTTCATGTTGCCACACTGACTGTCTCCTCGTCTTGGTGGTTCCCCAAACAAACCGTCACCACAGCTGCACAAAGTTCAAAATTATTTGGAAAATATTCTTCATCAAAATTTATAATAAACTTGTCCCAAGGCATCCAAATATTCTTATTTTTCTCTTTGGACGTATTAAAGATGAACAGAGCCAAAGCGGAACCTAAAAAGTATAATGTCTTGAGAAAAATGAGACTGGAGTAAACAAGTATGCACCAATCTGTGCGTGTCCATGGAGAGCGAATGGATAATATTGGGGCAAATAATCAGTGTCACAAAGAATTGGTGCAAATAACCAGTTTCACTAACAAAGTTGAAGAGACAAATACACATGAAAACTAAATACCTAACCCAACAATTCCGGCAAACATCTGGGTCACATTCACGTCCAGCTGCAAAGCATGGGCATTGCCGGCTTTTACATTGACTTTTAGCACAATGACACCCTCTAAAGCGATTTTTGCAGCTTTTTGAGCACCTGAAAGTAAAGATAAATGAATAAACCAAATCTAATCCAATAAACCAAATCTAATCCAACCTCGTAAAAGAATAAAACAAGGGAACCACACACAGTAAGGATGTTGGCTAAACGACATGCTGGGGAACAGCTATGCAATGAATACATCCAGTCACCAAAGATGTATCACATTAAATCCTGAGAATAGAACTACATATTCTCAATATCATTGAATGAAAATGCGATGAAAGTTTAAGTACCCGCAGTATTTATCACAGCAAGTTCCGTTTTGGAGGCAAGAACACTGCTTTCCACATGTTGGCTGACAACTACATGGAGAATATTGCTTACATGGCAGGTCTTTTCCATCCGCAATCCTTCTCCACAAGGACGGATGACCAGCAGACTTCCATGAAGACCTAACCTTGCGCACTCTGCCCCTTTTACGACATATTCTTGATTTGACAGGCATATCTGGCTCCTGATATATCAACAGTCAAATCAATCATACATTTAGCAGCCTGACCTATGTTTCCAAGAGTGAATCGTCAAACAAATTGTTAAGCCATTTAACCAATTTCAGCACACAGAAATAGCAGGTGTAGTTCCTGTTCCTTCTCCCTCCAAACTCGAAAAAAGACCTCTTGGATGCATTAGGACGGGAAAAATCTCATGCCTTGCTATAACATAAGCAATCAAATGTGCTTACTACGTACTTAGATATTTTGTCTAGTGATCCAAATAATACTTAATTGTCAAGCAAAGTTAAGAAAAGGCTACAAACCATGGGATCCATGTCATCCCTCACGGAATCTTCAAAATATGAGTTTGGCATAGCTGAAGATCCATGAGACATCACGGCTCCATCACCATACATGTAATTAGATACTTCCTTGCAAGTTCTCAGACCAGGGAGCAAATTCCGAGCTATAAAACAACTATGGAACATGACATCTGTATTAGCTCTACAAGGTGCAATATTGCAAAAAAGGTTGTAAAACAAAGTTTAAGAGTTCCTAGAAGTACAAGAAAGACATGTTTATCAAATATATTTGTAAACAGATGATATAAGAACTCCTAAAGTACAAGATAATTACTACCAAGATCGAATGCTACCATATAATATATCCTAGATTTGTGACTGCAATCTTGTTGCTCTGCTTTATCCTCAAATTGGAATACAACTCAACTGACTTCAAATCCTGTTATCGGTAGGAGAATTAAGCAAGATTTTCGTACTTAAATCTGTTATACAGTTGATATGTTAAAATAATCTTATATTTTTACATTTCCCTCGTCCCTGTTTAACTTCCTGATACTTTCTCACCCGTGTATTAGAGATGTCTGGGTGCTCCTTTGCTTATGATATGAGAGCCTTAATAAGCAAGTTCAAATTTAACTTAAAAAACCTCTGATGCGATAAAATTCAATATCCTTTGCTTATGATATGAGAGCCTTAATAAGCAAGTTCAAATTTAACTTAAAAAACCTCTGATGCGGTAAAATTCAATACCAGATACGACCAAGATGATATTGCTGACCATGAAATAGAGTTTCACATACCTATTTCTTCCAAATATTTCTAAACCCTTCAGGTACAAGTCTTTCTCCAAAGGGTTCCAATTGCTCCATTCATGTGAAGCTTTGATTGAATTTTCTATAGATTTGCTTGTATGCTTCAGAGGGAGCTCAGTGATATTATCCGTGGCAGCTTTCTCGATCTCATCACTAGTCTCACTCTGGGGGCAATCACTATAACTTATGTTAAAAGCACGCACTGAACTAGATGTAGACCTCTCAGGCTCGTATTCACGGGATACATCTGCTTCAAGGACCTTGTCCACCAGAGTTGCACTGTAACCCACAGGATCTGGATTGGCCAACTTTAATATCCTATTCGATGAACTTGGTAATTTGTTGGAAGCCACTTTTGATGCTTTATCCAATGAATTTGAAGATTCAAGTACCACGGCGTTTCCTTGGTTTTCCAGATGATGTTCTATCACGAATTTAAATTTTCATGAGATGATCTTAAAACATTTTGACATAGAAGATACGGCAAAAAGAAACAAGTACATAATTTTTACCTTGATGAATGACATATGGAGGCAAGGGGGATCTGCCTTCCTGACCGGGTGCATTATGTGCGTCCGACATATCTACATCTGATTCTGAATGCTTTGGCATGTCTTTGAAACAATTTGACTAGAAGGAAACAAGATGAAATTTGCCACAAAGACAGCATTAAGTTATAAACTTAGAAATATGTTACCATTTGGTCTGATGATAAGTGATAACTGATAAGTGCAACAATATCAACTAACTAGAATTATCTCACAAAAAACTAGACATAAGAACTAGGCCTTAGAACAGGAAAAACATCATATTCAAAAAATCGAAGTTGGTTGGGTCTCTTTTATTTTCTCTGGAACACTAGCAATTCTAATTTCTCAGCATGCACTATAAACAATTTCTCCATAACTTGCTAATACCACTAATTTTTAAAAACAAAATCCTTGAAGTTTTACAGGCGTTGATACTGCTTCTTTTAGAATTTCTAGACTCTGATTGCATGAAATATTTCATGCTGATTCTTTTGGAAGTTCTAGTAACTGATTGCATGAAACTGTATTGAGATTAAAAAAACGGAGATAGCCAAGTCTTATACTTCTCACATTCGAAAATAGTCTAATACAATGGAGATTCTTTGACAATACCTGAAGATAACATTGATCTCCACATGGCTTACAGTCCTCTTCTGTATCAAATTGGAAAATTTGCTTTTCATTCTGCCACCCGTAACTTATTCAAATCAAAATATGAGAAATATCTCAAGCACTGAATAGAACCCAAGCAAACTTTTTGCTTACAGGATAGGTTGGAGCTTGGGAACAACCATGTAAACGGCAGTCAAACACCTGTAACAAAGAAGAATACATATGCATGTAATAAAAAATATATAATGTGAAACCCACAAGCTGATTATGATATTTATGTATTCTGAAAGTTCAGGTTTAGCACACTGTGTTACCGAACTATACAACATAACCAACTTATATTTTATTTTTTGGGGGGTGAAAATTGTCTGCTACACTACAAGAATTTTAACACTACCACCAAGTTGTCAACGCTGGTGGATTAGTCCATCGAGATTTCATTAAGTGCATGCTACATGATATTTGTACGGGTAAACGTCTTGGTTAAACGATTTTTACATACCATCTATGTGAGAGGAACCCCATGATATACTAGAAAGCAGCAAACATTTGATGGTACAGTGTGAAAATGAGGAGTTCAGATGGAAAAGTATAATATAAGTTGATATTATGTGAACTGGGCACAACTAAGATGGGTTGCTAACCATAATATTTAATAAGAAGTCTGAGCTTTGCAATGTCAATTTAAAGAACAAAATGTAAAAATAAATAAATAAATGTAGCTTCTTGATACCATTACAAAAAAAAGGAAGGAGAACTCACAAGCCAAGACCACATACCAGACAACGGCGGCAAAATAGATTATCAAAAGAATCTAAAGCAGCACTGAGGCTTTGGTCCAGGGTTATATTATCTTCAGATCTCTCTTCCTTCAAAGGTTTCTTCTGCATCTCCATTTGTTGATCTGTTTCCATAAGCATAGTGCAACGCTCCTGCATATCATGGGAATGAATACATCTGAACAATAGAAAAGAGAATTTTGCAAATGTCATTTTTTTTTATTAATCTAATGTTCTCCTTGAAAAAAAATTACTCCCTCTGTCCCATTTAACATGTCTCACTTTCCTTTTTGGGTTATCCCATTACAAATGTCTCATTCCATTTTAGGAAATAATTATCCCTTCAAAAAGTGTGGGCTCTACCCACTTTTTAACACTTTAACTACTTTATACATTTCTCCTAAATACCCGTGCCCAAAAGAAATGAGACACTTTAGGCGGGACGGAGGGAGTATAAAGCAAGAGAAAACCACCCCAGAATTATTTTCTCTTCCAAATTGTTAAAGGGTTTACACAGAGAAATTACTTGAATTTCCTGAGAGGATCCTCCAACAAACTGGGTCAGCACATCAAGAACTTCATTCCCTATCCCACACTCTAAAAATGCCACACTGCGATTCCAAAATAACATACCATAATTATGAGTTCTCAAAGAAAATAACATGCCCATATAAAAATAAATAAAAAACAAATTAAAATAATATTTTGAACCAATGGCAAACAGCTCATTTGCATCAACATTTTTGGAAAAATTATTAGAACCCCTGGCATTTCAGTATGATTACCCAAACTGGCTCAGTCAAATTTGAACATTAAAAATATGCACATCAATCATAAAAATGTGTCTCTTGCTGATTTCAATAAAATGAAATAGAAGGTTCAAGAGCTACAATCACAGATATGACATCAATGAATTAGGTCCCATTAGGGACAACAAATCCAACATGAGACATAATGATGCTTAAATTCTACTGTACCAAACTTCTTGGAAGCACTAAAGGCATACAAACTGACCGCATAAGCCGATCCTCCCCTTCAGAAAATTCACGTTTCTCACCCTCCAGTGGCACCAGATCATCTTCACTGTCACTACAGATCAGTGCCTCACTACCATGCTGATCATAGTAAATGCGTCTGCGCCCTAGTACTGACTGATCATGAGC
Source organism: Salvia rosmarinus (assembly GCA_036937905.1). Lineage (NCBI taxonomy): Eukaryota > Viridiplantae > Streptophyta > Magnoliopsida > Lamiales > Lamiaceae > Salvia > Salvia rosmarinus. The sequence goes on from CM072820.1 coordinate 58,404,978, forward strand.
CATTCTTTGATTTCTGTGCTGTGTGAAGAAAACTTGAGTAAATAATAGCAAGAACAAATTTATGTTAAAAGATGAACAATTGCTCCAAGGTATGGCTGCTGATGCACCTAAAAACTAGGAGTAGAAGGGAAAGTTATATCAATAGTAAAGCAATAATTTAACTGCCACATAATAATCTGTAAGTATCGATTCTCTGGGTTCTAATTCATTAAGGAATATATTAGTTGGTCAGGTACAGTAATTTGCTACATAATGATGTGGCTTAGGTTGATCAGATACTTCTATCTCAGACTAGCCTAACTTTGGCCATCACCATGTAGAAATAGATCGTCTAGTTTTATAGCAAAATGTCTGAGCCAATCAAATGAACATAATCTCAATCAAATGTAGTCATACATCAAGAAATCAAAGTAACTTGAAGCATTATATCGTCGGGAGTCTGTGGTCTATACCAGAAAAGTGACAGTCCCTGTCGATATGCCTTGAATCTATTTCCCGTTCGCAGAGTTAGTCGGGTATGCAGTATTGAGCCTTAATACTCGTATTGGGCTGAGCCCATTTGATGTATTCTCTTGTTACTATATATATGGTCTTTGAGAGCTGTAATCTGTAACCTAGTCTCCTAATTCAATATGTTCTCCTTTTCTGCCCGTGGACGTAGCCAACTCATTATTAGTGAACCACGTAAATATGTGTCTTCTTTACGTTTATGTTTCTTAATTGCTCAATAATCCTAATTCGTTACAATAGTCCCAACCTAACTTTGGCCCGTCACTATAAAGAAAGAGATCATCTAAGTTGATCAGATCCTTCTATCTCAGACTAACCTAATTTTGGCCCATCACTGTATACTGTATAGAAAGAGATCGTCTAGATTTATAGCAAAATCTCTGAGCCAATCAAATCAATATAATCTCAATCAACTATAGTCATGCATCAAGACAGCAAATAATTTGAAGCATTATGTCGCAGACGCAGAGAATCTGTGGTTTATACCAGAAAGGTGGATAAACCCAACCTGAATTAGATCTGTGCTGAGAAGAACCTAAGTATCTCCTCTGTGCGCCAACATAATCAAGCATACAATATAATATACCAAGTCTCTAAAGTCCTTTGCTCCATGTAAAAATGTAAGAAACTAATTGCAATCAAGCCCTCAAGATATTATCAATGAATCATTTCATATCAAGGAATAATATATCTCCTCACCTTGCTTAGCCTAACACTTAAATATAATATCAAGCAAGTTAATCTCTCTTGATCATACAAGATGAATATTTGAAAGTAAAAGATAAGAGGATTTCTATATATTCAACCTGAGAACAAAGAGATCAAACAAAAGAAAGAAACTAACAAAAGAAAGAAACTTCACTACAGGCATTATGGAAAAGGAAGAGTAATGATGATAATTTTGGTACCTATCCAAGAAAATCCATGTAGTATAGGAAGGTATCCTCTCGATAAGAGGAAGTTTGGCTGTTGTAGAAAACACAACTTCTTCACTGTTATCACCATCTCTTTCTTCGGATCCTTGAACAAGCCCACTGACTTTGCAGAGAGGATACTTAATTCTCAAAGAAAGGAGGTTGCCTGAACTATTCGTTGTAGTAATTGTAGAATCAGCCCTTGATGCAGCCAAATCTTTGAGGTGAGAAACATAAGATCGAATATTTTTGTTATTGTTTTCAAGTTTTTCCTACAAAGAATAGTGTCTATCAACCATCAGTATTTGGACCAATGCCATCAAGGAAAAGTAAATGATTTTGCACGACCGGCAGTGGAGAAATCAACCAATTAATTCACTCAGGACATCTGGATTTGAGGATGATAGCTCCAGGTTTGAACATGTGGCATTATGATAATAAAATAGAAGCAGCAATTGGACAGAGAGATTGGCAAATAAGAGCAAGAAACAGGTAAAACTCACTCCAACAGAAACAACTCTTTCGGTCTGAATTTGCCTTTTCATCTGTGTGAGTTTCGCAGCCAAGTTTGCTATAGCATCAATACCCTGTTCCCCGTGATGTTTCTGTCAAAGAAAGAGCAGAATCAATCAAAAACTGGACCCATTCTGGAAAAAGGACACTATATATGACGGTCTACAAATTCACTAATCAGATCAACTTCAACCTCGCATTTCAAACGTAATTAAGTTACTAAAAGACTAATCAATAACGAAATTATTTACTACAGAAACCTTCCAACATACATATAGCTCTCCCGCTTCCCCTGCACAGCTGCACTTAAACACTCAAAACAGAGGAAATAATCAAAGATAATTCATCTCGCCAATTCTTCTCTTATGTCATCCCTCAGCAAAAGAGTACAAAAATATAAAAACAAACATCGATTGGATATCCTCGTTTCTCATCAAATTCAAAGACGCTTACAATCTCCATCACCTTCTTAGCAAGTTCTTCATTCAAGTATCAAGCATACCACAAAAATGAGCTCGAAAAACAAACGGAAAACAATTAACTCAATCACCAGACATACGAGCTCAAATTGGGGACAAATTCAACAACAAAATTACTTTATGATCGTAATAAAACCACTTGATGATCGACTTCTGAGCTCAAAATTCACCAAAATAAAATTCAGGAATTCAGATAACGAAACAAAAATTCAGAACATCAAAAGAGAGAGAGAAAATCGAACCCTGAATTTAGACTTGGAGACCATGACTCTGTTTTGACGACGAATTTTTTCTTAGAGCGAGGAACAGAGAGCGCGAGCCAGAGTGAGTGAGAGAGAGAGACATTAAAAGACGAAGTGGCGAGCGAACTCCGTTACAAAGAGTATAACTTATACGGGCGGTGTACATGACCGTATGGGTTGTGGCCTTCAGATCTACCTAGGCGAAAACATGACGCTGAAATAACGGTCCCGATCTTTTCATCAATAGTTGAAACATCTGTTTTTACACGTGGCCCGCGTACAATAGTGAGTGCATGTGAGGGACGGTACACTTTGATGCACATGATAATAAACTTTGTGAACCGGCATAATTTTCTTAGTTTCAACTTTTTTTTTTTTTTTGGGTCAATTAATAAATAAAACCGGCATAATTTAGGCACTTTCGGCTTTAAGATTAACCACTCTACCACTGCGCCAACACACACACACACTTAGTTTCAACTTTTTGCCATTTATATGTGTCCTTGGATAACTTTTGCTTTCATCTTATCATAAAAAGGGTGTGGAAATTTCATTTCAACGCTCCCACTTTATTACCTATAACTTAAATGTAGGGTTGAAGGTTGATTATTTAAAAACTAAGAATATTGTCTAATCTTTAATTTTAGTATGACTTTATTAAATTTTGCTATATAGCATTTGACATTTTAAAGAAAAGTTAACTAAATCAGAAACTCTAAAAGGAAATAGTTTGAAGCGATCAATAATTACTTATTGCTTTTGCCTAAGGAAAATAAAAAGGAAACATTAAATTTTCTACTATCTACAATGGCCACCATATTTGGATTGCATATATTCAAATTTCAACATAAAGTACATTGGCATACTAAATTGAAAAAAGTAAATTTTAGCGGAGAGCATATTGACGTGTTAACAAAGAAAAGTAATAGTGTGAGTGTTTCACCATCTTTAGGATAACTTCTTATTGACACTAAGTATTGATCCTCATAATTATTTAACTGTTGAACTATCACGATTTATCTTATATTCTATCACTGGGATATAGGGGCTCATTTTCATGCAAAGAAAAGAAATTTTTAACGAGATAGAGGAGCTCCGATGTGAAAGATTTCATTTTTGAAGCAAAGAAAAAGCAAATTTTTAACAGAAAGCACACTAGAGTATTAAATTGGAAAAAAAAAATTGTTCGTGATGACATTTAAAAATATTAATAAAAATCAGTTCAAAACCGTGTCGTATTTACCACCACACAATTTGTTTGTCCGTATAAATTAGAAATCGTATAGAAGAATCGAATCGTACACTTCATAGGTTATATATTCACTTTATTACTCTATTGTAATGTGCTCGGTACAATATTAAACAAAAGTCCAAGTAAACTAGATTTAATTTTATTAATTACTAAGAAATAAAACGAACCAAATATTTATACTATCCTATTGGTAGAGTAGGTTTTCTAAAATTGAAAAGGTTATCAAGTAAAATAAAAATTAACACGACGAGGTATATTAATCTAGGAAAGCCCAAGTAAAATGGGTCCAAAGCGGGCCTAACATGGAACCAATAAGCTATAGGGAGAAGAAATCGGGTCAGATTGCGCCATACCCGAACCCAAAATTTTGAAGGTATAGGTTCGTCAAAAAAATGATTCTATACATAACTCACATTTTACAAATTATAGCTATCGATTTTATTACTATTTTATCCCATAGCACCAATTATTTATCATCCCAAATTATGATCCGAAGAATTTTGCAGAAGTGGTATCAAAAAGCCGTCAAGGTGACAGTTACCGAGTAATTGACGGAGAATCAAATAGCCGTAACGGCTAATTCCGGTGTACTCTGTCGAGAATGTTCTGCTTCGTGCACCCAACGGCCCCGTTGCGCAAAACCTTCAAAAGCTTGAACATTTCCATAGAATTATTTTTGTCAAAATGTACTTTTTCAAGCAGCCCAAGGCCTACTCTTTAATTTTTTTGATTCGGCCCGGCTCCAATTTTTGGGGCCAATAAAACTATAGACCAGCCCTCCAAAATATGAGACGGAACAAATTTAGCACCTCTACTTGCTAGTCGAAAAGATTATAAATAAAAATCTATACATATATAACTTTTCTATAGGACATACATATAATTTTTATAGAATTTACAGAGATTGCTTGACCATCAATATAAGAGAACCTTTTATTTTTTTATAAATTTTCAATATATTGAAAAGAATGATCGCCAACAAACATATGTAAACTAGTAACTGTGGACATCATCAACTTAGAATCCATATGCACAAACAACATTAATGAGTGTACAAATTCGATTTCAAAATTATAAGAGTATTATACATGTACAGTTAGAGTACAAAAAATGAAAATATTTAACAATTTCAAAACCAGTGTATTATTACATCAAAATACAAGAGAAAATAGAACTCAAAAGATCCGAGGTGCACGCGCTCGTAACCGCTTACTCATATTCCACGTGTCCTGCAAATGCGCCACGTTTCTGCAACGTGGCAAATCTTCATGCAACCACACCACCTATACTTAATATACGCCTCGCTCTCTCTCTGCTCGGACCCAATTTCCAATAAGAAAATCGCATAAAAATGGAAGGCGTGAATGTGTCAACTCACCCACAAATCCCCGGCGAGCCGACTCAGTCGTCGACGGCGCTTCTCGAGAAGGCCACCGCCACCATCCAAGGCTTCGGCCCGATCAACAAAATCCACCAGCACCTCTGCGCGTAATCAAACCCTAATTCAATCATATTATAAATCAATATTCTTACTAAAATTATACATATATATTTACATATGTTGTTGCAATTTAAGGTTTCATTTCTATGGCCACGACATGACGCGGCAGGTGGAGGCGCACCACTTTGCGCCCACCAGAACGAGGATTTCCGGCAGTGCCTCATCTACGACCGCCCCGACGACGACGGCCGCCTCATCGGGCTGGAATACCTGGTGTCGGAGGAGCTGTTTCTGACTCTCCCCGACGACGAGAAGCCGTTCTGGCACTCGCACGAGTACGAGGTGAAGAGCGGCGTGCTCTTCATGCCCGACGTCCCCGGCCCGATCGAGCGCCAGGACCTCGACAAGGTCGCCAAGACCTACGGCAAGGTCATCCACTTCTGGCAGGTCGATCGGGGCGACACCCTCCCCATCGGGATACCCCAAGTGATGATGGCCCTCACGCGGGAGGGCCAGCTCTACGACAATCTCGCCCAGGGTAAATATCACTCTCTACTCAAAAATAAACAAAGCTTTTAAAAAAACTCAGAACAGTAATGAAGTTGGAAATATTTATTTAGATGTCGAGAAACGATACAATGTGTCCTTTGAGAAGGAGAGGGAGAAGCGGGCGAGCATGAAGGGACCGGCTCACGGGATACACCCAATGGCGAACGGTGGGGGGCAAGGGCTGCAGACGGTGCTGAGGGAGGTGGACTGCAAGGCGGCGGAGTCAGTGGCGAGGGTGTTTGTTTGAAGGAAAACGGTGTTTCTGTGTTTTGTTTCGCCGCGAATGTGATAGTGTTCTCTCTCCCTCCATCTCTCTATATTACTTGTAAATATATATATATATATATATATATATATATATGGATTGGTTATGGTGAGAAAACTCATTAATGTACGAAAATACGAATAGTAGCACATCTTTCATATTTGTGTAGCACAATCAGAATTACTATATTGCACATATTAGTTTAACACATATTTCATCCATTCGTAGCACATATATTAAATATATTAGTTTAGCACATTTTTCATTTTAGCGTATCACAAGAAGAGTTATAGTGTTGCATAATAATCCGTGTAGCAAACAAAACACACAATCAGTAAGTAATTTAGAAAATTAAATCTTAACCATTTATATAGCAAATCAAATGCCCATAATCATTCCTATTTCCTACCAAATTATCTATTCATACCGATCCATCTCATATATATATATATATATATATATATATATATATATATATATATATAGTGTTGGGATCGCTATCGCTACCACTCCGTCCAATTAGTATGATATTTGGGGACTGCTACCGCTACCACTCTCCAATTAGTATGATATTGTCCGCTTTAGGCCAAAAGGCCGCACAGATTTGTTTTTGGGCTCAACCCCCAAAAGGCCTCATACTATTTGGAGTAGTCTTCTTAATATATAGAAGACAATTTTCCTTCTTACTTCCTATGTGGGACTTTGGGTTGCACCACACCCAATAATCCTCCCCTCAAACCAAGGACCACATCATGTCCTCCCCTCGAACGACAATCCGAACCTCTTGCACCGCCGTTACTGATCGCACCTTTTTCACACGCAAAAGGTGTAATGATAGGGTAAGCGAAGTATCGTATCCACAGAGATTGTATCACGAAAACATAGAAGCTAGCTCAACGATTATTCATCATTATTCAAGCACAAATAAAGGATGAGAGGTTTAAGGGCTTCGGAAATTAATCCAAAGCAAAGGTAACGAGCATGTAAATATAAAATAAAGCGATAAAATCACGAAGATGATTATAAAGAAAGACTAACCCTAGGGATGCACCAATCTTATCCACAACGATGTTTATCCCGCTTATTACTAACCGTTTTAATCCGCATAAGACGGAAGATCACATATATAACCAACAACTTCAGCCACGACAATTGCGGCGATTGATTACTAATTTTCCTATTACGATTACGCTCTAGAGGAAAATAAGCAACCCAAAAGGATCACTAAGAATATGCTTCCTACGAATGTCCTATCTCGCCATTCGACTCGAGGCTCATTCGTATCATGCATTCGATAACGATTGACAATTAATACGATTACGCTATTAACCGACAACTAGATATGCATCAAGATTGATCAGAAATCAACACATATAAATAAGCACACTCGAATCATGAATCAATGCCTGGAAGGTAAATAACGATAGCAGAACTCACAACATATAGGATCGGATCATGCAAACCCAGGATTAGAATAGAAAAACTAGCCGGACATAATAAATGAATGAAATACTTAATTAATCATAAAAATGTAAATTAAATATATAAAACCCGTAGGGAAGCGTTGGATGAACAAAGGTTGGTCTTGAATCCAATCCTAAACGATAAACGGGAAAACAACGGAAAACGATCGGACAAAACGTTCCGATCGATAAACTAAACAAGAACAACGGAAAATTAAAGCTAGAACTAAACAGGAATGAAAACTAAAGACTAAAAGATGTAAAACTGAGGAAAAAACTGTGAAAATAGGTCTGGGGGCGTAATGGGCGATCTTGGGGTCTCTCGAGGCGCGAGTGGGGTGTTGCCATATATAGGCACACCCCAAACCCTAATTTTCCTTCGCGCCGTCTCGCGACCACCCTTCGCGTCGCTAGGTGTGGTCGCGAGGTAAGTCTCGCTGCCTTCGCCCGCGGTCGCCTCTTGCGCTCGCTTTGTACCTCGCGACCATGGCTAGCGGTCGCTAGCAATTATGAAGTGGTCGCGAGAAATCGTCCAGTGAGTTCTCGACGCTAGGCTTCGCTCGCGGGCACGAGGTCGCGGCCGCCGCTCTTCCGGGTTCTCGCTAGTTTGCTCATGACCGACTAGCGACCGCTAGTCCGTCGCTAGAAATGGGTCGGTTGTTCATTTGGTTCGTGCTTCGTTCCTTGCTTCGATTTTCAACACATAAACCTACAAAACACCAAAATAACACCCAAGAGCAGTATCTTCTAGAAATAGATAAAACATTAAGAATCGATACATAAACGCACATTAAACGAGCTAAACTCATCTTCAAATATCAACTATAAACGTGTAAAATGCGCGTTTATCAGTTACCACCCAACGGGACTCGCCGCCTGACCACTTTTGCAGGAAGACTTTCGATACAAGAAACCACCAGATTCAATCGTGAGTTCACTGAGGGTTCACCTCCACATCGGAAAGTAGCCTTGTCCCGCCCACGTATTGGGCCCAGCCGAACTGTCAGCTCTGATACCACTGTTGGGGATTGCTACCGCTACCACTCCATCCAATTAGTATGATATTGTCCGCTTTGGGCCAAAAGGCCGCACGGATTTGTTTTTGGTCTCAACCCCCAAAAGGCCTCATACTATTTGGAGTGGTCTTCTTAATATATAGAAGGCAATTTTTTTTCTTACTTTCTATGTGGGACTTTGGGTTGCACCACACCCAACATATAGCTGCTGCGATCTTTGTTTGTGATATGTATTTAGTCTAGAATATTATTACTTGTAACTGGATATATTTTGCAAGTTTGTGAAATGATAAATATTGGTCTTATTTGAAGGACAAATCCCTCAAAAAGTATTTTTTTTCTGTGGGAAGAAAGTGAGAAAAAGGAAAAAAAATGGTCTTTGGAAGAAGAAAGTTAATTCGCAGCTAAAAATTGGAAAAAGTAACTAACCCATGCTAGTGTGGATTAATTGTTAACTTACTCTGACAATTGACGCGTGGTATATTTAACAACTAATTGACGGTTGTGGAACAAGAAAATATAATGAAATTGCATGATAAAATCCAGATATCTGGGCGTCATCAGGCCCAAAATTGGACTGGCCCGTTAGGCGCAGCTTATTTTGCCGGCTTCACTCGACGGTATAAAATTTCAGTTTGGCGCTAAAAGTATTTTACTCGCGCCGTCTAATTTTTGGAGTATTACTTTTGCTATTTTTAACGTCTAGTAAAAGCATCTCTCTTTCTTTTAGAATAACTTATATTCTTATCACAATCTCTCATTATTTATGAAAAAATTATTTTTTTCACTCGCAATTTATTATATGATGGGAATCAATCTCTCATTATTTATGAAAAATTATTTTTTTCCACTCGTAATTTATTATATGATGGGAATCTTTTTCGACTCCAACAATTTCACCAATTATTTTATTAAAATTTATGTCATCGGTATCAGTTTTAGCGGAGGACTATGATTTTATTAAAATACAATTTCACCAATGAGTTTATTAAAATTTATGTCATCAATATCACTTTTAGTGGAGGACGAACAATTTCACCTATGATTTTATTAAAATTCTATATCATCAGTATCACTTTTAATGGTTATTAAAATTCATGTCATCAGTATCACTTTTAGTGGAGGGAGTATCATCTCCAAAATTACATAGTCATAGAGAAGATGCCCTAGTCTTCTCAAAATTTAAATTTCGGTAGCTAGCAAGCACCTGTCAAGTCGCGGCGGCAGGATGGATGATATGTAGACGGGAGGAGTAATCCGTAGTTGCCGGCGATCGCGTTCTGGGACCTTAATAGCTGTAAACTGGCGTCGACTGCGCACGGTGGTTGTAGAATTTGGCACCGTATAACGATGATGCTCGAACATCTGAGGATCAGTGTTGTCTGCGGGTTGACGCTACATTTCATCGGAGATCTGTCTGAGGTGGGTAAATACTCCGTTGAAGACGCACATAACACTGATGTACGGCCAGGCGGTTTACTTAATTTATTTATTTGCAAAATTGAACGAAATGTCGAAATATGATTATCTGGTGGAACTCTTCTATGTCAAAAATATGATCATCTGGTGAAACTTTCTATCATCATATGTTCTGTTTAATTTGAATAATTCATAACTAATATTCACACTGTACTGTTGCTTCTTGTGAGTTTATCGGCTCTAAGATGGAATATTTGATTTTTCAATCTTTATGTCTTGTCTGCTGATATACTATATGTTGATTTGATGCAAGTTTAAGTTGTAAGTGTTGGAATAAATTGTATATGAGTTTAGATTTGGAATCTAAATTTTGTGTAGATCAATTTAGTGTATTTATGTGTTCAAATCTATTGTGGGATGAATGAACAATTAATGCACAAAGTTGGCTTCTTAATGGTTGGGAATAAGTTTTCTATCACACATTGGAAAAATAAGGAAGTTCTAAGCTATATATAAATGAGTTCACATCAATAAGGAATAATCAAGTATGCATCATCTATGGTGCACCCTAGTGGGTTTTTAATTAGCTATTTTATGGCTAACCCAAATGCCTACGAGGATGGTGCGAAGCATCATCCGAGTCTAAGAGTCCGAGTCCGAGCACGTGCACGTCGCACTTGTCGCATTGGGAGCTTTAGAGGCGCACTTTGCACTTCGCGAACAGGCACCTTGGGCTATAAAAGGGACCATGCAGAAGATGTTTAAACACACCAAAACGAAGATAATCAATCTATCCGTTCATTCTTCAAAATCCTCTCTGTCCCGAGTATCTAGTAGTTCGCCGAAAATACGTCTAGTAGTGCAACTACTCGTATTTGTTAAACCGTTGTATCTTGGAGATAATTGCTGTTGAACCGCGTGCACTGTAGCGGAGCAATATTATCTTGCGGAGAAAGAGTCCAACTCTTGCCTCGGTTTTATATAGCATTCTTTTTAAACGTTATATTCGCATTTCTACGTACCCGTTATTAACAATCGCAAGATAATATTCTGTGGAAATGGCGACAAGTCGAAGCAACGTTCCGAATGCCCCTGTTCATGCAGAAAAGCCGAAAAAAATCTCAGGTTCTGAATTTAAGCGTTGGCAATCTAAAATACTTTTTTACCTTACTACTCTCAATTTGGCCCATTTCTTGAATGAGTCACCTCCTACTGTGGAGGAAGATGAGACCGATGAACAAAAACGCAATGCGTTAGATGCATGGCATCACAACAACTTTCTGTGTCGCAATTACATCCTCAATGGGTTAGACGACACTCTCTATAGTGTTTACTCTAATGCCAAGACGTCGAATGAACTATGGATCTCTTTAGAGACAAAATACAAGACGGAACATGACGGTCTAAAGAAGTTTATCGTCGGACGCTTCCTAGATTACAAAATGGTGGATAGCAAGACGGTACTTGAACAAGTGTAAGAACTCCAGTTGATCCTGCACGATATTCTCGCTGAAGGTATGAAACTTTCTGAATCCTTTCAGGTTGCTACGATCATCGATAAATTACCACCGATGTGGAAAGAATTCATGAACTATCTCAAACACAAACGCAAGGAGATGGGACTTGAAGATCTTATTGTACAGTTGAGGATCGAAGAAGACAACCGTAAATCTGATAACATGGCAAAGAAATCGTCTATGGAGGCAAAGACAAATCTAGCCGAGTCGAGCACCAACAACAAGAAACGAAAGTTCAACGGGAAGAAGCAAGACCCGAAGAAGCTAAAGAGGATCAAAGGAGATTGTTACAACTGTGGCAAACCCGGGCACATGGCGAAGGATTGCCGAAAACCAAAGAAGAAAGATGGTCATCAACAAGCAAACGTGACGGAGGAAAAAACGGTACCCCTTGACTTATCTGAACTTGATTTATCTGCTATTGTAGATGAAGTCAACATGGTAGGTAACCCAACTGGGTGGTGGGTTGATACTGGTGCCACAAAACACATCTGTGCTTATAAGTCAATGTTTTCCACCTATGAACCCGTCACCGAAAAGAGGAAGTTGTACATGGGCAACTCTGTGGCTTCCAAGATCGTTGGAACGGGAAAAGTTGTGCTAAAGATGACTTCGGGATTGAAAGTGATGTTGACCAACGTGCTGCATGTTCCTGACATTCGCAAGAATCTTGTTTCCAGTTCTGTTTTGAGCAAAGCTGATTTTAGACTAGTGTTTGAAGCAGGCAAAGTTGTAATGACAAAAAGTGATCACTTTATATGAAAATGCTATCTAGATAAGGGCCTTTTCAAGCTAAGCGCACTCAATGTAATCTCCAATGATGAAATAAAGGAAAGCGTTGCATATGTGATTAAGTCTCCTAATTTATGGCATGATAGATTAGGACATGCAAATTTAAATACATCACGAAGATTAGTGAATTTAGAGCTATTGCCAAAGATATCTTTTGATCAACATAATAAATGTGAAATTTGTGTTGAAGCGAAAATGACAAAGAAACCTTTTCATTCGGTGGAAAGATCAACTACACCTCTAGAATAGATTCACACCGACTTATGTGATTTAAAACTTGTGCAAACTAGAGGTGGAAAGAATTATTTTATAACATTTATAGATGATTGCACAAGATTTTGTTACGTGTATCTTTTGAAAAGCAAAGACGAAGCATTCGAAGCTTTCAAAAGTTACAAAAGTGAAGTTGAAAATCAACTCAACACCAAAATCAAGATCATTCGAAGTGATCGTGGTGGCGAGTATGTTGCACCGTTTGAAAAATTCTGTCGTGAAAATGGTGTTGCCGAAGATCAAACAACGGCACCTTACTCACCACAATCAAATGGTGTTGCCGAACGAAAAAATAGAACGTTAAAGGAAATAATGAATGCTATGTTGATTAGCTCGAGCTTATCACATACCATGTGGGGGGAAGCTATCCTTTCGGTAAATAAAATATTAAACAAGTTACCCCAAAAGAAACAAGATAAAACTCCATATGAATTATAGAAAGGCAGAAACCGTCCTACACATACACGAAAGTGTGGGGTGTCTCAAAGGTCAAGTACCAAAACCAAAACAAGTTAAGATAGGCCATAAAACTATTGATTGCATCTTCATAGGATATGCAAACAATAGTAGCGATATCGTTTTTGGTACCAAGTCGAAATACCCGACATGCATGAGGGAATGATCATAGAATCAAGAAGTGCTATATTTTTTGAGAATATATTTCCCAAGAAAGAAAAGAACGACGCAAGTTCTAAGAAGAGAACTTATGAAGAAAACTCGTCAGAAAATATTGGACCAAATGTTGAGCCAACACCTGAACCAAGACGAGGAAAACGAACAAAAACCGCAAAGTTCTTTGGTCCAGACTTTGTGGTTTATTCGTTGGAAGATGATCCTAAGACAATCGAGGAAGCATTGTGCCGTCATGATGTCGCTTTATGGGAGAAGCTATCAATAGTGAAATTGAATCTATCTTGAACAATCACACTTGAGAAATCGTTGACCTTCCTCCTGGTTGCAAACCTTTAGGATGCAAGTGGATTCTAAAGAGAAAGTTCAACGCCGGTGGAACTATTGATAAGTACAAAGAACGTTTGGTAGCAAGGTTACAAACAAAAGGAAGGGTATGAATACTTTGATACATACTCACTTTGTTATAAGGATTACATCCATAAGTACGCTACTTGCTATAGCTGCATTGCATAACCTTGAAGTACACCAAATGGATGTAAAAACAACATTTCTTAATGGGGATTTAGAAGATGAAATTTATATGGAACAACTTGAAGGGTTTGTTATCCCCGGACAAAAAAACAAATTTTGCAAACTTGTTAAGTCTTTATACGGACTTAAACAAGCACCCAAACAATGGCATGAGAAATTTGACCAAGTGATGATGTCAAATGGATTCAAAATTAATGAATGTGACAAATGTGTTTACATTAAAGGGACATCCGATAATTTTGTCATTGTATGTCTTTATGTTGATGATATGATCATAATGGGTAGTAATCACGATATAATCATGAATACTAAAGAAATGTTGAAGATGACATTCGATATGAAAGACTTGGGGATAGTTGATGTGATTCTAGAAATTAAAATTTCTAGAATACATGATGGAATTGTCTTATCACAATCTCACTATGTTGAGAACGTGCTTAAGAAATTCAAAGCTTATGATCTACCTCCGGCTAAGACACCTGTTGATTTAAGTCTACACTTAGCCAAAAATCGAGGAGACCCGATATCCCAATTGGACTATGCCAGAGTTATTGGAAGTCTAATGTACTTAGCAAATTGTACAAGACCCGACATAGCATATTCAATTAACAAGTTGAGTCGGTTCGAAAGTAATCCAAGCAAGAATCATTGGACCACATTAACTAGATTTCTTAGGTATTTAAAATATACTTTGAATTATAGTTTACACTACACAAGATATCCAGCTGTTTTGGAAGGATACAGTGATGCAAATTAGATATCCGATACCAAAGACTCCAAATCCACAAGTGGATTCGTGTTCACAATAGGTGGAGGCGCAATGTCATGAAAATCTTCTAAGCAAACTTGTATAGCTCGATCTACAATGGAATCCAATTCATTACCTTGACAAAGTCATGACGAAGAAGTTCGAATGACTACGAAATTTCTTAGAGGATATTCCTTGTTGGGAAAACCCGCACCTCCGTTATGGTGCATTGTGATAGCATGTCACCCACGGGAGTAGGGGTGTCTAACTGTTCGGTTTGATTAATCGAACCAATTTCTCGAAAAAGTGGGCAAAACCGAACTGCTTTAAATTTTGCTAACCGAAAACCGATCGATTTCGTGGTTCGGTTTTTGTTAACCGAAAACCGAATTAAAATTAATTAATAATAAAACAAATAAAATAATAATAAAAACAAATAAAATAATAATTAAAATAAATAAAATAATAATTAAAAATCGAAACTTATTAAAATAGATAAAATATTTAACAATAATTAATAAAGTAATAATTAAAATTTATTTTCATAATTTTAATTAATTAATTAGTAATTGAAATAATAATTAAAAATAAAAACGGTTTTTCGGTTTTTGATTCCAACAGATTCGGTTATCGGTTAACCAATAACCGAATTTTTTCAACTCGGGAATCAAACCGAACCGATAACCAAATTTGTCGGTTTTCGGTTAACCGAATTTGTTTGTTTCGGTTCGGTTTCGGTTTTAACCGAAACCGAAAACTGTTTAGACACCCCTAACAGGAGAGCTAAGAGTAGCATGTACAACGGTAAGTCTCGACACAT
Source organism: Salvia rosmarinus (assembly GCA_036937905.1). NCBI lineage: Eukaryota > Viridiplantae > Streptophyta > Magnoliopsida > Lamiales > Lamiaceae > Salvia > Salvia rosmarinus. Next base: position 58,420,355 of record CM072820.1, read on the forward strand.
TCGTCGAAGACACAATACCGTGAGACAATTGATCACGACTTATATAATGTGTATTGACTATGTAAGGTCAAAAGATAATATAACGGATCCGTTTACTAAAGGTATTAATCGTGATCAATTATACAATGCAGTAAGGGGAATGAGATTAAAATCCACGCTTAAAGAACGTTTATAATGGTAACTCAACCATGATGATTGGAGATCCCAAAAAACTTGGTTCAAAAAGACAACTAAGTTATGAAGGTTCAAGTTATACACTTGAAATCTCAATAATCCATTCTCGTAGTTGTTCAAGTGTAACCCTGCAGTTCGTGGTAAAGGGTAAGTTTTAAAGAAACTTTTAATGATTCCTATAGCCTTATTGGTGGAGTATAGCAGGATACTCTTCATAGGAGATCACCTATCTAAGTGTGAAGTGTGGGCCGCTTCAAATAAATAACACTTATGAATCAAGATATGGTCCAAGGCCAAAATGGACACAACGTGAGAACGAAAGATATTGTATCTATTATTGTGTATGTGTTATTATCTTGGTTACACAAAAACTGGCTGGTTCAAGACATCATGTTCACCGAGCAGTGAGTAAATCCGATAACACTATACTAAGGAAGGTTCAAAGCCAACAACTACATATCCTGATGCAATAATAGATCGTCGGGACTTTGATAAAACTTGCATTTGCATTAATCGTCATTCATGTGGGGGATTGTTGGAATAAATTGTATATGAGCTTAGATTTTGAATCTACATTTTGTGTAGATCAATTTAGTGTATTTATGTGTTCAAATCCATTGTGGGATGAATGAACAATTAATGCACAAAGTTGGCTTCTTAATGGTGAAAATAAGTTTTCTATCCCACATTGGAAAAATAAGGAAGTTCTAAGCTATATATAAATGAGTTCACATCAATAAAGAATAATCAAGTGTGCACCATCTATGGTGCACCCTAGTGGGTTTTTAATTAGCTATTTTATGGCTAACCCAATGTTTACGAGGATGGTGCGGCACCATCCGAGTCCGAGAGTCCGAGTCCAGCACGCGCACGCCGCACTTGTCGATGGGCGCTTTAGAGGCGCACTTTGCACTTTGCACTTTGCACTTCGCACGTGCGCATCATCACGGGGAGCTTTGAGGAGCCAAAAGTTTTGCCAACATGGCACCTGGAGATGGCTCGGGCGACACGTCGGACTCGATCACGTGGCGGGGCGGTTGGGCTCGTGCATGGACGAACCATCACGTCGGTTGGGGCTAACCTGATCAACTATGGATCGATGCACTGGTTCGGGTTAGCAGTTGGGCCTTCGCACCACTTCACGAACATGCACATTGGGCTATAAAAGGGACCCTGCAGAAGATGTTTAAACACACCAAAACGAAGATAATCAATGTTCCGACCAAATTGTTCTACTTAGTCGCTCGCAATAGCACGAGGTCCCTATAGAGCGGTAAGGTCGATCTAAGTCGAATCTCTCGAGGAAGACTTAACATGGCTACAGTTTTATGTCAAACACAGAAGCAGAAAAGAAATACTAACGTCCTAACACAAAGGGGGGCTGTCACGGAAAGGACGAAAGCAGGAAATAAAATAAAGCAGGGAAAGCGGATGCACTTGGACAACAATAGGAATTTACAGATACACGGAATTGGAGACGGTGTTCTAGGGTTCGAATCTATCCTCACAATTAATGAATCAAGGACCAACGCACAATGCATAGAACACCCACGCCTCTCACCAAACGGACAACACTAACTAATCTATCGATTACGTCAACGTTATACTCGAACTTAATGATAGGGGATCTCTCAATCAACCAACCATCAACTACGAAGGATATTTTATTGCAAGGCACACGATAGCAAAAACCTTAACCACATATATCATTTATTCAACAACAAACCAATCTCTCGATCACTTTCATTATCAAACTTATATTTAATATAAATCTGCTCTCGCATATCTTCATAATCAAACATAAGCATACAATCAACCTACACTATTCTTTCGAACACCATGCATGAAGATCATAAAATAAACAATTTATACAAATGAGAAAATCACAAATCATCAATCCAACAATCACGATTCAAGATACGAACAACCTAACATGTATTACTCAATAAATCGATAATTCATCTCATAGCGTAAATCATCCCCATCACAATTACATGTATATAATCAAAATGCGAAAACTTACAACCATTCATAGAAAAATTGCCTTCCAAAATCCAAATCGCAATCCCAATTGTTAATCCAAGTACAAAATTAAAGAAAATGGAAAGAAAAGAAAAGGAAAAGAAATCGCGAGAAACCGATTTAAAGAAAAAATAAAAGAGGAACTAGGTTTTCAAGATTTATATCGAAGAAATTCACGCCAGTCACGGACGGAGCGCAAGACCGGACGCCGGGTGATTCTCGACAAAACAGCCAAGACCCCACGGACGCGACGGCGCCGGACGCGGGTGCCTCTGACTAAAAGTCTCAACACTCCAGTAGCAGACGCGAAGTCACGGACGCAGGAGTTCATCGGACGGCGCGCGCGGTTTGGGGCCAGGGCGCTGGATGATGCGGGCGAGATGTGCGAGGCGCGCTGGCGGCGATAGCGGCGCTGGTCAAGGCCGCTTCCAGCACGGACGGGCGGGCGCCGAGCGGGCGCTGGTTTCAGCGTCGGACGGAGAGGAGAGCGCGGGCGCCGGCTGGCCGAGCGCTGCCGCCAATGCGCGCGTGAGAAAATATGTGTGCGCGCCGGAGCTCGTCGCGCGCGGGTAGCCGAGGCGCGCGGGCTGGCGGGCGCTGGCGACGCCAGTCGCGCGACGCAGTCGCGGCGACGGGCCGGCGCGCACTCACGCTTGCGCGACGTTGTTTGGCCCGTTCTTCTTCGTCGAACTCCAATTTACGCACGGTTTTCGCCACGAACTCCTGCCGAGATGCTCTTCATTATAATTGATCTTTGGAAGATTCAATTCATCATATTTTATGCTGTGTTTCTACAAAACATCGAAACGAGCGAAGTAAGTCCGAATCAATAAATATTAATCAAACCAACGGCATAAACAGGATAAACCACTGAAAATGACACTCAAAATAATACCAAAAATCAGCACAAATTCATACTAAACAACTCCCCCACACTTATCCATTTGCTTGTCCTCAAGCAAAGTCTATACTAGTAAGAATAAGAAGGATAATTCATGCAACTTCACTCTTAGTCTAATCAATCAAACCCTATTGCTTTCCCCCACACTTGGTGTTTACGCATTCAAAGATAATGTGAAATAAATCTAGGACGGCAATTGATTTCCAATAAATAAAAGGGTAACCTCTCGCCGGACCGACTCTAGTTAGGGGTGAACTAACTAATGTGGTCACCTTTAGCAACAAGTTTCTTTTTTTTAAGCACATAGAATGTTTTAATGATTTTGGAACAATGTTCGAAGGTGAACCTCGATGAACTCGAAGTTTCCTATCGTGGTTTCCCATGTCCATTTCTCAATTTATGAGAAAGAGGATGTAATCCCATCCTCCATTTCAACAATCTCAACAAATAACCTGAGTTTTCATTCTCCTCATTTTCTACTCTTTTCACATTTTTTTATAAAATGAAACAAGTATATAGGTAACCACAATGTTAACACTACCCCTAACATTAGTCGGACAAATCACATCAATTCTCCCCTATTCATTTTCTATCAATCACAATCTCGTCAATTCACATTACACTCGAATCATATACCACCAAAAGTTTCGGAAATTAAAAACAGTTTGACCAATACCACAGAGCTTAGTTGCACAAATCAACATCCTGACTTACTCGCATATACAATACTTGATTCTAAGAAATCAAAATAAGCATAGATGCACATCACCAAGCATACAAATAGATAAGGTAAGCACACAAAACCGAATAATCATCCCGCATTTAATTCGAAAGATCGTCCCAAGGTTTCTAAACATTTATAACACAAAATGACCATAGAGGATGATACTTCCACGATAATGACGAGTGTCTTGCTGTAGAGTTGGAGCATCATGGCTTCACCACACGGATCAAAATGTCCCGTAACTCAAGAATGATAAACATCGAAACCTACACAACATAAAACCAAAACAAAGACGAAAACACAAACACAAGCAAAACCAAGATAAAACAAGAACAAAACGGAAAACAAGAAAACTCGTGGGTTGCCTCCCATGTAGCGCTCGTTTCAATGGTACGAGCTCCACCAATGAGAAACGGACTATCCATAGTCCTTCACCGCAGGAATTGTCGATTTGTATATCGAAAGCGCTTTGGTTGAGCTTGTATACAATGTTTCGCTACCACTATTAAAATATCTTATCCGAATTGATTACTTGATTACATATATCAGGTGTCCCTTATCTCATATATGTTAGATCATACAGTGTGTGAAGATCGTAAGTCCGTATGATTGGTCAAACTTAATGAGATATAAAAGAATCACATCCGAGACAACTTGAGGACGAGTTGTCAGATAGCCATGCGTATAGATAAGAAGTGACTTGACTTGGTTGCTTATCTATGCCGGTACGCCTCGACATATTGATGGATCACGGTGAGATGAGTTCTTCTATCCGACCGCCGTGAAGAACCTAGATCTCGATGACTTACGATGATCTAAACCTCGATAAGGTATTAGGTAGTATGAGTTCTCGACCATCACTTTGACTTGTTATGGGTGAGGGTTATATGTTCTAACCCAATATTCTCCGTCTTGGGTGGTGGCGGTGCTTGTATGTCATGCTAGTTATCTCAGATCGAGTCACCGTATCCGCTAGGATGATTACGCCCCTAATGAGCTCAAAAGATTTATTGTACTAAACTCGCAGTTGAGTTAGCTCAAGTACAATAATAAGGTTGAGTGGTACTACTTAAGGAAATGAAGTTATTAATTATTTTAAACAATGTAATGCTATAAATAATTAATGGACGCTCGATATCTTAAATACGGGATTCAGAATGTCTAAGTGCAAGTCCGACTCAACTTCGGTAATAAAGGGTAAGTCAAGATTTATTCTCTAGTGGCATGAATGAATGTTTATAAATTAATTTATGTTATGGGCTGAACATAAGATAATTAATTTATTTGAGGCCCATCTTTATTCCTTGCATTTCATCCCTAGGCTGGCCCATCCAGGCCCGTTGCTTAGTGAAAATCGGCGCCCCTATCTCTCTCTAGATAATGATTTGATTCTCTTTATCCTATAAGGATATTATTATATTTATGGGATATGCATGGATCCTTTCCTTGTGGGATTATGGTAATGCATTATAAATATAAGGTAAGAGATAAAATCAAGGCTAATCCTGAATTAACCTAGCATTATTTTCGTGAGCCTCCATAGTACACTTGGGAGAGATTTTCGAAAATATTAAAGAGGATTAGGGTGATTTTCTCTAGTATTCTACATAGCTTATCCTCACTCGATATTGGAGATTGGGTAACCGGATACAGTCCAGAAGATCAAAGCACGAGTCTCGATCCGATCCACCTCGACATATTCAAAGGTAAACACGAGAAAACCCCTACGTGTTGCAATTAATTATATAGGTGCATGCTAGGAATATAATCAATATATGGTGAATTAAACATCCAAGATAGATCCTCGGGAGAGGCTAAACCTAGTTTTCCTACAATTGGTATCGTAACCGTGTTCAAGATCTTGGCTCGTTGGATTAATTCACGCTTGATTATAACGCGCAATTAATTAATTGTGAATCATGCGCTCATCGTGGCTCGGTTTTATTTTTGTCGGATTTTGTTTTCACCACGAAAATCCGTGGTTAGATTATATTTTTTCCGGAAATCTTATCCGTAAAGAAGAACGAAGACGAAAGCACGAAGAACGAGACGGCTGTGAGTACGCCGGAGAAACCGAACTCACGCGCGGGCGCGGCGGCAACGGCACGCGCGTGGCGTGCTCGGCGCCGCAGCACGTCCCCGGCCATGGCGCGTTTCTCGGCGATTCGGAAGTAGGCGGACGAGAGGCGACGCGGACAAGACAATCGGGAGGCGGGTGCGGGCGCTTGCAGGCGCGGATGCCTCGGCACCACCGGCGTTAGCGCGCGCCGGGCGGCGCTTCGTCGCGGATCGCGGTGCCATCGCGTCGCGAGGTGGCACACGCAATGCGCACGTGGCGACGGGCGCTCGCTTGTCGCGCGAGATCCCGGCACTCTCGCGAGCAGCCTCGTGATAGCGGGGCGGCCGCAAGGCAACGCGCGCAGCTGCGGCGCGCGGTAGCGGCGACGGCGCGGCGCGAGCATGGTCGCGACCCGAGCTCGGCGGTCGCGGTCGCCTTCAGCGCCGCGAGGCGCCGCGACGTAGGCAATCGGGGCGCTGGGGCGTGCCCTGCAAGCCAAAGCCCATTTTAGCCAACCGCCCAGACCCGTTTTCACTCAACTGATATTCCTACTCGAATCCGCTGACGATCCGTCCGTGCCCATACGCGTGGGGGTCTGTTTTCAAGTTTATGAAGATCATGCTTTGCAATTCTATGTAATAGATTAGGCGAGGAAAGTGCGTGTTCCACGAGTGGGCCACGATGAACGCTTTATTTTATTTTTAATCGCTCATAGCATGTCGTGGATGTTTAAATTATGTAGAAGCATGCTATGTATGTTTAAATTACGTGAGACAAACATATTATATGTTTTCGTGATTGGACGCGCATAGTAAGCATGCTAGGTTTATCGCGTTTTCAAGCATATTTTAGAATTCGCGAGCATGTTTTACATGTTGAGTTCTATAGAAAAGCATGCTAGATTACGTGATCTGCATGGACAAACCTTTTGAACAAAAGACTAAGCAAGTAAACCCGCATATTAATTTTTAAATTAAAATGTCAAGACCTCCACTTTTGATCTCTAAACAAAGTGATACGACCGTGAGTAAACGCCCACACGCGGCTTGCTTGCTCGCACTTTGTTTGTCGAAGTTTGTTAGATGAGATTTCTAAATAAAACATTTTAATCTATTGAGAAGTGGGAGTTTCATGTAAACGCCCACACGTGTGGCTTCATATATGCGATTTTTCATAAGTTCTCTAGAGATAGATTTAAAATGAGATAACAAAGGAATTTGAATTGAAGCGGTATGGTCCTCGTGAGTATGCCAATTCTAAGAATTCATTTTTTCGTTAAAATTGTGGTCATTGCTTAGACATCACCGAGTAAAACTTCCCGCCAAGTCCCTTCGCGATAGTGATGTGGTCTAGTAAGGTCCAATCATTAATTTCATTTGTCATAAGGATAAGTTGACATGGATTGAAATTAAACGACTAAAATGTATATTTTAGTCCAGTCGAGGGGTTCATGTGTAAATGTCCACACGCTGGCTTGCATGTGGAATTCCTTGGGCGATTGGAGGTTTCAATCAATATTGTTTTATCAAAGGTTACAATATTGTTGTTACGAATTATGTGCGATCGTATGCTTATGTGTTTACATTATCTTTCGAGATATGTCTCTTACACCGATTATCAATATGCTCGCACAAAATCCCTTATCCGGTCCAAATTTTATCGAGTTGAAACGAAACATGAAATATGTTCTTATCATTCAAGAACACATGTTTGTTCTCACTACTTCCTAAACCCGATGCCCTTATCGACGATCGACTAACGAGCAGCGAGAGTCAGCAAACTTTGGCATAAGTCAAACAATATGGCAAAATGCTATATGATGACTACTATGTCCAAAGGCTTGCACCGCAAAGATCGATCGATGGTAGACGCGATCAAATATGGTCAAGTCTCGAGGTAAGTTTGGGCAATCGGATCGGAAGACGCTCCACACAATGAGAGAAATCTTCATGTAAGATGGAAGAAGGAAGTTCGGTCCATGAACATGTCTCCCACACGACTCACTCATGGATAGTCTTGATCGGTTGGGATGAGGTATTGACGGCGAAGCCAAGGTCGATATCATCCTCAATACACCGCCCAAGTCTTTTGAGAATTTTCGTGAATGCGATCATGAGCAAGACCGAGTATACACTTAGTCGGTTCTTAATGATCTCGTGGCGCGGAAGGAGTTATGGGTAAAGGAGCACATGCTCTTGCTAACACATCTAGGGGCCCAAATTTTCCGTTGCAAAATGGAAAAAGAAAAAGGGGCACCAAAGGTGGTAGAGGCAAGGAAATAGTGGGAGTAATGGGAGCAAGAACATGCTCGCCACCGGAGGCTTAAAGAAGCCAAAGGAGATGGGCAAGTGCTTCAGTCTTGGCAAGGCGGGCATTGGAAGACCAAGTGCCCTATGCTCAAGGCTCAAGGTACGCCATTTGCTTTAGTAACGGAAATATGTTTAGCGACTTGTTCTACCCATTCTTGGGTAGTAGATCTGGTGCGATCGATCATGTTTGTTACACCTGCGTGGGTTCCTACGGACAAGGAGCTGATGATGGCGTAGATAACGATCTCCATGGGCAACACGGCGAAGTCGAGGCCGTTGCGATCGGAGATGTTTCTTTATGTTTTGAGACAACAGTTTTAGTTTTAAAAGACGTTTTATATGTTCCGGAGTTTCGACGGAATCTTGTTTCGCTTTCAAATTATTTATTCATGGATATTTCGTTATTTTTGATAGCGGTGTTTCTATCATAAGAAATGACGAAGTTATCCGTGTTGGCACATTATATAATTCGCTTTATACTATTTTCGCCAAACATAATACCTATAACTATGTCAGATCTACATCAAACCTTAAAAAGAGAAAGTTTTCTTCGCAAGATGATACCACATTTCTCTGGCATCTTAGATTAGGTCACATCAATCTAAATAGGATCCAAAGACTGGCTAAGAATGGAGCGTTGGGTGATCTCACGCCATCTGCTCCCGATCTGCGAATCTGTATAGAAGGAAAGATGTCGACCAGACCCTTCAAAGCGAAGGGTTATAGAGCCAAAGAAGTGTTGGAGCTAGTCCATTCTGACCTGTGTGGACCTATGTCCACACAAGCTCGTGGAGGGTACGAGTATTTTGTCACTTTCATTGACGATTACTCAAGGTACGGATACGTATACCTGCTTCACCGCAAGTCTGAATGCTTTGAGAAATTCAAAGAGTTTAAGGCGGAAGTGGAGACGAAGCTTGGTAAGAGTATCAAGTCACTGCGGTCTGATCGCGGTGGCGAATACCTCAGTAACGAGTTTATGGACTATTTGGTGAAGTGTGGGATTACCTCCCAACTCACTACACCGGGCACACCACAGCAAAATGGTGTGTCAGAGCGGAGAAATAGGACTCTTTTAGAAATGGTTAGATCAATGATGAGTTATGCAACATTGCCTATTTCGTTCTGGGGGTATGCCTTAGAAACGGCGGCATACTTGCTAAATCTAGTACCATCCAAGTCACCGAAAAGACCCATTTCGAGTTGTGGTTTGGGCGCAGTTTAAGCCACATAAGGATATGGGCGATCCGAAGACATGTGCCGAACAAGAAGGTCGACAAGTTGGAGGCTAGATCCGACGCAAGACTGCTTATGGCTATCCTAGAGGGACGAAGGTGGTTTGTTCTATAGTCCCATGATCGGAAGGTCATTATTAGACTAATGCCCGATTCTTAGAAGAGGATTATATGAAAAATCATAAACCAAAGTTGAAATCATTCTTCGTAAATTAGAAGATGATCGTATTCCACCACCGATTAAGCCAAAGTGCGAGATGTCGTGTCAGTGGGAGGATCGACACCGTGATACTTCAAGAAATTGAAGTGGGTCGAGTTCCACCGAGATCTTGGCCGTACAAGTGGCTCTATCCACAAGTTGTGCAAGATAGAGAACCACAAGTTCTTGTACCACCGTTGCCATTGTGCCAAGCGCCTCGTCGTAGTGGGAAGGTTGTTCGTCACAACCCGAGCGATTTATGTTCGTGGGTGAATCTTGGATTTAGTCGTGAAACGAGCAGCAATAATCGACCCATGGACATACAATGAGGCGATACAAGACATTGATGCAAGATCATGGCACACCGCTATGGACTTAGAAATCGAGTCCATAATGACTATGGATGATACTGAAAAGACACCTCTACCGGATGGCAAGGAAGCCATAGGTAGTAAGTGGATATACAAGAGGAAGAGATTCGGATGGAGAGGTTTCGGCTTTTAAAGCCGTGCTTGTGGCGAAAAGGTACACTCAGTTGAGGGCATCGATTTCGATGAGACCTTTTCTCTGTAGCAATGCTCAAGTCCATCGTAATTCTTACGCCATAGCAGCCCACTCAACCTTGAGGTTTGGCAATGGATGTGAAAACCGCTTTTCTAAGCGGTTACCTTGAGGAAGGTAGAGACATCTATATGCAAGAACGAAGGTTATGTGGTGAAGGGTGAAGAGCATCTAGTATGGAAGCTTAAAAGTCCATTTATGGGCTTAAGCAAGCCTCACGATCTTGGAACTTACGCTTTGACGAGGTGGTAAAGTCCATGGATTTACCAAGTTTCCTAGCGAGAGTGTGTGTATCGCTTAGATGTCAACGGTGATGTGGTATTTCTTGCACTTTATGTTGATAACATTCTTCTAGTTGGCAACAATGTGAAGTTTTTATCGACGAAAGAGTTGGTTATCCGATCGGTTTCAAATGAAAGACTTAGGAGATGCGGTACATATTCTTGGGATTAAGGTTTACCGAGATCGCAAGAGGAAAATGTTGAGCTTATCTCGTGTAGGGAAATCGATTTTAACCTCTTCCGAGGATCTATCTTGGATGTTTAATTCACCATACATTGATTATATTCCTAGCATGCACCTATATAATTAATTGCAACACGTAGGGGTTTTCTCGTGTTTACCTTTGAATCTGTCGGGGATGAACGGATCGAGACTCGTACTTTGATCTTCTGGACTGTATCCCGGTTGTCCAATCTCCAATATCGAGTGAGGATAATCTATGGAGAATGCTACAGAAAATCACCCTATTTCTCTCTTTGATTTTCGAAAATTCTCTCTCCCAAACCCTATGGGATTCTCGAAAATTATGGATAATAATTGATGATTAACCTTGATCTTATCTCTTACCTTATATTTATAATGCATTACCATAATCCCATAAGGAAAGGATCCATGCATATCCCATAAATATAATAATATCCTTATAGGATAAAGAGAATAAAATCAATATCCCAAGAGATGAAGGGCGCCGATTTTCTCTGCAGCTACGGGCCTGGATGGGCCAGCCAGGATCAAATGCAGGGGAATAAAGATGGGCCTCAAATAAATTAATTATCTTATGTTCAGCCCGTAACATAAATTAATTTATAAACATTTATTCATGCCACTAGAGAATAAATGCCGACTTACCCTTTATTAGAAGGTGAGTCGAGACTTGCACTTAGACATTCTGAATCCCCGTATTTAAGATATCGCACGTCCATTAATTATTTAGAGCATTACGACGACTTAAAATAATTAATATCTTTAATTCCTTAAGTAGTACCACTCAACCTTATTATTGTACTTGAGCTAACTCAACTGCGGGGTTTAGTACAATAAACCTTTGAGCTCCTTAAGGGACGTCATCATCCTAAACGGATACGGTGACTCGATCTGATAACTAGCATGACATACAAGCACCGCCACCACCCAAGATGCGGAGAATATTGAGTTAGAACATATAACCTCACCCATAACAAGTCAAAGTGATGGTCGACAATTCATACTCACCTAATACCTTATCGAGGTTTAGATCATCGTAAGTCACCAAGATCTAGGTTCTTCACGACGGTCACGATAGAAGAACTCATCTCATCGTGATCCATGAATACGTCGAGACGCATCAAAGATAGACAAGCAACCAAGTCAAGTCACTTTATCTATACCAGCTCTATACCGACAACTCGTCCTCAAGTTGTCTCGGTGTGATTATTTTTATATCTCATTAAGCTTGACCAATCATACGCACTTATGTGATCTTCTACACATCGTATGATCTAACTTATATATGAGATAAGGGACACATATATATGCAATCAAGTAATCAATTCGGATAGGAGATTGTAATGGTGGTAACGAGAAACATTGTATACAAGCTCAACCAAAATGTTTTCGTGATACAAATCCAACATCAAGGCGCCTTACATTGATACGTGATTACTCGCTTTAGTATCGCACCGCCAAGAAATGATTGCTACCTTTCGTATGGCGTATGCCTTTATCTAAGGGCGATCACCTATTCGCAAGGAGATAGAGGAAATGAGACAAGTTCCTTACGCCCGTCGAGGAAGTCTCATGTACGCAATGCTATGTACGAGGCCCGATATACGCTATGCGGTAGCATAGTAGCTAGATATCGATCTAACCTCGACAAGCTCATTGGACTGCAGAAGCATATACTCAAGTACCGAAAAGGACTCGAGATTATAGGCTAGTTTACCATGCAGATAGTCTAATGCCTTTGGGTTATCTGCACTCGATTTCCAAGTCGACCGTGATGAGAAAAAGTCTACCTCGGGCTATGTGTTTACCTTGGGAGGTGGAGCCAGATCTCATGGAGTGCAAGCGGCGATGCATTGCGGACTCTACCATGGAAGCCGAATCACGTAGCCGCCTTGAGGTCGCTAATGAGGTCAGATGGTTCAAGAACTACCTCATGGATCTAGGTGTGGTACTGGTTTGCCCAAGAGTATCATAGTTTCATCGTGATAACTCGGTGCGATGGCAAACTCGAAGGAACCACGGACCCACAAGGCGACCAAACACATAGAGAGAAAGTACCATGTCATACGAGAAATCGTTAGAGCGAGGGACGTCTTGATTGAAAAGATTGATACGACGGATAACCTAGCGGATCCATTCACAAAGAGCTTGCCGCAAAAGTCTACGGCGCACGCTCGAGGACTGGATTGCGCTGATGGCACCCACTTAGAAAGGAAACTTTTGTATAAGTGAGAGAAGCAAAGTGATGGTTTTGTTTGTAATAGCTAGTAGAGAGACACATTGTATACAAAAGTTTGCTTTAGTATAAGTGGGAGATTGTTGATTTGTATCTTGAAAGCGCTTTGGTTGAGCTTGTATACAATGTTTCTGTTACCACTATTACAATCTCATATCCGAATTGATTACTTGATTGCATATATCGTGTCCCATTATCTCATATATAAGTTAGATCATACAAATGTGTGAAGATCACGTAAGTCCGTATGATTGGTCAAGCTTAATGAGATATAAAAGAATCACGGTTGAGACAACTTGAGGACGAGTTGTCAGATAGTGCTTGTATAGATAAGTGACTTGACTTGGTTGCTTGTCTATCTTTGGCACGCCTCGACGTATTCATGGATCACGATGAGATGAGTTCTTCTATCCGACCGTCGTGAAGAACCTAGATCTTGGTGACTTACGATGATCTAAACCTCGATAAGGTATTAGGTGAGTATGAATTGTCGACCATCACTTTGACTTGTTACAAGTGAGGTTATATGTTCTAACTCAATATTCTCCGCATCTTGGGTGGTGGCGGTGCAGTATGTCATGCTAGTTATCTCAGACGAGTCACCGTATCCGCTAGGATGATGACGCCCCTAATGAGCTCAAAGGTTTATTGTACTAAACCCCGCAGTTGAGTTAGCTCAAGTACAATAATAAGGTTGAGTGGTACTACTTAATGAATTAAAGATATTAATTATTTTGTCGTAATGCTCTAAATAATTAATGGACGTGCGATATCTTAAATACGGGATTCAGAATGTGTAAGTGCAAGCCCGACTCACCTTGGTAATAAAGGGTAAGTCAAGATTTATTCTCTAGTGGCATGAATGAATATTTATAAATTAATTTATGTTCGGGCTGAACATAAGATGATTAATTTATTTGAGGCCCATCTTTATTCCTTGCATTTGATCCCTAGGCTGGCCCATCCAGGCCCGTTGCTTAGTGAAAATCGGCGCCCTATAAGGATATTATTATATTTATGGGATATGCATGGATCCTTTCCTTGTGGGATTATGGTAATGCATTATAAATATAAGGTAAGAGATAAAATCAAGGCTAATCCCGAATTAACCTAGCATTATTTTCGTGAGCCTCCATAGTACACTTGGGAGAGATTTTCAAAATATTAGAGAGATTAGGTGATTTTACGTAGTATTCTCCATAGCTTATCCTCACCGATATTGGAGATTGGGTAACGGGATACATCCGTAAGATCAAAGCACCAGTCTCATCCGATCCACCTCGATGCATTCAAAGGTAAACACGAAAACCCCTATGTGTTGCAATTAATTATATAGGTGCATGCTAGGAATATAATCAATGTATGGTGAATTAAACATCCAAGATAGATCCTCGGAGAGGGCTAAACCTAGTTTTCCCTACAGGAATACCATCTCAACCAGAGCATCAGTAGTAACAAGGTAAGCACAAAGGACAGTCAAGGTAGCAAATAATGAATAAATTAAGTTCAAATCAAACATCCTATTCTTCAAAGTAAAATAGATAACTTCAACTCCAAAAGCACAATACTTTGGAGAATTAGGATATTGAAAAATTATAGATGCTACCGAACGTATGTCTCTCTTCCTCCTCTAAGCGGTTCGGAAGATATCGGGTTGTCCATGGTTAGTCACGGTTTGATGAAACCTCGACTCTTTAACTTCATCATCTTCCTTGATTCTCCCCTCAACTTCATCATCTTCATAGACTATGATAGAAGAAGTTTGCTCCAATTGTTTCGGCATCTCCTCCACACTTTGGTTGTGGACCAATTCTTCCACTATCCCGCTAACCGATCGACATGAGTCTCTAAACGCCGATAGATGTTTTCAAAATCTCGAACCTTGTGGCTTCACGGTGACTCGCTTGAATGAGCGCTGCAATGACTCCTCCAATGTCGGCTTCACCGGCCGCTTCATCGGTGACTCGCCGAATGAGCGCCTGCAATGACTCCTCCAATGTCGGCTTCTACCGTTGTTGGAAGAAGAGGTCCCGACAATATGAAGAACTCGAGGATGCCCAAGAGGGATCATAGGCTTGATGCTCATAGCTTTGACGGGTATCCTCAAAATAGTCGAATTGGGCTCCTTCTTTGTAAGGAGAATTTGCCCAATACGACGTGCTTTCCTCCTCCAGGCCTGTCTGACCATATTCATATCGCTGATAACCCTGCATTAACAGATACCAACTACAAAAACAAGATCACACGCACCTGTTGAAGAAAATAGTAACAAAGAAAAAGAAAGAAATAAAAAGAAGAAGCACGGGGGAAGAAACATAAAAACAAAATGAAACACGGAAAACAAAACGACACAAAACCAAAAGCCTAAAGCCTTCCCCGGCAACGGCGCCAAAATTTGTTCCGACCAAATTGTTCTTTTCAGTCGCTCGCAATAGTACGAGGTCCTTATAGAATGGTAAGGTCGACCCAAGTCGAATCTCTCGAGGAAGGCTTAACAGGGCTACGGTTCTATGTCAAACACGAAAACAGAAAAGAAATACTAACGTCCTAAAATAAGGAATCTGTCACGGAAAGGACGAAAGCACGAAATAAAATAAGCAGGGAAAACGGATGCACTTGGACAACAATAGGAATTGGCAGATACGCGAACTTGGAGACGGTGTTCTAGGGTTCGAATCTATCCTCGCTATTAATGAATCAAGGACCGGTACACAATGCATAAAACACCCATGCCTCTCACCAAACGGTCAACACTAACTAATATCTCGATTACGTCAACGTTAGACTCGAACTTAATGATAGGGGATCTCTCAATCAACCAACCATCAACTACGAAGGATATCCTACTACAAAGCACACAATAGCAAAAACCCTAACCACATATATCATTTATTCAACAACAAACCAATCTCTCGATCACTTTCATTGTCAAACTTATATTTAATATAAATCTGCTCTCGCATATCTTCATAATCAAACATAAGCATACAATCAACCTACACTATTCTTTCGAACACCATGCATGAAGATCATAAAATAAACAATTTATACGGATGAGAAATTCGCAAATCATCAATTCAATAATCACAATTCAAGACAAGAACACTCAAACATATATTTCCCAACAAATCGATAATTTATCTCATGATAGAAATTAATCCAATCCCAATTACATAGACATAATCAAAACCAGAAAAACTTACAATCATTCATAGACAAATTCGTCTTCCAAAATCCGGAATCATACAATCCCAATTGTTAATCCAAGTACAAAATAATTAAATCGAAAGGGAAAGGAGACAAAATTTGTTCCGACCAAATTGTTCTACTTAGTCGCACGCAATAGCACGAGGTCCCTATAGAGCGGTAAGGTCGACCCAAGTCGAATCTCTCAAGGAAGACTTAACAGGGCTACGGTTTTATGTCAAACACAGAAGCAGAAAAGAAATACTAACGTCCTAACATAAAGGGGGCTGTCACGGAAAGGACGAAAGCGGGAAATAAAATAAAGCAGGGAAAGCGGATGCACTTGGACAACAATAGGAATTGACAGATACACGGAATTGGAGACGGTGTTCTAGGGTTCGAATCTATCCTCACAATTAATGAATCAAGGACCAACGCACAATGCATAGAACACCCACGCCTCTCACCAAACGGTCAACACTAACTAATCTCTCGATTACGTCAACGTTAGACTCGAACTTAATGATAGGGATCTCAATCAACCAACCATAAACTACGAAGGATATTTTATTGCAAGGCACACGATAGCAAAACCCTAACCACATATATTATTTATTCAACAACAAACCAATCTCTCGATCACTTTCATTGTCAAACTTATATTTAATATAAATCGCTCGCATATCTTCATAATCAAACATAAGCATACAATCAACCTACACTATTCTTTCGAACACCATGCATGAAGATCATAAAATAAACAATTTATCTGAGATGAGAAAATCACAAATCATCAATCCAACAATCACGATTCAAGATACGAACAACCTAACATGTATTACTCAATAAATCGATAATTCATCTCATAGCAGAAATCATCCCCATCACAATTACATAGACATAATCAAAATGCAAAAAACTTACAACCATTCATAGACAAATTCGTCTTCCAAAATCCGAATCGCAATCCCAATTGTTAATCCAAGTACAAAATTAAAAGAAAAGGAAAGAAAAAAAGGGAAAAGAAATCGCGTGAAACCGACAAAATAAAAAATAAAGAGAACTAGGTTTTCAATGTGCTTCAAGATTTATATCGAAGAAATTCACGCCACGGACGGACGGAGTGCACGACGCTGGGTGATTCTCGACAAAACGACCTCAAGACCCAGTATACGGACGTGGGGTGCCTCGATTGAAAATCGCAACACTCCGGCACGGACGCGGAAGCGTTTGACGCAGGAGTTCATCGGACGGCGCGGCGCGGTTTGGGGGGCGGCGCGGACGCGGGGATGATGTGCGAGGCGAGATGTGCGGCGTGTTGTGGCGCGCGGCTTCCAGCCACGGACGGAGTGGGGCTGAGCGGGCGCTGGTTTCCAGCCACGGACGGAGAAGGCGGCGCGCTGGGCGCTTGGCCGAGCGCCGACCGCCAATGCGCGTGAGAAAATATGTGAGTGCTGAGGAGCGCGCGACGCTGTAGCAGAGGCGTGACGGGCTGGCGGGCGGCGGGCGGCGTGTGGGAGCGGCGCAGTCGTGCAACGGGCCGGCAAGACGCACGCATGCACAACCGTTGTTTGGCCGCTCTCCTTCGTCTCGAACTCCGATTACGCACGATTTTCGCCACGAACTCTCGTCGAGATGCTCTTCATTATACTTGATCTTTGGCGATTCAATTCATCCTATTTTATGCCCTTTTCTACAAAACATCGAAACGAGCAAGTAAGTCCGAATCAATAAATATTAATCAAACCAACGGCATAAACAGGATAAACCACTGAAAATGACACACAAAACAATACCAAAAATCAGCACAAATTCATACTAAACAATCAATCTATCCATTCATTCTTCAAAATCATCTATGTCCCGAATATCTATTAGTTCGCCGGAAATATATCTAGTAGTGCAACTACTCGTATTTGTTAAACCGTTGTATCTTGGAGATAATTGCTGTTGAACCGTGTGCACTGTAGCGGAATAATATTATCTTGCGGAGAAAGAGTCCAACTCTTGCCTCGGTTTTATATAGCATTCTCTTTAAACGTTATATTCGTATTTCTACGTACCCGTTATTAACAGTAAGAGCCTCGGTTTGCCACAACTTAATGTTGCAGATAGAGTGCGTTTTGGCATATGATAAGTGGAAACTATATTGGAGGTCCATTAATTTTCTTAACCTAGTTCATTATCTCTTCTTCCAGGTCTTTCCAACTACATGAAACTGAGGGCCCACTTGATTTTGTGAGCCTTTTGCAATCCTGAACAGGCTACCGTCACTTTAATCAAAGGAGACCTTGCGCGGAGCAGCAATAACGCCGAGGGATAGCGCGTTGTTGCTGCTCTGCGCTGAGGTGGGTAAATACTCCGTTGAAGACGCACATACTTGTGAGTTACCTTGTTTTTGGTTTGATTCATGAGTTTGCATAATCAAACTCGTGAATTACCATGTCCGTGTCTTGATTTCACGAGTTGTATTTTACAAATTTGTGAAATCATGCGTAATACAAAGTATTTCACGAGTTACAGCAAACTAACTCGTGAATTGACAAACAAATGCCCAAATTCTTGAATTACCAGATCTTGGGAGTAAATCCATGATTTGTAGAGTGCAACTCGTTTATTTACTCAATTTTTATTCACAACCAATAATAATCAGTTTTGACGAGGATTTTGTCGACCGCCAGAAGCTTCAATTAGAAATTTTGGAGACATGTCTCTTCTGACGGATTTAATTCGTCAACCGGATCTCTTGCGTGGTGGCTGTGATGAGGTGGATTTCACAAGCGTCGGAGAAGGTGGCTTCCATAGCTTGGGATGGCAATATAGGATTATTCAAGGCCAAGCCTTGAATTCTAAACAACGGGCCGGGATAAAGAAGATAACCATCGGCGTATTGGAAATCACGAGCAACGGCGGAGAAGCTGATTCCACAGCTTGGAGCGGTGGCGGAGGACGTAGGTTGGCAATGACATATTTTGGGATGCCGACAATTAATGAATGAGCAAAAATATATTTTAAATTTATAGTAAGTGTTAAATTGTAAGAATGACTATTATCTTTGTTTTGTCTTTATAATTTCCTTCGTCCACAAAATTCATTTACTTATTTCTTCTTTAAACTGTCAATGAAAAACAAAAACATTTACTTTCCTCTTATGGACATGAACCCCACATAACTTTTCTAACTTTTCCTCCTTTTCATACTATATATTTATTTACAAAAAAAATGTTATGACCCACCTTTCTAATTAATTCCTTAATATTAATCTATTCATTTTTTACCTAATATTCTTTACAATTGTGGTCCCTTTTTCACTAATTCTACATTCATTAAAATTTATTAAAATTATTAACGTAGTCTGTAAACGAATTTTGTGGATGAATAGTATATCAAAACGAATATTTTAGTTGTTGAGTATAAGTATAAAATAGAAAGTTATACATTTTTTCTACAAATTTCTGTAATTTAACAATTATTATAAAATAAATATATTTTTAAATAAAACACTTATTTAAGGAATAATGGTATATTAAACATCATATGACATGCATAAATGCTATCAAATTTGATACAAACGAGGATTTCTTTCATTTATTCAGGAAAAAAATATGACGAAAATTTTGGTTCGAACATACACCAATCAAGACTAATTATAGTTAATTAGGATTTAAATTTTAATTTATTAATATTTAATTAAAATTTAATTAAATTTAAATTAAGATCCTAAATTTAAATGTCCCGCGTGAAAGACTGGTTCGAGAAAGGGTAAATATCACTTCCTCAAACTGTCTATTTTTATCGAAAATATCCTGAATTTTAGGAAATATCGATTTAAACTCTAAACTATACTCATTTTACCAAAAATATTAAACTTTAAGAAATACTACTTTAAATTCCAAATTATTAATTTTATATAAAAATTATCTCGCGTCCATTTTTCAACTTTCGAAATTCTGACGTGACTCATCGGATGAGAAGAAGATATCCTAAGTCCAATTTCGGAAGTTGGAAAATGGATACGGAAATATTTTGAGACAAAATTAATAGTTTGAGGTTGAAAGCGATATTTTTTATAGTTCATAATATTTTTGATAACATGAATATAATTTAGAGTTTAAAATTATATTTTAAAATTTATGATATTTTTAATAAAATGAATATAATTTAAGATTTTAAGTAATAATTACCCCTCTAAAAGCATTAAAGAAAATAAACTAGTATATTTTTGGGTTGGTGACGTTCCCGTGCATCCCTCGTTTGGGCATGCCTAGCCTGTTAGTCTAAATAGCCACTACATTGTGTAACACGTTAATTCTTTCTTTATTCTACATTAATTAGTTATTCTTTTTATTTTTCAATGACTCATATGTCCAAATTTTGTCAGACTTAATGCTATATTGTTTCGTTTTACGAGGCAAGCTCCGCATTAATTATTTGTAAGTGTGTAATTATGAGTACACCAGACTTCTATAATTTCTATATAATAATTTGAAAATGGAACCGACACTATTTTTGAAGAATAATGCATGGCAATTTTAAGAGGGCATGCATATCCGTATAATTGATAATTATAATATAATGCATATTCTCTTTTCTTATTATTATTACAATAGAAACTTTATTTTCCTATTTATACAGTCTCAGAGAGTACAAAGGGATATTTTGAAGTTGTTCATCGATCCAAACAAACAAAAAATAGAGATGCATATTTGTCTATAGACAAATATTAATTATCATACTCACTTGATATAGGTACACCTCTATATATATGAATCCAGCATTGTAAACTTTGAAATAATAACTCATGTGCTAACTATAATACTCAATCGTCCCCTAAATTCGTGCATTTAATTCCATTTTGATCTGTCCACAAAAGATATTCACTTTCATTTTTTGGAAACATCAACTTTATATTTTTACCCTAAATCTATCTACTTATTTACAAAAAAACACATATGACCCATCTTTTTACATTCACAATTTATTAATATATTCATTTATTATCTCAATGGCACACCTTTTATATTCATTTATTTTACACTCATTACAATTTATTAAAACTCGTGCTACCAAAATCAATGAACGATTTTGGTGGATGGATGAAGTACTAAGTTTTGACGAAAATGGCCATGCAATGAAGATAATATATGATGAGATTTATTTATCTACGAAGACCATCATGGGTTGGGGAATGCACACACGTCACAGTCCACAATGTACAAGACTCCCTACTTATTTAGAACTATTAGTTTGTCTATTGTTCCATTGCATCATAACAATTTATCAAGATTTTGACAAACACTACAAATTTTGTAAAGATGTCTATTTATATTTATATCTCTATTTATTTTCCCACCTACCTCGCACCCCACCCTCTACCAAATCCACTAGCATAGGGTGCGTGGATAGCCTATTTGAGGAGATTTGTCAAATTTTTGTCATCTTGGTTCCTCATGGAGGAAGATTATAATGTCTCTATTTATAAAATTTATTTAAATTGATAATGTGAGGATTTAATTTTTTTTATTAATGTAAATAATATTCTTTAATACAAAGAGCTTTTCTCAGTTAACATTTATTATTTTTTTACATATCAGTGTTTTCTTTTTGCTCATATAAGTATCTTATTATATATATATGTAAGTTTTTATTTTCTTAATAAGCTAGCTCAAGTTCGGAACCCCAAAATGTAATATAATGTGCTGACATTTTATATCTATATACAACTCATAAATGAGAATCGAGCAGAGATTCAGAAATTATTAAATTACATTCAAAACTTCATGCACTGACCGTATCTGAAAGCATGTAACGTGAATTAAAAATTGTTGTGCTATAATATGGAGGCAGCAATTATCTCTATCAAGAAGCATATAAAATTATGATAAAGATTCCTAAATTGATGAACCAAAATTATGATAAATTTTCCTGGATAAAAGGAAGATGTTACAATATGGAAAAGAAAAAAATCAATTCTTATGCTTGCAAGTGGAGTTGTCGGAGATTGCAATGACATCTAATAATGTTAAA
Organism: Salvia rosmarinus; assembly: GCA_036937905.1. Lineage (NCBI taxonomy): Eukaryota > Viridiplantae > Streptophyta > Magnoliopsida > Lamiales > Lamiaceae > Salvia > Salvia rosmarinus. The sequence continues at coordinate 58,442,474 of CM072820.1, forward strand.
TACATGCATATACATTTTGGGGACAAATAAAAGTATTTTTTTTAAATATCATCTATATTGAAAAAAATATCATTTATTTCTTACTCAGTGATTAGAAAATATTATTCATTTGTACTGAATGAAAGTATCAAATCCGCACGTATAGACATCCACACATGTAACCATCTCTCTAATAATTCATTATTATTTCTTATAACAATAATGGATTTTTTAAATAATTCTTGAACTTCCAAAAAATCTCACAATTATTTGAAATGTAAAAATTACTAGTTATGATTTATCATTTTAAGAATATAAAGATCTTTAGTCATTGATAATTTGAATTTTTTTTTATTTAGTTTGAGTATTTGAAAAAAAAAACACGGACTATCATCTATATCTCTATAGGTTCTCAAAATATTCCAAACCCTAAATCTACATAAATATGCTAGCCCCATTAGTATACACATACGTAATCCAATGAGTACTATATACAGAGTGTTTCGAGGCTTAAAATTTTTATTCATTGATTTGAATCTTTTATAGAAAATAGTGTATCCAATAGAATTCTTAAATCTAGAGGATTTCTTATTCATAAGCTATTATGGGGTCAAGACAAGCCGCTATGGTGAAACTAGTAGACACAAACACTCTTAGGAAGCTATGCTAGAGCATCTCGGGTTCGAGTCCGAGCGGTGGCATGTCATCTCCTAAAACAATAAAATAGATCCTATGATGAATAATATTGAATTCAATTTCCGATTCAAATTAATAGTCTTTCATTCACAAAAATCATGTTACAAATTAAGATCTAATCTAATTAAAGATCATGTCCCCATGGGCTGATCTATGAAGTGGCTGCATCGGACTCCAACCTAGTACAGGCCTCAAACTTTTTCTTTTATCCATATGTTATATTATGCCCAATCTAGCATTAGCCTAATTCAAAATAATTAAAGAATTAAAATAAAATTATTATTTGTTGAATTGTTTTCTTTTACTATTGCTTTAGATCTTATAAATTCTTTCAAATCATTCAATAGAAAGGATATTTGAAAGCTTCACTATCTAAGACATTGTTTTATTAGAGTACGAGTTAAGACATTATAAGCATGATGTGATAGTAATGTAAGAGTTTCAAATTTCTAAATTATATTACGTTGACTACACTAATAAATCTAATTTTGACATCGTTTGTTTCTACATTTTTGAGAACTTGCAAGAAAATTATATCCTTATAGTATGACTGAACAAGCATTTTTTGAAGAAAAAAAACATGAGAAGATGACATTTGTTGCAAGATGGAAAACGATTTACTTGATGATTCAATAGTGTTTTATATTGAAAGAGATTTTATTAAAAGTATAAATATAGATTCAATTATTGATGGATTTGATGTATTAAATTATAACAAGATACAACTTATGAAAACATAAAAATATTTTGATATTTATGAAATTTAATCGACGAATTACTTATTTTACAGTCCACCCCATTATGTATTTCTAGATCCGCCCATGCATGTCCCTACTATAAAATGTGAATATCCGTATGGAAATATTGTGGATTACTCCGATTGGGGATGGTGGGTGGTGTGGAAAGTTATATTCTCACTGTGGGCAATGTGTGTGGTTGTGGTGTGTGGGATCTTTATATGTATTTATTGAGTGAAAAAGAAAGAGAGCAACTTGTGGGTTTTTCTCCCTCTCTCTCTCTCTCTCCCCCCTAGCTCTCTCTAATCAAGTGTGAGATTCTTGATTCATCTCCCCATCTCTTTATTGCTTCTCCTTCCTCCTATCCAAAACCAAAATATCTGTTTCTGTGGTCAGGCTTCCATCTCCCATCTAGACCGAAAAAATCACGAGAGAGAGAGAGAGAGAACATGCAAGAAAGTGATCAGAGTCTTTCAGCAGCAGATCATACGCATGCAAGCAAGAAAAGGTAAGTGATGTAGCACTATTTCTCTACATCATGTCCAAAATTTCTTTTTGAAGTGGGAAATTTCAAGATTTTTGATAAGGGGTATGATTTTTTTTGCAGGAAGATGAGTGGAAGAGTTGTGGTTGCTGTGAAAATAGATGGAAATGATAAGAAACAGCATAAAAATGAAGGACCTCCATCTGATTGCTGGTCTTGGAGAAAATATGGCCAAAAACCCATTAAAGGATCTCCTTATCCAAGGTTCATCATTCTACATGCACTTCTCTCTCTCACACACACACGAACACACACAAACTTTGTAAGTGGATCATCTTTTCACCCCCTCCATATATTAATGTGTACTTCTTGTCTTGGAGTACAACTTTCTTGATTTTCCACACAAAAATGTATAGTGGTAAAGTATATGACACAATGATAAACTATGAGGACTTGTGAAAAAACAAAACCCTTTTTTTGAAGGGTCTTGAAATTCAAAACTAGGCGAATCATATGGTCATAAAAATCACATCCTTTTTCCAACTCATACGCTAGACTAATAAGAATTGGGAAGTACAACATTGCATGCAGGGGGTACTACAGGTGCAGCACATCCAAGGGCTGTTCAGCCAAGAAGCAAGTCGAAAGATGCAAAGCAGACGCATCGATGCTCATAATCACCTACACCTCCTCCCACAATCACCCAGACCCTGCAACTTTCTCTCTCCCCACCAAACTCACCGAATCCCACCCCACAACTCGAAATAATCAAGAAAAAGAACAAGAATCGGAGAAAACCCCAGACGAAATCGAAACCCCAGCCCCAAATTCCGAAGACCATCTTCAATTCCCCCAATCCCCATTCGATTCCACGTCGGATCACGCAGTCGCGAGCCGCAGCCAAGGCGGAAACCCCTTTGAGGAAATTCTTCAAACACCTGGCGTGCGCTACGGTGATGATCTCGGTTGCGAGGCGTCGCCGCTGCTGAAATCGGAGGAGAATGATTTCTACGACGAGCTCGAGGAGCTGCCCACTTCCTCCTTCTTCACGGCTTTCATGAAGAGCGGTTTCTGTGAAGAGAGAATCGCTATAAATCTATCTTGAAAAGTGCTATATGTGTGTCTTTTAGGTGGAAAAATGTGTGTAGATCTTTGCTTAGTATGTTGATATGAAGAAATATACTCGTAGCTATTGTGTAGTTGCTCTATTTTCTGCCCAGTTTTACACGTGCGGGGCGGACTACCTAAAACCTAGTATTTTATTTCATCTTCTATTTTAATTAGAGTTCAAAATAATTTTGTATTTGTGTCGAGTGTCGACAGATTTTGGGATAGAAAGTGGAACCTATGTCTCAAGATATGGCAGTGACTCTTTGTCGCACGTGAAAACATAAAACCAGCTCTGGATAAGCGGAGACAGAGAGAGAGAGAGAGACTAAAGTAGTAAATTTATGTAGTGGTTTTTCAACTGTGTTGTCTTTACCGCACCCAAAGTTAGAAACTGCATGAGAATCACATTATATTGCTTGCTGCCCATAATATTCACCTTTACTTTTCTTTCTTTTTTATGGGATATTTTATGATTAAATAGATAAAATATATCCTAAATATATATATATATATAGTATATCAATTTTTATCATGAGCTATCGATTTTGGTTAATTATATCTCAAATTATGATAATCTGTCATTGAATTAATTTTTTGTTATTTGAAATAGGATTGTCTTGAATTTAGCATGATTTCGTATAGAAATAACATGTGTAAAACTATACTCCCGCGTACCATCCACTTTATATTTTTTCTAAATAATTGTATCAAAAAGAAATAACCATCTTGAATAGGACGGATGTAGTATTTCCTTTACGTCAGGTTGCATCAAATTGTCGATGATCTAATTCGGCTTTCTAAAAATTTGTGTAATGACATATCTGCATGATCTCCCTTAATTTGATATATAATTAATTGAAAAATACTGATAATCTAAGATGCATTTAATTGTTTTTATTTACTGTGTGGTATTTAGTGGGGTGTAAATAACACAAGTTTTGATTCTTACGATAAACAAAGTGGGACATGTTGCACTAATCTGATAGACACTATATAATGAGAAAGCCAAACCACTAGTCATGCATGACTTACACATTTTGGTAGGCTATAGTTTCTTTACCATTTATAAATTTCGGATTGAGTTTGTCTGATAATTTGGAAAATAAAATTTTAAATTTTTATATTGATTTTTCAGATATGATTTGACATCTTATATAAATCTTCTATCTTCTAAATTCAAATTCAAGTACGCGGGGATAATTAAAACACACGAGCCACATTATGGTTCTTATTTTTGAGAAGTTATCATCAAATAGTTGGCAAATTTCCTAAAAGCCCAATTTTAATTCTTATGTTTAGATTATCAACATTTCTGCATTTTAGCAATATGAAACATTCTGGGTGTGCCATCAAAGATATATATATATATATATATATATATATATATATATATATATATATATATATATATAGTAAAAGTAATTAAAATGCTGTTATTTGAGGAGGGGTTTTAACTTTTAATAGCAGAAACATAATGATTTCCATTGATCAAATGAAAGTTTCCTGCAAAATACAAAATATTTGCCAAGGACCAATTAGACAGCCTATTTCCTACTTCTATCTAAACTTAGAGAGAGAGAAAGAGAATCACCCAACATCTCTTGAACATCATCAAACGCAGGAAATACTCAGAATAAACTAATAAAAGAAAGCCACATTTTCAGCAAGCCTTCTCAGTGTGCATCTCTTCATTAACAGCCTTGTAGCATTGCAGACTGCAGAGAGGAAGCTTCGACTTTGAATCACGGTACTTGTACGCATTGGTACAAGATGGGCCAGCACATTTCTCCCGCGGATGAGGATAACTGAAATTTCAAAATGCATCAGGAATTTATGCTTCCTAACTGAAATTTCAAAATGCATCAGGAATTTATGCTTCCTCTTCTTCAACCAAATCACGATGAAATTTCATAGCAACGTTATACACACAGAAAATGAAACAAATCTTACCTGCAAGGGTTGGACTCGAAAAATCTGGGCAAGCCCAAGTCTTGAGGGAATGTAACAGTAGTTCCAGTAGGTCCCATGACTGTCCTAATGGTGTTTGACGTGAGCATTTGAGCATTCGTCGCCTTGCCCTGTTCATTTAGGAGAGAAAACATCGTAGTGTTAGCTAACATTAGCAGCTTTGTGTGTGTTTCGATAAACAGTTTATGTAACTCTTATTTAATCCATAATTTACTACTTTTTTCAAGAATTGAGCTTTTAGGAATTTTATTAAATTATCCGGTTTGAAAGAAAATACCTGTGCCAATTCTTCCTGGCGCTTCTTCATCTTCTCTTCTCTTTTCTTCCTACTGGAATCTTGACCGAGTATTTTTCTGATTGCCTCTGCCTACAATTTTGAAACAAACAAGCTTATTTTCAGTACCATACTTTTAAGTTAAACGAAGCAGTTCTGAGGTAATAGTGTATGCAAGAGCTAACCTCTGATTCACGAGCTGCTTTCTCGTTCTGCAATCTACGCCTCTGAGTAGCCTCCACCTTCTTCAGCTGTTGCTCTACTTCTGTTAATTTCTCCTTTTGTTCTGTGTCGTAGAAATTAGCAATGACAAATTCAAACAGCTGATACTAAGAAGAGATAAAAAAAGGATCATAAGGAAAAGTGATTCATACTGACTTCGAGGTGCAGCCGGTGGTAACCCATTTGGGAACTCAATTTGACTTGCACCCGACTCTGGGGCATCCTTGCTTAGAAGGGCTCGTTGACGAGTTGTCAGAGCTATCTCCCTCTTGTTATCTGATGGTAAATCCTCCAGATCCCTCTTTTGTTTTTTCTTCTTCTTCCCTTCAGCATCACCGTCAGAGGAAAGTTCATCTTCCTCTTCGTAGTCCGTGTCTCCAGATCTGGGTTTTCTTGAATCTTGCCTTCCAACATCTTCCGTGGTTTCATTGTTCACGCCCTTCTGCAATTTTCTGGTTGACTGCGCCTCCAAATCCTTATATCCGGACATTCTTGAAGTCTTCAGTTTCTCCAGGTACCTTATCTCATCATCTTCGTCATCTTCATCAAATTCCCCATCCAAAACTCGTTTCTTAGGAACCCTTCTGCTCTTACGAACTGAATCCAACTTATCTCCATGCTTCCCATTAGAATTTTTTGTGGATGCCCTCCCCATCTCCTCTCTCCCAAAAGTGAAACTACTTTTCGAGAAATCTTTCCACGGAACGCCTTTCAAGGTACCTTTCTTATTGAGAGGCGGGGAATGATATTCATCAGAACTTTCCTGAAATGAGAAAATGCCACGACAGAGTCAGCAACGTAGTAAGATATGTTAAATCACAATAAGCAAACTTAGATGCAGAAGATTTGTTTACTGAAAAAATACTAAATTCCCCCTAATGAATGGGCCTCAAAATTACTGTACATTTCGGAACTTACCTATTGCTCAACACAGTACTTTCTTCTTCAGAATAATCAAGGTAATTCAAGGCTATCAGAAGAGACGCAATTAACTAATGATAAGAAATGCCTAACTATTTCTATCTATCCAATATAACGCACAACTTGAACATCTAACAGCAAAAAAGACAGTAACTATGGAAAATTTATTAGTCAACGTCTACTGCAAATTAAGTTACTAGTATTCAAAATGGCTTCGGATAACCATTAATAAGTTCGTTCTAAAATAAAGTATATTTGAGCAAGCTCTTAAGAATGAAAATAACTTATTTCCCTTGATAAATACGTAAGTCTGCAAAAAAGTTAGATAAATCACAATCACAGAAGCAGCAACTTTGACAACCTGTGGGATCAGCCTCTGTCGTGGACGAGCATTATCAGAGGATTGACTGGCCTTTGCTGTAGACCCACTGCCTGATTCTCCATTAGAACTAGATTTAGTCTGAAGTGTGCGTGTCACGCCACCAACCTTAAGCTTAACTTTTTTTGGTTTATTCTCACTTCCTGCTCCATCACACGCACCATTACTTACAGTACCATTTGATCCAGCAACTGGTAAGGACCTCGACACACAGTGACTCAAATTGAACATTTTACCCCAGAGTTTCCATCGCATATGTTCTCATCGCTCGAGACCTTACTCATATCATCTGAAACTGGTGCCACCGATAAAGGAGATTGATCAGGGTGTGGCTGCCCTTCAGGTCTAGGTCGACGTGATGTTTGGCTTCTCTTCTTTTTAATAGAAGTCCCCGCACCCTCCTTTGGAGGGCCCCTAGATTGATCCATTTCAACAATATTCTTGATCACAACACGTCTCAATAAAGATTCAAATCAGGTTAAAGTATACAAAGCCCTCAGCGCATCAAGGTCTCTGCAAAAGTTTTAGCATTTTAACCATTAGATTCGATTAATACACAAAAAATGAACAAAAATAGCTTTACAGATATATTAAGGAATCACACACCAAAAATTAACGAATACTCAGTTTTTAGTATTGTGTGGCATGTGGGAGTGCATAAACAAGGCAGAAGCCACAGTAACATAGTTTATTGAACCACAGAAGAATTGATCAAGCAAACAATAACAACAGTGGCAACGACGAATGCAGCAATAGCTCAACTCAAACATCAACAACAGTCCTTCCCTCTTCACCACCCAACAAACTAAAAGAGTTCTAATCAGAATTAAAATCAGAAACGCAAGGCAATCTCTTTCAGATATGCCAAATAAATGTAGTTAAATCAAATCCATTAAAAATATTAAACTATTACACAACGACCACCAACAGGCTGAATTAGCTGAGGGAGGATGCAGAAATAGACAGCTTAAAATCTCAAATTTGCTTGAACACAATTTATCAGAATCAAATCAACAAAAACACCCACTATAAACACAATCCACTCCACACTCCCAAAAATCACACAGAAACTCATCCCTCAAATCGCACGCATAGATAGAAAGAACAGACAAAAAATCCCTCACATTGATCGATCGCCGCAGACCCAGATGCCGAAACACGGCTCAAACCAACAAAATCCACCAAAATCCCCAAATTCCAAAAATTCAGAACCGCTCAATCGAAGCCCCCAAACAGAGAGTGTCGGAGCAAAAAGAAAACACAAATTTACCAAACGAGAGAAGGCGAAACAACGAGCGAGAGAAGGCGGTGAGACGAAGCCGAACGTACAGGAGTTGTATAATTTCGAGGGTAAAAAGAGATAATGAGGTCAGCGAAGCAGATGGACACACAAAAGCATGCGTATCGTATAGAGAGAAAGAGAGAGGGAAAAAAGGGGGTGTTTGGATGTTTGCGTTAGGGTTAGAGAAGATAGAGAGGCGTTGTTGTTGATATGGGTTACTATAGTAGTAGTAAAGAAGACTCCCAATTTCTTCTCCATTTTTTTCACACCTGTTTGTGTGTGTGGTGTGTGTGTGTGAAATTTTTGTGTGTTTGTTTTTGGGTGGGGGATATTTAGACTCGGTTCCGAAACTCAGTAAGGTCCTGGCGAGTTGACTCGGGCTGCTCTGCTCCATATCTCCCTCCTCTCTCCCTCTCCCTCTCCCCCGAACAAATTTATGCTGCAACTACATGAGCAGGATATGCCCCTGCGCACCCCGGCGTATTTTAGTGCCTCTTCGCCCCACGCATTTGTATTATTTTGACCTGAGTGCATTTTCTTCTCTTTAAATGTGTAACCTTTGTATTTTTTTCATTCGACTAAATATCAATTTATCTTTCAATATTTCTATCATTTTTTATTTAATATCTCAATATAATCATATTATTGTTTTGGTCTTTAATACTTCATAAAATTTCTATTAATGTTATGAAGATCGATTTTCGACGTACAAACGCTTATGTAGTTGTCAAATTTTTGTTGAACTCCAAGTAAATATAAAAATAAAAATAAAACGTGAACAAATTTCTCTAAAATAAAGTCTTTCCATTTCTTTTCCACGTCAATATAAGAGAAGAAGTGAAATAACATCATTTTAGATGATATTTTCTATATTTTTATTTTATTTTATAATTACATGGGATCCAACATAGAATTCGACATCTATGTAAGCATTTATACGTAAAAAATCGATCGACATGACATTAATAGAAATTTTTTAAAATATTATGGACTAAAAAAATAATATGTTTACGTTATGACATTAAGAGAAAAATGACAAAACGTTGTGATATAAAGTGATATTTACCCTTTTCATTCTTTTCCAAATTTAGCCACAAATTTGTTACTTAGAAATAGTAATTTGAAAGAAAATATATTATGACATAAAGGTCTAAAGTAATTAACAACTCATTTTAGTGTTTCTTGGATAGGTAAGGTAGTTAGTTGAATACTTAACTTTTTGCTTTCAAATATGTTAGCTCTTAATCAATCAAGTTAAACTTGCGAGGACAATAACTTTTACTTTTACGACAATCCTATTATTATAGTAAGATTATGGAGTAACTGAATTTTGTACAAATATATGAAACAAGGAATTAAAATCATATTTTCTAAAGAAAAAAAATTAAAACCATATAATAGATTTTATATGATTGATAATTGATTGATGTGTCAGTTGAACAAGGGCTAGTTATCGTAATGGAGTATTAATTTTGTTGGGGCTGAATTTCACTATCCATTTTTGTCAAATTGTATACATTTTATACCCATTTGTGAAGAATGTTATATTCATACTCATTTTATTATTTTAATATAACTTTTAGTGAAAAACATTGGTTTGAGTATCGGCTATGATGATGTTCTTTTGGGGTTGACTGTTATTTTGAATTTAGAGTGAAATTATTTTCCTTGAAGTTTGTGGGTATTTGACTTGGATTCTCTTTCTTGAATTTTGTGGGTATTTGACTTGGATTCTCTTTCTTGATTCACGTGGTTATTTTTCACCGATGTCGATGTAGACCCGATGGACGTTCTTGTTGCCCACCACGGCCAGATCGTGATGGCGTCTTGGTGGGGCATGATTACGGGCACCGGGTCGCCCTCGAGAACACGATGTCTTCACCACCGAGTCGCTTGTTCTTGGCTCCTCGGGGCCGGCCTCAGAGCCATTTCTTCAACGACGACCTCGTCGTCCCTACTTGGGAGCCGGTAATGGTATAGACACTGCTCCATTACGTTGGGACCTTCGTCCTCGTCATCTTCGGGTTGGGTCGCCGTCGAGGTCGGCCCAGATTGTTGCCACCGCTATTCTTCCCCCGCCTCGCTTCCCCCCACCGGCCGAGGTATTTCTTGAGGCTCCTCCCGACGAGCTCGTCATCTGTGAGCCTGTGTTTCGCAATCCTCGGTATCGTGACCATACCCCGGTGATAGTCACGATTCTCCGCTGACCTCTTCGATCCTCCTTTCATAGAAGGGGCTTGGGAAGAGCTCGGCGGAGCTCGAATATCTCCGTCCTTGATTTGAGCGGGAGGCGCCTGGCGCGTGGTTGGGCCGAGGTCCGAGCACGGACTCAGGTGGCCTCTCTTGATTCTCGAAAGGCGCGTGATCGGCGCCTCGACTTGACCATCCGGCTTCTTTTCGGCCTTACCGCCGTCCGGATCTCCTTTTTCCGATCCGACTGCCTCCCTCGACGAAGTTGTCCACCAGTTCCAAAGTTTGCTCGCCGTCTTTGGTTTTCCCCCGTGATCTCTTTGTTCGATCGGCGGGTGGATCCCGTTCTTGAACAGCGCTGATGATGTAGAGATCATTCACCGCCGTCAATTTTGAGCGACTCTTTGATGAACCTCGAGACGAAGTTCGACATCGTCTCATCCCGCCTCGCGGATTGTGAGCAGATCGGAGGAGGGCTGCCGGGTGGCATCTTCGATAGAAACGCCATTTGAACCGATCCATGAGGTCCCGGAAGCGGTGTATCTTGCTCAAGTGAGCGAGGTGAACCGGCACGGGCGTTGGAGACCAAGACCTCTGGGAAGATTTTGTACATGTGAAAGTCCTCCATCCTCGATTCGCCATGTTGGTGGTGTGGCGAAAAGGAAGTCGGAGGATCCCCAGCCATCGTGGCAAGCAATATTGGGTGCCCAGATCGGCTGAGGCGGGCGTGTCAGATTTCCACGGAGAAAGGGAGATGATTCTCCGCACGGCCGAACCCCGGAGGTCGTTGCCATCTCTTTCGGAGGGTGGGGACCGATAGCGACACCTATCGTCCTCCGAGGGGAGTTCGACTCGCCTTTCTTCTCTCCTGCTTTGCTCGGCTCTGCGGTCGGCATAACGAGGTGAGAAGCGGCTCCGCGAATGGCGCGGGGCGACTAGTGGTGGCGGCTCGTCGCGGTGGCGAGCGTCCGTGAATGGTGGTGGCGGCTCGGCGCGGTGGCGGCTCGGACGTCGGGGTGCGGTGTACGCTCGACTATCACGACGAGGCGGGCGCGCGGTTTCGAGAGGAGTGACCTCGGGCGGCCGTGGTAGTCGGTTCGGGGCCTCGAGGCCCGCTCCTTTGTCCTCCGTTGAGGAAGCTTTGGAATCGCGAGGTTGGCGTTGAGAAACTCGGTCACGGCTCGGCCGAGGCCTCGTGGGACGAACGAGGCTGCTTGTTCGTCCTCGTTGAGGTCGGCATCTCCCTCACGTGGGGAGGCGGTCTGAGAGGTGTATGGAAACGTTTTCCATGTTGCCCTCGTGTGTGGTTTGTAGCGTCTGCGATCTCCTTCCCGTGGCACTGAGTGACCACCTGGTTGTCCTCAGCGCGGTTGTTGCCAGCGTCGACGGCGGTTGTGCGTGTTCTTGCCATTGAGTTGTAGAGGAAAACGAAGCTTTCTTGTTCGGAGTTTCCCACAGACGGCGCCAATGATAAATCTAGTTACGTGAGTATGCGAGATTTATGTAAAGCAATAAAGAACACCAAGGCTTTTACGTGGTTCGATCGTTAATGAGATCTACGTCCACGGAGGAGTGATTCCTCAATACTTTCACTATGATTTGAGTACAGTGAGTGTAGTTACAATCTCTTAGCATTCAATAAGTTGCCAACCCTTCATCGTCAATTTTCCTTCTATTTATACATATCCGAGACCCTAAAGACGTGTTCTATCCCCTTCCATGTAGGGACTCTTCCGGGCGATAGGGACTCTTCCTTGGCGTGTAGGGGCCCCTTACCTTCCATGTAGGCGGTGCTCGTGACCAATGAGGAGGCTGGAGCGAAATTGGGGTTCGAGGCGGTGGGCCTTTTCGCTTAACCGCTGGGCTCGGTTATGATGTCGGGCCCAACTCGTTTGGGCTCGGCGGTGGGCCGGCGGTTGGGCCATATCCCATCATAGCCCTCCCCGAATAGTCGAGTAACAACCATGCCGGGTGAGCGAAGAATGCGCTTGCCGGGGTGAGTGTTGCTTTCGGTGAAGTTGTTGTCGAAGGTGTTGTCTTTTCGACGTGAGGGTTTGTTGGCGATCTAGTTCGAATCGAGTTGGATGGTCATGGATTACGGGTATGCACCGCTGTCGAAGACCAGTGAGTTGTGCGTCGTTGGACACGGATGTGCTACAACAGAAGTCAAGTCCGACACGGATAACAACCCTGCGTAGGTTACGCCGAGGTTCGATCCGAGCGGCACCGCTCTTGTGGAGGATGCCGATGTCCGACCTGAGAGGCGGATCTGGATGGAGAAGTCATGCTGGATGGTGTCGAGGTTCGTAAAGAGTGACCGCCCTTTTAAGATGCCGAGGCGTGGCCTGACGGCACCGAAACTGGGGGCTGGGGCGCCGAGGTCCGATCTGGATGGAGATATTCTCGTAGGGGACGAAGTCCGTTGGTAGGACGCCGAGGTCCGATCTGGATACCCCCGCCATTTGGGGGAAGGCCGAGGTACGATCTGGGGTGCCGCCTTCTGGAGGACGCCGAGGTCCGTGTGATAATTGTGAGGTCAGACTGGCGGTCTATCTTACCCTAGCGTACGTCATACCCGCCAGGCGGTAGTTGGGCACTCGAACCGCGTGCGCGCGTCGCCTCCACATCCAATAGCAGGTAGGCACGTGTGAAAGTTGAAACGGCGGTTTTTGGGCGCCATTTGTCCTATAAATAGGCCCAAATGAGGCAACTGTTCACTTTCCCTTTCGACGCTTTGTTTTCAGAGAACATATTTGCAGAAATTTCCCAGTTTTCTTTCAAACTTGTTGAGGAAGCCCGATATCTCGCCCGAAAAAAGTAAGTATGTATTCTTCGCCTTCTCGTTCTGAAAGTTCTGCTTCTGCCTCGGGCTCCGGCCGTCCGTCTTCTTCCCCTGTTAGTGCCACCGGTCTTAAGGATTACATGTGCTATAACCTTTTGGGTAGTTCCCTAGGAATTAGTGCTAGGGTTCCGCCGGTATCATCAGTGTGGGATGGATTGAGGGTGGGTTCAGCGAGGTCGAGTTTGACGACAGAGGACCTTTTCAAAAGCGAGGAATACCGGATCCGGAAGGAGGCGTGGTGGTGCCCTGCGATCGATGATAGGCTATGGCCCCACGGAGGCTTCATTATTGATATGTAGGCATACGAGGCTGGCCTTAGGTTTCCTTTAGCCCGATTTTCCTTAGTATCCAAGAATATTTTCGAGATCCCTATATGTCACCGACCTCGAATTCCATTAGGTCGATTGGTGGGGCTAGGGCTCTCTTGTTATGGCGCTGTTGGGGAGCTCTCCTTCGAGGTGTTGATCGTTTTTAGCGTCGAGACCATAGGACGAGTGTATTATCCGTCTCCTCGGCTGAAATTTAAGGTAGCGCCCCTCTAAGGTTTCTCATTGGCAGAACAAGTTTTTCTTCTTGCGGGCTGATGAGTATCCGAGGTACGAGTGGGGCCTCGATAAGGTGATGGACGTGAAGGTGAAGCCCCTAGGCTTCATGGAGGAACAACTCAACAATCTCGGTGAGGTATTATCTATCGACTTCACCGAGGACGACCTGAATAAGGCCGAGCGTTTATAGGTCTGAGGCGTCGGGAGCGGGGTCTGATCGGGGTGAGGGCATCCCCGTATATTTTTCTCCCTTTTTGTGTCCGATCTCGCTGTACTAATGCGATCTTCTTTTGTTGTGTAGTGAAGCTTGACCATGCCGAGGAAGGCAAGGGCCGGCTTGCCTCACACGCACCACCGGGCGACGGGGAGCCGCCTAAGAAGAAGGCGGCGGGGTGGACCCATCCCGCCCGTGGTTGTGGAAACCCCGAGCGATCTGGCGACGGGTCCTCACCGATCTCGAGCTCGGGCATGGAGATGGAGGCTCGTCACCATGATATGCGCGAGGTACCGATCTCCGAGATCATCCTCTTCTCTAGTGCGGTGTTTTCTTTGCTATGCGCTCTCGTGGTTTGATTTTCAAGACTTGCCCTAGGTAGCAAGTGAGCTGCGCCGATGGTCGATGTCGTTGCCTCCGCACGAGGAGCCTGGAGAAGGCGGCCTCTGCCGAGTTCTCATTGGCCTGCCGCGAGGAAGGAGGTCGAGGTTGCAGGTATTCCGAGGCCGCCACGAGAAAGAAGGATCGGCTCGCAGCGACCCGTCTTTGAGGTGGAGGGCGCCGAGAAGAGGCGGCCGAGGCGGAGAAGAAGCTTGCCGATCGGACGAGTGCCTTGGCTGGCGGGCAAGGACCAATGTTGAAGGCCTTCACCAACAAGCTCGTCGAGTCGAGACCTTCTCCGCTTTATCTCCGATCCGCCTCGTGATGAGGCCGCAGTGATATCTACCCACTGGAGGGTTGGGCGCCACAATGCCGGACTTTGATAAGGTCAGCATGGATGGGCCGAGGTCAACCCTGCGGTGAACAAGGAGACGCCGCAGATTGGCGGCGGCCCCTTCCCGTGGTGGAGGCTTTGGCCTCCTCCGACTCGCCTCACGGCAGAGGTCGTGTCCCGGTGCAAGGTGGATGAAGATCACGAGCAGGAGCTTCTTGCCGAGTGCGTGCACTGCCGTGGATGTGGAGGAGGAGGAGGAGGAGGGGCCGGGCTCTGAGCTTCCTTCGGGAAGGTCGGCCAGTGCAGCGGGAGCGGGACCAACAGGGAGGCCGGCGAGTCCAAGAAGGAGCCCGAGGTCGGTGGACTGTTGTAATAGTCTGAATTGCCGGGGTCGATAGGATCCCAGATTTGTAAAACTTTTCGGTCATAAATAATAATATTTACAACTTTTTGGAGTGTGTGTTGTCTTTTTATTTTAGCACTCTAATTCTCGATTACCTCGGGCTTGACCATGATCTGTGACCAAGTTAAAGAGGCCCGAGGTGCCTTGCCGAGAAGGACGAAGAGGTGCTATTTTGGAGGATTCGATCGTCCGAGTGACTCAAGTTTTGGCGAGAATGGATGTCATTTCGGCATCGACCGCCGACCGAATAAGAAGACGCAAGAGGCCGACCGAGAGTGGCCTCCTCTGGCCGAGAACAGGCGTTAAAGCTAAAGATCACACAACTCAAGTCCGGGGTGATTATCACCGATGTGGTCCAAGGACGGTGATCTGATGCGAGGCGGCTCGGCGACAACGGAGGAGCTAGCTCGGATCTCGGAAGAGCATGCAGTACGAGAAGGTAATCCACGGATGGTGGAACTACCATAACCAAGCCGACGATCGAGTTCGAGAGCTTGGTGAGGGCATGGTCCGAGGATGAGGAGGGCCTAATAGTAAGAAGTTTAAAGGCGCCTCGACTCCATCATGAAGACATGCAGATGTACGAGGTCGTTCAGAACGACGCATGCCCCCCCATGGCGAGTCTAGTGCTGGCGCTACCGGGTCCAATAATTGAAGAACACGAAGAGGAGGCGGCTCACGCTGATCACGCCAAGTGCTCCGTCTAATGGGTCCACCGGTGAGGGGAGCAATTAGAGGCAGCCTCGGCGGTCGAGGCGGGCGTGGAAGGGCGGCGGTCGGCGTGGGGGGCGGCGGTCGGGGCGGTGTGGTCCAGCCCGGCGTCGGGCTCAAGGGCCTAGGTGTGACCTCGGGTATAGAACGCCTCCTGTGCCGGAACCCTTTGTCTTGGCTCGATCGCACCCGAGCAGGCCGAGGTGGTGGCGACCTCATTGATTGGGTGGAGGCACCGAGTTCATTCCGGTATTCATCACGACCCGGAGATTTTGTTCGATCGTGCAGCTTGGTGAGTCCTGTAATATCCCGCAAAATGAGATGCTAATTACGGTATTTAAAACCCGTAAATTAGAATTATTGAGATGATTCAATCCATAAGATATCGAATAATGATTTCGATTATTTACGAATGAATGAATTCTATTTTATATTCACCGAGAATCGTGAATTAAGGAAATGAAGTTTATAAAGCGTATCGACAAGTATTACTTTAACGTCGATTTCGTATCGATAGTTAAACGTCAGAAATTTTTCTAAGCAATCAAGCTTAGAATTAAATTCCATTATTAATGGAATATTTTAATAAAGTGATAACGACTTTATTACGACCTTTTGAGATGAGTCGATAATGAACGCTTTGCAACGTTTTCAAACGTTAACGTTTAGAGACGAAACGAAAAGTGAATTTATTGATCAATGAATTATAGAAATTAATTTCCTATGATTATTATATGTAATTACTGTATTATTTAGCATTAAATCAATGCTAGATCATCAAGATATGATAGTGACCAATTTTTTTCAAACGTTCGAAAACCCTCATTTTCGAACTCGATTTTTATCGCAGAAAATGATGCCATTAATTTATCCTATGATATTATTTATCATCTAAACTATATGTTATAACATATATCAATTTTTGGCATGGAAAATAAAAATTGGACTTATTAGTATAGTGAATGGCCGAAAACTACTATGTGCATAACAAAATATATCTTGTTGATTTTTCCTATTACATGTATCTAAGTGACATGGGATTAATTATAACCTAACTACACTATTAAAATATGATATATATATACATATATATGTGTACAATTTCGTGCATATGTGTGTGGGTGTATAGTATAATAGGTGTGTGTGCATGTAAAGACAAGTATCACCCATGCAAGGCCATGGGACAACACTTGTCACCCTAAGCAACCACCCCACCTCTCTACCACCACACAACCCCCAAATTCAGATTGCAGTCGTTCCCTTCCCCTCTCTCTCCTCACTCCATCTCCTACAATGGAGACCCTTTTCCACCATAGCTAAACTGAAACTGGAAGTTGCTGCACGAACAGTAGATTGTGGAATTTATTTGACTGAGTTACAGTGGTCAGATGAAGGTGAAATTTAAGTATGTTTATATTAAGCATGAATAGTATATATTTATAAAATTTCAAGTCGATCTGATGTGTTTTACTATTTTATTTATATTTTTCAAAACCACTGCACAAAACTGTGAAATTTGCCATGTTCATCACCCACGGTTCATAATCATTGTTCCGATTTTGGCTAATGTTAAAACTCTAAAATTTCGCATAAGAATAATTCAGCATGTCTAGAAGATGTATGTAAATTTTAAGAATTTTCTAAAAATTTTTACTATTTATTCCAGATTTTACAAGCTAACTGCACAAAACTATCACTGTAGCGATAGCTTGTGGTAAAATATTTTAGCTCCCAATCTATTGTGAATCATTGAGTGAGGTTTTTCTGGATTAAACTAGACTTAAGTGGATTTTCAATATGATTGGTTGCATTCCATATTCCTTATAATGAACTCACGGTGAATTTTAAAGTTGACACATTCTGAGTAAGCCTTTTGGACAAACCGCCTTAGTAAAATTCTATGTTAATTAACTGTTAGGTACGACTTTTACGTGAGATGTTCAAGCCGTTTGTAGTCCGATTTTGACTTGGGTTTCTTCATAAGAAATGTTCCTTACCATGTCTAGTTTTGATCTGGAAAGTTTGATCTCAAACCAAGTTTTATAGGTATACCTTTCACTGACCCAAAGTCACCTACTTGAATGTTGTCCATTCCAACTAGTCAACTTTGGGCTTATGTATTCTCGATGCATCGATATCTTCCAAGATGGTCTTCATGAAACATGTAGTTCTTGTTACAAGGTTGAAATTTGTAGCCTACAGTCATTTTGGCATTGTGAGTCAAAAGTTACGGCCTCATAAAACCCCTCGTCGTTAAGCTAAACTGAAATTCAAGAAAAAAATTTAAGTATAGAAGTCAGTTTGAGTTGCCCACTTTGAGACCCTATATCTCCGAACCACGACTCTTTTGGATTTAATTCCTTCTTAGAACTTGTAGTACATGTTTAGAGGTTTCAGAATGTATCTTTGTGCGACCATACGTATTCGAATCGAGAGTTATGAATCATCAAAGTACGTCACTGGGTTGTTTCAAACCTGCTTTCTTTGAAATTAAACACTTGAAAATTTGACTAAGTGTTGGAACTCCCTAGTGAAATATGCCTTATGTGAATAGGGTGATGATCGATTGTTATATGGATGATATTAATACATATTAATGACCATAAGTGTATAATAATACACTATATGAATTTAGAATTTTTTTTGGAAATCATTGGTAATTTTAAGGATTACCGAGAGCATTAAAGGAATTATAAGGATTTTAAATCCTTTCTAATTAAGAGTAATAATATATTATATGTCTAAATATTATTTTGGACATATTTGGGATTTATAAATTTTATAAAAGTAGATCACTATGTTTATAACGAAACGTTATATTTAATAACGTTATAAATGAATAATAAGGATTTATGGATAAATGGATTAATATTTAAGAAAATATTAATAAAGTTCATCGATTTACGTGACAAATCGAGAATTAGGACTTTATGAAAAGAAATCGATTGAAATCGATCTATAACATAATTAGTAAGAAATTACTATTGAAAGTCAAAATTGTTGACTTTTAAAGTCAACGTACGAAATACGTTCGATAAATACGCTAATACGCGTAAGGTGTACTAATTAGGTAAGAAACCTCATTAGTAAGAAAAGATTTCATAATTGAAACCCTTATATCGAGAAACGATAAAATCGCCGAACGCTTAAACCAGAAAGGTTAAAACGATACGGTTGAACGTGTCTCGAAGAATGAGAACTATTTAATTGAAATACGAATTGAAAACGATCGAATTCATTAAGGAATTCAGTTTATATCGATATAGAATATCGAAATTTATTCTCGACTTTGAGAGTCTCGAAAGCGTGAACGACGTACTAAAACATCGTTTTACGTAAAGGTGTGACGCGGACGCCGACGGCCGGACGTTGACGAATACTCAAGTTTAAGGCGAATAATAGTCCGTGGGCTTTACTCTACTCAAAAATATAATGCTTGAAATATTTAATTACGATGCTTATTTCAACTGTTGATAAAATTTTACAAGATTACCGCCAAAAATATTTATGTTTTGTGTATGTATCATATCCATGAGATGTTATGAGATATTATGAAATGTTATGAATGTTGTTGGGTCGCTCCCAACTTATGAATGAAAATCGATATCGGATCCTATTGGGAAGGACAATACCAGCTAGGATTAACGTGTACACTAAGGCGACCGTGTCTTTGTAAGGACAATTCACTATCGGTCACTGGCGTCGTAGAGGAGGCCTCCTTCATGACATTCGACTATGATGATATGACGAAAGGATGTTAAGGGATATGGATCATACACACGTAAAAATGCCGCCAGCGATGATTTTGAAAATGATGAAAATATTTTAGTAAGCACAAGGCATTTCAACTAAAACCTCGTGTCTTACCATGATGTGGCAATGTAATCTACAAATGATAAAATGTTTTGGCATGAGTCCACCGAGTGCATTCTTGTACTCACCGCATGTTTGTTTTAAATGTGCGGGTTGAGCGGATGATGGATGGAGCGGTGTTGAGCAATAGGAATGTTGTCATTGAAATGTTTATACCTTGATAGTACATCGTCATATGTAAATATCACATGTTTTCATTGCAAGAACCTAATTTATGTACTAGAGTCCAAGAACATGCTCGATATATGTATTACGCTTATTATTAATGAGAGTCTCCATGTTTATTCTTTCATGTTTACTGATCATAGTCTCTCGCTAATCCGTAATTAGGATTGTGGGTCATGACACCCATGCGAGGCTGAGCCCGGAAGCCGAATGAGTTTGTATATAGCGTGGGACTTTGTATGTAGTCGTAAATGTATTTAGACTCGTTTGAGTGTATATTTTCCCCCGAGAGGTACAAACATAGCTTAGGACTTCGTTTTGGTCGTAAATGTATTTAGACTATATACGTAATGTATATTTTCCCAAATAAAGGGTCATAATTTGACGAGATCCGATCCGTATGTCTTGCATGTAGATATTCCAACTTAATGGGTAATCAGATGCGTGCATGAGCGCTCAATTCAATGAGTAGTCCGTATGCCTTGCCACCGAGATGTTCAATTTAATGAGTAATCATGAAAGACGCACGCGCAGTGAGTACCCTACTTGGTGGGTTTTCATCTTCGTAAGGCGCCCTCAGTGAAGGTTTAGATGTGGTATATCCGAATGGATGTTCACATAGATATGAGACAGTGAAATATTCATTAGAAAACAAATGTTTTATTGAGTATGTAATCAACATCGTATTTTGGCAAAACAATAAAGGGACTAACATGATGCCGATCCGAAATCGAAGCTATGTAAAGACTCCTTAAATGAGTGATGTGCGTGTTGGGGATAAGTGCACCGGATAGGTGAGCTAGCTTGTAAGCCCTTTGCCGAGGTCCTCGTGAACGCGGTATGGGCCTTCCCATGTCGGATCCGGCTTGTTAAGACGCCTCGGCTCATCGGCTTCATTATTTCGTAGGGACGAGGTCGCCTACTTGGAGCCGGAGGCTTTGACCCTTTGTTGTAGTACCTGGTGCGACCGACCCTCAGACTTAGCTTCGTTTATGAAGGCGAGCTCGCCTTCTCTCGAGAGCATCAAGGTTGCACGCATGTCTTCCTCGTTATTGCCGTGGTCGAAGTGGAGAGCGCGAGGGCTTGGCGCCGATCTCAACCGGTATGACGGCCTCGGTCCAGCAGACCAAACCGAAAGGGTTTCTCCGCGAAGTCCGAGGTGTCGCTCAGAGGACCGAGAGGACTTGGGGAGATTTTCACCCAATCACCCTTAGCTCGGTCTAGCCTCTTCAACCCTCGCACAATCGTGCGGTTCGTCACCTCGGTCTGATCGTTCGCTTGCGGGTGTGCGATCGAGGTGAAACGTTGCTCGATCTGGAGCTCCTCACACCATTCCTTGAAATTTCTGTCCACGAACTGGGTGCCGTTGTCCGAGATCAGAATGTGCGGTATGCCGAAGCGGCAGACTATATTCTTCCACACGAATGTCTGAATCTTCCGGCTCGTGAGGCTCGAAAGTGGCTCAGCCTCGACCCATTTTGTGAAGTAATCCACAGCGACGACTAAGTATCGAAGCTGACCTGGTGCTCGGTCGAACGGGTTAACGATGTCGATCCCCACCGCATGAAAGGCCACGGGCTTTGCAGCCGCTCGATCGATCAGGGTAGCTTTTGACCGTGGGAGCGGTGGCACGCCGGACATTTTTTGACGAGCTCGGCTGAATCTTGGACGAGGGTGGGCCAGTAATATCCCGACCTCAGCGCCTTCTTTGAGAGAGCTCATGACCGATGTGACTTCCACAAGACCCGGTGAATCTCATTGAGCACGTAGTCGGCTTCTTCTCGCCCGAGGCATCTCAGGAGGGGTTGAAGGTAGGATTTCCTGTAGAGAGCACCCTCATGTACGAGGTACCTTTGGGACTTCGCCATCATCTTTTTGGCTTCGAGCCGATCTTGGGGCAGTGCGCCATCTTCCAGGTAGGCCTTTATGGGAGACATCCAGTTCGGTTCTATCTCGGTGATGATGCCGACGTGGGCCTCGGCGATGCTCCTGGCATGAACCTCCTCCACTGGTGGACTTGTTGACGACGCAGCTAACTTACTGAGGACATCAGCTCGGTAGTTTTCCCCTCGTGGGATACGATGAATACTGAAGTACCTGAATGAGGTCAGGATCTCCTTGGCCTTCTCGAGGTATTGCTTCATTCGATCCTCCTGGCCTCGATTTGCTAACATCCGGTTCACCACGACCGAGAATCTCAAGATTTGGATCTTGTCCACCTTTAATTCTCTGCGGCGGAGTCCGGAGATCGGCCACCGACTCCACCTCGTTGTTTGTGGTCGGAAGGTAAACCGGAGCGTGAGGTCACCTCCTCGCTTGTCCGGGCGAGGAGGAGGATGCCGCTCCGCCTGCCGTCATGAAGCTCCATCCACGTACATCCGCCATCAGTCATGGTGGTGCGAGATGACTTCTCACCGTGGGGCGGGCGTTGGGCGACCTCATTTGGTTGAGCCGAGCTCGGTGAATTTGGCCTCCACCGAGAAAGTCGTGTGGCTTGCCTTTATGGCCGGACCTGGGAGTACAAAATGTCGTGCTCGCCGAGCTCCAAAGGCCCACTGGGCTATACGTCCGATGACTCTGGCTTTGACAAGACTTGTCTCAAAGGTAAGTCGGTCAATACCTGGACGGAATGGGCTTGGAAGTAGGGTCGGAGGCGTCGCTTAGCGTTCACTAGGTCCAGAGCTACCTTTTCGAGGCTGGTATACCTTGTCTCCGGCCCTTTGAGAGCTCGGTGATGAAGTAGATGGGGAGTTGTCGTCCGACTTCATCCCGAGACCAATCATCACACTGATTGCCTCGTCCGAGGCGGCCAAGTACAAGAGAAGCTCGCGCTTCTTGGGCGGTCGGGGTGGGCGGTCGGCGAGATACTCTTTCAGTGCGTGAAGGCGACCTGTGTTCCTCCGCCAGCGTAAGTCCGAGCTCTCTCAAGATCTTGAAGAAGGAAAGTCGCTTTCTGTACCGAGATAAAATCTGGCGAGGGCGGCTAGACACCCCGTGAGTTTGTGGATCTCCGGATGGTCTTGCACTTGCATGTCAAGCACCGTTTTCACCTTAGTGGGATTTACCTTCAGACCTTCTTGAGAAACCCAGCATCCCGTGAATTTTCCCGTCTTCACCATGAATGTACACTTGTGGGATTGAGTTTGAGGTTGGCGATCCGAGGAGCCGGAGAAGCAGTTACGAGGTCGTCGGCAGCTCTCCGTCTTTTGACTCTTGACCACGATGTCGTCGACGTAGACCTCGACGATCTGCCCGATGTGATCCTTGAATATGGCGTCCACCATTCTTTGATAGGTAGCCCCAGCGTTTTTCAAGCCGAATGGCATCTTCCGGTAAGCAAAGACATCGAAGTCGGTGATGAATGTTGTCTTTGGGGCGTCCTCCGGGCTCATTAGGACTTGGTGGTACCTTTGTATAGATCTAGGAAGTTCGAAGGTCTCATGGCCCACCGATGCTTCCACCTTCTTGTCAATGTCGGGAGGGTAGCAGTCTTTTGGGCAATGTTTGTTGAGGTCGGTGTAATCGACACACATGCGCCATCCCCCTCCCTTTCGAACCACGACTGGATTAGCCATCCGTGTCGGGTATTTGACTTCGAACGAGATCTTGGCCTTACGAGTTGAGTCACCTCGTCTCTTATGACTGGTTGCGCTCGCCATGAACACCTCTTCTTTTGCCGAACCGGTTTTGTAGCCGGGTCGATGTTAAGGCGATGAGTTATGAGCTCGGGTGACACTCGATCATGTCGAGTGGGGACCACGCGAACACATCCTCGTATTCCTTGAGCGCATGACACTGCCGAATGTCGGTTGGGCCACGGACGCCGACCTTGACAACTTTGGAGGGTCGCCGTCATATAACTGGAGGTCTTGGTCGATTCGTCCCGAGGTGGCGACCTCGAGGATTCTCAGAATTGCTATGCCCAGGCAAGGCTACATCTTGGGTTGAGAATCGTAGGCACTCTTTAGGCTGCCGTTTGGTCACCCCGATGTTAAGCACTCCATGGGGTGGGTATCTTGATGGGAGGTGGTATACTGCGGCGACGCCTTGGTGGCGTCTGACCCGATCTGCCGTGATGATGTTGTACGGGGAGGGAGCTTGGACCAGAAGAATTGATGGCCTTGGTGACCGACACGAGGGCGCGTCCGACGGTAATCGGAAGGGTAATAACGCCCCGGGTTGAACCGCCTCACGTGTGAAGCTCGCATGGCGGGATGGCGCGGTGTATTTGAATCCCAGACCTCAAGCTTATCCGATGACTCAGGAAGATAATACTAACGGAGGCACCGATATCGATGTAGACCCGGTGGGCGTTCTTGTTGCCCACCACGGCTTGCATCGTGATGGCGTCTTGGTGGGGCATGATTCGGCATCGGGTCGCCCTTGGAGAACACGATGTCTTCACCACCGGAGTCGCTTGTTCTTGGCTCCTCGGGGCGACCTCGAGCTTAGCTCTTCAACGACGACCTCGTCGTCCCCACTGGAGCCCGTAATGGTATAGAGACTGCTCCATTACGTTGGGACCTTCGCCTCGCCATCTTCGGGTTGGGTCACCGTCAAGGTCGGCCCACGTTGTTGCCACCGCTATTCTTCCCCTGCTTCTCGCTTCCCGCCCACTCGGCCGAGGTATTTCTTGAAGGCTCCTCCCCGACGAGCTCGTCAATCTGCGAGCCTGTGTTTCGCAATCCTCGGTATCGTGACCATACCCGGTGATAGTCACGATCTCCTCTGTTGACCTCTTCTTCGATCCTCCTTTCATAGGAGGGCTTTGGGAAGAGCTCGGTGTGAGCTCGAATATCTCCGCCCTTGATTTGAGCAGGGGAGGCACTCTGGCGCCAAGGTTGGGCCGAGGTCCGAGCACGGACTCAGTGGCCCTCTCGATTCATCGTCAAGGCGGCGTGGTCGGTCACCAACTTCATCATCCGAACTTCTTCTTTTCGCCTCCGCTTCGTCCGGATCTCCTCTTTTCCGATCCGACTGCCTCCTTTGACGAAGTTGTCCACCAGTTCCAAAGTTTGCTCGCCGCCTTTGGTTTTCCCCGTGATCTCTTTGTTCGCGCTGGTCGGATCCCGTTCTCGAACGCGTTGATGATGTAGAGATCATTATCATCGTCAATTTTGAGCGACTCTTTGATGAACCTCGAGATGAAGTTCGACATCGCCTGCCCCGCCTGGCGGATTGTGAGCGATCGGAGGAGGGCTGCTGGGTGGCATCTTCGATAAGCGCCATTTGAATCGATCCATGAGGTCCCGGAAGTGTATATACTTGCTACGGCGGAGCGAGGTGAACCAGCGCCGGGCGTTGGAGACCAAAGACCTCGGGAAGATTTTGCACATGTGAAAGTCCTCCATCCTCGATTCGCCAAAGTTGGTGGTGTAGGCGAAAAGGAAGTGGAGGGATCCCCAGCCATCGTGGCGGCAATATTGGGCGCCCGTATCACGCAAGGGGGGCGTGTCAGATTTCCACGGAGGAAGGAGATGATTCTCCGTGCACGGCCGAACCCGGAGGTCGTTGCCATCTCTTTCGGAGGGTGGGGACCGATAGCGCGCCTATCGCCCCTCCAGGGAGTTCGACCGCCTTTCTTCTCTCTGCTTTGCTCGGCTCTCGGTCGACATAACGAGGTGGAGCGGCTCCGCGAATGGCGGGGGCGGTGGTGGCGGCTCATCCACGGTGGCGGCTCCGCGAATGGTGGTGGCGGCTCGGCCGTGGTGAGCGGCTCCGGACGTCGGGGTGCGGTGTACGTTCTCGACTATCACGCCGAGGTGGGCGTTGGCGGTTTCGGAGGGGGGAGTGACCTCGGGCGGCCGTGGTAGTCAGTTCGGGGGCCCTCGAGGGGCCCGCTCCTTTTGTCCTCTGGTTGAGGAAGCTTTGGAATTGGCCAAGGTTGGCGTTGAGGAACTCGGTCACAGCTCGGCCGAGGGCCTCGTGGGACGAATGAACTGTTTGTTCGCCCTCGCTGAGGTCGGCATCTCCCTACGCTTGAGGCGGTCCGAGGGTGTATGGAAACGCTTCCATGTTGCCCTCAGTGTGTGGCCGCCAGCGTCTGCGATCTCCTTCCCGTGGCGCTGAGTGACCACCTGGTTGTCCTCAGCTAGGTTGTTGCCAGCGTCGACGGCGGTTGTGCGTGTTCTTGCCATTGAGTTGTAGAGGAAAACGAAGCTTTCTTGTTCGGAGTTTCCCACAGACGGCGCCAATGATAAGTCTAGTTACGTGAGTATGCTAGATTTATGTAAAGCAACAAAGAACACCAGGCTTTTACGTGGTTCGATCGTTAATGAGATCTACGTCCACGGAGGAGTGATTCCTCAATACTTTCACTATGATTTGAGTACGGTGAGTGTAGTTACAATCTCTTAGCATTCAATAAGTTGTCAACCCTTCATCACAATTTTCCTTCTATTTATACATATCCAAGACCCCTAAAGACGTGTTATCCCCTTCCATGTAGGGACTCTTCAGGCGATAGGGACTCTTCCCTTGGCGTGTAGGGGCCCTTACCTTCCATGTAGGCGGTGCCCGTGACCAATGAGGAGGCTGGAGCGAAATTGGGGTTCGAGGCGGTGGGCCTTTGGCTTAACCGCGTGGGCTCGGGTTATGATGTCGGGCCCAACTCGTTTGGGCTGGCGGTGGGCTGGTTGTTGGGCCATATCCCATCACCACACATTCCGATTGGTGAGATAAGCATCAGCCAAACAAGGTACTTTCATCATTACAAAATAGACTCTTGATTTTGGTCAAAATTAGCTTGTTTCGGTCGACAAGACATGATTCCCATCGAGGAAACTAGTTTTTCGGTCGGTAGGAATCATGTCTAGTTTCTTCAACATAAATCAATTTTATTGACGAGAATCTGGAAATCGATGAAAATTTCAAATTTTCACCGAAACCTCTGCCTTTTGTGTATTAAGTAAATTCTTTTGTATTAATTGAATTATGTACACCATCCATCCCATTTGATATGTATCATTTCTTTTGAGCACATGTATTTAGAAAATGGTAGAAAACGATTAAAGGGATAAAAAAATAAGCATGACTCATACCTTTTGAAGGGTTGATTATTTCTGATAATAGAAAGGGACATTTAAAATAAGATAACCCAAAAAGAAAAGTGAGACATTTCAAATTGGACGAATGGAGTAATATTTAGGAAATAATACCATATTTGGAATAGTATTTTGACGGAAACATTGACAAGATGTCGGAATTGACACTAGTAAGTTGTCGCCTTCATTATTTTTGTTGTGAGAAATATCCGATTTTTGTTGCGTGTCTATTTTGTGTAATCATCTAATTGATTCGGATATTGTTGTTTTTCATGATTGATTGTGAATATTGGTGGTTATATACATTATTTTTCTGATTGATTCTGGATAATAGTGATTTTTATGATCTAAGTTTTGGATATGTAGTGATTATTGGCTAATTAGCTATTTTTATTATTGATTGTGGATATGTAATTATTGTTTTGTGTTTTATTTGTTGGTTTGTTGCATGGTGTGTAATATGACATTGGTTTAAATTATAGCTCGCTCCTACTCTCGTAAGACCTACTACGATTAATTGTGTGATAGATGTTAAGACGTATTATAAGATAGATTATTTGAAGTATATCAAGAGGATATATTGTTAGAGCATAGTGGTCAATAGTTGCTAGACATGTTTATGGGGGGTTGCTTTGGTCACCTACTAAATTGGAGTCTCAAGCCTAAGTCTAATTTGTCTCTGCGCCATGTCGTCTTCCGCCAAATAGAGCTCATCGAACCAAAAATATGGTTTTTCATTTATGAAAGAAATATATATTTTCCATTAAGGACCATGCTCTTGTGGCGGGCCTACACTTTTGGGTCGTCCTCATTTGACACCACGCGAGAGCACAACTTGCACAACATTGAGGTTCTTGATAATCCTGTTGCAGTAGCATGCATGATTCGAATGATAGTTTATACTTACGTGTGGACCACATTATAGTGCTTTATGGATTTGTATTTGGGCATGAGACGACGAGTATCGTGGCCGATTTGGTTTGGTGTTGGTTGATGATCTAAATGCATTTTTCGTGGGGCCCATATACTTATAAGATTTTGAGATACTATATGACGGATTGCCAACCAAACCTCATTAGCACTTCTATGGACCAATCTGTGAGTTATATGTTTGGTCACTTGAGATCATACCGAACTTGTGTCCCAAATGCTTGAGGTGGAAATTCAAGAGTAGGCTTTCAGTGTCGGATTTACTCCTCTGTTTGCAAGAGATACTAAATTCTGAATTACATATTTCAATTTATTATAATCATATACTCCCTCAGTCCACCATCCATTCTTTGATTTTTGTGACACGAGTTTTAATAAATTGTAATCAATGTAAAGTGATTGAAGATAATAAATGAATAGATTAATGAGTAGTAAGATTAAAAGGTGGTCATGTAGATAGTGAGCTTAAAAAGATGGGCCCATGTGTTTTTTTTTGTAAATAAGTGGGTGGATTTAGGGTAAAAATTATGGAGTTATGTTTCTAAACAAATAAAGTAAACATTTTTTTTTATACAGAACAAAACGAAATTAAATGAACATATTTTGTGGACAAATGAAGTATTTATTAGTATTTTTAATATTATATTTCAATTCATTGTAGGTCAATCATTCAACTGAGATCATCCCTAACGATGTCGAGTTAGCACCACTTATTAGGCGTCAGTCTCATACCCCTCTCCATTCGATGTGCATTTCCAGTAACCATCTAACACGCTGAGTGAGAAAAGACAACAAATTCAACTTATAAAATGTTCTTGTGACATAATATATATAGTGGAGAAAGCAAAGATAATAATTTTGATTTTTATTTCCGTAAACAAAAATTAAATTTTGTGATGTGAATTGTCTATTTAGAGGAAGCCTAATGGTGGCTCTAGAATAATGGTCACCGTTTTTCTAGCGTGAGTTGTTGCTCCAATTGTGCTGTTAATGCCAAGATTGAATCCCATAAGTAGATAGTGCCCAACTTTTTGTAACAGGTAATCAACAACTTTTTTTTCGTTTTACTTTGTGTTTCCTTTTTCTTTTCTTTTTGTAAATATGCATTGTGGTTGATGAATACCAGTCATGACAAGAAGAAGTAGATGTGAAGTGAAGAAGAAGCAATGATGAATAAGAAGAAGACAAAAACTTGGGTGAGCTCCGCCTCATCGTGAGCTCACCATTGTTTTTTGTTAAAATGATTATATATTAATTATGGTGAGTAAGAATAATTAGATTTTATTAATGTATAATTAAATTTATTAATTTTTAATTATAATTTTTAATTTAAAATTAGAATTCATTAATTCATAATTATGGTTTATTAATTCATAATTGAGGTTTATTAATTCATAATTAGGGTTTATTAATTCACAAGTAAGGTTTATTAATTCAAAGTTAGGGTTTATTAATTCACAATTGGGGTTTATTATTCAAAATTAAGGTTTATTATTTTCAATTAGGGTTTATTAATTCAAAATTAGGGTTTATTAATTCCAAATAAGGTTTATTAATTCAAAATTAGGGTTTATTAATTAAAATTAGAGTTTATTAATTCATAATTATGGTTTATTATTTCACAATTAGAGTTTATTAATTCAAAATTATTATTTATTAATTTACAATTAAAGTTTATTAAACTAATTAATTTTAATTAGAATTGAGTAATTAATTAATTAAGTTTAATTAATTAATAATTAATTAATTAATTAATAGGGTGGTCTCACTTTGCACGCGCACAGGAGCGCGCACAGGAGACCATCTCTAAGAAGAATGAAAAATAGGGATTTTTTTTCTAAACTCAACCAAGACCCATGCTATTATTATTTAGTTTAAATCATTGATTTGAACCATTATTTTGGTTTAATTTCATCTAGACCCACAATTTTATACTTTGTGTCAGTTTTTTATTTAATGTCATTATTTTTGTCTTATATTTTTATTTATAAATAATTATCATTAATTATCTTGATTATTTTGCAAATTGATTATATACAAATCTTATGATGATTTTAATATCAAATCATATTTGATTATACTTATATAATACTCCCTCCGTCCCATTTCATTGGCACACTTGCCAAATTAATGTCTCCAACCTAATTAAGACATACCAAAATGAAAGATTAAACCCTTAATCCATTTTATCTCTCTTCATTCACGCCTTTCGAGATTCTACCCTCTCTCTCTAAATTCTATTTCTCTCTCCTACTTTATTAACATTAAATCTTGTGGGACCAACACCATTAAAACCCTTAACCCATTTTTTCTTAATATTTGTGCAAAAAGTGTTGTGCCAATTGGACCGGGACGGAGGGAGTAAATAAAAATAAAATATTTAAATATATTATTTTATCATAGCACAATCATAAAAACATGAAAATATACTAATTTCACTTGTTGGAATACACTAATATAAAATTACAATAGCATAAAAATATGATAACATAAAATTACAATAACATTAAACTAATAATATAATTAGCTCTAGTCAATCCAAGATCGTTTTTGTATCATCCAATATTGCATCCAAATATCGATCATTTATGAAAGGAATATTCTAATTTAGATAATTAGTTTATAGCATCGTGTAATTTATGCTTTTTCAAATATTATGTAATGTTAGGTTTTGATGTTGAAATAAATTAATCCTTATACAAAATTTAAATATAGCACTTTATTAAATAATTTATTTTTAAAATTTAAATAAATTAAATTTATTATAATCAAATATTATTAAGCATAAATATAATTAAATATATATGTATATTATATATAATTATAACAAAAAATAATTTACTAATAGAAAGAATAAATAACCTTTTAATTCGATTTGCAACGACTACATGTATATAAATTTTAGACATATTAAGACATTAATCGACACGATTACATGATTTTTTTTTCAATTTTAATCTTTTCTTATTTATTATTAATAATTAACTTGTACTGTCCAAGTTTTACTGAGACGAAAAACTAATTATTATAGCAACTTATGTTTTATAAAATTAAATAGGTTCTCATAATTAATCAAATGTAGAACGATTGCAGGTATGTAAATGCTAGAAATGTTCTCTATTTATTAATCTTTTATTATTTATCTTGTTTGTTAGTAATGTTTATTTTATAATGTTCGAATCATTAATGAGACAGATAACCAACTACTATAACAACTTATATTTATAAATTTAAATATATGTTTGTAGTTAGTTGATATTAACTATACGGTTTGAGATGAGAAAGAGTAGTAGAAATTATTTTTCAATCAGGTTTTGGATACGTACGATTCTATAAATTTTAATCACTGTAACAACTTATATTTATAAATTTAAACGAGTATGAGTAATTAATTAGATTTATGACATGTACATGTACATACATTCTAAAAGGAAACAAACATATATCAACATGCATATGAATATTCAAATTTATAAATATAATTATAATATAAAGTAAATTTTCATCATAATTCGATGGGTTATATGTTTATATTTATTATTGACTTAAATATAGAGTTAATTATTGTAAATAAATATAAAATTACTCTAGATTTTACTCAACAATAGTATTAATAATTGGAGATTCTATTAGCTTATGTTTATCCATAACCATCCAAACAACCTAATCAATCATTTTTTTAATATTTAATTAATTTCTTACTCTTTCACATACCCAACATTTATCTCAATCCAACCATATCTATTTTTAGTGGTTTATCCCTGACCACCCCAACCACCAACCACAACATTATATACCATTATTTTATTTATTTTATTTTGTAATCGTAATATAATTATCTTAAATAAAATTATTAAAATAAACCTAAAGCATTAGGAAAATTTGTAAAGCTCAAAAAAGTGTAAGTAAGAACATAAACTAATACAAAATTAAAAACAAATAACAAGTGTATAAAATAAATGATAAAAATTTAAATTCGGTTGCCATAACTGAACTTTTGTAGAGAAATTGAATATATGGCAAATAAAAATGAAAAAATATAAATTTTATAATCTTTTATTTTTATTTTAATATAATACTCCATTTGTCCACCAAAATCGTTCATTGATTTTGGTGGCATGAGTTTTAATAAATTATAACGAGTGTAAAATAAGTGAGTATAAAAAGGTGTGTCATGAGGATAATAAATAAATATATTGATAGATATTGAGTGTAAAAATATGGGTCATAGGTGATTTTTTTTGTAAATAAGTAGATATATTTGGGATAAAAATGTAAAGTTGATGTTTCTAAAAAGGAAAGTGAACATTTTTCGTGGACAGACCAAAACGAAATTAAATGTCCGAATTTAGTGGACGGGGAAATATACATTTTATATCTATATATATATATATATATGAAATTTAACGAAATAATGAAATAAAGACAATATCCTCTTCTCATTAGTTATAAAATATATAACCACATGGTTTCCAAAATAAAACTTCCAAATATTGTAACTTTAAAAAAAAAAAGACTGTTATTTTAGGTGTGTATTGGGTAAATTCTATATTTCTATGTAGACAAGACCTGATAAATCCTATATTCACGCAATATAATTTAAACCAAACATAAAGATAAACCATACTGATAGTTGGTTTTTATAGGTTCGATAATCATAGTCATAGTATTTTATCCTATAGTTCCACTTCTAGAATCCCTTTGCCACTGCTAATATCAACTCCAGATTTCCCCCAATTCTAGGGTTTAATAGTTTTCCAAAGCAATGTCGAAACGGAAATTCGGATTCGAGGGCTTCGGCATCAATCGCCAAGCTACGTACAACTTCGAGCGCTCCCAGCAGCCTCAACGCCTGTACCTTCCTCCCTCATCCCGAGGCGGCGGCGGCGAAGAAGAGGACGACGACATCGACAATATCGAGTACTCCGATGATCGTGAAACTGCGAACATCGTGGTTTCGGACAATAATAGTAGCGCAGCGGCTGATGACGATGAAGTTGATCCTCTCGACGCGTTTATGGAAGGGTTGCAGGAGGAGATAAAGGCTGCTCCGCCACCCAAGGCCAAGGATAAGTTGGATAAGTACAAGGATGACGTCGAAGACGATCCAATGGAGAGCTTTGCGATGGCGAAGAAGGATTTGGGTCTGCAGTTGGCTGCGGACGCGCTGCACGCTGGTTACTATTCAGATGAGGAGGTTTATGCTGCGGCGAAGGCGGTTGATGCTGGGATGCTTGAGTATGATTCTGATGATAATCCTGTTGTTCTCGATAAGAAGAAGATCGAGCCGATTCCCCCGCTTGATCACAGCTTAATTGATTACGAGGCGTTTAATAAGGATTTCTACGAGGATAAGCCTTCAATATCAGGTAATTGAAATTTACCTGAAATTGTTTTATGTCTTCGTCTACTGGCTACTGTAGTTGTAGTTCGTTGGGAAGAATTAAACATATAGGGTGTTTGGCTGAGCTTATGAGCTCTTTAAAACAGCTTATAAGCTAAGCTGTTGCAAAGTGTTTGGTAAAATAAGTTCCAAAACAGTTTATAAATTGTGAAAATAAGCTCCAACAGCATAAGCTCCCCTAAAAATAAGTTAGTTAACCTTAACTTATTTTTTCATAAACTTATAAGAAATCATGAATTTATCAAAATAACCTTATTATCATAAACTTATAAGAAATTATGAATTTATCAAAATAACCTTATTATATAGTTCGTTATTTCCTACACATATACTATCAACTTCACATCTCGTCAATTTTATCTCTCTAACTATGATTTTCTCTCTTTAATTCACGATTCTTTCTCTAACTTATAAGATCAATTATCCAAACACTTTAACAACTTATAAACACTTGAGACATTACCTCTTATAAGTTCTTAAAACATTTTATAAGCTCTCTAAAATAAGCTTAGCCAAACACCCCCACCCCCATAGTCTAGTAATTTGACCTGTTAACGGGTGCCGTTTCTTCAGTTTTCAAGTTTTGCTTTTAACAAACTTTGAGCTCTATTGGATTCTCCATTAATGAAATATATTCCCTACATCCATTTGATTTTGATGGTACACATTTTAATAAATTATAATGAGTATAAAGTGGGTCGAGATAATACATGAATAGATTAATGAGTAGTGAGATTAAAAGTTGGGTTGTGGAGATAATAAATGAATATACATATTGATAGTGGGAATAAAAAGGTGGGTCGTGGGATGAGTGGTTTTTTTGTAAATAAGTGGGTAGATTTACGGTAAAAATTATGAGTTGATGTTTCTAAAAAGAAAAGTGAACGTTTTTTGTGAAAGGATCACAACAGAATTAAATGAACATATTTAATGGACGGAGTGAGGGGTATTAGTAACAGTATGTTTATCCAACTAAGATATGAGGGTTGCTATTCCAGCTTTTCACTGGGTTGGAGATGCCTTCTTTAAATTTCCAGTATGTCTAGCAAAATAGTCATGAAGAAGTTTGGGATTTTGTTCAGTTGGGACTCATCTCTATTATGTTACAACTTTGGTAAATTAACAAAAATGTAGTTAAGTTGTAGATGGATGTTATAGAACAAATTACTACCTGCTGTTTTTTTTAAACCTCTATTGAATCAAATATTAGTTAATTTGGACATAAATTAACTATCAAATGTAAGGTGAGATAGTTTTAGCTGACGTCCAGTCTACGTAGTCATGCAACTATTAATTACTGAAAAAGATGAGTGGGCACCATAATTTGATATAACATTAGAGCCCAGGCACAATTGTTGTTGGATATTCTTGTGGATGATATATTGATGCGGCAATACCTGTAAACTCCAAGAGTCAGAAGTCTCGTTTCATTTTCATATTCTGGGATGGCCTACAGTTGATGTTTATGAAATTGGTGATATATAAAATACGTTCTGTAGCTTTTCTCAAATAAATGCACAGGAATTATAGGCCTGATGGTGTCAATGTTTCATGCAAGCTTGGTGGCTGACACCTTTGAGATTATCGTGTTTACCTGACAAACCTGTAGTCTTTTTATGTGTTTTGATTTTTGATTTTATTTTTATTTTTTAATTTTAAATTTATATGAGAAGCATTTGGTTGATTATTTTCCCAGGCATGAGCGAGCAGGATGTTGCAGAATACAGGAAGAGCTTGGCTATCCGTGTTTCTGGTTTCGACGTACCACGACCAATTAAGACTTTTGAAGATTGTGGATTTTCTGCGGAGCTAATGAAAGCCATAGCAAAACAAGCATATGAAAAACCTACACCAATACAGTGCCAAGCTTTACCTATTGTGCTTTCTGGAAGAGACATAATTGGAATAGCCAAAACTGGCTCAGGAAAGACTGCTTCCTTTGTGCTTCCTATGATTGTCCATACTATGGATCAACCTGAACTAGCTAAAGAAGAAGGCCCCATTGGAGTGATATGTGCACCCACTAGGGAATTGGCTCATCAAATATATTTGGAAGCTAAGAAGTTCTCCAAATCTTGTGGTATCCGTGTGGCTGCAGTTTATGGTGGGATGTCCAAGCTTGATCAATTCAAGGAACTAAAGGCAGGTTGTGAGATAGTTGTGGCTACTCCAGGGAGATTAATAGACATGATAAAAATGAAGGCGTTGACCATGTTGAGGGCAACCTACTTAGTACTTGATGAGGCTGATCGAATGTTTGATCTTGGTTTCGAGCCTCAGATAAGGTCGATAGTAGGTCAAATAAGGCCAGACCGTCAAACATTACTCTTTTCAGCAACTATGCCTCGAAAAGTTGAAAAGCTTGCTAGGGAGATTCTCTCTGATCCTGTAAGAGTAACCGTAGGAGAGGTGGGAATGGCCAATGAGGATATTACCCAAATTGTCCATGTAATCCCATCAGATGCAGAAAAGTTGCCCTGGCTTCTTGAGAAGCTTCCTGGAATGATAGATGAAGGCGATGTTCTGGTCTTTGCTTCGAAGAAGGCAGCAGTTGATGAAGTAGAATCGCAACTGCTTCAGAGAGGTCTTAAGGTAGCAGCACTTCATGGTGACAAGGATCAGTCTTCTCGGATGGAGATATTGCAAAAATTCAAGTCTGGAATATACCATGTACTTGTTGCAACTGATGTTGCTGCTCGAGGTCTTGATATCAAGTCCATTAAATCCGTCGTCAACTTTGATATAGCTAAAGACATGGACATGCATGTACACCGGATTGGAAGGACAGGTCGTGCGGGGGACAAAGATGGAACTGCATACACCCTGATAACGCAAAAGGAGGCAAGATTTGCTGGTGAATTGGTTAACAGCTTGATTGCTGCTGGTCAAAATGTGGCCCCGGAGCTCATGGATCTTGCTATGAAGGTAACAGGTTTAATTACTGCCTTTTCAAGTAATATGGAGGCCATCACTTGTCTCCATAACTACTTGTATATATATATTCACTACTTTTGGACCTTTTGTGCTTTTGTTTGCTGCTCAACTGAATTTCGCATTGTACTTCTTTAATTGGTATTTCTTGTACATCATAGGATGGACGCTTCAGGTCAAAACGTGATGCACGAAAAGGAGGTATGGGATTCTATTTTATGCAAAATGCTCATGATTTCATCATATGTTGTTCCAACAGTCAGGTTTCTATGATGTTTGGAAATTAAATGATTGTTTTTTTCTCAAATCCATTTCCATCATCGAATATCCTGTCTTATTGTCTCATATCATGTTACATATTTCGTCTAATGAAAAAGAACATATATGAACCTGTAGTAGTTTACAAATTATGAAATTAACGGTATTGGTGTTCTGAGAATGCATCCTACGTATGCAGCTGCAGGTGGTAGAAGAGCTAAAGGAAGGGGAGTTGGTGGCAGCAGCGGCAGAGGAGTTCGTGGTGTGGACTTTGGTTTGGGTATCGGGTATAATCCCGAGTCAAAGGCTGAATCAACTCCTGCACCTAGTCGTTCTGCAACAGTTAATTCACTGAGGACAGGGATGATGGCACAATTCAGAAGCAACTTTGTCCCTGCATCATCGACTTCCCGGGATCAATTCAGTTTAGGACTCGACCCAATAAACAACCGGTTCTCTGTGGCTTTGTATCCGGTGGGACTATTGGGGGTGACATGCCTCCCACTAAAGTACAGAGTGTGACACCTACAACATCTGCACCAAATACTACTCCCAACTCCGGAGAAATTAGAAAACAGACAAATTCTGAAAGGTAACTTTCTAATGCTGAAGCTGAAATGTATTTTATTTCATTTAAGTTCAATTCTTATTGATTTTGCTTTCATGCCTCTCATACTGTTGCCAAATTGACTTATTTCCTATTTTGTGCTGCTATAAGAGTTAAAGCAAGAGAAAGACGAAGGCCCTCTGGCTGGGATCGTTAGTGTATGATTTGTTCCAAGGAACAGTTAAAAGAGTTCCATCTGGTGCTGTTGTATTGCCTGTAAGTGCATTCCTCATTCCATACAATGTATTACCAAAGTTTCTTATACGGGAGGTTCGTTCATCTACCAATTATCAATGAATGCCATGTGTATAATCGTTCTAACATTATTTGGTTCAAAATTTTGCATTTTCCAAAGGAATTTTGTAAGAGGTTTGCAATGAGTTAAAAGTAAGTAGCTTCTTTCTGCAAATCTCATGTTGGTGATGAATTTAATTTGATATTGTAAGTATATATGCTCAACTGTATCTCTGCTTTAGTTTGCATGATATGTATTATGAGGTGGTTCTGACTGCTACGCCTTCGGACACCACTTTGAAACTCCGATGGTGGCGCTGTTAACCTCCCTCCGTCGAATAGCTTTAGGGCATAGTTGAAGGCATGGCTCTTTCAATGCAGTATCATCTTCTGGTGGAGGGGGTTCATCCCAAATTTGAACTGTCAAAGACAATTATAACTAGTTCTTGAGTTGATTTTGTTTGAATATTTGATTTCCAAATATAAATAAGTATCGAGAAAAGAGGCATGTTTGTTGAATAAGGTAAGTTACCTGACAGCTATAATCGTTGAAGTTGGGCTCCATCACTAGAGGAACTCCCATGCACTCCTTGAAGAAGGTCTTACAATATCACATCAAAATAAAGGTTAGACATAACTAAATCTTAACAACAAACTTCAAAATTCAAATCTATTCAGCAGCAGAAGCAAAGGTTACGAACCTGTGTGGGGAGCTTACAAGTATTGAGACACACACCAACGCACTTGCTCTCCTCTAAATACTTGCATTTCTCAACGAAGACCTACAAGATCAAACCGGCCTCAGCAGAGACGAATCAAGATCTATTCAGACGCTCTATATACCTAAATGAGAATCAAAAGCATTTTTACCCCGCTAGACCATGAAGAACCATCGGGCATCTCGACAGAGTTGACAGTACACGTTCCCATGAGCCATTGACACGATAGTGCAGTCACTCTTGCTTATAGATTAGAAATCAACCATTCAGCCACTTAAAATTGCATGAATAATTAAGAAATGCTGTTCAAGAGAATAGCTTAGATTACAAACAAGTGTCGAAACACTCACCAACCATCACAGAGGCGACTTTGCCCCCAGCTATGGGCGAAAAAAACATTTTGTAGAGCTCTAATAACCATGGAGGAAACAACGATCTTAATATACGCACCTGACACAAACATTCACATTATCATTAGCAACACCACTGAGATATGTAGAACACATGTATCTTCCTATTTCACTCATACTCCATGTACCCCATCAAAAAACTGAATACAAATGTATATGGAAACATGATTATATATCCAGAACTAATTAAATGCTACTAAACATGGAAACATAATTATATATTGGACAGGTTGAGTATAACTTCTCTAAATCGGATAGGATAAGGCAGAAAGCGACGCACTGCATCAAAGGTAGCAAACTTCATTCTAATGCAAGAACGATATATCTCAGCAAGAACATAGATGCAACATGTGAATTTACAATGTTCTCGAGTGTGTGCGTAATCGTGTCTGCATCGTTAATATAAAGTGAAACTGCAATTCCATGAAAATGCAGGAAACTATTTTGGCGAAGAGAAAAAGGGAAACGGATGTTGATACCGCAGCATCTGTAGCATCAGAGTTGGATCGCCCAACCATTATCCGATGAGCAACATCGATCAATCCATCATATCCAGGTTTTTCAGAGTCCCATCCAATCTCCTGCCAATCAATAATAGCTTTATTCATTTGCAAATAACCTACTGATAAAATGAATAGAGAATTATTCATTTAATAATTCACAAACTCAGGTCTAATTTACATCACAACTCCTTTTTCTTTTCTACTTTTTTTTTTCAATGTTATCGATTAACTCCTAAATTTTCTTGAACACATTCCGACCCAAAATTGCAGAAATATATTTTTGGATTATCATGTCCACAACCACAAACTACGAACCTTTCTTCCTCATCTTAAATTGTTTTTTCATTGTAATCACAAACATATGATTATCCATTCTTGGTTCCCGGTGCAATAGAGGAGGTTAATAGTAGCGAACAAAATCTCTTGTAATTCAAAACTTCTAAAAGGAAATTGTCGAGATTAAAAGTTCATGCTGTAGTTAAAAAATCAGCCGAAAGTTCTTCAATTATTACTGAATAACGCGACATAATAAGGAATTTTGCTTTCAGAAACTACAGAGAAATCGTATTTAACCTGAGCCATTTTGCTACGAAAAACGTTCAAAAAGACATCATCAATCATCCCAGGAGAATACTCTTTCCTTGAAGTCTTCAAGTCAACTGCTTCTACCTGCATCGAACATGAAATCGGAGAGAAATGATAATAAATTCCTCAAAAATTCATATGAAAAACTTAAGAGCTGATGTATACAGAATTCGATCGGGTAGAGAAGCAAGAAATTAGAACAGCACGACTAATTTTAGGAGAACGAATAGAAGGGAGTGAGACGAGTGGGCGGCGGTGGCAGAGAAACGCCATAGCCGTAAAGATTCGCTCTTCAGCTCCGATTTGTAATGGAGCAGAATCAGAAAAGTGGAGGAATGCGATAATGGGGAAATGCCGTTTGAGCCCTCAAACTTTCAATTTTCATACTTTGGCCCGATTATCTCCAATTTTACAGAGTTTGGAATAAATTGAATTTATACTATATTAAAGCACGAATATCTAATTTGAAATCAATTTTTACAAATATTCTATGATTGCAATGGCAGTTTTGTGATTTTTTAAAAATACATTCCCTAGTTTCTATGAGCAGCCACGTTTTTAATTTGAAGAAGTTTCAACAACGGAAAAAAAAAACTGTTGCAACTCTATGGTCGTATTTATATGGGTTATTCGCGAAAAAATTTATTAATTTTGGGTTTATTTTAATTTTTTCACGAACTTTAAAAATTATCATAAAATACATAAACTTAATGACTTTAGTGATTTTTTTCACAATTTCAAATTTAAGTCAAATTAAATTTGACTTAACATCTCGAAAACTTACCATAGACAAAATGGTCAATGATATAAATGACATCGTAGAGATGTGATATCGATTGTTTTGATCTCAACTAAAAATCGACAATGAAGCAAACAAGAAGACTTGATTTTTTGTAATGAGGGTTGAAGCGATGAATCATAGAAATCAAATAATCTGATTTATTTTGATGGAACGACGATGTTTTATGTCATTTTTCTACGATACCGTTTGTATCACTAACCGTTTAGTCTATAGTGATTTTTGAGATGTCAAGTCATATCTAGTTTGATCTGAATTTGAAATCGTAAAAACACTAAAGTCATTAATAGTGATTTTAAAGTTCATAGAAAAACTAAATTGTCCCAAAGTGTATATATTTACGTCAATAACCCTATTTATATTTAGGAGTGTTTGAACACATGCAAAATAAGATTCAAATAATTTGATAATTGCAACAGAGATATACTATGCATGTAGCAAGATAAACTTGAGCCCATATATAACAATCACAATTTATAGAACGGTAAATATATGCACAATTAGTCTCGACAGTAAAATATTAAGTTAAAGTTTTGATATAAATATTCCATCTATTATTACGTTATAATCACTCGAGTCTACGCTGGTGTTTACCCCTTTTAGAGTTT
Source organism: Salvia rosmarinus (assembly GCA_036937905.1). NCBI lineage: Eukaryota > Viridiplantae > Streptophyta > Magnoliopsida > Lamiales > Lamiaceae > Salvia > Salvia rosmarinus. The sequence continues at coordinate 58,483,215 of CM072820.1, forward strand.
TAAGTTTTAATAATTTATATGTTTGAGAAATTTATAAATTATAATATCTCAATAACATATAAATTATCAGGATATTTGGATAATTGAATTTATAATCTACATATAAAATTATGAGTTAGGGGATAAAACTAAAGCTAGAGAAAGAGAAAGAAAATTCCAAAGAGATTAAATTGGAAATTTCATGTTATAAATAACAAATCATAGTATAGTGATTTTATATTAATTGTTGCTTATAAGATCATGAAAAAATAAATTGGGATTAAGGAGCTTATAAGTCGTTATAACTTATTTTTATGGTTTATAAACTATTTAAGAGTTTATTTTATTAAATATTTTTTAAGAATTTATAAATTCTTAAATAACTTATAAATTGGTATAAGAAGCTTATAAGCTTCTTCTAAATCTTTCTAATAGACCGTTTCTACTTATTTCAGTAGAAAATACTTACCAATATATAATTGAATTAAATGACAACTCATTTGGCAGTTTACATTTATACACATCGGTTCAATTTCAATCTTAGTAATTAAATATATGAATATCAATTTTGTACTAATTAAAAATAACTATAACAATAAATTTAAAAATCTTGAATAAATAAATCTAAACTGTTAGGTTTAATACATACAGAAATAAATTAAGTTGATAATTATTAAATAAATAAATAAAATATAAATGTTAAGTTGTACTCATTTGCAAACAATAATTTATGAAAAGTATTTTCTATCATGTTCTCACAATTCACTTGCGAACCGGTTACTTAATTCTTTTTTATGAATCAGATCATTCAGATTTCATTAAGTTATAAACTAGTGTGTAACCCGTCGACGGGAAATTACATTACTTTGTATCTATGATTATAAGAAATAAAATATTTACGTATAAAATACATGTTAATTATCAAAACCAGTATAATAATATCCAAATATTATAAAGTAAACATTAATAGTACATAGTATTAAAAAAATCGAGCACCACTAATTGTGAAAATATTAAAAATGGTGAAAATAACTAAACATTTAAAATATGATGAAAATTAAACGTAGGTTTGAAGATTAATGGTCGAAATCACTTTAAACATCCGTAAGCATGTTGATAGATGTTTGTACTCGTCTATAATATATATACATGCACTCGTCTTAAATTCAATTAACTACCCAAACTCGTTTAAATTTATAAATATAAGTTGTTATAGTGATTGGAATATATGCTTGTATCCAAAATCTGATTTAAAAATAATTTTATTAATCGTTCTTGTCCCAAAAAATACTTCCTTACTATCGAAATATATTTAAATTTATAAGTTTAAGTTATTAAAGTAATTGTTTATATGTCTCAGTAATGATTTGAACATTATAAAATAAACATTAATAATAAATAATATAAATAAAAAAAATTAAAAATAAAGAACATGTCTAGCATATACATAACCGCACTTATCCGACATTTGATTAATTACCCGAACCTATTTAATTTTATTAATATAAGTTGTTACAATAATTAATTTATTCGTCTCAATAAAAGTTGAACACTACATGGTTAATTACTAATAATAAATCATATAAATAACAAAAAGATTAAAAAAAAATACGTAGATATGTCGATTAATGTATTTACCTGTCTATAATGTATATTTTTGTATCAAAATAATATAAATAACAAAAGACCTACAAACAGTGAAAATCATGTTCTCGTCTCATTTTTGTATATAATATCCGCTAATTACATAAATTCGTTAAAATTTATGAAATATATAGTTAATAAAATATATATTGCTCCAATAGATTAAAAATTGAGAAATTTCTACTTAAATATACCAATCAATGTGTGGACATGTTTAGAACTTATATACATGCAATTTTCATAAATAAAAAACTATTTTTACTATTTGTTCTCGCCTCATTCCCGTATACTAATATCCGCTGATTACCCGAATTCGTTTAAAATTTACAAAATATATATTATAATAATTGGTTATCCTACCAATGAAAATTTCAACTATTTTTTTTTATCAATTTATGAAATCTCATGAAAATAAATATGAGTATCAAATCTATTTAAAAAAATGCTATAAAATATATCTATTTATTTTAGATTTTCAATTTGTGAAATTTATGAGAAATTGATGCTAGATTCGAAATTTATTTACAAAATTATAAAAAATATAATTTTATTTCTATCTTGAATTGGTAAAATCTCATGAAAAATTTTAAAATAATATTTGAAAATTTAAATAAAAAATTTCAATTAAAATATATAACTATTTACTTGGCCAACTAATTGATTAATTGAACAAATTAAATTGGTAGTGCAAATTAATTGTGAATGGTGGGATGGAAAATACACAACTATTTATATAGGTTCGAGTCTAATTAGAAAGAGCAATTTGCTAATTCATTGCTCTACCCTATATGGACTCGCATTATTTGACAAACTTAAATATTATTGACTAAAGTAACGTTAAGCAAATTAAACTTTCAAAATTAATTTTTCAATAAAAATATAAGTATTTTTGACCAATTAATTAATTAATTTGGTCAAATTAAATTAGGGTGCAAAATAATTATGGGGTGAGAAAATATACATTGACTTTAAAAAGAATTTAAAAGACATTAGATAGAGAGTTTAGATAAATAAAAATTTATAACTATTTATTTGGCCATCTAATTAATTAATTAGCCAAATTAAATTATTGGTGTAAAATAATTGTAGGATGAAAAAATAAGCATTGATTCTAAGTATTTATATAAGTTGTTCAATTGGTGAAGGATGGTTAGAAATCAATGTGGGATAAGATATTTTAATATGATTATAATTAGAATTTAAAAGACAATAAATAGAGAATTTAGATAAAGAAAAATATATAACTATTTATTTGACCACCTAATTAATTAATTAGCCAAATTAAATTAGTGGTGTAAACTATTTATTTGGTCATCTAATTAATTAATTAACCAAATTAAATTAGTGGTGTAAACTAATTGTAGGATGAAAAAAACCCACATTGATTCTAAGTATATGTATAATTTGTTCAATTGATGGAATATAATTAGAAATCAATGTGGGATAAGATATTTTATATAATTTAAAAGATATTAAATAGAGAGTTTAGATAAATAAAAATATATAACTATTTATTTGGCCACCTAATTAATTAATTAGCCAAATTCAATTAGTGGTATAAATTAATTGCATGATGAAAAAATATACATTGATTCTAAGTATATATTTAGGTTTTTCAATTGGTGGAGTATGATTAGAAATCAATGTGGGATAAGATAATTTTAGTATGATTAGAATTAGAATTTAAAAGACATTAAATAGAGAATTTAGATAAATAAGAATAGAGGATTATAATGGTGTCACATAGGATATGAGAATGAGGTGACACTAAATTTCACTAATCCTATTATATATTGATTTTATGAAATTAGGTTAGACATGTGATAGAAACTAAATTAAATATGTATGGAAATATGTGATATATATATATATATATATATATATATATATATATATATATATATATAGAATAATATTGTGTATATTGCGGTGGGGTATCCAGATTGAAGTTAATCATAAGATAATTTAAGTTACTAATTAATTTCATAATACGAAATGAATAATAGAAATATGTATTTGCGCTTACATATATATTTACATATAGATAAAACACACAAATGTATATTTGTTATCATAATATTATGGCTTTAGAATACAATCATATATCATTTGTTGTAAGTATTGTACAAAAGCAAAATCTATATTTACAAAATTATTATATATCAGAAATAAATAAATAATCAGTTATTTATGAAATATATGAGATGAAAATAAAGAATAAAAATAAAAATATATTGTGTGTATATATTGTGACTTTAAATTATTTAAATATCTAAATGATAAAATATGATTATATTATATATATTAGTATTAATATGTATACGGAAATCATAATCTCACAACAAAATATAAGTAGTTATTTATTCATTTACTAAAAATTTATTTGTCAAATTTTATCTTGACTTGATCCTTACTTGAAAGTGATAATGACTTCAAATTTATTTATATTGTAAATTTGTTTCTATATATATACTTCATCCGTCCATCATATTCATTTTTATGGCACGAATTTAATAAATTGTAATGAGTGTAAAGTGAGTGAAGATAATAAATGAATAGATTAATGGATAATAAAATTAGAAGGTTGGTAATGAAAATAATAAATTAATATATTAATGGATAGTGTAAATAAAATGGTAGGTCATGATGGTTTTTTTTTGTAAATAAATGGATATTAGAGTAAAAATTAGAGTTGTGTTTTTAAAAAAAGAAAGTGAACGTTTTTTGTGGACTGGACCAAAATAAAATTAAATAAATGTATTTGGTGGACAAGAGAATACATGTTTAAATATTTTATTTTATGTAGTTTTAGTTTTAAATAATAAATATTTATATAATTAAAAAAATAATTAATTATACTTAATATCAATGTATACAAGTATATATGCATGGACCAAGTATGTAATTACTAATAATCAAAGTTTTCTCTATTACTTGAAAAAGTGACTCACCCATGAAAACGATAATGCATAATTTCATAACCCAATCAATTAGTTCTTGTTCGAAACTTAGACATTGTTTGCTTACATATATTATGGTGCACCAATAGATAAAATAACAAAAATATTAAATGCTCGATGCAACTCAGCTTGCAAAATGTAAAATGATTTTTTTGATTGGACCAAAAAAATTTGTAGAAAAGTAATTGCAGTAACAATTTTGTTATTAATTCGCATCCCTATTGGACAACACCACAAAATTATGATGAAAATGACCGAATAAATCATTCAAAAATCATTACTAAGACAATCATCGCTATAGAATTCTTTAGAAAAAGCATTATCGCGATAATTAATAACTATAATGATTTTTATTTTTTTAGGCAAATAATTATAATGATCAATAATTGATTATTTCTAAATTCTAGAGATTTTAATTAAATATTTATAATATAATTTTGTTTTTAATTTTTCATATAATAACAAGTGCAATTATTATATATATATATATATATATATATATAAAATAGATATAAAAATGTTCTGTTAAAATCCCTCTTTTGTAAGAGATCATTAGTTCAAATCCCAATGGTATATCTTGTATCTACAAAAAAAATGAAAAAAAAAGAAGAAAAAATATAATACTTCTTCAGTTTAGTCGAACTTGGCCGTATCATTTTCGAAAATTCTCAAAAATTTATCTTGTGTTTAGAAAAAGCATTAGTTCAAATTCCACTTGTGTTTCAGAAGGCGAAAAGCAAAAACCAACGCCTACCGCCGCTTTCTCCCGGTATCTCTGACCCTCTTGGTCTTGCATCCCTCTCAATCTTTTATAATTTTATACTATGGACGGGATGCTTTTGAAAGCAGTGAATACGAGAGCTTTTGGAACGTCGGCTAGCTTCCAAGATTGCATTCCGAGAATTGGACTAGCTTAAACAGGATGACTCCGCTGCCCACTCGTACCTTGAAGTAGAGCCTTTCCCAAGGTATTAAACATTCATCCGATCCGCCTGCTAACTGGGCGAATCGAATTTATCTTTCAGTCAACTGTCCACCCAGTCAAGTGCAAAAAACACATTAGAATCACGCAACGCACGCTGCTGGTGTGCTTCCTGCTCGCAAGGGCACATGAGGAAAATTGGAGGGAAGCGGAGACCCTCGTTTGACGTTGTTACGAGTTCAATGTCCGGATTGAGAAGCTGACCCGGAGGACTAGCAAGATTCAAGTTCATGAAAAGATTGAACTGCATGAACTGACATGAGGTAAGCTCGATCTTTTGGGAAAATAATATAGTTGATAAGATCAAAATCCTTCAACATTATATCTAAAAAAAGTGAAAAGAAAAGAAGAAAAATTATAATACTCCTTCCATTTGATCGAATTTGACTTGTATTTTTTTTTTCCAAATAATCCACTCAACTTGATACTGATACATAAAAAAATTTATATATAATCATATTTACCTTTTATCTCTTTAAATATTTTAATATACTTTTCCTAAATAATATACTTAAAAGAAATGAGCAATAATGGAGGGTGTACATATTAATATATTATATTCGTTTTTCTTCTGGGATAGCGCTTTCTCGCGCTTAGATTTCTACAACTTCAGGCAGCTCAAACCCTAACCAAACACTAAACCCTTGGCGTAGGAGGTGACTGATCATGGTCAATCTCAGCCGTAAATTGGCAGCCGGGGATCCGGCATTGGTCCGAAGGCTCTCTACGGTGGTAAAAGCGGCGGCGGCGCAACAGGAAGACAGTCTGTACCGGAGACTGTCTCCTTTGGGGCGCAACACTGGAATGGTGGCGCGCACCATAAATGAGTACATACGCGAGGGCAGAGCCGTCAGGAAAGTTGAGCTCGAGAGGTGTATCCACGAACTCCGCAAATATAAACGACATCGCAACGCTCTCGAGGTGGGTAGAATTTCGGCGTGATTTTGGTATGCATATACGAAATTTGTTTTGTTAACGATGATGGAAATCGAAGTTAAAATAGATTTTCTTGGATTATGAATCTTATGTCTTCTTTGTTTGAGGATTTTGGAGAATTTGGAGTTGTTGAATTGGTATAATTTCTTTGATTCAATGGATAAAGTTAGTGTTGGCTTAGAATTTGGGGAATCAAGCTTTAATTGCAGTCATCAAACACGTTTGGAGAAGTTGTTGGTAGAAATATTCATATATATGAATGAAAGTTAATATTGAAGTAATATGAATTTTGTTTGCTGTTTTTGATCTAAGTTCCTGACCTGTGCTAAAAAATAGGGGAGCAGTGTACACTGAAATTAAGAAACCAATGCATTAGTGCTGTGGGCTCGATTTTTTGCCACAGCACGATTGAGGATCTTGAAAGTTAGAAACCAATGCTAATGAATTGCAGTTCTGAAGTGTTGCTTGCTACTTAGTGCTGGTTTTCGACTGACTTTCATTTGAGAAAATCAAAGTTTGAGAAGGGTGAGGAAGTGGTTTCCTGTCCTCTTTTAGTTATTTCTCCTTTCCTGTAAATGGCTGTGGTTCACGTCGTTTTCCCATTTCGTAAGCATTATTATTCTGGTCCTTATTTTCAGGGGTTGGGAGGGTGGGGTGGGGGTGAAGGGCGTGGTTTATGTGGGATAGAGACTGATGTGTTTACTATCTCACATTCCAGATAATGGAGTGGATGGAGCTTCGGAAGTTTAACTTCTCGCACTATAATCATGCAGTTCGTCTGGATCTGACTGCAAAAGTGAGGGGGATAGCCGCAGCTGAAGATTACTTCAACAGCCTGTCTCCAACTAAAGCGGTCCATTGCATTTATGGCGCGATTCTAAATTGCTATTGTACCGCGAAGATGACTGATAAGGCATTAGATCTTTTCGCCAAGATGGTTAGAGAGAAAATGGTAGTCAAATCACTACCTTTCAACAATCTCATGTCCATGTATTGTGGATTGGGGCAGCACGAGAAGGTGCTCGTCTTGGGAGAAGAGATGAAGAAGGGAAATATCCGACCAGACACGTTTACTTACAACTTATTGATGAACAGCCACGCGCATCTTAATGATATCGAGGCAGCAGAAAGGGTTTTCGAAGAGATGAAACTTGAAAACAGGAAGGAATGCAATTGGACGTCGTATAGTAACTTGGCAAATATCTATATCAAGGCTGGATATCAAGAAAAGGGTAAGTTGGCTCTGCAGAATTTGGAGAAGGAGATGGATTCACATGATCGCGAGGCGTACCATTTCCTGATCAGCTTGTATGCTGGGGTGTCTGATCTTGACTCTGTCCACCGCGTTTGGAAGTCCTTGAAGTCGATAATGGCAGTCGTGACGAACAGAAGCTATCTAGTCATGCTTAAGGCTCTTGGGAATCTGAGCGACATTGAAGGGATGACGAAATGCTACAAGGAATGGGAGGCCGCATGCTCCAACTACGACGTGAAGCTGGCCATTGCAGTTATCTGCGCTTATCTAAGACATGACATGGTTGATGAAGCGGTGGAGGTTCTTGAAGTCGCTATGAGGAGATCGGAAGGACCTTTCTTCTCTATCTGGGAGCAGTTTATGATCTTCTATTTGAGCAAGAATCGGATTAGACGAGCATTGCAGATCACGGAAACGGCGACATCCGTAGTTCACGAGTTTAAGTGGAAACCTAGATCTGACACCATATACAAATTCTTGAACTATTTCAAGCAAGAGAGCGATGTAAGTGGTGCCGAGGAGTTCTACCAATTGATGAAGAGGGTAGACTGTGTGGACAGCCGTCTGTACGAGTCGTTAATCGAGACATATAAGGCTGCTGGAGAAACCATGCTCGATATGCGGGCGAGGATGGAAGAAGACGGGATCGAAGTAAGCAGTGAAATCGAGCATTTGTTAGCAATTGTATGATAATGCAATGAATCCTACCAATACCAATGTCTCTTGGTCAATGTGGTCCCCACCTTTTGGTAGCGGGTGGATATCGAAAAGGAATTGATAATGCAGGTAAAGAAGCCTCTCAATTTTCTCTTTTAATATCAGTTTTAGAAACAAATATTTGATGGGAAGATTCTGATTGTTTGATGATCGGCAGTGGTAGAATTTGATATATCTTCTGAATTATGAACTGAGTTCATTAGTCATTCAGCTGGGTAAAGCTCAATATTGTGAAAGCACTATCGAATACATTATTCGAGTGTGTTGGCGCGATTGATTTTTTTCATTTCTTTTCTTAGCTTGTATAATCTTACAAGTTATCCACATAGCCATAAATAACCTCTCGAATCTATAATTTTATGGAAGTCTCGTGTAAGACTTTTTGACAGGCCATGACTTGCATTTTAATTCTATAGAATACTGTTTTAAGTCCGAACATCGATTTGTCTGATGAATCTTAACTTAGTTCGTCGCACACAAATTTTGGCGGTGATTTTGTTACTAACACCCCACTGTTTATTTCTTCTTCTTTCTTGGGTAATAAAGCGAAATAGTATGCAGATTTTTGTATCTATCCCTATTAATAAATTATACTGGTCCTTTCATGAACATCTAATCGGTGAGTCCTTTTCGGTGAAAAGTGAGGTTTAAGGTTTAATTCAAAGTTCATCTTCCCCCCAATTCGAATAATAATAAGAGATAATGTGCAAATATATTTTTTAAATGTTTTTGTAAAATGCAAATATATCATTATAGTTATGTTTATGTAATTTTATCTTTAATGTGTTTAAAATCATGCAAATTGTCTTGATTACTAACGGAGAGTAACTCTGTTAAAAAAATTGATAAGGTGCAAATTCATCTTTAAACGTTTTTGTAAAAAACAAATATACATCTATTGTTATGTTTAATGTTTTCATCTCTAACGCATTTAAAATCGTGCAAATCGCTCTGATGATTGACGGATGGTATTGATATTTCCATATGATTGAGTCAGGGAAGAAGGGAGAGAGACGAGCTCGGTCATGACGGATTCAAGCTCGTAGAGTGTCTATCGAGTAGCTCCGTGCAATCTCGGGCGACGTTTCTCTCCGATGAGTTCAATTCTCAACAGGTGAAGTGATATGCAAAGTTGGTTCTTGGGACCTCAATGTGGTTGATGGTTTTATTGATGACGAATTCGATGAGCAGAATCAGAAAAGTGGAGGAATGCGATAATGGGGAAACGCCGTTTGAGCCCTCAAACTTTCAACTTTCATACTTTGGCCCGATTATCTCCAATTTTACAGAGTTTGGAAAAAATTGAATTTATACTATATTAAAGCACGAATATCTAATTTGAAATCAATTTTTACAAATATTCTATGATTGCAATGGCAATTTTGTGATTTTTTAAAAATACATTCCCTAGTTTCTATGAGCAGCCACGTTTTTAATTTGAAGAAGTTTCAACAACGAAAAAAAAAACTGTTGCAACTTTATGGTAGTATTTATATGGGTTATTCGCGAAAAATATACTATTAATTTTGGGTCTGTTTTGATTTTTTTCACGAACTTTAAAAATTATCATAAAATATATAAGCTTAATGACTTTAGTAATTTTTCCACGATTTCAAATTTAAGCTAAATTAAATCTGACTTAACATCTCGAAAACTTACCATAGACAAAATGATCAATGATATAAATGACATCGTAGAGATGTGATATCGATTGTTTTGATCTCAACTAAAAATCGACAATGAAACAAACAAGAAGACTTGATTTTTTGTAATGAGGGTTGAAGCGATGAATCATTGAAATCAAACAATCTGATTTATTTTGATGGAACGGCGATGCTTTATATCATTTTTTTACGATGCCGTTTGTATCACTAGCCGTTTAGTCTATAGTGATTTTTTGAGATGTCAAGTCAGATCTAGTTTGATCTGAATTTGAAATCGTGGTAAAAACACTAAAGTCATTAAGTTTGTGTATTTTGTGACAACAATGGAAAAACTAAATTGGTCCAAAGTTGATATATTTAAAATAACCCTATTTATATTCAGGAGTGTTTGAACACATGCAAAAATAAGATTCAAATAATTTGATAATTGCAACAGAAATATACTATGCATGTAGCAAGATAAACTTGAGCCCATATATAACAATCACAACTTATAGAACGGTAAATATATGCTCATTGTGTTGTTGGTCATTAGTCTGGACAGTAAATATTAAGACAATTAAAGTTTTGATACGCAAATATTCCATCTATTATTACGTTATAATCACTATGAGGGTGTTTGACCAAGCTTACTTTAGAGAGTTTACAAGTTTCAATAATTTATAAGATGTTTGAGAAGTTTATAAATTATAATATCTCAATAACATATAAATTGTTAGGATATTTGGATAATTGAATTTATAATCTACATATAAAATTATGAGTTAGGGGAATAAAACTAAAGCTAGAGAAAGAGAGAGAAAATTCCAAAGAGATTAAATTGGAAATTTCATGTTAGAAATAACAAATCATAGTATAGTGATTTTATATTAATTGTTGCTTATAAGAACATGAAAAATAAATTGGGATTAAGGAGCTTATAAGTCGTTATAACTTATTTTTATGGTTTATAAACTATTTAAGAGTTTATTTTATTAAATACTTTTCAAGAATTTATAAGTTCTTAAATAACTTAAATTGGTCTAAATCTTTCTAATATACCGTTTCTACTAATTTCAGTAGAAAATACTTATCAATATATAATTGAATTAAATGACAACTCATTTGTCAGTTTACATTTATACACATCGGTTCAATTTCAATCTTAGTAATTAAATATATGAATATCAATTTTGTACTAATTAAAAATAACTATAACAATAAATTTAAAAATCTTGAATAAGTAAATCTAAACTATTAGGTTTAATACATACAGAAATAAATTAAGTTGATAATTATTAAATAAATAAATAAAATATAAATGTTAAGTTGTACTCATTTGCAAACAATAATTTATGAAAAGTATTTTCTATCATGTTCTCACGTTTCACTTGCGAACCCGTTACTTAATTCTTTTTTATGAATCAGATCATTCAGATTTCATTAAGTTATAAATTTTATGAAATTAGGTTAGACATGTGATAGAAACTAAATTAAATATGTATGGAAATATGTGAAATAATAATAATAATAATAATAATAATATAATAATAATAATAATAATAATAATATTGTGTATATTGGGGTGGGGTATCCAGATTGAAGTTAATCATAAGATAATTTAAGTTACTAATTAATTTCATAATACGAAATGAATAATAGAAATATGTATTTGCGCTTACATATATATTTACATATAGATAAAACACACAAATGTATATTTGTTATCATAATATTATGGCGTTAGAATACAATCATATATCATTTGTTGTAAGTATTGTACAAAAGCAAAATCTATATTTACAAAATTATTATATTTTAGAAAAAATAAATAATCAGTTATTTATGAAATATATGAGATGAAAATAAAGAATAAAATAAAAATATATTGTGTGTATATATTGTGACTTTAGATTATTTAAATGTCTAAATGATAAAATATGATTATATTATATATATTAGTATTAATATGTATACGAAATCATAATCTCACAACAAAATATAAGTAGTTATTTATTCATTTACTAAAAATTTATTTGTCAAATTTTATCTTGACTTGATCCTTACTTGAAAGTGATAATGACTTCAAATTTATTTATATTGTAAAATTGTTTCTATATATATACTTCATCCGTCCATCATATTCATTTTTATGGCACGAATTTAATAAATTGTAACGAGTGTAAAGTGAGTGAAGATAATAAATGAATAGATTAATGGATAATTAAATTAAAAGGTTGGTAATGAAAATAATAAATTAATATATTAGTGGATAGTGTAAATAAAATGGTAGGTCATGATGGGTTTTTTTTTTGTAAATAAATGGATATTAGGGTAAAAATTATAGAGTTGTGTTTTCAAAAAAGGAAAGTTAACGTGTTTTGTGGACTGGACCAAAATAAAATTAAATAAACGTATTTGGTGGACAAGAGAATACATGTTTAAATATTTTATTTTACGTAGTTTTAGTTTTAAATAATAAATATTTTATATAATTAAAAAATAATTAATTATACTTAATATCAATGTATACAAGTATGTATGCATGGAACAAGTATGTAATTACTATTAATCAAAATTTTCTCTATTACTTGAAAAAGTGACTCACCCATGAAAACGATAATGCATAATTTCATAACCAAATCAATTAGTTCTTGTTCGAAACTTAGACATTGTTTGCTTACATATATTATGGTGCACCACTAGATAAAATAACAAAAATCACTACAAGAAAACAGCAGAATAGAGACGGAAATTACAATGGAAAATAATCCGTTGCAGATTTACGATGGAATAACGACGGAATAACAACGAAATGTAGTAATCGTGGTTAACTAAGACTTTTACAATGGAACAACGACGGAATGCCCGAAAAAAAAATTCGCACCAAAAATAACGACGGATTAACAACGGAAATGGTTGTCGTTAAATCAACGACGGATATTATCCGTCTCTAACATCTTTTATTTAATTTTTTTGGGATAAAAAAATTAACGACGGAAAAATTTCATTGTAGATCCGTCGTAGTTGTTATTAGTGGTTTTAAATTAATTTTTTTAAATTAACGACGGACTTTATCGTTTCAGATCCGTCGTAGGTGTTATATTTGTTTTAAATAAAATTAACAACGGCGTCACAGAGTAATATTTTTTAATTTTTTTAAAATTAACGACGGACTGTGTCCGTTGCAAATCCATCGTTAAAATTTTTATACAAAAGTTCCTTTCTTCTGCATTTTAGATGTTAGCCCGCCATAATTCCTTATCTCTCTCTCGCCCTAATTCCTTATCTCTCTCTCGCATCCTAATTCTCTCGCCATCCCCTTGCCGTCCCTTGTCGTCACCGTTCCTCGCCGCCGTAGTTCCTCATTGTCTCCCCATGGTACCTCGCTATCACTCACCGTCGCTGGTACCTTGCCGTCCCGCTTTGCCGCCCCTCCCCCGCCCTACCTCGCCCTAAGCGCCCTTCGCGCGACCTACCGGAGTTCAACTCCTCTAAAGCGAGGTAAATTTCTAGTTACCGTTCATCTTGCACTTTGAAATATGGAGATAATTTTGGGCGGTACCCAAATTTCGCAAATGTACAAATTATCCGTTGTTTATTGCAACATTATATTTATTAGCTTACAACTTATACATGTTCGGTGCCGATTCCAAAATCAGATGACTAGGTGCAGTGAAATAAAACTTAAATTTGGAAAAAAATGAAAAAGAAACATAAAGAGTTGCACATGAATATTGGAATTGATTCGAGTAAAAGCGCAAGCGGGGAAGTAGTTGAAGAGCGAAAAATGATAAAATCCGTTGTTGATCAGCGACGGTTAATTCCGTTGCAATTCCGTCGTTGATTAATGACGGGAGACAACACCCTTTTTGGCGACGAAATTTTCCGTCGTTATTCCGTCGTTAATTTAACAACGGAATTGAATCCGTCGCTGATCTTATTTAGCGACCATGATTTTTGATTCGGAATGATTCCGTTGCAATTTCGTCGTTAAGAGGATTTAACAACGGAATTTTCCGTCGCTATTTAACTGTTTTCTTATAGTGAATATTAAATGCTCGATGCAACTTAGCTTGCAAAATGTAAAATGATTTTTTTGATTGGACAAAAAAAATTGTAGAAAAATAATTGCAGTAACAATTTTGTTATTAATTCGCGTCCCTATTGGACAACACCACAAAATTATGATGAAAATGACCGAATAAATAATTCAAAAATCATTACTAAGAAATCATCACTAAAGAATTCTTTAGAAAAAAGCATTATCGCGATAATTAATAACTATAATGATTTTTATTTTTTTAGGCAAAGAATTATAATGATCAATAATTGATTATTTCTCTAAATTAAGGGATTATATAATATAATTTTATTTTTAATTTTTTCAGATAATAACAAGTGCACTTATTATATATATATATATATATATATATATATATATAAATGTTCTGTTAAAATCTCTCTTTTGTAAGAAATCATTAGTTCAAATCCCAATGGTATATCTTGTATCTACAAAAAAAAAATATGAAAAGAAGAAAAAATATAATACTTCGTCAGTTTAGTCGAACTTGGCCCGTATTCATTTTCGAAAATTCTCAAAAATTTATCTCGTGAGAGATCATTAGTTCAAATTCCACTTGTGTTTTAGAAGGCGAAAAGCAAAAACCAACGCCTCGGCTGCTGCTTCTCTTGGTACTGGTCTTGACCCCTCTCAATCAGGCATCTAGTCCTACAACGTCTTTTTATAATTTTACACTATGGGTGGGGATGCCTTTTGAAACGAGTGAGTACGAGAGGTTTTTTTGGATTGTCGGCTAGCTTCCAAGCTTGCATTCCGAGAATTGGACTAGCTTAAACAGGATGACTCCGCTGCCCACTCGTACCTTGAAGTAGAGCCTTTCCCAAGGTATTAAACATTCATCCGATCCGCTCTTTGGTGGACGAATCAGTTCTCTTTCACCAACTGTCCACCGGTCAAGTGCAAAAACACATTAGAATCATGCAACGACGCTGCTGGTGTGCTTCACCGCCGCAAGGGCACATGAGGAAAATTGGAGGAAGCGAAACCCTCGTTTGGCGTTGTTACGAGTTCAATGTCCGGATTGAGAAGCTGACCCGGAGGACTAGGAAGATTCAAGTTCATGAAAAGATTGAACTGCATGAACTCACATGAGGTAAGCTCGATCTTTTGGGAAAAACAATATAGTTGATAAGATCAAAATCCTTCAACATTATATCTAAAAAAAGTGAAAAGAAAAGAAGAAAAATTATAATACTCCTTCCATTTGATCGAATTTGACTTGTATTTTTTTTCCAGATAATCCACTCAACTTGATACATAAAAAAAATTATATATTTATAATATATAATCATATTTACCTTTTATCTCTTTAAATATTTTAATATACTTTTCCTAAATAATTATACTAAAAAGAAATGAGCAATAATGGAGGGTGTACATATTAATATATTATATTCGTTTTTCTACTGGGATAGCGCTTTCTCGCGCTTAGATTTCTATAACTTCAGGCAGCTCAAACCCTAACCAAACACTAAGCCCTTGGCGTAGGAGGTGACTGATCATGGTCAATCTCAGGCGTAAATTGGCAGCCGAGGCTCCGGCATTGGTCCGAAGGCTCTCTACGGTGGTAAAAGCGGCGGCGCAACAGGAAGACAGTCTGTACCGGAGACTGTCTGCTTTGGGGCGCAACACTGGAATGGTGGCGCGCACCATAAATGAGTACATACGCGAGGGCAGAGCCGTCAGGAAAGTTGAGCTCGAGAGGTGTATCCACGAACTCCGCAAATATAAACGACATCGCAACGCTCTCGAGGTGGGTAGAATTCCGGCGTGATTTTGGTATGCATATACGAAATTTGTTTTGTTAACGATGATGTAAATCGAAGTTAAAAAAGATTTTCTTGGATTATGAATCTTATGTCTTCTTTGTTTGAGGATTTTGGAGAATTTGGAGTTGTTGACTTGGTATAATTTCTTTGATTCAATGGATAAAGTTAGTGTTGGCTTAGAATTTGGGAATCAAGCTTTAATTGCAGTCATCAAACACGTTTGGAGAAGTTGTCGGTAGAAATATTCATATATATGAATGAAAGTTAATATTGAAGTAATATGAATTTTGTTTGCTGTTTTTGATCTAAGTTCCTGACATTTGCTAAAAAAGAAGGAGCAGTGTACACTGAAATTAAGAAACCAATGCATTAGTGCTGTGGGCTCGATTTTTTGACACAGCACGATTGAGGATCTTGAAAGTTAGAAACGAATTCTAATGAATTGCAGTTCTGAAGTGTTGCTTGCTACTTAGTGCTGGTTTTCGACTGACTTTCATTTGAGAAAATCAAAGTTTGAGAAGGGTGAGGATGTGGTTTCCTGTCCTCTTTTAGTTATTTGTCCTTTCCTATAAATGGCTGTGGTTCACGTTGTTTTCCCATTTCGTAAGCATTATTATTCTGGTCCTTATTTTCAGGGGTTGGGAGGGTGGGGTGGGGTGGGGGTGAAGGGCGTGGTTTATGTGGGATAGAGACTGATGTGTTTACTATCTCACATTCCAGATAATGGAGTGGATGGAGCTTCGGAAGTTTAACTTCTTGCACTATAATCATGCAGTTCGTCTGGATCTGACTGCAAAAGTGAAGGGGATAGCCGCAGCTGAAGATTACTTCAACAGCCTGTCTCCAACTAAAGCAGTCCATTGCATTTATGGTGCGCTTCTAAATTGCTATTGTACCGCGAAGATGACTGATAAGGCATTAGATCTTTTCGCCAAGATGGTTAAAGAGAAAATGGTAGTCAAATCACTACCTTTCAACAATCTCATGTCCATGTATTGTGGATTGGGGCAGCACGAGAAGGTGCTCGTCTTGGGAGAAGAGATGAAGAAGGGAAATATCCGACCAAACACGTTTACTTACAACTTATTGATGAACAGCCACGCGCATCTGAATGATATCGAGGCAGCAGAAAGGGTTTTCGAAGAGATGAAACTTGAAAACGGGAAGGAATGCAATTGGACGTCGTATAGTAACTTGGCAAATATCTACATCAAGGCTGGATATCAAGAAAAGGGTAAGTTGGCTCTGCAGAATGTGGAGAAGGAGATGGATTCACATGATCGCGAGGCGTACCATTTCCTGATCAGCTTGTATGCCGGGGTGTCTGATCTCGACTCTGTCCACCACGTTTGGAAGTCCTTGAAGTTGATAATGGCAGTCGTGACGAACAGAAGCTATCTAGTCATGCTTCAGGCTCTTGGGAATCTGAGCGACATTGAAGGGATGACGAAATGCTACAAGGAATGGGAGGCCGCATGCTCCAACTACGACGTGAAGCTGGCCATTGCAGTTATCCGTGCTTATCTAAGACATGACATGGTTGATGAAGCGGAGGAGGTTCTTGAAGTCGCTATGAGGAGATCGGAAGGACCATCGGAAGGACCTTTCTTCTATATCTGGGAGCAGTTTATGATCTTCTATTTGAGCAAGAATCGGATTAGACGAGCATTGCAGATCACAGAAACGGCGACATCCGTAGTTCACGAGATTAAGTGGAAACCTAGATCTGACACCATATACACATTCTTGAACTATTTCAAGCAAGAGAGCGATGTAAGTGGTGCCGAGGAGTTCTACCAATTGATGAAGAGGGTAGACTGTGTGGACAGCCATCTGTACGAGTCGTTAATCGAGACATATAAGGCTGCTGGAGAAACCATGTTCGATATGCGGGCGAGGATGGAAGAAGACGGGATCGAAGTAAGCAGTGAAATCGAGCATTTGCTAGCAAGTGTATGATAATGCAATGAATCGTACCAATACCAATGTCTCTTGGTCAATGTGGTCCCCACCTTTTTGGTAGCGGGTGTTAATATCGAAAAGGAATTGATAATGCAGGTAAAGAAGCCTCTCAATTTTCTCTTTTAATATCAGTTTTAGAAACAAATATTTGATGGGAAGATTCTGATTGTTTGATGATCGGCAGTGGTAGAATTTGATATATCTTCTGAATTATGAACTGAGCTCATTAGTCATTCATCTGGGTAAAGCTCAATATTGTGAAAGCAATATCGAATACATTATTCGAGTGTGTTGGCGCGATTGATTTTTTTCATTTCTTTTCTTAGCTTGTATAATCTTACAAGTTATCCACATAGCCATAAATAACCTCTCGAATCTATAATTTTATGGAAGTCTCGTGTAAGACTTTTTGACAGGCCATGACTTGAATTTAATTCTATAGAATACTGTTTAAGTCCGAACATCGATTTGTCTGATGGATCTTAACTTAGTTCGTCGCACACAAATTTTGGCGATGATTTTGTTACTAACACCCCACTGTTTATTTCTTCTTCTTTCTTGGGTAATAAAGCGAAATTGTATGCAGATTTTTGTATCTATCCCTAATAATAAATTAGACTGGTCCTTTCATGAACATCTAATCGGCGAGTCCTTTTCGGTGAAAAGTGAGGTTTAAGGTTTAATTCAAAGTTCATCTTTCCCCCAATTCGAATAATAATAAGAGATATTGTGCAAATATATTTTTTAAATGTTTTTGTAAAATGCAAATATATCCTTATCGTTATGTTTAGTGTAATTTTATCTTTAATGTGTTTAAAATCGTGCAAATTGTCTTTATTACTAACGGGGAGTAACTTTGTTTAAAAAATTGATAAGGTGCAAATTCATCCTTAAACGTTTTTGTAAAAAACAAATATACCTCTATCGTTATGTTTAATGTTTTCATCTCTAGCGTATTTAAAATCGTGTGGATCGCTCTGATGATTGACGAATGGTTTTGATATTTCCATATGATTGAGTCAGGGAAGAAGGGAGAGAGACGAGTTCGGTCATGACGGATTCAAGCTCGTAGAGTGTCTATCGAGTAGCTCCGTGCAATCTCGGGCGACGTTTCTCTCCGATGAGTTCAATTCTCAACAGGTGAAGTGATATGCGAAGTTGGTTCTTGGGACCTCAACGTGGTTGATGGTTTGATTGATGACGAATTCGATGAGCAGAATCTGAAAAGTGGAGGAATGCGATAATGGGGAAATGTCGTTTGAGCCCTCAAACTTTCAACTTTCATACTTTGGCCCGATTATCTCCAATTTTACAGAGTTTGGAAAAAATTGAATTTATACTATATTAAAGCACGAATATCTAATTTGAAATCAATTTTTAAAATATTCTATGATTGCAATGGCAATTTTGTGATTTTTTATGTTGCAACTTTATGGTCGTATTTATATGGGTTATTCGCGAAAAAATATATTAATTTTGGGTCTATTTTTGTTTTTTTCACGAACTTTAAAAATTATCATAAAATATATAAGCTTAATGACTTTAGTAATTTTTCCACGATTTCAAATTTAAGCTAAATTAAATCTGACTTAACATCTCGAAAACTTACCATAGACAAAATGATCAATGATATAAATGACATCGTAGAGATGTGATATCGATTGTTTTGATCTCAACTAAAAATCGACAATGAAGCAAACGAGAAGACTTGATTTTTTGTAATGAGGGTTGAAGCGATGAATCATAGAAATCAAACAATCTGATTTATTTTGATGGAACGACGATGATTTATGTCATTTTTTTACGATGCCGTTTGTATCACTAGCCGTTTAGTCTATAGTGAATTTTTGAGATGTCAAGTCAGATCTAGTTTGATCTGAATTTGAAATCGTGGTAAAAACACTAAAGTCATTAAGTTTGTGTATTTTGTGACAATTTTTAAAGTTTGT
This sequence comes from Salvia rosmarinus, assembly GCA_036937905.1. Taxonomy (NCBI): domain Eukaryota; kingdom Viridiplantae; phylum Streptophyta; class Magnoliopsida; order Lamiales; family Lamiaceae; genus Salvia; species Salvia rosmarinus. The sequence goes on from CM072820.1 coordinate 58,503,095, forward strand.
GGGAAAACTAAAATTGGCCCAAAGTTGATATATTTATGCGCCAATAACCCTATTTATATTCAGGAGTGTTTGAACACATGCAAAAATAAGATTCAAATAATTTGATAATTGCAACAGAAATATACTATGCATGTAGCAAGATAAACTTGAGCCCATATATAACAATCACAACTTATAGAACGGTAAATATATGCACATTGTGTTGTTGGTCATTAGTCTCGACAGTAAATATTAAGACAATTAAAGTTTTGATACGCAAATATTCCATCTATTATTACGTTATAATCACTACGAGGGTGTTTGACCAAGCTTACTTTAGAGAGTTTACAAGTTTCAATAATTTATAAGATGTTTGAGAAGTTTATAAATTATAATATCTCAATAACATATAAATTGTCAGGATATTTGGATAATTGAATTTATAATCTACATATAAAATTATGAGTTAGGGGAATAAAACTAAAGCTAGAGAAAGAGAGAGAAAATTCCAAAGAGATTAAATTGGAAATTTCATGTTAGAAATAACAAATCATAGTATAGTGATTTTATTTAATTGTTGCTTATAAGATCATGAAAAATAAATTGGGATTAAGGAGCTTTTAAGTCGTTATAACTTATTTTTATGGTTTATAAACTATTTAAGAGTTTATTTTGTTAAACACTTTTCAAGAATTTATAAGTTCTTAAATAACTTAAAGTTGGTCTAAATCTTTCCAATAGACCGTTTCTACTAATTTCAGTAGAAAATACTTATCAATATATAATTGAATTAAATGACAACTCATTTGGCAGTTTACATTTATACACATCGGTTCAATTTCAATCTTAGTAATTAAATATATGAATATCAATTTTGTACTAGTTAAAAATAACTATAACAATAAATTTAAAAATCTTGAATAAATAATACATACAGAAATAAATTAATTTGATAATTATTAAATAAATAAATAAAATATAAACGTTAAGTTGTACTCATTTGCAAACAATAATTTATGAAAAGTATTTTCTATCATGTTCTCACGTTTCACTTGCGAACCAGTTACTTAATTCTTTTTTATGTATCAGATCATTCAGATTTCATTAAGTTATAAATTTTATGAAATTGGGTTAGACATGTGATAGAAACTAAATTAAATATGTATGGAAATATGTGATATATATATATATATATATATATATATATATATATATATATATATATATTGTGTATATTGGGGTGGGGTATCCAGATTGAAGTTAATCATAAGATAATTTAAGTTAGTAATTAATTTAATAATACGAAATGAATAATAGAAATATGTATTTGCGCTTATATATATATTTACATATAGATAAAACACACAAATGTATATTTGTTATCATAATATTATGGCTTTAGAATACAATCATATATCATTTGTTGTAAGTATTGTACAAAAGCAAAATCTATATTTACAAAATTATTATATTTTAGAAAAATTAAATAATCAGTTATTTATGAAATATATGAGATTAAAATAAAGAATAAAAATAAAAATATATTGTGTGTATATATTGTGACTTTAGATTATTTAAATATCTAAATGATAAAACATGATTATATTATATATATTAGTATTAATATGTATACGGAAATCATAATCTCACAACAAAATTTAAGTAGTTATTTATTCATTTACTAAAAATTTATTTGTCAAATTTTATCTTGACTTGATCCTTACTTGAAAGTGATAATGTCACAGGCCGACTCGGCTAATCCCGAATGACTGCCTTGTCGGACCGCGACTTGGGGTTGGATTAAAGAAGCGGGGAAAGAAAAGGGGGATCTTAGTGTTGTTTTTAATCATATAATTGGTAAGGAAACATGAGTAGTTACGGAAGCATAAAATATCGAGATCAGAGGAAATACTTTAAATATAAGGTCGATTCAGAAGGTATAACTAAACAGTAGTTGATTATGAAATCACTACTAGAATATTCAAGAGTTCAACATATATCTAGAATTCAAAATAGTCTAAAGAGTTTGCAGCGGAATAAACATGTGAGATATGCATATGAAGATGCATTCTCAAGGTGAACCAAAAGATGTTCAATTTCCATCGACAAAAGAATCTCGCTTAACTCCATTCCGTTTCTTCACCAGCTCAACCTGCACATCAAAAACGAGTATGCAGGGCTAAGTACAAAGTATTCAGTGGCCACATACCGAAACATTTTATATTTTCTTCACGAAATTGTACTGCCGTCACCACAGTAAGAATCTGAGGTTTTGGTTTGAAAGGCCTTGTGCTTACTAAACCTTTTATCATTTTCCCAAAGTCCACCGCGATCATTTTTACGATGTATAATCTAAATCGGCTATGGAACGCGTCGGGAGGGAGGCCTCCCTTTATCCGAACGCACGACTGACCGCAATGGTTCAAAGCTAAGTGTACCACATCAATGGCATCAACCAAGTGGGACCGAATTGAAATATCTCCGTTGGCCCAACCAACCCGAAATATATATACAAAACAATAAACATTTTAGCAGACAATATTGCATTTAAACATTTGCAGTTCAAGAAAGCAATAAAGCATAAGAAGTAAATTATTTTCATAAAATCACTTTTTGTTTAGATAAGAAAGCCCACCTCAAGAATTGTCCTTCTTGAAGTACCTGCTAGCGATCCTTTGCTGTTTTCGGTTACGTCCACGCTGGACATTGTCAACGTAAGAAATATAATTTAGTATGTCATTCGCTTCTTTCGATAAGCATCACTAAGATTCAACGATCTCAATATCTTTTAAGTCTTAGAGTTTCTGGGTTTTAGGATTTTCCTTATCGATACAACTCAGTTAACAATCTATATATCGTATATTAGGTTCGTCTCGCCCTGACGATAGATGACACTTTGTCGTTGCATTCTTCCCTTCTATCGATATTTCTTCACGTCATTTCGTACAATTTATGAATCCTAAGTTCATAACTAATCTTCGTCGTTTATTAACGCGTATCAACAATTTCGAGTTTCAAACCCTCATTCATTACTAACATTTCTTCGTCGCGTTTCTCGCCTCACACGTCCCACATATTCTAACAGAGAAACTCACACTAATACTACACAATCAATAAATATATCTCGTAATTCAATCATCATCTAACAAACGTTTTACAAATTAAAGTTACTTAAATAATATTTCTCAAGCATCTACTTGACATAATCAAATCATTAATTAATTAAATCTCTAATTTAATTAAGTAAATCCATAATTATAAGCTTAATTAAATGGATCAAATTATATATCCAATAGCATTTGATTAATTAATCAAATTAATCTAATTCATCTTAGATATCCACTAATTAGGATTTATTTCCAATCACACATTTTTAGTAATTTACTTAAGGTCCATCTCATTACATAAATAAATCACTTAAAAAGAATAATTCTCAAATTATCCCTTAACATAATTAATTAATTAATTATGTTATTCAATTTCTAAAAATTAGACTTTATTCAGTCTAATGAATTTAATTAACTCACCCTAAATAATTGATATTTAGATTATTATTTAATTAATTAAGAATTAATCTCAAAATTTAATTATTAGAAATAAATCTCATATTTAATTAATATAGAATTAATTCAATCCTTAATTTAATTTTAATGGATTATAGATAATTAATTTTAGCCATTATCAATTTAAATTCGTAGCCCAACATTTAAAATAAATCTATGTCCATCTTTAATTTAACTAAAGCCCATATGAATTTAATTCAAGAGCCCATCTTTCATTTAATACCAAGGTCCAACATAAAACTAAGTCCAAATCAATATATTTAGAGCCCATAGCCCATCTTTTTTTTTATCTTTCGGCCCATTTAACAAATTTATTCTAAAGGCCCATTGTCAACATTATTCAAGATAAAGCCCAACACTTATTTAATTTCCAAGACCCATCTTCCATTTGTTTTCAGCCCATAATCAAGGCCCAACACCAAATAATTTCGGCCCAATGAACAAGCCCAAACCAAAATAAAACAAAACTAACCCTAACAGCTCCCTCCTCTTCACTCATGCCTCTCTCTCTCCCTCGATTCTTACACACAACACACACACACACACGCGGACTGTCGTCGCCCCCTGTGTCCGGCCGACACGTCATCGGTCGGCGAGCTGCTCAGCCATCGCGACCACCGTGCAGGCTCTCCTTCCTTTCCCTCTCTGTTCCCTCGCGAATGGACACACATACACACGCGAACTCACTATCGCTGCCGCTGCCTTCCTCTCCGGCCGGCCACGTCGTCGGTCGACGTGCTGTACCTTCGCCGCTGCGACCTTGGTCCCATCTTCCCTCTCTCTCGGTTCTCTCACGAACCGACGCGCACACACAAATATCTCATTCTCTTTCCCTCCATCTGCCACCGCCGCCTCATCGTCTCCTGTAAGCCATGGCGGCCGGCGCCTTGCTCTCCTTTCGTCCATCTTGCTCTCTCTTCTGTTCACTCTCTCGTCTAACCTCTTTCTCCCTCTCAACTCACACGCGAGACACACGCACACTCTGCACCTCTCTCTGTTTTCTTACAAACAACACAGAGCCTCTCTATCTCTCATTCTCGCTCTAGCCGTCGATGCACTAGTCCGGCATCATCGTCGCTCCCGGGCATCGTCAACAGCTTTTCCACATAACTCTTTCTGAACAGGCACACACACGCACAGACAAACGAGGAAAAGAAAAAGAACTCCATCAATCTCTCGATCTACCCGACGCGCGTCGCATCTGCTCCAATGTTCTGCCGTTGCCTCTCGAACAGAGCATTGTCGTTGTCAGTAATCCGAAGCTGCGCCATCCTGATCCAGTCCGTAGACCTCGCCACTCCGCTTCGTGCCTCTCCTGCAGTGAACAGCCAACGTCGTCGACCACCAGTCCTTCGATTCTAGTCTCTCTCTCCACTGGAGGTCGACAGCCGAGCCCTAGTGGCTCGGACCAATCTTAACATGAATACAGAATGTATGCCTCAGATTTCTAAGTTTTGTGGTTGCTAAACTTCTATGTACTTAAGCAGAGATTGTTTGTTTGTATGTTCTTGTATTTGGATGTTGCTGTGGAATAAAGTTCTAGCTATGGTTTTGTTGTATTGTGAGAACAATGTGAGTTGTTGGGGAGCATAATATTCTTCTTGTGTTATAAAGATTGAAGAACTTGAAATAAAACAATGGTTGAATGATATTGAACCTGGATGAAACAGTGAGCTTTGCTCTATTGTGATTTTGTTTGAATTTGGTATGTGGTTCAGTTTTCTCTTACTGTGCTAATTGGAATTCAACCTAAAATGAATAACTTGCTTAATGGTGTGAAGAAAGAAGTCATATGGCAGCAAGAAATTTTGAAAACATAGTGTGGTCGAAAGCTCACCTCTCATTCCTCTTGAGCAAACCTTAGAAATTGAATGTGAGAATGAAATGCTGGGAAGATGTAGGATGATATTGAGTGTTGAGAAATCTCATAGGGTATACACTAGAGGTTAGGTATGGAAGGGATGATTGTAAGTGTTGACAAAAAGTAGAGGGATTTGATGTGACGAGATAATTATCATAGTATAATATGTCTAGCTTGGTTCGTAACTGTATTCGTTCTCCGGCATTCGTTTAAATTTTCTCGTTCGAAAAAAAATCGAAACGTCGACGATTATAAATTTTAATAATCGTTCTAATTTCAAATCTCGATTTAGTTTAATAAAATAATAAATAAAGTTTTAATTTCTCGGGGTATTATAGATAATGACTTCAAATTTATTTATATTGTAAATTTGTTTCTATATATATACTTCATCCGTCCATCATATTCATTTTATAGCACGAATTTAATAAATTATAACGAGTGTAAAGTGAGTGAAGATAATAAATGAATAGATTAATGGGTAATGAAATTAAAGGTTGGTAATGAAAATAGTAAATTAATATATTAATGGATAGTGTATATAAAATGGTAGGTCATGATGGTTTTTTTTTTTTTTGTAAATAAATGGATATTAGGGTAAAAATGATAGAGTTGTGTTTTCAAAAAAAGGAAAGTTAACGTTTTTTGTGGACTGGACCAAAATAAAATTAAATAAACGTATTTGGTGGATAAGAGAATACATGTTTAAATATTTTATTTTACGTAGTTTTAGTTTTAAATAATAATTATATTTATATAATTAAAAAATAATTAATTATACTTAATATCAATGTATACATGTATGTATGCATGGACCAAGTATGTAATTACTATTAATCAAAATTTTCTCTATTACTTGAAAAAGTGACTCACTCATGAAAACGATAATGAATAATTTCATAACCAAATCAATTAGTTCTTGTTCGAAACTTAGACATTGTTTGCTTACATATATTATGGTGCACCAATAGATAAAATAACAAAAATATTAAATGCTCGATGCAACTCAGCTTGCAAAATGTAAAATGGTTTTTTTGATTGGACAAAAAAATTATTGTAGAAAAATAATTGCAGTAACAATTTTGTTATTAATTCGCGTCCCTATTGGACAACACCACAAAATTATGATGAAAATGACCGAATAAATCATTCAAATCATCACTAAAGAATTCTTTAGAAAAGGCATTATCGCGATAATTAATAACTATAATGATTTTTATTTTTTTAGGCAAAGAATTCTAATGATCAATAATTGATTATTTCTCTGAATTAAGATATTATGAGATTTTAATTAAAAATTTATAATATAATTTTATTTTAAATTTTTTTCATATAATAACAATTGCACTTATTATATATATATATAAAATAGATATAAAAATGTTCTGTTAAAATCTCTCTTTTGTAAGAGATCATTAGTTCGAATCCCAATGGTATATCTTGTATCTACAAAAAAAATGAAAAGAAAAGAAGAAAAAATATAATACTTCTTCAGTTTAGTCGAACTTGGCCCGTATTCATTTTCGAAAATTCTCAAAAATTTATCTCGTGAGACATCATTAGTTCAAATTCACCTTGTGTTTCAGAAGGCGAAAAGCAAAAACCAACGCCTCGGCTACTGCTTCTCCTGATACTGGTCTTGACCCCTCTCAATCAGGCATCTAGTCCTACAACGTCTTTTTATAATTTTATACTATGGGCGGGGATGCTTTTTGAAACGAGTGAATACGAGAGGTTTTTTTGGATCGTCGGCTAGCTTCCAAGCTTGCATTCCGAGAATTGGACTAGCTTAAATAGGATGACTCTGCTGCCCACTCGTACCTTGAAGTAGAGCATTTCCCAAGGTATTAAACATTCCTTCGATCCGCCTGCTGGCCGGGTGAATCGAAGTTCTCTTCGAATCGTCCACCCAAAGTGCAAAACACATTAGAATCACGCAACGCACGCTCATCGGTGTGCTTTCCCGCAAGGGCACATGAGGAAAATTGGAGCGGAGACCCTCATTGAAGTTGTTACGAGTTCAATGTCCGGATTGAGAAGTCAATCGGGAGGACTAGCAAGATTGAGTTCATGAAAGATTGAAGCGATACGAGGTAAGCTCAATCTTTTGGGAAAACAATATAGTTGATAAGATCAAAATCCTTCAACATTATATCTAAAAAAAAGTGAAAAGAAAAGAAGAAAAATTATAATACTCATTCCATTTGATCGAATTTGACTTGTATTTTTTTTTCCAGATAATCCACTCAACTTGATACATAAAAAAAATTATATATTTATAATATATAATCATATTTACCTTTTATCTCTTTAAGTATTTTAATATATGATCGATCTTAATTTCGTTAGGGAATTAAATACGCAATGAACACAGAGAATTAACGTGGTTCGATCTTTAAAATAGATCTACGTCCACGGAGCAAGAGAGAGTATATGTGTATTGAGAGTGTGAAAGCGATTACAAAGAGAGTAGCTGATCATTTTTCGTCTAATCTAGACTCTATTTATACACAATGATATTGAGTTCGACTCTAATACAAAGTCTTCTCTTATAAGGATTCTTTTAGATATGCATCTAGGATTCCTTCGATATCCGAATCTTCTACGTCTCCACTGCTAGATTTGAGTTGTAGTTGGTTTAGGAGTCTTCTTGGACCCGAACTTACATAGGCCGAGCTTAATGTCGAGCCCATTTATCTTGGGCACGATGCTTGGGCCTAGCAGGTTGGGCAGTATCTATCATATCCCCAAAAGGCGTGGAAGTGAGGTCGGTTTTGGAGGGCCGCTCGTCATTGTCTCACCGAAATTCGTGATCCGCGGTTTTATGTCTCTTGGCCCGCCGAGGCATTCCGCCTAAGTCGTATGTCGCTGGCTTCCCGCCGGTGCGCTCGCCAAAGTCGTATGTCGCAGTGATCGCTCCTTTTCTCACGTAAAGGTGTAAGTATAGAATGGCATCGTATCCTGAGAGATTGTATCACGAAAACATAGAAGCTAGCTCAACGATAATTCATCATTATCCAAGCACGAATTTGGGTGAAAGGTTTTGGGGCTTCGGAATTTAATCCAAAGCAAAGGTAACCAAACAAAAATATAAATAAAGCAATAAAATCACGGAAGATAACTATGGAGAAAGACTAACCCTAGGGATGCACCAATCCTATCCACAACGATGTTTATCCCGCTTATTATTAACCGCTTTAATCCGACAAGACGGAAGATCACATATATAACCAACAACTTGATTCACGACAATTGCGGCGATTGATTACTAATTTTCCCTATCACGATTCGTCTCAGAGGAAAATAAGCAACCCAAAAGGATCACTAAGAATATGCTTCCTACGAATGTCCTATCTCGCCACGACTCGAGGTTCATTCGTATCATGCATTCGAGATCGATTGACAATTAACACAATTACGTAATTAATCGACAACTAAATATGCATCAAGATTGATCGAAATCAACACATATAAATAAGCACAATCGAATCATAAATCAATGCCGGAAGGTAAATAACAAAAGCAGGAATCACAACATATAGGATCGAATCATGCAAACCCAGGATTAGAACGAAAAACTAGCGGACATATTAAGCGGAATAAAATACGATTTAATCATGGCGGAAATTAAATATATAAAACCCGTAGGGAGACGTCTGAAGAACAATGGTTGGTCTTGAATCCAATCCCAAGCGAACGAACGGAAAACAACGGAAAACGATCGGACAATAACGTTCCGATCGATAACGAAACGATAAACTAAACTAGAACAAAGCAATAATTAAAGCTAGAACTAAACGGAAGCTAAAACAAAGATAAACTGAGGAAAAACTCTCTGAAAACGTGCTGGGGGCGTCTAGGGTCTGATGGGGGCGCAAGGGCTCTTGCCCTATTTATAGAAAAGGGTGGAAACCCTAATTTGCGCCTCTGCCACGCCGCCTCGCGATCGCTTCTCGCGGTCGCTAGCTCGACCGCGAGCCATCTCCCGCGCGCACTCTTCTTCGCTCGCGGTCCTTCCTTGCGCTCGCATGGCCCCTCGCGACCATGCTAGCGGTCGCTAGCAATTCTGCACCGATCGCGAAAAATCGTCCAGTGAGTTCTCGGCCTGGGGCTTGCTCGCGTGCACGAGGTCGCGGTCGCTACTCCTCCGGGTGCTCATTGGTTTGCCTCGCGACCGCTATTTGGTCGCTAGAAAGCGCATGCATTTCTCATTTGCTCGTGCGCCGTTCCTTGCTTGATTATCAACATATAAACCTACAAAACGTCGAAGGAAACACCCAAGAGCGTTATCTTCTAGAAATAGATAAAACATTAAGAAACGATACATAAACGCACATTAAACGAGCTAAACTCATCTTCAAATATCAACTATAAACGTGTAAAATGCGCGTTTATCACTTGCTTCGCCATCTTGAGGCGTTATGTCAAGTCGTATGTCGCCGACTTCACCTTACCAGGCGTTATCTTGAAGTCGCGTCGCTAGCTTCACCTTACCGAGGCGTTATCAAGTCGCATGTCGCTGGCTTCACCTTGCCGAGGCGTTATATCAAGTCGCATGTCGCTAGCTTCACCTTACCGAGGCGTTATGCCAAGTCGCGTGTCGCCAGCTTCACCTTACCGGCGTTATGCCGAAGTTGCTTTCTGTTCGGACCTAATTGGCCGAGGTTGAATGCTCTTCATCTCGCCGAGGTCGATTATGGAATTACTTAACCGAGGTCGGATATACGACGTTGTGGTTGAATGCGTAGCTTCGGGACGAGGTCAAACACGGGATGTCCCGCCGATGTCGAACACGGGATCTATCATTTGTATTTAATGCACATTTAATGCGTACAGCGGTTGGGTTTCCGATAAAGTGCATATTGGGAATAACTTCCATGATCGCCTTTCCTCATATCACTTTATCGTTTCCATTTTCAAATTCCTCCAACTCTCGACTTTCGAGAAAAAGAGTGCTGTTATCGCCATTATCGTTCTCGCGCTGCCTTCGCCATCTTCCTCGATTTCGTACTAAAAAAGTAGTAAGTTATTTTTAATGGCTTCATCTTCTTCCTCTGAGGAGTCTTACGGCCATGATGGCCGCGTTGTGTCTGTGTCGCCACCGGGTGCCCCGATGCCTTTAGAAGTCTATACAGTTGATTCTCCTGTTCCGTATGTCTGTGATTTGATTTTCCCCCCTTTGAGGGATTTTGGTAAAGTTTCCACCTTTCCTTCGTGTCTAGAATCTTCTGACATAGTAGAGCTTGCTAATAATTATTTTGTTTCACCATCTATGGGGCTGGTCGTTCCCCGACCGGAGGATAGGGCCTGCGCTCCTCCGGCGGGATTCGTTACGGTTTACGAAGACAGCCTCAAGTCCGGTCTTCGTGTTCCTTTTCCTTCCGCTTATGTCTAACTTCAATGAATGTTCGGCATTCCTCTAGCCCAAATAACGCCAAACTCATTTCGGCGGTTGGCGGGCCTGACGCGTCTATGCCCATCGGCATAATCATCATTTCACCCTAGGGTGATCCTTAGGTTTTCCAATTCAAGTCTAGCTCGGGGTGGTATTATATATCACCCGTCGTGGCTTCAAAGTGAAAACGGTCAGTTCTCAATGGCGGAAGAAGTTCTTCTTCTGCCGATCGGAGGGTTTCCTCGAGTTCGTTTGGAACACTGAGAAGCTGGCGGATGTGGCCGTCGACGACAACTTCGGTGACTTCGAGGAGGCATTGAAAGGGTCGGCCAAGTCGGGATATTTTACCGAGGCCGAGCTCACGACGCGGTGAGCCCTTATGATCCCCGCCACTGGTGGAGCCGGTGAAGGTGAGTCCTCTTTCACTTCGCGCTTTATTATTTTTGTTCTCCTTTGTGCTAACTTGGAGCTTATTTTTCTTTTGATGGACTTCGTCAAAGGAAAGAAGAAGAGGACGAGGTCGAGTTCTGGTCTCGAGTCCTCCACCTTGGCATTGAAAGAGGTAGCCGAGGCCTCTTCTGAGAGGACTGAAGATGTCCCGAAGTCTCCTTCGCCCGTGCCCCTCCAACGCTTTAAAAGGATAAGGCGTGTGATTCCCGATGCCACGGTTGCCGACGACTCGGATTGCGAGATCGTCGGTTCTCAAGCCGCTCGCCTGTCTTTCCCCGATGTAATGCCATTGTTGTACTTGGCACAAAGTTAAGTATTCGTTATATTTGTTTGACACGGTTGGTATTGCACAGGGGGTCGAGGACATGTCTGCCGAGCTGGCTAAGGTGTCCGCCCAACTGGCGGCGACGTCCGCCCAACTGACGGACTACTTGAAGGGCGCTGTTATTCAGTTTGACGAGGTTGCTCACTATGCCAGAGAGATGGAGGAGGAGAAGACCCTCCTCATCCAAGAGGTTGCCGAGACCGAGGCGAAAGCTCGGGATGCGGCTAGGAGGGAGATCGCTGCGATGGCGGCCGCCGGAGGCAGAAGCGCAGCCGAGACGACGAAGGCCATGGCGGCAGAAGCCGAAGTCGGCCTATTGAAGGCCGAAGTGGAGGCGGCAAGACGTCGGGAGGCTGATTTGGCGACCTCGCAGAGAGATGCCCGTGCTTTGCGGAGAAGTTGTTCTGTCGAGGAGATTCTCCGGGTTGGCGGCGATTTCGCCGAGGTCTGAATAAGCGTGGTCGCGGACACTCGATGAAGTTGCCGAGGATTACCCGGTTGGATAAGTCCAAGCACGGGTATGAGGTGATGGAGACCAAGCCACGCTACGAGGAGTATGCGAGGTCCTTGCCAACGGCCGGCGAGCTGCCGTGTTGGAGAGTCATTGTCCTCGCCAACGCCGGTGGAGAGTCGGTTCGTGCTTGCTCGGTGGACCGGGACCTCCGATCGAGGCCATAATGGCCGATCGGCTAAGGGGCCGAGGCGACGGTACGCCGAGGTCGCGGAGTGGCGGGAGGCCGGAGGAGGGCAAGGAGGCCGAGGGTCGCTAGAGCTCGGGAGGAGGTGAGACTTCCGAGCTCGGGAGGAGGAGGCCAAGCTTCTCAAGTCCGGAGGAGGAGGCCGAAGCTTCCCAGGAGTCAGGGAGGCCGAGGTTACAGGGCAGGGAGATCTTCTTGGAGGGTCGGTTGATCCCCTTTTTTTTTCTTTGTAAATGTATTGTAGGGAATTAAATACGCAATGAACAGGAGAATTAACGTGGTTCGATCTTTAAAATAGATCTACGTCCACGGAGCGAGAGAGAGTATATGTGTATTGAGGTGTGAAAGCGATTACAAAGAGTAGAATGATCATTTTCGTCTAATCTAGACTCTATTTATACACAATGATATTGAGTTCGACTCTAATACAAAGTCTTCTCTTATAAGGATTCTTTTTAGATATGCATCAGGATTCCTTCAAGATCAAGAATCTTCTACGTCTCCACTGCGAGATTTGAGTTGTAGTTGGTTTAGAGTCTTCTTACCGAACTTACATAGGCCGAAATGAATGTCGGCGCCCATTTATCTTTGGCACGATCTTGGAGTGCAATGGTTGGTAGTATCCTATCAATATATTTTTCCTAAATAATTATACTAAAAAGAAATGAGCAATAATGGAGGGTGTACATATTAATATATTATATTCGTTTTTCTTCTGGGGTAGCGCTTTCTTGCGCTTAGATTTCTATAACTTCAGGCAGCTCAAACCCTAACCAAACACTAAACCCTTGGCGTAGGAGGTGACTGATCATGGTCAATCTCAGCCGTAAATTGGCAGCCGGGGCTCCGGCATTGGTCCGAAGGCTCTCTACGGTAGTAAAAGCGGCGGCGGCGGCGCAACAGGAAGACCGTCTGTACCGGAGACTATCTGCTTTGGGGCGCAACACTGGAATGGTGGCGCGCACCATAAATGAGTACATACGCGAGGGCAGAGCCGTCAGGAAAGTTGAGCTCGAGAGGTGTATCCACGAACTCCGCAAATATAAACGACATCGCAACGCTCTCGAGGTGGGTAGAATTTCGGCGTGATTTTGGTATGCATATACGAAATTTGTTTTGTTAACGATGATGGAAATCGAAGTTAAAATAGATTTTCTTGGATTATGAATCTTATGTCTTCTTTGTTTGAGGATTTTGGAGAATTTGGAGTTGTTGAATTGGTATAATTTCTTTGATTCAATGGATAAAGTTAGTGTTGGCTTAGAATTTGGGGAATCAAGCTTTAATTGCAGTCATCAAACACGTTTGGAGAAGTTGTCGGTAGAAATATTCATATATATGAATGAAAGTTAATATTGAAGTAATATGAATTTTGTTTGCTGTTTTTGATCTAAGTTCCTGACATGTGCTAAAAAAAAAGGAGCAGTGTACACTGAAATTAAGAAACCAATGCATTAGTGCTGTGGGCTCGATTTTTTGACACAGCACGATTGAGGATCTTGAAAGTTAGAAACCAATTCTAATGAATTGCAGTTCTGAAGTGTTGCTTGCTACTTAGTGCTGGTTTTCGACTGACTTTCATTTGAGAAAATCAAAGTTTGAGAAGGGGGAGGAAGTGGTTTCCTGTCCTCTTTTAGTTATTTGTCCTTTCCTGTAAATGGCTGTGGTTCACGTCGTTTTCCCATTTCGTAAGCATTATTATTCTGGTCCTTATTTTCAGGGGTTGGGATGGTGGGGTGGGGTGGGGTGGGGGTGAAGGGCGTGGTTTATGTGGGATAGAGACTGATGTGTTAACTATCTCACATTCCAGATAATGGAGTGGATGGAGCTTCGGAAGTTTAACTTCTCGCACTATAATCATGCAGTTCGTCTGGATCTGACTGCAAAAGTGAAGGGGATAGCCGCAGCTGAAGATTACTTCAACAGCCTGTCTCCAACTAAAGCGGTCCATTGCATTTATGGCGCGCTTCTAAATTGCTATTGTACCGCGAAGATGACTGATAAGGCATTAGATCTTTTCGCCAAGATGGTTAAAGAGAACATGGTAGTCAAATCACTACCTTTCAACAATCTCATGTCCATGTATTGTGGATTGGGGCAGCACGAGAAGGTGCTCGTCTTGGGAGAAGAGATGAAGAAGGGAAATATCCGACCAGACACATGTACTTACAACTTATTGATGAACAGCCACGCGCATCTGAATGATATCGAGGCAGCAGAAAGGGTTTTCGAAGAGATGAAACTTGAAAACGGGAAGGAATGCAATTGGACGTCGTATAGTAACTTGGCAAATATCTACATCAAGGCTGGATATCAAGAAAAGGGTAAGTTGGCTTTGCAGAATGTGGAGAAGGAGATGGATTCACATGATCGCGAGGCGTACCATTTCCTGATCAGCTTGTATGCCGGGGTGTCTGATCTCGACTCTGTCCACTGCGTTTGGAAGTCCTTGAAGTCGATAATGGCAGTTGTGACGAACAGAAGCTATCTAGTCATGCTTCAGGCTCTTGGGAATCTGAGCGACATTGAAGGGATGACGAAATGCTACAAGGAATGGGAGGCCGCATGCTCCAACTACGACGTGAAGCTGGCCATTGCAGTTATCCGCGCTTATCTAAGACATGACATGGTTGATGAAGCGGAGGAGGTTCTTGAAGTCGCTATGAGGAGATCGGAAGGACCTTTCTTCTATATCTGGGAGCAGTTTATGATCTTCTATTTGAGCAAGAATCAGATTAGACGAGCATTGCAGATCACGGAAACGGCGACATCCGTAGTTCACGAGATTAAGTGGAAACCTAGATTTGACACCATATACAAATTCTTGAACTATTTCAAGCAAGAGAGCGATGTAAGTGGTGCCGAGGAGTTCTACGAATTGATGAAGAGGGTAGACTGTGTGGACAGCCGTCTGTACGAGTCGTTAATCGAGACATATAAGGCTGCTGGAGAAACCATGCTTGATATGCGGGCGAGGATGGAAGGAGATGGGATCGAAGTAAGCAGTGAAATCGAGCATTTGCTAGCAAGTGTGTGATAATGCAATTTTGTCATGGTAATGACAGGCGCGGTGAGTGAAGATGGAATTAGGGCTCGTTGACAAGAAAGAGGGAAGAGCCTGAGAAGATGCGAGGAACAACAATAATTCATTGTTAATGAATTTAGGCTGTAGTGTGTTTACATTAGCGTATTTTGGAATCCCACTTTTGGGGATAGTTGTAGTCGTTATTTGCTGTTTAAAAATGAGGTTGTGTTGTGGTCCCAATTATGATTATTTAACCTAGTTGATGAATGGGAAAGCGCAGACAATGAATATTATATTTCTTCCTAACTTCTTCTATTTCCTTCCCTTTCCTTCTACAATATTCACGAAACATAACAATTGGTATCTCAAAGCAATTGATCCTTGGAAAATGGCAGACGGCACTCGATTCAAGGATATACAAGAGGCACAAAAACGCCTGAATCAAATATTACAAATTGAAGCAATGAAAAGGGAGGCATCCGAAGAAAAATTACAAGAACAAATATCTACTGTGTCATTGGAAGTAAAACAACAATTGGGAAATTTTGCTGGCAAATTTGATAACATAGCCACCACCCTTGCTTCGCTCCAGCTGCAACTACAAAATTCTGATCGCACTCGTTCAGCATCTGGACATGGATCTATCTTGGGGCATCGACCTCGAGGATGGTTCTCGGGAGGGAGATCAGAACCTATATCAAAAGGCAGCAATCAGTTGGAAGGATCAGGTATAATCACACCTCTACCTAAAATCGATTTTCCACGATTTGATGGTACAAACCCCAGATCTTGGATGCTAAATGCCATGGGTATTTTAAGCTCATACCAAATGTGCCAGATGATCAAAAGATTATTTTAGCTTCCATGCATTTTGAGGGAAAAGCAGCTCAATGGTTTCAAAATATATCCATTATTGAAACCGAAATTCAGTGGGAACAATTCACTGAAGTTGTGTCAGCCAGATTTGAGGAATTGAAAGAAGGAAAAATAGTTTCTGAATTTAACAAATTGAAACAGACAGGTACTTACTCTGAATATGTTGACAAATTTGAGGAGCTTCGGGCCTGCAAGACAATGTTGAACGGAGGAGGTTATTTTGAAGAATATTATATTGCAAGTTTCATCAGTGGTCTTAGTGAGGAATTGCAAGCTTTTATTCTCATGTTTGAACCCATCACGTTATCTCAGACTATAGACTTGGGAAGAAGGCAGATTCTAACCTTGGAGGCAATCACTAAGAAGTTGAAAACCAATATTAAACCAAACGCCCACCATGACCGCTACAGGAGAGGCGATTCCTACACCAATAGCAGCAAAACAACACCGTCCCCAAGTAACAAGAAATCCTTTAAGCTCCTGACCGCAGCTGAGATGACAGCAAGGAGGGAGAAGGGATTATGATATAACTGTGACGAGTTGTTTGTACCTGGACATAGATGCAAAGAGAGGATAGCATATATGATCATGACTGAAGAAGAAGAGTCGACATGCTGTTAATTTGTTAGCGGGTACAAGAGGAAGAGTTGGCTTACCAAACTGCCTTGGAAGAGGCTCAAATGACACTCAATGTCATTTCCCAAGAAGATGGGTTAACCACTATGAGGCTCATAGGGTATTTGGATGATAAAAAACTGGATATCTTGATTGATACATGGAGCACCCTTAGTTTCATTAAGGAATCTACAGCTAAAGCCCTAGGGTGTAAGGTAGAAACGACAAAGCCATTGTTAGTCAAGGTTGCTAACGGACAAAAGATGGTTAGCTCCACCAGGGTAAAAGGATTACAGTGGAGGATGCAGGAGCATGTCTTCACATACTCACCGAGGCTGCTAGCTACCGAAGGTTGTGATCTTATCCTAGGAGGTGATTGGCTAAAATCTTGCACTCCTGTGGAATTGGACTATGATAAGATGACCTTTACAGTCACCTTAGCAGGTAAGAGGGTGAAAATTCAAGCTCTCACTAAGGCTAGCTGTAACCTTATTTCTGACCCAACATTATACCAAATGTTGCATCAGGAAGCAGATGTTATTGAGGAAGTTTATTGGGTGAAGATCCAGAATTTGGGGGCAGAGGCAAATCATCAAATGGATGACCTATTATCAGAGTTTGAAGAGGTTTTTAAGGAACCACCGGGTCTGCCTCCACCAAGGGAAGTAGAGCACCAGATTCTACTTAAACCAGGCAGTGTGGCTAAGCATCAGTACCCATACAGAGTGTCACATAATCAGAAGGGAGAGATCGAGAAAATCGTACAAGATCTCTTACACTCTGGTATGATACAAAACAGTAAAAGCCCTTTCTCAGCCCCCGTGCTCCTAGTGAAAAAGAAGGATGCGACCTGGAGGATGTGTGTAGACTATAGGTATTTGAATAGCCTAACGGTAAAGCACGAGTATCCTATTCCTATCATTGATGAGCTATTGGATGAATTGTATGGATCCTAATACTTTTCCGAAATCGATCTCAGATCCGGTTATTTCCAGATTTTGGTTAAACCTGAACACAGATATATGACTGCTTTCAGTACCCATCAAGGGCACTACGAATTTCTAGTTATGCCTTTTGGCTTATGCAATGCCCCAACCACATTTCAGTCTCTTATGAATCAGGTGTTCAGGAAATTCCTTAGAAAATCAGTTCTGGTTTTCTTTGATGATATCCTAGTATATAGTGCTACCTGGGATGAACATCTACAGTATGTCAGAGAGGTGTTGGGTGTACTACGCACTCAACAGCTATATGCTAAGAAGAGTAAATGTGATTTTGGACAGCAGAATATAGAGTATTTGGGTCATATCATATCACAACGGGGAGTTTCTACTGATCCAGAAAAGATCAGCAGCATGGTCAGTTGGCCTTCACCAACAAATATCAAGCAACTTAGGGGATTCTTGGGTCTCACCGGGTACTACAGAAAATTTGTTAAAGGTTATGGCGTCTTGAGTAGACCCTTAACATCATTACTCAAAAAAGGGGCTTTCAAGTGGAGCGAGGATGCAGAACAAACATTCCTGGCTTTGAAACAGGCGATGGCTACCACCCCAGTGCTAGCATTACCTGATTTTACCAAGCCATTTGTGCTAGAAACTGATGCTAGTGGGAAAGGAATAGGGGCTGTTCTTATGCAAGAGGGGCGACCACTTGCTTATATGAGTAAGACCCTATGCCCACAGAATCAAGGATTATCTGTGTATGAGAGGGAATTTCTTGCCATTCTCATGGCAGTACATAGGTGGAAGTACTACTTACAGGGACATAAGTTCATAATAAAAACTGACCAACAGGCCCTCAGATACTTACTGAGTCAGAGGATCATCAACCCTTTGCAGCAGAAATGGATCACTAAACTGTTGGGACTTGACTACGAGATACTGTACAAGAAGAGAGTGGAGAACAAGGTGGCTGATGCCTTGTCCAGGAAACACTATGTAGAGGTGCAGTGTCAAGCTACATCCACAACAGTTCCTGAGTGGGTGAAACAAGTCACAGATAGCTATATGGGTGACAAGTATTTTTCGGAAATACTAGAGGCTAAAACTATTGACAAATCTTCTTATCCGAAGTTCGAATTAAAGGGAGACATCATCAGGTACAAAGGCAGAGTGGCTATTGGTACGGAAACTACACTCAGGCAACTAATACTCAAGGAGATGCATGATGCAGCCTATGGTGGCCACTCAGGTGTTTTAGGCACATACATGAGAGTAAAGAGGGTGTTCTATTGTCCCTATCTCAAGCAAGAAGTTACGAGATGGGTAGCAGCTTATCCCGTATGCGACATGAACAAGACTACTAAAGAAAAATATATGGGTTTACTACAGCCATTGCCTATTCCAGAGCAGGCTTGGACACATGTATCTATGGATTTCATAGAGGGAATACCCAAATCCGTGGGAAAAAATGTGATTTTGGTGGTGGTCGACAGGTTTACAAAGTATGAACATTTCATAGCCCTTGCCCACCCCTATACTGCTCAAACAGTGGCAAAACTCTTCTTGGACAATGTCTATAAACTTCATGGCCAACCCCTTAGCATTGTGACCGACAGGGATACAGTCTTTACTAGTTCATTTTGGAAGGAGTTTTTCAAACTCATGGGTACCACACTGAACATGTCACCGCCTACCATCCCCAATCCGATAGACAAACCGAGAGGCTGAATCAATGCCTCGAAAACTACTTGAGATGCATGACCCATCAGCACCCTAAACAGTGGCTGAAATGGCTTCCACTAGCAGAATTTTGGTATAATACCAATTTTCACACCAGCCTCAAGACTACACCTTTCCAAGCCCTCTACGGTTTCCCACCTCCCCAATGCAACATCCAAGCCTACCTATACGGATCTACGTCTGAAGCTAAAGAAATGGTCACTGACAGGGCACAACTCACTCAACAACTTAGGTTGAATCTACAGGATGCTCAGCACCGTATGAAGTTTTACGCCGACAAGGGGCACATCGAAAGAGAATTCGAGGTAGGTGACCGAGTCTACCTTAAACTTCAACCCTACAGTCAAACCACAGTGGCCCTGTGAAAAAATTTCAAATTGTCACCGCGCTATTACGGCCCGTATACCATACTGGAACGAATTGGAAAGGTAGCCTACAAATTAGACTTACCTGAGGAAGCTCGTATACACCCGGTTTTCCACGTTTCTCTGTTGAAGAGGGTTATCAGCCCAGCAGCAAGCAAGGGCTCCACTCTACCTCTCTTGAACCAAGATGACAACTTTTTTGTGAAACCAGTTGGCTACTTGGAGCGGCGCGTCATTCAGCAAAAGGGGCGACCAGTTACCCAAATTTTGGTCCTGTGGTCGGAATCGGATTTGGAGTCGAAGAGTTGGGAGGATGAGAGATTTATGAACCGGAAGTTCGGCAAAATTGATCCTTGCGGTCAAGGATCTTCAATTCCCGGGGGTATTGTCATGGTAATGACAGGCGCGGTGAGTGAAGATGGAATTAGGGCTCGTTGACAAGAAAGAGGGGAAGAGCCTGAGAAGATGCGAGGAACAACAATAATTCATTGTTAATGAATTTAGTCTGTAGCGTGTTTACATTAGCGTGTTTTTGGAATCCCACTTTTGGGGATAGTTGTAGTCGTTGTTATTTGCTGTTTAAAAATGTGGTTGTTGTGTTGTGGTCCCAACTAGGATTATTTAACCTAATTGATGAATGGGAAAGCGTAGACAATGAATATTATATTTCTTCCTAACTTCTTCTATTTCCTTCCCCTTTCCTTCTACAATATGCACGAAACATAACAAATTTCCGGTGGTTGATCGCGAGGTCATACGATCGAATCCTACCAATACCAATGTCTCTTGGTCAATGTGGTCCCCACCTTTTTGGTAGCGGGTGTTAATATCGAAAAGGAATTGATAATGCAGGTAAAGAAGCCTCTCAATTTTCTCTTTTAATATCAGTTTTAGAAACAAATATTTGATGGGAAGATTCTGATTGTTTGATGATCGGCAGTGGTAGAATTTGATATATCTTCTGAATTATGAACTGAGCTCATTAGTCATTCAGCTGGGTAAAGCTCAATATTGTGAAAGCAATATCGAATACATTATTCGAGTGTGTTGGCGCTATTGATTTTTTTCATTTCTTTTCTTAGCTTGTATAATCTTATAAGTTATCCACAAAGCCATAAATAACCTCTCGAATCTGTAATTTTATGGAAGTATCGTGTAAGACTTTTTGACAGGCCATGACTTGAATTTTAATTCTATAGAATACTGTTTTAAGTCCGAACATCGATTTGTCTGATGGATCTTAACTTAGTTCGTCGCACACAAATTTTGGCGATGATTTTATTACTAACACCCCAATGTTTATTTCTTCTTCTTTCTTGGGTAATAAAGCGAATAGTATGCAGATTTTTGTATCTATCTGATAAGATGCGTGACTACTAGGCCCGACATCGTGCCCAATATAAATGGGTCCCGACATTAGCTCGGCCTATGTGAGTTCGGCCAAGAAGACTCCTCAACCAACTACAATTCAAATCGCAATTGGAGCGTGAAGATTGGATGCATATCTAAAAGAATCCTTATTAGAGTCAAACTCAATTTGAATTAGAGTCAAACTCATTATGATGGTTTATAAATAGAGGCTAGATTAGAGGGAAGAACTACTCTCTTTGTAATCGCTTCTCATACACTCAATACACATATACTCTCTTGCTCAGTGGACGAGATCTATTTCGATAGATCGAACCACGTTATTTCCTGTGTTCCTCGCCTATTTATTATCCAACGAAATTAAGATCGATCATTGGCGCCGTCTGTGGGAAACGAAATTCTGTGTTTTCGATCAACTTTTTCTCGGGTAACAATCAGAACAACGATGAATACAAGAAGCATTACATCCAGGGCTGCTACCGGCAACAATAGCGGTGGCGGGGATCGCGTCAAACGACTCAGGAAAAGCCCGATCGAGATCGACCCAGAAGGCACGTTCAAAGCCTGGATGAGCGAGGTAACCCTATCCTACGTGAAGAAGAAGATTACCGCAACGAAGGAGATCGCAACAGCAATAGAGAAGAACCCCAAGCGCCGCAGGTGAACCTCGATGAGGTGGTGAAAGAGTTCCTCGAAAAAAATAAGGAGAGCTTCTTGAAGACCTCGGTGAGAGCAAGGTCGGCTTCATCATGAAGAAAAGGAGTCAAGTCTCGTCAAAGCGAAGCGGCCTGACAAAGTGAATTCCCGACCTCAGATGGTAGGCACTCGAGTTGTAAATAATACCTCTACACGAGTCGGTTTCCAAACCGATCGTACAAAGGATGAGCAGCGTGGGGCAGGTCGTCGTAATCACCGCGAGGCCGATCCCGTAATTATAACGAGTCCGACCGACGACCTCGGCATCGTTCTCCGGAGGCGGGTTCGATGGATACGGAGGATCATTACCCTTTCTCCAACGAGATACTCGACACTCCTCTCCGGATAAGTACAGGGTGCAAGTATCGCCCCTATGATTGCGGGATCCATAAAACTTCCTTTCTCAATTCGATACAACATGATCAATTAACGTCTCAACACCATCCACATATGCAAGTTGTTCCGGAGTTCTCGATCGACAACGCCTGTCGGTGGTTCGACGGTTTACCTCCGGTAGTATTGGATCTTACCGAGATCTAATGGAAGCCTTTCATCGAAGGTTCTTCCAAAAGGCCGAGTCCAAAACCACATCGGCTCATCTCCTCACCGTGAGGCAAGGCCGAGGTGAGTCCATCGGCGACTTCATGAATATGTTCGATAAGGAGAGCCTAAAAGTCGAGGATGTAGACAACCTCCTCATTATCTCGGCTTTCCAAACGACATCTTACGGGACCCTATCTGAGGAGATCGTCAAGCACGAGCCCCAGCTGCGTCGAGTTGTGGCGCGATAGCGGATCGGTTCGCCAAGCGCACAGGCGACATGAGAAAGCGTGAAGGCGACAAGGTGGAACCCTTTGTGAAAGAAGAAGAGGATGATCGAGGAAATCGAGGCGGTAATCTCGGAAATCGAGAAGAGACCTCGCCTACATTAGAAGCTCGGTACAAGCAACAAGTAGCTTGGTATTATAACCCGATGTCGAATCCCGACAATTCAAGTAGGCGACCTCGTCTTGTAATGAAGTCGATAAAGCTGCAAAGCTCGGCAAGTTAGAGACCACATGGGAAGGACCATACCGAATTAAAGAAGTCCTCGGAAAATGGTCATATAAGCTAGCCCATTTATCCGGTACGACGTTTTTCATTAATAAAGTCTTTTTCTTTATTTACTTCATATGCTTGCATATTTCATTTGTCACTTATGCATACCACCTTTTCCACAATACCCTCTACGGAGGATGATAAATACCCTCTACGGAGGATGAACAATACCCTCTACGGAGGATGAACAATACCCTCTACGGAGGATGATAAATACCCTCTAAGGAGGATGAACTACCCTCTAAGGAGGACGAACTACCTTCGTTTAATTATGAGGACGAATTATAAACGCGCGTGAGGGGATCACCCCTATCGATAAAACTCGACAAATAAGGAACCTATACCTTCGTTTATTTCGAGGATGAATTACCTTCGTTTAATACGAGGACGAACTACATTCGTTTAATTACGAGGACAAATTATAAGCGCGTGAGGACCACCCCTATCGATAAAACTCGACAAATAAGGAACCTATACCTTCGTTTATTTCGAGGATGAATTACCTTCGTTTATCGAGGGCGAACTACCTTCGTTTATTTCGAGGATGAATTACCTTCGTTTAAATACGAGGACGAACTACCGCCGCCGGCCTTCCGCGAGCCGACCTCGCCTCGACGCCGCCGCCTTTCGCCGCCGCCTCGGCCTCGCCGCCACCCGGGCGTCCAGGTGCGGCCTCCTTCTTCGCCGCATCCCGAGCCTTCGCCGACCTCGACACGAAGTTACATATTCGACGGTGGCGGCAGTGCGACGTACAACCGCGAACGCCTCGACAGCGGCAGCGGCGTACAACTTTGGCGAAACGCCTCGGCGGCGGCAGCGGCGTACAACCGCGAACGCGGCGAAGCAAGCGGCGTACAACCGGCGGTGAAGCCGGCGACATACGACCGCGAACGCCCGGCGGCGGCAGCGATATCGACTTGACGAGCGCCCGGCGGCGGCCAGCGACATACGACTTCGGCAGAGCGGCAGCGACACACGACCTCGGCGAGCGCCTCGGTAAAGCGAAGCCAAGAGACATACAACTTCGCCAGACCACGAATTTCGGCGAGGCAATGTCAAAACACTGTCCCCCCCTCCAAAACTAGGCTGTGCACCGAACCGACCGATCGACCGACCGATCGGAAAATGATCAACCGATCAACCGACCGCACACAAAAAAATTGGCCCAAACCGACCGATCCATTTTAAAAAACCGACCTCAACCGAACCGATTTGAGATATCGGTTTTCGGTCGATCAACCGAACCGACCGAAAATGTTAATTAAATTTACCAATCAACCACAGCTTCCTTGAAAATCTGTGTGCCTCCGTGAGCATGGGTTGACAAGAGAGAGTAGAGAGCCTGCAGACTATTATTGTTGGAGGTAGGGGAACTAGAGCAAAAAAAAAAAAAAAAAAAAGAGGGACTAATAGCATGCACACTGCTGTATGGAGGAAAGAAACAGAACATTGGAAGAAGAAAGAATATTGAGAGCGATCATTGCTATGGAGGAAGAGAGAGAGAGTAGATTAAAAGAAAAAAAAAGAAGAGAAGAGAAAGAAAGAAAAAGACGTGTAGAAAGTAAAGTAATGAGTGTGATGGTGGGGACAAAGTAGAATAGGGACAATCATTACATTATAAAATATAGTGCTGAAATTGAAAATGGATGTATTCGGTCGGTCGGTTTTCGACCGAGTCAAATTATTTGAAACCGAAAACCGAAATTTTTAAAAATTTATAACCGAACCGACCGAAACATAGAAAAAAAACCGACCGAAACCGACAATTTCGATCGGTTTTCGATCGATTCAATGATCAGATCGGTTTTTGTACACCCCTATCCAAAACGACCTCACTTCTACGTCTTTTTTTTGGGGGAGGGGGATATGATAGGATACGGCCCAACTATTAGGCCCAAGCATCAGGCCCAATATAAATGGGCCCCGACATTAAGCTCGGTCTATGTGAGTTCGCCCAAGAAGACTCCTCAACCAACTACAACTCAAATCGCAATTGGAGCGTAGAAGATTCGGATGCATATCTAAAGAATCCTTATTAGAGTCAAACTCAATTTGAATTAGAGTCAAACTTAATATGATGGTTTATAAATAGAGGCTAGATTAGAGGGAAGAACTACTCTCTTTGTAATCGCTTCTCATATACTCAATACACGTATACTCTCTTGCTTCGTGGACGTAGATCTATTTTAAAGATCGAACCACGTTATTTCCTTGTGTTCCTTGCGCATTTATTATCCTACGAAATTAAGATCGATCACTATCCCTATTAATAAATTATACTGGTCCTTTCATGAACATATAATCGGTGAGTCCTTTTTGGTGAAAAGTGAGGTTTAAGGTTTAATTCAAAGTTCATCTTCCCCCCAATTCGAATAATAATAAGAGATAATGTGCAAATATATTTTTTAAATGTTTTTGTAAAATGCAAATATATCCTTATCGTTATGTTTAGTGTAATTTTATCTTTAATGTGTTTAAAATTGTGCAAATTGTATTGATTACTAACGGAGAGTAACTCTGTTAAAAAAATTGATAAGGTGCAAATTCATCCTCAAACGTTTTTGCAAAAAACAAATATACCTCTATCGTTATGTTTAATGTTTTCATCTCTAACGTATTTAAAATCGTGCAGATCGCTCTGATGATTGACGGATGGTGTTGATATTTCCATATGATTGAGTCAGGGAAGAAGAGAGAGAGATGAGCTCGGTCATGACAGATTCAAGGTCGTAGAGTGTCTATCGAGTAGCTCCGTGCAATCTCGGGCGACGTTTCTCTCCGATGAGTTCAATTCTCAACAGGAGAAGTGATATGCGAAGTTGGTTCTTGGGACCTCAACGTGGTTGATGGTTTGATTGATGACTAATAACGAATTCGATGAGGTCTATGTAGTTGTCGATGGTGGAACAGGAAAAGAAGGGGTAGAGAGTGTGTGAGTAGGCGTCGCTGATGTGAGGGGAAAGAGGTTTCTTGAGTGGTTGAAGATGTGGAATAGAGAAACGAGAACGACGAAGATAAGGAGTGTGATGATTTTGGTGAAATGAGAGACGATGATGCCTTTGAAATCTATAGATTTATTGAAGGAGGGAAAAACGAAATTTATGTAACAGAAGTAAAAGACTTGGCAATTTGCAGAATTTTAAATCGTTAGGGATGAAATTGTATTAAACATAACGATAGATGTGTATTTATTTTTGCAAAACCTTTAAGAGTGTATTTGTACCTTATTCCAAAAAAATCGAATTTTTAAACCGGGTTAAATCCTTCGGGCGATTTGTATGATTTAAATACATTAGGGATAAAATTGCACTAAACATAATAATATAGATGTATTTGCTTTTACAAAAATACTTAATAATGTATTTATGCCTTATCTCTAATAATAATAAATTATATTGAAATCAGGTATTGCGCTTAGACTAAATATTTTAATCTCAACTTCTGAGCAGCTCCAAAGTCATTCAAGATTTTACTTCATTGTTTATTTGGACTTTATAGATGTACACTAGATACATCTATTAACGTTCTGATATATATATATATATATATTCTCTTTGTTTTATTATACTCGACTTGTATTCATTTTAGGGATATTCTATTACATAACTCCTAAATAAGTTTTAATCAAATGAGTAGGGATGAAAATTTGCGGATCGAATTGGATCCGCTAGGTTGAATCCGATTCGATTTTTGCTTTGGTGGGATCCGGTCCAGATTCATTGGGTCTAAAAAATTAGATCCAGGTCAGGATCCATAAGATCCACAAGGTCCAGGGTTTAGACCCAGATCCATATGTTTTTACTTCTAAAATAACTTCTAAATCAACTATAATTCACAGTAACACCATAATAATTTAAATACACAATAATACTATAATAATTATTTAAAATTTCTACAATTATCACTATATTGGAAGACGTTAATTACAAATTTACTATAAAGTAGGAAACAACAAACAACTCGATCGCCGGTGGTGTAAGTGGCGCGACCCGCGTGAATGACGATTGATACATAATTGAGGGAATTTGAAATGAAATTTGGAGCATATTTGTTTTGGGAGAATTTGAAAAAGAAAATTGAAAAGTTTTAAGTTGGGGTTAGGTATTTAATTATAATAAAAATAATATATATATATATATATATATATATATATATATAATAAATGGATCTGCGGGCCGTATCTGGATCGAAATCGGGTCTCAAAAATTAAATCCCAGATCCAGATCCGAAATATGGGAGTAGGATCCAGATTCGATCCAGATTTTTTGAGGATCCAGATCCTGAAAAATAGATCTGGACCGGTTAGGATCCATTGCCATCTCTACAAATGAGTCTTAACATTTCATACAATAAAAAACTTCTATATAATCATATTATCGAAAAAATAAATCAAGTCTAATTAGACGAAGAGATTACACTATATATTGATCCAAACGATATAAAACGTAAATAATATGATTTCGAATTTTCAATTTCTGCACAACTTCAAAATCTATCTTTTCTAAATGCTTTCTTGTGGTCATGTTTTCCTCTACGTTTTATAATCGTTAAAATATATCATTTGTTGGACATCATTATTCCAAAAATAATTTTTGAAAATATGAAAATTTCATCATCTTTAACTCTTTATTAATATAAAATAAAATTTTTGTAACTTGTTAAACTTAAATTATCATGACTTTTTAAAAAACTTTTTAAACGTTAAATTATCATAATTTATTTTTTTATATTCTCATAAAATTGATTGCGGAGCGAAAACTTTCCTTTTAGAACGAAAGTAAAAACGGTACCAGGGTGAATTCGATCCACCAAAAAAAAAAGTAAGATACGGATTCATTATTCCTGCTTTCAGTTCTACTATTGACTATTAAAATCTGAAATGATTAAACCTCACCTGAACACTCTCAGAGCAAGAGATGCCGTAGTCCGATCAGTTTTATTTATGGCGAATCTCAGCCGTCGATTTCCCAACGGAACTCCGGCGTTGCAACGATTTTTCTCGACGGCGGCGCTCCAACAGAAGGATCGTTTGTACCGGAGACTGTCCAATTTGGGGCGCACCAGTGGGATGGTAGCGAGCACCATAGATGCGTACACTAGCGAGGGCAGAAACCTCTCTTTACCTGAGCTCGAGACGTGCATCCGCGATTTCCGCAGATTCAAACGATTTCACCTCGCTCTCGAGGTGCGTTGAATTCCTCTGTGATTTTGGTATGCATATGTTGTTGCGTGAAGTTAGGGTTATTATTATTTTTTAATTTTCCGCCTATTCGTTAATGATGGAAATCGAAGTAACATAAATTTTCGACTGAAACTAGGCCAATTCAAGGATGGTGATGGAAATCCGAGGATGCTTGGATCATGAAACTTTCGTCGTGTTTGTTTTTGAAGGGTTTGGAGTTATGAAACTGGCAGAATTGTTTTTGGGAAAACTGATTTGATTGTTTAAGTTAGCGTCTGATTTGAATTTTCGAGTAAGTTATTAAAGCTTTAACGCATGTCTCAAAAATTATTGGTAGAAATGTTTATACGATTGAAAGTAAATATTTATTTTAAAAAGTGGTTGACGATTTTTTAATAAAAGTAAAATTGTGTGCGAACTGTAGAATGTAGAACTGGGAAAACGAATCTCATTTGAAAAAGAAAAGAATAAAACTACGAAGGGAAAAATGTGTTCCATCATCCATGTAATTTCCAGTCTTCTGAATTAACTTTTCCTTCCTGTAAATGGCTATGGCTCAAGCTTTCATTATTTCATGTGAATTGGAGTTTGGTTATTTTCTTTTTATAACTTTACAATCTCAAATATCCAGATAATGGAGTGGATGGAGATTCGGAAGTTTAACTTTAATCAAAGAGATTATGCAGTTTGTGTGGATCTGATTGCTAAAGTCAAAGGAATAGCTGCAGCTGAAAATTACTTCAACAGCCTCCCTCCGACTGCAAGGGCCCATAGCTCTTACGGCGCACTTCTAAACTGCTATTGTAACAAGAAGATGGCTGAAAAGGCGTTAGATCTCTTTGCTAAGATGGATAAGGAGAACATGCTAGCCACGTCACTACCTTTTAATAATCTCATGTCGTTGCATCTTGCATTGGGTCAGCCCGAGAAAGTGCTTATCTTGGGACAAGAAATGAAGAAGAGGAGAATATGGCCGAGTAAGTTTACTTACAACTTATTGATGAACAGCCATGCACAGCTGAATGATATCAAGGGGGCGGAGAGAGTTTTTGAGGAGATGAAACGGGATACTGGCAAGAAATGTGATTGGACGTCGTATGGTAACTTGGCGAGTATCTATATCAAGGCTGGATATCGAGAGAAAGCTAAGCTGGCTCTGCAGAATGTAGAGAAGGAAATGGGTTCACATGATTGTGAGGCAGCATACCATTTCTTGATAAGCTTGTATGCATCGTTGTCTGATCTTGATCAAGTCTGCTGCGTTTGGAAGTCCTTGAAGTCGACAAGGAGAATCATAACGAACAGGAGCTATCTTATCATGCTTCAGGCTCTAGGGAACATGGGTGACATTAAGGGGATGACCCGATTCTACAAGAACTGGGAGTCCGTATGCTCCATCTACGATATTAGGCTGGCCAACGCAGCTATCCGGGCTTATCTGAGACACGGCATGCCTGAAAAAGCTGAGTCAGTTCTTGAAGTCGCGATCAGGAGATCAAGAGGGCCTTTCTTTTATGCCTGGGAACAGTTTATGATCTTCTATTTGAACAAGAATCAGATAAAACGAGCTTTGCAGATCATGGAAACGGCGGCTCTGGAAGCTCACAAGATGGAGTGGGAGCCTAGTTTCGATACGGTAGGCAAATTCTTGGACTATTTCAAGAAAGAGAGCGATGTGAGGACTGCTGAGGAGTTCTACAAGTTGATGAAGAAGATCAACTGTGTCGACAGGCGACTGTACGAGTCGTTGCTCGAAACGTACAAAGCTGCCGGAGAAACTGTTTCCGATATGCGCGCGAGGCTAGAAGGGGATGGGGTCGAAGTAAGCAGTGAAATGGAGCATTTGCTAGCAAGTGTTTGCCCTGAATGATAATATGCAGCTACATAAGCCTCTCTCAATATTCTCTTTTCAAACATATATTTGATCTGATGATTATTTTTTGTGTGTATAAACCTAAATAGCAACTTTTTTTTATATTTAGGGACGATCACAAATATCTTAGGTTTGGACCGATTACAAAAGAATTCAGTCGCTTGTGGTTTTTGAAGTCTTACAAATTGTTCCAAATAAGTTGGGACATATTTGCGAGTTGATCGAATCTCAATTTAGAAAGAGCTAGTTTGAAACTGGATAATTTAGTAAACGAGTTGAGCCCACAGTTCATTTTCAATCTCAAAAAATATTTGGAGGCGAGTTCGAGGAGGTGTTCAGTTCATTTATTTTCGCGTGCAATGCATATTCACGATACACTCACTTCTTATGATTGCAACTTAGCATTGCGAGGATTTATAGAGACCTCTTGATGAGCAGATTTTAGGTGATGTTAGTGTTATTAAGTTGTAGAGATTGTCTTTTCGCTAATTTGCTGGGTGAACTTCATTAATTAGACTCATTTATATATATGTAACTGCATATCAATTTTGTTTTGATAAGTTCTCGATAAAAGGATTTATAGAAGTCCTGTTGCATTTCGATGTAGTGAAATGTTTTGTTTGAAGATGATGTTAGAGATTATGCAGCATTAATTTTAGACTAAAACTAGGTTAACTAAATCGATGCTTATATTGAGAACCTTTTATTGCAGTAGTCTTTGGAAAATCGAGAAACCAATACTACATCAAGTTTACTGTTAATCTAGATGCTTTATGTGTTGAAGATGAAAGTATAATGATACTACTCTTAAGCTTTTCAGAACATTTAAGATGGCGGCGTGTCTTGTAATCGAGCTTTTTTGGGCCATTTAACACGGCATGATGTCTTGCATTCGAATCTCACGCTATAAATATCAAATGATGCTCAGTTCTGGAAGCTGTTTGTCATGATGTTATGATATTTCTTGGTTTGTATTGATTTTCGTATGAAGAATTAAGCCGATTGTTTAACGAAAAAGATGTAGTTACCTTGACTGCATTCATCTTCAGCATCATCCACCCCTGAATTAGTGAACAATGTTGAGATTTTAGAATCTTATTTTTCCTTTTTTCTGTGGATATTGTTTACAGGTTCAGACGATTTCTTCTTTGCATCAGACATCCAGATTGGGGAGTGTATGGCTCAGAAGTTCATCTTTAAGCACAAAGATAATGCGATTCATCTGGATGCGGTGGCGAAAATTAAGGGGATAGCTGCAGCTGAAAATTACTAACGACCTGCCTCCATATCTAGAAGGACGAAATGCACTTACGGAGCACTTCTAAACTGCTATTGTACCGAGAAGATGAGTGATAAAGCATTAGATCTCTTCAATAAAATGGTTGAACCGAAAATGATAGACACACCTTTGCCTTTTAACCATCTCATCATGATGCACATACGGTTGGGACAGCTAGAGAAGGCAATAAGCTTGGGAGAAGAATCGAAGAAGGCGAACATTCTGCCCAACACGTCTACGTGCTACTTGTTGATGAGCAGTTACTCACTTTTGAACGATTTTGACGGAGTCGAACATGTTTTGAAGGAGATGACGGAGGAAAACGGGAAGCTAGTTAACTGGAGACGTATAGTCACCTGGCGAACATCTACGTCCATGCCGGAGATCATGAAAAAGTTAGTTTGGCTCTGGAACGTCTCGAGAAGGAAATGGGCGCCCACGAAGTTGATCCGCACCATTTCATGATAAGCATATATGCTCGAATGAATGATCTTGACAATGTTCGTTGTGTTTGGGAGTCTCTGAAGTCCAGCCCATAGTGTGATTTGGAGCACGAGCTATCTAGTTGTGGTCCGGACTACTCGACAATCTCGATGACATGGAAGGGTTGAAGGAGTGCTTCGAGGAACGGGAGAAAGTTTGTTCCAGTTACAATGTTAGGTTGGGGAATACGATCATCGGAGCTTATCTGAGGCACTGCATGCTTGAAGAAGCCGAGTCGGTTCTTCGGAGCACGCTCGACAGATCAAAAGGTCCTTTCTTCCATGCCTTTGAAATGTTGATGAATCTCTACCTAAAAAGGCATGACGTGAAGCTACTAGCTATGAAGATCATGGAAGCGGCTACGTCCAAAGCTGTCAACAACGAGTGGAAAACTAGACGCGACACCGTAGATGGATTCTTGGACTACTTTGAGCTAGAGAGCGATGTAAGTGGTGCTGAGGAGTTCTATAAGTTGATGAAGACGATAAACCGTGTGGACAGCCGTTTTTAGGAGTCGTTGCTTCGTATTTATGCTGGTGCCGGGCAAAATTGCGCCGACGTGCATGCAAGGATGGGGGGGATGGAGTTGAAATAAGCAGTGAGCTCGAGGACTTGGTCAGTTGGTTGCAAGTGTTTCTCCTGAATGAAAAATGCGGGCAAAGAAGCTTTCTCATAAGTCGCCTCTCTCAATTTTGCGGAGAAACTTTGTGCAATTTATTTTAAGAACTGAAGAAAATACTAGATTCCTGTTTTCCTTATTACAGAAAAAATTATGCATTTCATTAAACAGAATTTTGGAGTCTTGAACAGAACCATGAGTTGGATTTTTGCTTGTTCATCATTTTGTATATGGAATATGAGACAGTATTACAACAATACAAGCTTAAATTAGCTGCCAACATTAATGAGAAACAATCCATATTCCAATGCCAAATTGAAAAGAAACAAAGAAATGAGTTGTCCTCATTAAAGCTAGAGAACGTGGCTTCCAGGTCATCAAAGATTCTTTGTAGAGCTACAAATGCAATTTGTATACAAAAACAGACCAAATAGAAAACAAAATTTTAGAAGGCTAAACAAAGGTTATACAAATCGATTAAATGAAGCCTTGGTTCCTTGAATGTCGAAGGCGGGGAATGAAAGCTCCATTGGTTTAACAGGACAAGGAGACATAAAAATTACTCTCAATCATAAGACGCTTCTTTGTTTATCAGATGGTATCATCCTATGCTATCACAAAGCACTCTACCTCCATTGTTTATTCTGATTTCAGGGTCACATCTATGATCCCTATGGGGGCCTTGGGGCGATAATGCTCGTCTGTGTCTGCCTCTTCGATTTCCTGATGTCACAGAGTGAGGCAATTACAGTGAATGTAGTCACAGTTGTATAAGCTCGCACAAGATACAAAAAGTGTAGAGTTTGAAGTTATTACGGAATAATCATAAATTCTTGCAAGAAAAGGAGAATGTAGGAGTAGGCAGAAGGTATTACCTGGACAACGTCTTCACCCTTTATAACACGCCCGAATACATTGATTTTCTCATTTAGATCAGGGATTGGTGCTGTTGTGATAAAAAGGTCGAACCCCCCACCATCAGGTTTCGTCTTTGAAGTGCCCAGCATAAAGGCTTCATGCTTCAGGCTATAAAAATATAAGAAATCAGTAGATATGGTTTTCAAGAGTATGTCGACTGAGCATGTGAGATCTGGCTTAAGGCAGACCTTGTATCGAGTTGATTGTAATGCTTTCCCCTAGAAGTCCAGTCTTCAGTGGCTCCGGGTCTATTAAAATCGCCTCCTTGAATTACAAAGTTCTTTATTACACGGTTGAAGAGCATTCCTTTGAAGCGGCCATTCTGGCTGCAAATCAAATCGGATAATGAGATTTCAGAAAACGTAGCAACAGATCAGAATATCGTAATTAGCAACTTGGATAGATGGTTCTTACGAATATAAGAGTATGAAAAATAATTATAGCAAGGAATATATAGCAATTTACTAGTCGAGTAATCAGCAGGGGACATACCATGCCTGAACAAATTCATAAACAACTTCAGGAGAGCCTTCCTTGTAGAGTTCTACAGTAAAGGAGCCTTTTGAGGTTTGTATTACCTGTTAACACACGTGTAAGCATATTTCAGGCAAGGCACAGAAAAATTAAAAAACATCAGATTGAAAATAAGGAATAGAGAATTGCCAAAGCCAACAATAGCAAAGGGACTTGATTAGATATTTTAATGCCAACTCGCTAAAAACTACGCCATTAATAGCAACTGTTTGCTTACGTACAAACTGACATCAGAAAAAAAAACTCAAAGCAAATTTCAGTTATGAAACTGTGAGATGCATAATGAGAAATATTAATAATTCACAAAATCTTGCAGCATCATGAAAATATTCAATGCAATGAATCTATAATTTTCTTCAGAAGATAGACCACTGATCAGTTAATCCATTAGTCAACAAACGTATCAAGAAACTTACAGCATATTTTGGGATATCAGTTCTCTTCGAATTGCCAAACGAACTATCATGCTGAAAAATAGACAAGTACAATTTCAGAAGAAAATTGAAGCAAATAAAGAGAGGGGCATAAATGAAGCATGTGATTTGGGAGGGAGGTTCGCAATATGCTTTTCACATCAAGAAAAAATAAAGAAGAAACCTATGAACATATAATCAGCAGCACTGCCAGAGGCTCAGAACTTCAATTTTCCAAAGTAAACCAAGTATTAGTGCAGAAATCATTTTGCAGCAACTATACCTCTGCACTTGAGAATGTATCCTCTATCGGATATGCTGATCTGAGGAAGACAAACAAAAGAGGTAAAAGACAATGTAATGATGATTTATAAATATTATCTTTTAGCAGAAAGAATTAAATACATGGATCACAAAAATCTACTAACTAATTGTCCAACATTTGCTCCTATAACTTCACACAGTTCTTACTTCATGTTGGTCGATTTCGGTCCAAAAGAGATGTGAAGGTCACAGACGTAGACTTGTGAGAAAATGTCCAAAACAGAAGTCTATTATTGTAACACTACAACCACCAAAGGAATTCAACCTTGTTTGCAAAAATAAAAACCACTCACACAGATCATATTAGATCAACATAATCTCACAAAATTTATCTTGTTGCCTACATTCAATTCAGAAAAACCGATCATAAATAGGTTACTGAAATAGCAACTCAGCATTCAAAGTATGCACCAATGACAATAAGGATTACACATCACAACATAAATAGCTTCGGAAAACAACAAAAAGTAAAATGAGAAGACAGAAATCAGACCTTTGAGTCCAGTGTCTGTAGGAAGCGAAAAGAAAAAACGCCATGACAACAACAATCAGGCCGTAAACTGCAATTGTAACAACACTAACTCGACTCGGTCCCTTCTTCTTCTTACTCAGTTGTAAGAGAGCTTGAGGTTTGATCCTCGCCATTATGATCCAACACAAACTTCAAATCTCAAGCACTACAAAACAAAATCACGCATCATCAACTGAAATTTCACAAGCATCGGCAGCACACAAACAAAATCTAAAATTCACCGCGAGCATACTTCAACAACACATCCAAAACACCTGAAATCAACATCCTACCTTAAAATCCATCCGAAATTATCCGCAATAAAAAATTCAAATAACTCCGAATGAATAGAGAGTTCGGAAAGTCTTAACATCTAAAACCTCACAAGTTCAACGAGAACATAAGCTCAGACCAGTCCAAATTTAGGAAAATGAACGCGAAAAATCATCAATCGGTAACGAGATTAAGAATTTACAAAATTCAAACGAGAAAATACCTGATCCTGATCTACGCTAGGGCGAAGAAACGATGAATAAATTCCTCGAAATATCTCCGAACAAAATTACCGGCGAATTCCGCAGTCGAAGAAGCAAAATTGGCAACTGCCTTAAATTTTACTTCAAAATTTTGTTCGTTTCTTTTCGCCTTCTCACTGTAGAG
Source organism: Salvia rosmarinus (assembly GCA_036937905.1). Taxonomy (NCBI): domain Eukaryota; kingdom Viridiplantae; phylum Streptophyta; class Magnoliopsida; order Lamiales; family Lamiaceae; genus Salvia; species Salvia rosmarinus. Next base: position 58,538,889 of record CM072820.1, read on the forward strand.
AAATCGTAGTTCACATATAAAATTAGAAAATTCGAAATTCTGGGATGAATTCATTCCGTATTTTATATCTACGGGCCAGCTAATTTCAATTTTATTTATTTATCCTTAAAACAGCTAATTAGTCTGCTAATACGACTTCGTAAAATTCCACGTAGTCACCTAATCCTCTCTTAAACCTTTTTTATTTGTTTCAAAAATAAAATTCAAAGAAAATATGTTGACTCGAATGAACTTCTTGAAAAAAAGTTACAAAAATTAGCCTTATTTCCAAAAATATTAAGGATATCTTGATTTAATTGTATCATCGGCATCATCAATTCGTCACCATTCGCATTAAAATGATCACATATTATATATTTAAAAAATTTCTTAATTATCTTTCAAAAAAAAAAAAACTCCTCTTAGATATGCTTTTTTGTTATCCGGAGCCGCCATTTATGGGTTGTTCTGGAATAGCTCAATTTAATAGACAAAAAACCTTACTCTATCAAAATATTCAATATTTCGAGAAAAAAAATCCAGTGATTCTGAAAGAACAAGAGATTTGGTTATCAATTCATATGATCACAATCATACCACGCTTATAGAGCAAATTCTGATTTTTCTTGGTTAGTGAAGAAATTATGTAGAATTGGTTTTCAAGAAAAGTGCAGCATCACTATTCATGCATTAATTATGAGGAAACATATTCTTTACAATATTCAGCTAAACTAAAAAACATAACATAATAAATATCTTGGAAATTCAATTCTAGAACAAGATCTCCTCAAGATTCTATTACAGGAACTGCAAAACTCGCTCAAAGAAATTGTAACTACAAAATATTATTACAAAGTACAAATTTGCCAAACATGAATTTCGACCAGAGAAGCAGAATTTATGCAGGGGAATAAGATTAAAAAGGCAGCAACAAAAAAAAAGAAAAAGAAGAAGAAGGAAGCAGCACTAATGAAAAAGAATGGGCTACCACTAGTGAAATGAATGTGTGTGTGCGCAGAGAAAACCAAAAAGAGTGTCCATGATTTGAAGTTTAACCTAAAGATTTTCCATGGGAATGAAGTTTGCCGTTCTGGTGGTTGTAGAAAGCCGATGGCCTATGATGATGGAGAGGCAGAGGGCCACGATGGAGAAGAAGAGAGAGAAGGTCGTGGCAAAGTCCCATGAGCTGCTCTGGTCCGTGCTGTTCAGCTCAGAATCCCCTGCTGGTACGAAATCAAGAAGAATCCAATCACAGTTGATCGAGTAATGAGCAGATCCGTGCCACGGTTTGGTTTCCTCTGGGTACCAGAATGCAGCCGATACCTTTCTCGATCTACCAATGGTTAATTGAGCATCCTGTTTAAGCCATTCAATGTTACTTTTTCAAAGATAAGAAATCAAGGATTATATATGCTCGGTTATGGTGAAGGGCTCGACAAATTTTAGGGAACAAGGTCTTAAATCTTCTCTTAGTTTCAGTGTACCTGCTGAAGATGATCCTTAGTTCTCAGAGGTCTTGAAAATTCAAAATAGTAGGTTCCCTTTTGGCCTCCTGATGCGTATGGGCGGTCCTCCTTTATGAAGCCTGCTTGAATGGAAGGTTCGTAAGAAAAAGTCACCTGTTCTAAGAAAGGAAACTGCAAGTGATCACCCATTGACAGTAACGGGCTTCTCTAGCATAGACAACATTATTCAAAAAATGGCTTTATGATGACTTTTGCTTTGAACATGGCATAATGAGATAAAGAAAGTTGGCATATTCCAATATATGCAAATGATATGTCAAAAGGAGAAGTGATCAAGTAAAATCTTCATAAATCTTTGAAATTCAGATAGAAATTGGCTTCACATCAATGCTAATGCAAATACATAGAGACCCATGTATACCTATATATATGTGCAATTTTAGTATGTGTGTACTTGCTGACACAAGCAACTAATGCGACTGGGGGAAAATTGACTAACATACTGCAGAACAGAAACCCAAATATAGAATAAAAACTAATCCGGTTAGCTTACCTGAATGGTCAGTCAAGCTACTGTGCCACCATGATCCTTGCCAGTCATTCTGTGCAGTGGTGTCATTTTCTAATATAAATGGAATAGAACACGCACATAATGAGAAAATAGAAGAAATTGCACAGATATTAGATTACTTTATTTGAGGATTGCCATAAAAGTTTCAAGATTTAATGATGATGCCACCCTGTTCCGAGAAAGTAATTTACTTTGCAAACTTGTTTCCGATTAGCTGGAAAGAAGCTACTTAAAATAACCAAGTCATGTCATAGAGATGGACAAATTGCTACTAAGAACTATATTCTACACCGACCGATATGGAAAACAAAAGGAGCAAATGGAGAATCAAAGTTCAGACAAAAAATATTATTGAAGAATGCACATTCTTATCCAAGTCTTTTGTACTAGAGATGGTATTACTCACTTTATACTTCTTCATACATTACTTTCTTGATAATGACATACGGAAATGTATAAGGAAGAAGAACAACAACAAATTGCAAGGCCAATTAGGTCGAGCAGGAGACTGTTAAAATAAACCATGTTTGAAGAGTCAAAAGGTATGGTATAGCAGCCTTTCCGAGGGAGCCTCTGGGATCTCCTGTAAACCCCCATGATGTGGTAAAGGGAGGATATTAGGGGAAGCAGTGAGTGGAGATTCCCCTGCAGAGAGCCGGATGAGGGGAGACCTTCACGTCCGGTTCGGAGGGCGGGGATATCCCGACCCTACTACCATTATGCCTTTGCAATGTTACTTGGTTCAACTCTATTTGTGACTATCGATCTCTTCCTTTCCTTGTGTGCCATGTCTTCTATTGCTCATGGCTGCTAACATCTGACGAAGACCTTCTCCCCTGCCTTCGAACATGACAAGACAAGATCCCTTAGCTCTACCTTCGTTAGCTTAAACACATGCATCCTATCTCACCCACGGAGTCAAGAGCAGCCAATTCATATAAAGAAGTGATCTATGGATGTCTCCCCTCTGCAAGAAGCCTATTGGCTTTGGTCTAGTTGATGGTTGTGCCTATCCGACTCCCTCAAAGTCTAAGCCGAACTTTTCTAGTAAGGACGGCATAAGCTTTTCTATTAGTAAGGCAAGATAGAGGAGAGTTACTCATCAGGTTAAAAAGAATAAGGCAAGGAACAAATAGGAGTTATTGAGTACTTCTTGTTCTTTTCATGCTTTAGTAGCTGCTCCCCCCCCTTCCTCCCTTTTTGAGTACGGAAGGGGTGAGTTGCAATCTGGATTTTTGGTGCAGCTTATAAATACAAACCCCATAACTGTGAAAAATCAAGTACAAATACCTGAAGGGCCAATACCATCAAGATATCTACAGTGCGGGTTCCAACCATAAAGATCGACCAAGTGACCATACCTGTCAGTTGAGGCCAAAAGCATAACACAAATATTAAAAGTACACTAATCCAAATACTCAAGTATGATTACAGATATATTTGATTAGCATAAAAAATACATTACCTGACTACCTGTCACCTCCATATCCTTATATGTTGTCAACTGGATTTCTGCCATATAGTCTTCCAGGAATAGCATTTCAAAGGGAGAAGTGCATAATATCAACTTCATGCCCTCGGCAAGTCTTGTTTGTACAAGTATTTGGTCCTTCCTCGCAGCCACCCATCTTACAGTACATAGAGTTCTCACTTAAGAAGAATAGGATTGCCAAACGATAACCAAAATTGTCCAAATAACATAGTAGACTTACTCTATGGTAGGTTGCATTTTCAATAATTTGAAACATTAGTGCAATGGATGCGCATTTAGCACCGTCTCTGCACGAGACAAGAAAGAGCAAAATGGAGTTAAAATCAGCTTCTACCACAAAATCACCAATTATAAGGTCTTAAAAGAGATAGAATTAGATAAGCAAAACCTAACTACCTTAAAACAAACAGAGCAATTCCTACAAAGAATATTCACCCTTTCACGAAAATGGGGATCATAACCTTAGATGACTTTTCCAGTTTAAGGCTACCGCGATTAAGACCATCACTCTAATCTAGAAGTGATCGTTCGTAACACGAGTTTATTGGATTTTCACAACTAAAATGGCATCATAACTACAATAAGCTAAATAAGTTAGCAGGAGAATGACTTGTGTACATGCACTAGAGCACAATAATTAGGGCAAAAGGAAATATTAAAGATCAATTAATCAGACTCAATTCACAAACATAAGTAAAATCATTTAAAAAAACACTAAAAAGTATCATGCAATAGAACAGTAAAAGCCAAATAAAAGTGAACTGTTCTTCACCATTAAATCAACTCAAAACCCCAAAATCGATCAAAATCTCACACACAAACTGTGCAAACAAAATTAAATTCCACTAAAGTTCCAGAAATCGTACCCTTGAGTGTAGGCATAATTTCCATCAATTTGCAACATAAAATACGCCTCGTTCCCATCATGCACTGCCTAGAACGAACAAAACTTCATAAATCAATATATCTAACAACAAAATATAGATATAGATATATCTTTTCAGAGCTGACACCTTGAGAATCAATTTCCCAGCATTGTACTCCTTATCAGCATCCGCGGGTCCAGAGCGGGCAATAGGGCGAAATCGGAGCAGGAAACGCCGCTCCAACGTCTACCTTCCAGTCGACGGTGATGACGCCGGGCCGGAATTCGGACCGGATTCGGATTCCGGCGTCCGAGGCGCAGTGCCACGGTCCGGACTCCTCGTGCGAACTGATCCGGCCCAGCCCAAGTAATACTGCTGCGATGAGAAGTCCGAGAGCTGGAGACCGAAGAAGCATCGCCGCGTTGAAGGAAGAAAATTCAAAAAGGAAAATGGCGTTGATTCAGCTAAGTGCAAGGCGGCTTCGTGCTAGTTTATTACGATAACTGGATAGTTAGGCCGTGTTTGGTTGAATTTTCCATAATGTACAGATGAAAAAGTTGACGATTGATGATTCCTTTTTAAGTCGACCTAGTTATTTTGCATTCACCGATAATTGAATAAAGTGCAAATATATCTTTAAATATTTTAGTGAAAAAAATTGTCATTAGTATAATTACATTCCTATCGTGTTTAAAATCATGTAAATCACTTTGATGACTGATAGTTTAACTTCATTATAAAGAATGATTTTTTTTTCTTATGCAATGTCCTGTCTTGGAAAATGAGTGTTTTCACCGACGATCATTCACTCTTACACTGCAATATGGTTTCTTCATCCCCGAGCTCTACCAACATTTCACTTACTCAAGTCGTCACCTTCAAAATAAAGAAGAGCAACATCTTTGTAGAGTCGGAATAGGATTATAGATCAAAAGATAAACGGAAAACAGATATGTAAAACGTAAAATCAACACGAAGATATACGTGGTTCACCAACGTTGTGTTGGCTACATCCACGGGCAGAACCGGAGAACAGATTATATTAATCGGAGATGAGAAGTACAGATTACAGATTTGGGGAGAGATTAATAGCGTGAAGAACAGTAAACGAATTGAAGAAGGAACTCTCAAAAACACGCACTGGACTAAATAATTAGTCTTTGAAAAACTGCTGCAATCACGCCTCCCAGTGTGCGCCTCGCGAGCACAACTCGCGAGCATAGGTCTCGAAGTGAAATGGGATTTCACAAAGTTACGCCTCTCACCCTCTTCTCGCGAGCTTAGGTGGAGAGCTAAGGTAGCGAGCTGCCTTCAGCCTTTTTCAAGTCACATTTAACAATCTTCTCCAGACATAGCATCTTGCGGAATGTTAACAAGCATATATTATCAGCATAGAGACATACGCTACCTTTCTCAACATCGATTAGATTGTTTCCCCAATTTAATATTAGTTTTTACTGACATGTTTAACGATCTCGGATTTTATTCGTTGAGTTTCGTCGACGATCTCAATCACCGATGAAATTTATGAACTTACTGCCGAAATATTCCATCAATGACCGACTGAATTTTTGTAGTGTTCTGCAATGTTTCACCTAATTATCTGTTTTTTATAATGTTTTTAATTTATACTTACTAATTCTTCTAGTTATTCAACTATATCTATTATTTACATTGTTATGAGTCGAGCTTAAATGAAATTAATTATTCGTTACAATAAGCATATTTAGATCTATATAAATAAATTTCCATTGAACTATAGTATACTTTAAAAAATAATTTTCTATTAAAAATTATTAATAAAAATTCAATCATGTCTATACTTATACATAATACGTAGCTTCTATTTTCGTTATATATAGTTTAAATTTAAATCTATCCACACACATAACATACATGTGGAAACTAACCACATTTAAATATACATACAAAAACTATCTAATTTGGACTAAAGGGATAAAAAAGTTATTAGATGTAACAAATTCACGTAAAAATAAGTGTAACTCTAACATTGATTGCAGACTAATTTATTAGTCACTAGCCGCTGGTGAAATAGCTAGTGGATTCATTAGTTGCCAATGAGTATAGAAGAAACAATGAGTGCATATAGTGGGCATGGGTGGCTAAGAAATTCCACTAGTTGCTTGACTAACAACTAGTGATTTCCACTACTACTCCATTGACGGCTAGTGTATTTTATCGATTAATGTTAGAGTCAACAGTCATGGTCAAAATTCCATTAATTTTCACACAAATTTTATCATATTAAAAGTTTTTTTTTGTTTATTTTTTCTGATCAATTGATAGGTTTTATGTATCTTATATATGTGAATAATTTTAACATGTTTTATTATGAAAGTGGGATATACCTACATTAACACCAATATTTATATATTTATTCTTATAGTTGAATTGTGATTTTATAAGACGAATATATTTATGTACTTTCTTCGTCTATGATATTTATTCTTTGATTTTGATGGCACGTGAGTGGAGAATGAGACCCACATTGTAAGATATATTATATGAGTGAAAAAGGTGGTTATGGATGATTTTTTTTGTAAATAAGTGAATTGATTGTGGATAAAAGTTATAATATTTATGTGAAAGTCATGTCTATAAAAGGAAAGTGAATGTTTTTTATGGACTGATCAAAATGAAACTAAATGAACATTTTTCAAATGGGAGGGAGTATTATTTATTTTCCTAAGAAATTATTTACACTCATCATTTTAAATGATCTCAATATTCATGTATATCCGACGGGCTATGAATATATATAGTTTAATTTATACATGAAGAGGAGAGAGTGATAAAACAAATACATTCTCAAAACTTTTTTAAGGAAAAAAAGCAAAAATAAGATATTTAATTTCAGCAAGCCAGCAGCCAAACTAGGGGTGACTATTAGGATATCGGATAATCCGGTACCTGATACCCGACCCGAAAAATATTGGGTATAGGGTACTCGAATACCCAAAAATCGGGTCTAGGGGTCGGGGGGTCGGTATTCAATCAGGTTGTATTTTCGGTATCGGGTATACCCGTCGGGTAATCGGGTATACCCGAATACTCGACATTTTAATATAAATTTATTTTATATATTTTTATATATATAAAAAATATATTAATAGTTATTAAAATATAAAATTTAATCCTAATTGAACCCTAATACCCTACAACTGTCTCGCATAAGCTTCAGCATGGATGTCTCGCATAAGCTTCAGCATTAGGGTGAGTCTGAAGATTTTGTTTGAACACTGGACCTGCAGAAATTTTAAGGGTGAGTCCACCATTCTAACCAGTAGGTTGTGCAGCAACATTGAATATTGAAATGTGAATTTTATAAATAATGGGTAATTAGGATACCCGAATATCCGACTCGGGTACCCGAGTCGGGAATTTAGGTACCCGACTAAAAAATTCTGGTCGGGGTCGAGTGTCATATTCTCTTCAAAATCGGGGTCGGGTACCCGACTTTTTCGGGTGGGATACCCGACCCGTACTGATTAATCACCCCTAAGCCAAACTATGACTTGTAGCGCGTGAAGTTTATGATGTATAGAGCGAGTGACATTCCACCACCTATGCTCCATAATTTTAGGCCAAAATCCAAACTACAAAATCTTTTCGATGAAAATAACATTCTGAATTGCTAAAACGAGCAAATGAATCTTCACCCTTCATAAGAAAATGGAAAAAAGGAATCAAGATTATAAAAACTGAATACGAGAGAGAGCCCCTTTCAGTCACTGATTTCACGAGTGTAATCTTTTCACTGACTCTCTCTAGAATCTTGATTACTCTCTCTCTAAGCAGTCAAACGAGAAAAAAACCCAGTTTTTTTTTTTTTATCTTCAATGGCTTCCTCAACTCCGCCAGCACAACGTACACTCACCTCCACCAAACACTACCAGAACCAACACCCCCACAACCTCCACCGTCACTAGAGGTGACAAAGTAACGGGCCGGCCCGGCCCGACCCCGGGCTCGTCGGGCTTTTATATTTTCGGTCGGGTCGGGCCGGGCGAAATTTTTTCGGGCCTAGAAATATGAAGCCCAAACCAACCCCGGGCGGGCTTTCGGGCGGGTGGGCTTTTTTTAGATTATTTTTTAATTTTTTTAATATATAAAATTATTATTTTAAATTTCAAAAAAATAAATAAACTAAATACATAATTAAAATCTCATAACTCCAACTTAAATAAAGAATCAGTGATAAGAACATATTAAGCTTACTTATTCTTATGATAATGCTTCTTGTATATTTTTTTATATTTATGTATTCATACGATGATATTATAATACAGTATAATTTTAATTCTTTAATTTAAGGAGAAATAAATTAGTAATTACAAATCAAAGGTAAATGATATTATTAAACGTCAATTCCACTTATACGCCTAAAATAATAGAAAAAATATTAATTATACAATATATATTTAAAGATCAATGATTCAAAATAGTTTTTACATATTATAAAGTCATTAATCATCATCCTATATATTTTTGGAGATCATTTCTTTTATGGATTATTTTTGAATGATTTATGAAGTTATTATTTTTTTTAGAATTTTGATGTGTTGCAATTCAAAAAAAAAATATTTTCCTGACCAGTATGTGAATTAGTAAGAAACTTTCACTATAAAATATAATTAATATTATTAAAAAAGTATAGATATGTATATTAAATAATTTATAAAATATATATATTTAATAAAATATTGACGGACTTTTTAGCCTAAAACCAGAGCTTTTTGCCCGGCTCAGTGAGCCGGGTTTTTTGGGCGGGCTTTTTAGGCCCGATTTTTTTCGGGCCTTTAATTTTTAAGCCCAAACCAATCCAAACCCCGGGTACCCCGGACGGGTTTTTCGGGTCGGGCTCATTTTGTCGGCTCTAACCGTCACCACCCCACCTCCTCCCACTACCACCAGACCTGGCGCCCCCCGCAGGTCTCCCTAAACAACCACGCTCCCATACCACCGCCGCCGGCCCTGGCCCCCCGTCGCTCGTCGTCGCCAGGCCTAGCTTCCAATGCCTCTCCGCCATCGATTTCTCTGACGTCGCTCCCCACCAGGTGAGTCTCAAAGATGCACTTCGGCCGCCCTAGGTCAACCACCACCCGCCACTCCGCCGCCGCGGAGGAGGCCCTCCAGCTCGCCCTCGGCTCCGCAGCACCCAGCGAGGTGAGTAACATCGATAATGTTCTAATTGATTTCCACCATAATCTACACGCCTCTAAAGAGAAGGGTGATACTGTGATACTGATGCAGCTTGTGCAACTTAGTTGCATGGATATAAAGAAGGACAAAGGGAGCTGACTGCATACGAAGGAAGCTGGACAAAGGGAGCTGACTGCATACGAAGGAAGCTGATTGCATGATGTTATTCTCACCATGCAGACACGTTGATATAGGCGCGTGTTCATCAGTGTTGTAATGATGTATTATGCAGTTAGTTAGTTAGTTAGTTAGTTAGCCTCTTAGTTTGTTACTCGGTTACCGAGTTGTTAAGAGTTTGTTAGATTCATTATGCTGTTATAACAAACTTAGAAGACGCAAGGAGTTATACATATACTCACTATAAATATAGAAGTGACGTGTATCAAATGTGACTTTTGTATCAAAGAGATCTGGAGATTTATTTTCTCCTTAGAAATAAACTTCTTCCTTTCTGTTTATTTTCTATCTTTACAAACTTTTACACTCTGATGATTATGTTGGAGGAAAATTTTGATTTTGTGTGTGGACGTGTGTGTGTATTTGTGATTTAGAGAGAGACAAGCTTTATAGAATTTCTTAACTCACTTATTTCTCAATCTTCACTCTTACATATTACAACACACAAGCACCCATATTTATACTACTCAATGCTACCTTCTACACTCTTCTTCTCTCTTCTCTAATTTTCTTCATCCTTCCACTCTCTTCTATAATGTTCTACATCATTCTACCAATTTCTCACATATTCTACATAATTCTTCTCTTCTATAATGTTCTACACCATTCTACTCATTTCTCACATATTCTACATAATTCTTCTTATTTCTCCATTCTTCTAGAACTCTCTATACAAATCAAGTTTATTCTCTTTTCAACACTCCCCCTTAAACTTGATTTGTCATTCGAACAAAATTTTGAACTTGTTGAAGTCTTGAACTTGAGTGGCTTAGTGAAAATATCGACAACTTGATCTTGTGTCTTCGTGTACTCCACTTGAACTTCATTCTTTGTGATGCATTCTCGATGTAATGAAAGCGAGTGTCGATATGCTTGCTTCGATTGTGGAATCTTGGATTCTTTGCTAGCGCGATCGCGATTTATTATCCACGCAGATTGTCGTTGGCTCCTTTTGAGGCCATCCAAGCTCTTCCAACAAGATTCTTAGCCGATTGCATGGCAAACACCGGTCATTGCGCCACATATTGACTTCACATGTTGATAGAGTAATTATGGGTCGCTTTTCTTGGTATCCAAGTAAACGCGGTATCTCCCATGAAAAATGAAGCCACTTGTGCTTTTTCGATCATCATTATCTCCAGTCCAATCATTGTCACTGTACCCGATAAGCTTATATTGATTAGTACTTGAATAGAACAAGCCATAGTTGATCGTACCTTTGAGATACCGAAGAATTCTTTTGGCTGACTTCAGATGTATAGTGGTTGGATTCTCCATATAGCGACTAACAAGCCTCGTAGCATAAAGTATGTATGGCCTTGTGCAAGTTAAGTACCGAATACTTCCAACCAAACTCTTGAATAATGTCGGGTCCACATTTTCTCCTCCATCGTCCTTGGATAATTTGATTCCGCACTCCACCGGTGTGTTGATTGCTTTGCAATCCTCCATCTTGAACTTCTTGAGGATTTCCTTTGTATAATTTTCTTGCGTGATGAAGATTCCTTCTTTGAGCTGCTTTACTTCCACACAGGGGTAGTATGCCATCAATCCAATATCAGTCATCTCGAACTCTTTGGTCATGGCCTTCTTAAATTCCTCGAACATCTTTTGATTATTTTCTGTAAAAATCATGTCATCTACATACAAACACACAATTAGAATATCACCATCTTTGTGTTTGACATAGAGTGCATGCTCGTGTGGGCATTTGATAAAACCATTCTCCTCCAAGTACTTATCAATCCCGATGTTCCATGCCCTTGGTGCTTGCTTCAATCCGTATAGGGCTTTCTTTAACTTTAAGACTTTATCTTCTTTCCTTTCACCTCATAACCCATTGGTTGCTTGATGTAAACTTCTTTGTCAATATAACCATTTAAGAAGACTGACTTAACATCCATTTGATAAATCTTCCATTTATTTTGGGCTGCAAGAGAAATGATTAGTCTTATAGTTTCTAAACGAGCTACTGGAGCAAATACCTCATCATAATCGATTCCAGCTCTTTGGCTATATCCTTTTGCGACAAGCCTTGCTTTATATCTTTCAATCTCGCCTTTGGAATTCTTCTTCGCCTTGTACACCCATTTGACTCCAATTGCCTTATGTCCTTTTGGCAGTGTTGTGAGCTCCCATGTGTCATTTTTCTCTATAACTCTTATTTCTTCATTCATTGCGTCTCGCCATACTTTATGTTGTTCAGCTTCTTCAAAACTAACAAGCTCACAGTCAGCGAATAGACAGAATAAGGTGAGATCTTCTAACCTTTCGGTGTTGTCGTAGATCTCTTGTAAGCTTCTTTCTCGCGGTGCTGCTCTTTCATCCGGAGACGATGGTGGTGAATTTGCAGCATTTGGACAGACGAAGTAGGTGGAGTCACTGGGTCTTGTTGGGCTTCTTCAACTTGCTCGACCATCTTGTGGTCTTCGATTTGTGGAGCGAAGGTCAATTCACCGTTGGGCCGAAATCCCACACCCTTCTTCATCGAACTCCACATCTCGACTTATTCTTGTTTTCTTGGTGTTTGGGTTATATAATTTATAACCTTTAGAGTTAGAGTCGTGCGATAAAGATGAATGTTTCACTTTTATCGTCGAGCTTCTTTTCTCTCTCTCGTGCTGTACGTGCACATAAGCTTTGTTGCCAAACACCTTGAGGTGGGAGATTCCAGGCTTTTTCCGGCTCCAGGCTTCTTGCGGAGTCTTTCCCCATACACTCTTTGTTGGGCTCCTGTTTGATAAGTATACCGCGCACGCCACTGCTTCGCCTGTAATTCATTAAGCGATTCTTCGTCTTTAGCATACTTTTGCCATCTCCATGATTGTTCTGCTTTTTCTTTCGCCACTCCATTTCTTGGGAGATCTTGCATCAGAAGAGGCCTCCGAATTCCGTTTGTTTTGTAATTCTAAAACTCCTTAGATGTGAACTCTCCTCCTCGATCGGTCCTCAACGCCTTGATTTTTCGTTCGCTCCCATTTTTGACGATAGCTTTGAACTTCTTGAAAGCTTGAAATACTTCTGACTTCTGATTTCTACTTCAAGAAATATACCCACGTCTTTCTTGAAAAATCATCAATGAAAAGTAAAAAATAATTATTTTTACCGAGAGAGCTTGGCTTGATTGGCCCGCACATGTCTGCGTGAATTAATTCCAACGGCTTCTGAGCTCTTGAATTGGACTCCTTTGGGAACAGCTTTCTGAATTGCTTCCCAAGCAAACATCCTTCACAGAGTTGGTCTGGATGTCTGATGGATGGCAGTCCCCTCACCATCTCTTTCTTTGATAATAACTCCAAGCCTCCAAAATTTAAATGCCCATATCGGAGATGCCATAGCAAAGATGTATCTTTGTAGCAAACTTTGAGGCATTTTGCCACATCATTTTGAATATTTAATAGAAACATTCTATTCTTCGACATCGGCACCTTGGCTATAAGATTATTTTTGTCATCTCTTATTGAAAGATTATAATCCTTCATGTGAATATCATAACCTTTCTCTAAGAGCTGTCCCAAACTTAATATATTATTTTTCATATTGGGCATATAATAAACATTTCAGATGTATTCATGATCTCCATTCTTTAGACGGATTAAATTTTTTCCTTTTTCTTTTACGGGGACTTTTAATTCATCACCAAATGAAACATTTCCACTTACCGATTCATGCAGCTCTACGAACATGTGTCTTTTCCCTCACATGTGATTGCTCGCACCCGTGTCGAGGTACCAAGTGTTATCTTGTCTTCCATCCTCTCATTTATATGCCAGAAGCACACTGGCATTTCCTTGACTAATATTTTCGACAAAATTGGTCTTTTCTTCAAAACTTATTTTTGCTCCTCTGCACTCGGAAGCATAATGCCCAAACTTATTACAATTATAACACTTGATTGAAGATTTGTCGTACCTCGATTGTGGATTGCTCCTCCCGACCACTAGGCATATTTCTTCCATTATTGTTGAAGAAACCTCCTCGACCACGTCCATGTCCACGGCCTCGCCTCGATCATGACTTTGGCCACGTCCTCTTCCGAATTGTCCACAGGCGTTGCTCGATCCTTCGTCATTATCTTTAGAGCTTACTTGCGGTTTGTCGCTCTGCAATATCTTGCTTTTTCCTTTGCTTTTCCTCATATGCTTGCAACGATCCCAACAAATGATCAATACTCATTTCCTCCAAACTTTTTGTTTCTTCGATAGTTACCACTATATGCTCAAACTTTGAAGTTAGCGAGCGTAAAATTTTCTCCATAATTCTTACATCTTCTAATTTTTCACCATTTCTTTTCATTTGATTTGACACCGCCAAGACTCTTGTAAAATAATCCGAAATCGACTCTGACTCTTTCATATGCAAGGATTCAAATTCACCTCTTAAGGTTTGGAGGCGTACCTTCTTTACTTGCTCGGCTCCTTTGCAGGAAATTTGAAGTTTCTCCCATGCTTGTTTGGCGGTGCTTGCACTTGAAATTCTTTCAAAATCGTCGTCCCCAGTGACTTGATAAATGAGATAGAGAGCTTTTTATCCTCTTCTCGCATCTCATAACCTATCCCTTAGTTTTTGGGATAGCGTCGCCTCATCTTCCCGCGGCTCCCATACGTCGTGGGCTCCCAAAAGTGCCTTCATCTTGATACTCCAATTGTCGAAGTTGCTCTGGTTGAGCATGGGGACTTGAAACGATTGTAAATTCGCCATAACCACAGGTAGAACCTTGTAGCTCTGATACCACTTTGTTGGAGGAAAATTTTGATTTTGTGTGTGTATTTGTGATTTAGAGAGAGACAAGCTTTATAGAATTTCTTAACTCACTTATTTCTGAATCTTCACTCTTACATATTACAACACACAAGCACCCCTATTTATACTACTCAATGCTACCTTCTACACTCTTCTTCTATCTTCTCTAATTTTCTTCATCCTTCCACTTTCTTCTATAATGTTCTATACCATTCTACTCATTTCTCACATATTCCATATAATTCTCTTATTTCTGCATTCTTATAGAACTCTCTATACAAATCAAACAGATTACACATTTCTGTTGAGGGAATTGGGAAATAGAGGGGATTGGATCAACGCAATGAGATGCTTTCAATTTGCAATTAGTCTTGAAAAGCGAAGAAACGAAAAGGGGAAAATAGCTAGCTCTATGGACTCTGATTATCACTCTTGGTAGATTAGGAAAAGCTGATTTAGCCAAGAAAGTGTTTGATGATGCTCTCAGTGAGGGCTACCGCAACACCGTCTACGCGTATTCCGCCCTTATCCGCGCCTACGGTAAGAGTGGGTGCTGCGATGAGGCGATTGGGGTGTTTATGAGCATGAAAGACTCGGGCTTGAAGCTGAATTTAGTAACCTACAATGCCCTAATAGATGCTTGTGGCAAAGGGGGGTTGGGGGGATTACAAGAGGGCTTCGGAGATATTCAATGATATGCTAGAAAACAGGGTTTCCCCCAATAGGATCACCTACAATTCGCTTCTTGCAGTTTGAAGTGGTGCAGGGCTGTGGGAGGTCGCGAGGAGTTTGTTTGATGAGATGGTGTATAAAGGGATTGAGCAAGATATTTACACGTATAATACGGTGTTGGATGCTGCATGTAGTGGGGGGCACGTTGATGTAGCATTTGAGATAATGATGAAGATGGCTGCAAAGAGCATATTCCCTAATGAGGTGACGTATAGCACTATGATCCGTGGGTGTGCAAAGGCGGGGAAGATGGACTGGGCTTTGAATTTGTTCAATGAGATGAAGTTTGCCGGGATTAAGCTGGATAGAGTGTCCTACAACACGGTGCTGGCTATATACGCGAGCCTTGGGAGGTTTGACGAGGCTTTTGCCGTCCGGAAGGAGATGGAGAGTATCAGGATTAAGAAGGATGTTGTGACGTACAATGCCTTGTTGGATGGATTCGGGAAGCAGGGGATGTATGATAAGGTTAAGGAGCTCTTTGCGGAGATGAAACACGGGAATCTGTATCCTAACTTGTTATCTTACTCGGCTTTGATAAGTGTTTATTGTAAAGGTGGTTTATACAAGGAGGTGACCGAGGTTTACACGGAGTTCAAACGGCAGGGTTTAAAGGCGGATGTTGTTTTCTACAGCAAGTTGATCGATGCCTTGTGCAAGAAGGGACTGGTTGAGTCTTCTGCAGTGTTGCTTGATGAGATGATGAGGGACGGGATCCAACCTAACGTCACCTACAATTCGATCATTAATGCCTTTGGTCAATCAGAGACTGTTGATTGTGTGGAAGCTTGGATTAATAATCCGATTCGCTAACTTATGGTGAGAGGAAGATGGTTGTTAGGGGAGATGATAGGATCATATATATAAGTGTTTAAGGAATTGGCTTGTGGTAAATCGGGAAATGGGAAGCATCATCAGAGGGCGAGGAAGGACTTGTGGTGTGTTTTGGGTGTTTTCCGCAAGATGCATGAGATGGGAATAAAGCCGAATATTTTTACCTTCTCGGCTATCCATAATGCTTGCAGGTATACATAATGCTGATATCTTTTCGTTATCTGATTTGCCATTGTCAATTTTTTTTCTTCATATAATTGACACTTTTCTTTAGGATAACTAACACTTTCTAGTTAGAGGATAAAAATAAATGTCACTTTTCTTCATGATAATCGACACTTATTTTTAATGATAATCGATACTTTTAAGACATCTGTACAGACGTCTTCACATGAGTCTTTGTATTGCTTTCGTTTCCACTTTAGTCACAGATTTGAGCAATTTGAAGTTATTTTTATGCCTTAATGTTTATCTGATTAAGGGGAAAACTGGAAAGCATAAATCATTGGGTTTAAGCCTTAATGCTTGATCTGGTTGCATGCATTCTTGGAGAATTTTGAAGTAGAATCTCAATAGTCGTGACATTGTTTATGATTGCAGTCGATGTAACTCATTTGAGGAAGCTTCGCTGCTGATGGAGGAACTGCACCTTTTTGATAATCAAGTTTATGGAGTGGCTATGGACTCCTAATGGGTCATAATTGTCACTCTTTGATGAGGTGAAGCGGATGGATTCCTCCACGGCTTCTGCTTTCTACAATGTTTTGACTGATATGCTGTGACACTTTGGCCAGGTAATCTACTTTTCGAGTGAAATATTATTGATGCTTAAGAGCAACTGCATATTCTTCTAACTGTGGTTTTCCATTGATTTCATGTCAAAATTTGAGGATAAGGTGCTCGTGCTAATTTCCGTTACTTCTAGGCAGTGTTCGCGTTAATTTGTGGTTCAACTTTGGACATTTAAGTATGTGAGAACTATCAAATACTAGCAATAAAACTCGAAGGAGGATTGAACGAGAAAGCATCTAGTGATCGTGCTCACTCTCATTGCTTCAATTTCAGTGCCTTTTTTCTCTTTGCAGAATTTATTTGAAATTAATGGGAAGAAATAATATTAGTTTAGTGCTCAATAATAGGCTTCCAACGGAAAGATGTGCAGAATAGAATTTATAGCATCTCTTTATTTATCTTTTTCTTGCTGTCATCCTTGATTCCTTGTTTAATGAGAGATCGATTTATTTCTAACTTTGAGTGGATAATAAATCACTCTAATATTTTCTATAATTTACTCACATTTAGTAAAAGATAGTCCAATGAAAAGAGTCTATGCTGATGGAGATTGCAGAAATAAACTGTATTCAAATTTAATCTCATATTCCCTCTTTCACTGAAACGAGACGTTCAGCTCGTCGTGCTTGAAGGGAAACATCGGGAAGTTTGGGAAAACACTTGGACCCAGTCGTGCCTCGATCTGCATCTCATGTCCTCAGGTGATGAGCGAGCAATGGTTCACGCCTGGTTGCTCAACATACGCTCGACTGTGTTCGAAGGCCACGAGCTGCCGAAGCTGCTGAGGTCTTTACTCTTTTCTAATCAACTCCTAATCTTCAAGCGTTTAAAATTGAGAATGCTCAGAGTTTGGGATTTAGTTAGCAGTTATATATATCTCTTTCTATAATTCACCTAGAGTTTTATGCTGGCTGATTTCTGCGACTGATCACCAAATCTTGATGAAAATGCCAGCATACTAACTGGATGGGGCAAGCACAGCAAAGACGTAGGCGACGGGGTGCTCAAGCGGGCAATCGAGGCTCTGCTTGTGAGCATAGCCGTGCCGTTTGAGGTGGCCAAGGGCAACATCGGGAGGTTCATATCAACGGGGCGGTGGTGGCAGCGTGGCTGAGGGGGTCCGGCACGCTCAAGGTGCTGTTCTTCAAAACGACAGAACTCTCGTCCCACGCAGCAGCCCAACTAGATTAATTTGATATTGTTCCTAACTTGCAACCTTTTCCATTGTAGCAGTTGTTGATGTATGAATGAAAATTGCCCACATTTTTGTTCGTGTATATTTGTATGTAACATAAACCTCTGTGTGTGTGTGTCTCTGTCCCTTGATTTTGTAATAATAATGAACTTGATATAAAATGGTGGAGAGAGAAAGTCAGGTTGTGACTTGTTTTTAAAATCTTGATCTATATATACATGTTTTCGGCCATATTTGACAAGATTGAAAGTATTAGCATCGCATGTAATCTTGTTATATTTTGGTCTTGTTTGGTAGATGAGATAGGCCCTGGATAGATAATATATCTTACCTTATCTGCTTGTTTGGTAGGTAAGATAGTAATCTTCTGAGCCCGTCTTTAATTGAAAGCCCGTTGTAATTCACTATTTCTCTTTTGTAAAAGTAACTCCCATTTTTGTCCAGTTCTGTAATCCTATGTGAACATTACACTCAGATATGCAAATGGAATGACAAATGTACCCTCCACCCGTTGAACTTTGCCATCACAAACACTACCCTTTTCCAACCATTGCACACAAACCTCTTCTGAGAAACGAGAATAATGAAAAACCCTACCCTTCTCGAACCCTTATCACCAGTGCTTAAGGGACGAGGCCTTTCCGATTCGTCTTGCGAGCTGTGTTGTTCACCCACTGCATTTGGAGGTGGTTGGACAACCTCGTCTGCTGGCCCTGTTCAGTCTAGTTTTCAGGTAACATTGGACAGATTTTGAAATATATTTTGACCTCTGGTTTTATTGGATTTTTTCAAGAGCTTTGAAGGTTTCTTTTTTCAATTTACCTAACAAATGCTTACGAATCTTCACATTTTTTTACATGCGGCTATGGCTTCATTATACATTACACTCAGATATGCAAATGGAATGACAAATGTACCCTCCACCCGTTGAACTTTGCCATCACAAACACTACCCTTTTCCAACCATTGCACACAAACCTCTTCTGAGAAACGAGAATAATGAAAAACCCTACCCTTCTCGAACCCTTATCACCAGTGCTTAAGGGACGAGGCCTTTCCGATTCGTCTTGCGAGCTGTGTTGTTCACCCACTGCATTTGGAGGTGGTTGGACAACCTCGTCTGCTGGCCCTGTTCAGTCTAGTTTTCAGGTAACATTGGACAGATTTTGAAATATATTTTGACCTCTGGTTTTATTGGATTTTTTCAAGAGCTTTGAAGGTTTCTTTTTTCAATTTACCTAACAAATGCTTACGAATCTTCACATTTTTTTACATGCGGCTATGGCTTCATTAGAGGAAACTTCTCTTTATAGCATCTCTGTGTTCGAGGTCACCTCTTTTCCCTTTTCTTTTCTGTATTGTTTACCTCTTATGGATTTTTAATTTTGGACTTCTGGTGTGGTTCTAACCGTTGGATCATGTTGGGCATCAGTTTTGTTTCCATTGAAATTCCTAGTTTGATTGGAACCATAATTGTAGCTTAGCAAAGAGGTCTGAATATTTGCTGGTGTCTGCGTGTTTGTTGTGTGCATATTCTGTCAAATTTCATAAAGTGTTTGTTGTTTTCGTCCGAATGGATTTGCATATAAGGAAGGGCCTCTAACAGATGATAAGTGCCGCAGCTTCTCGCTTCCATGGAGTGTATATACTTTGGCTGGGAGTTTGCCGGAACACCTCTGGCAAAGAACAATATACCCCCTGCTATTATGTTTTGATAGTGTATATGCAAAATGAAGAACAGTTCTCTGCTGAAACACTTGCATAAAAAACGACACAATTAATGCAGCTTCTCGCGTTAAATTAATCATCTTGGAAAAATGGAAATTGTACGAACCCTAGGCTGTTCAACGTCCTATAATCAACACAAATATGTCTACTAACCTTCTTGGACAGACTAGAACAGTGAATGACGACGGCTTGGCCAACCTCCACGAAACACCAATAGTGATAGATGATCTATTTATCTTCGTGCGCTTGATGTATCGCCTGATAGTGAAATGAACAAAGAGGGAGGGAACCGTGTGATTTCGGCTTAAACTTTATCTCTCTTGAACGACGAAGCACGAAATCAAACACAAAACAGCTTCTCGTTTGTACTGTATTTCTTCGAAACAAATCTACAGAGACAGAGAGGAGAGAAAGGTTAATGGATAACACATGTTTCGATTGACCTCTGGTAGGGTAGTTATGTAATTTTACAATTTAATCTCACTTATAGTCCTATGTATCAAACATGTAATATAAGCTATCTAGGTATTTAATCGTATGTACCAAACGAGAAGATATGTTACCAATCTCATTGGTAATCTTATCTATACCAATCTTGAACAATCTTATCTTACCTACCAATAGGAGATAAACTTTAATTAGTTTTTTTAAGGAAGATTTCCACTTGCATGTTATTTATTATTTCGCAATGTGTAATTTTTTGGCTCCTGAATTTTAAATTTTATATCCAACTTTGGATACTGGACTTTTATTTTATATTGGCTTTATGCCTTGGAACTGTATGTTTGTTATATTAAATATAGAGGTGGTCTACCTTGGACAATAAAAACAATTTCCGTGAAGACATTTTAATGTATGTATATGGAATGACACATTTAGAAAATGAGACAACATTTAATTGGAAAAAGAATTTATTAACTAAGTGTGGTTTTTTGTGTGTATACTTTGTCGTAAAATATTCATACTTTTATTTTCATGTTTCTTATTAAAAATTTGTAGTGGGTATAATTCATGACGCTTTGGTGTCATTGACAGCGAAAGAAAAAGGGTGAAGTGTTCAGCAGAGGTGCAGTAACTATTTATGCTCCAATTTTATATGCTAATTAAAAGACATATTTAAAAACTTATTATTTGAATTCTCGATTCAAGAAAAATAATCATCCACTGCTCAAACAGCCAAACTAGATAATAGAAATTTAAGCTCTAAAAAGATAAATGATTGAATAAATAATCATACAATTTTCCCATTAATCATTTAAATTAAATTTTTGTGTCGGTGCATATGGCACTGCTCGTCTTATATATAATCCATTATTCCAAAAATAAATCAGCGACGGTTCCGACTTCGGGTGGGGGACCCTATGTTTAAAAAGTAGCACGACAGAAATATTAAACCTTTTAAAGACATATTCTCATTAATTCTAAAAAAAAAGATGGTATCAGTTCTAAATTAAGGTAATTTTAAAACATCATCATAAAATTTGTAATATTCTTACAAAAACGGATTCTAAGATTGCAAAGAATTTGAAATCATCTGAATCACAATATGTGTTTTATTTTTGACGTGGAACAAATTAAAATTGATGTATATTTGATGAATAAGGATCGATTGTCAACAGATGAACGCGCATAAATTTTAGCGTCGAACTCCGAATCACTAGTATAAGATGTTTTCAGAAGTGTGTGTGTGTGTTGGCGCAGTGGTAGAGTGGTTAATCTTGGCGCCAAAGGTCTCCGAGTTCGAGTTCACCGTGTGCACCTTTAAAATTTCGTATTAATTGACAAAAAAAGATGTTTTCAGAAGTGAGTCGAGGGGACAAAATGACATATGAGCATCTAAGCCCACATTCCATCGTTTCAGTCTTTTTCGGTCCTTTGAATATAAAAATATAAAGGATTACAACTATTTGTCACAATGCTACCAATCATTAACTATTATACATCACAAATAATGCACGTTGCGTGTATCCAAAACACATATATAACTTGCATAAATAATATTTAAAACAATAGGAAATGTAACACGAAGATGTACGCGTATGGATATCTACATGAAGACCAATTCCATATATGTAATGAATGAGAGAGAGATATCATATAATAATATTAAGGTAACGCGAAGTCGTAGAGAGACAGAGAAGAAGGTGGGATATGATGTTGTGATAATAATTATATTAAGGAATGAGAAATTAAGGTGGTTGAGAGTTGGGATTGCAATAACATGATTGAAATCTGTCTGCAAACTACACCACATGCACATGCTATCTAATGTGTAAGGTCAAGCAAAGTTTGACAATCTTTATCATTTTGCCCTAGAAATATAAAGGCTGTGTCTCTGTCTCAACTGCATGCATTTATGAACCATCTCCCGCTAAAATTTCTATAAATAGAATAGACGCTTTTGATCGGAAAATATCACAAAAGAATTTCTTCATCTTTTTGTATAATTGAAAAAATTAAGATGGGGAAGAATTTTAGATATGGTGAGATGTTTGCTCTGATCTTGTTGTTGGGGTTGTTTGTTACGCAGATTGCCGATGGGCGGAAGCTTGAGAAAGAGACGTTTGGCAGCGGTGGGCTTGGTGGTGGAGGAGGGGCAGGTGGTGGATTTGGAGGCGGAGCTGGTGGTGGACTAGGGGGAGGTTCTGGTGGAGGGCTAGGGGGTGGTTCCGGTGGTGGACTAGGGGGTGGTATTGGTGGTGGCAAAGGAGGAGGGTTTGGTGGAGGTGCCGGAGGTGGCGCAGGCGGAGGTGTTGGAAGTGGTTCTGGTGGTGGCCTAGGGGGTGGTGCTGGTGGTGGCAAAGGAGGAGGATTTGGTGGAGGTACCGGAGGTGGTGCTGGTGGTGGCAAAGGAGGAGGGTTTGGTGGAGGTGCCGGAGGTGGTGCTGGTGGTGGCAAAGGAGGAGGAAAGGAGGAGGGTTTGGTGGAGGTGCCGGAGGTGGTGCTGGTGGTGGCAAAGGAGGAGGGTTTGGTGGAGGTGCCGGAGTTGGTGCTGGTGGTGGCAAAGGAGGAGGGTTTGGTGGAGGTGCCGGAGGTGGTACTGGTGGTGGAATTGGAGGTGGCAAGGGAGGAGGGTTTGGTGGAGGTGCCGGAGGTGGTACTGGTGGTGGAATTGGAGGTGGTAAGGGAGGAGGGTTTGGTGGAGGTGCCGGAAGTGGTGCAGGCGGAGGAGTTGGAGGTGGTGCTGGTGGTGGGACAGGAGGAGGATTTGGAGGTGGAAAGGGTGGAGGGTTCGGTGGAGGTGCCGGAGGAGGCAAGGGTGGAGGGTTTGGCGGAGGTGCAGGAGGTGGAGCCGGTGGAGGATTTGGAGGAGGAGCCGGAGGTGGCACTGGGGGCGGTGCGGGAGGAGGGTTTGGTGGTGGATCTGGAGGTGGGGGTGGTCTAGGTGGAGGCTCTGGTGGAGGGTTTGGTGGTGGTGCCGGTGGCGGAGCAGGAGGAGGTGGTGGATTTGGCGGAGGAGCCGGAGGCGGTGGAGGTTTTGGTGGCGGAAATTAGTTCCCATTGTTAAACATAATTACTGAAGGACAAATAACGTCCAACTAGTCGAGTACTGCATGCATGGCATATTGATGTGAGCCGTAATACTGTTTTCTTAAATTATTAATGAATTGTGATCGTATTCGTATATAAAAAATTATGAAAGTTGCTCGTGCCAAACAACAACCAAATTAATTGCATCATTACTTTCGCCGAAGGGATTAATTCTTCATGCCGACAATATTTCATCTCATTAAGAACACACTATATACTCTAGTATCGGACTTTACACTCGTGGGTACTTTGATAGCGGCTCCGAATTTCTCTCAATATTAGAAAAACACACACTATTTATGCGTATACAAAAAAAACATTATTATTTATTTGAATTGTCGACTGTAGTACCATCCTTACAATTTATGTAGTTGAAATATTTTGTATATATAGTTAAGGTATCAAAATAGCTTATTTTTTTATATAGTGAAAATAAACACTACTCACTAATATAAAAGAAAAAAGTAACCAAATTTGGTTTAAATTATTTATGTACCCTTATTTACTCCTTCAAATTAAGATTTGTTATATTAAAAAATATTTATTTACTCCGTCACAGATTCACTACATTCAAAAATATTTATTTATTCTCTCACATCAAGATTTTTGTATAATATTCCGACAATATTTTGGTGAACTTTCCAACAAGATGTGATGGATTGATGATGATTTGTTATTTGATTTTACTATTTTTTGTTGTAAGTTATAACGCTTCATTAATGTTGAGTCGTGGACTTCATCTCAATATTTTTTTTAGATTTTTGAAATTAATTGAAGCTATTTTCCAAAAAAATTATTTTTACATAGAATTTAATTTTTAAAATTTATGGGTTTTTTTTTGTTATTGATCTTATATAAGAGTTAGTATGTTAAATGTTTTATTTTTAGTTTCATTTAAAGATATTCTTGGTGTTGTTTATATCGAAATTTGTAAATTTGTTCTTTAATTCACGAGCAAACTAAAATCCGTAACGTATTTCACGAGTTGAAGGATGGCATTTATAAAATATATACAAAGCAAAATCATGTACTACCCCCAACTCGTGAAATTTCCCATTTTGGATTGTATTTCACGAATTAGCATGCGATAGTGTTAAATACATCATTTATATTTTTCTCTCTCTATATATATATATATATATATATTAGTAAATAGTTTTCATCTTTACTTTATTGTATAAAGTGTTTTATTACTTGATCGATCTTAAATTCGTAAGGAAAATAAATGCTTAAGAACACCAAAGATTTCGTGGTTCGATCGTGAATAAGATCTACGTCCACGGGCAAGAGAGAGTATGTGTATTGAGAGTGTAAGCGATTACAAAGAGAGTGAATGAATCTATGTCGTCTAATCTAGCCTCTATTTATACACAACGATTGACCAGATCTCGAATCAAGTCTTCTCTAACTAGGATTCGAGATCCCATCCTCTTGAATTAGGATTCTTTAGATATGGGTGAGCTTTCTGCGTTCCTACCGACTTTAGGAGTCTTCATGGGCGAACTTGTCCAGCCGAGCTTGATGTCGGTTTACTTGATTGGGCACGATGCTTGGGCCCAGTAGTTGGGCGATCCTATCCAAACCCCCAAAAAGACGCAGAAACGAGGTCATCTTTGGATTGGGGTTGTTGTGACGAAGCGGGTTTGACGATCTTACATGCTTTTCATTGTTTGACTCAATGCTTCGACGTCGTATGTAGTGCTCGCAGAGGCGTCTGCGAGGTCTTTGTTGTTGTTTGTATCTCGGCGAGTGTCACGGCTTTTGCACCGGGCGTCATGCCGAGGTCTTCGACGGCTTCACCTAACGAGGTGTTATGCCGAGGTCTTCGACCGCTTCACCCGACGAGGCGTTATGCCGAGGTCTTGGACCGCTTCACCGACGATGTGTTATGCCGAGGTCTTCGACCGCTTCACCGACGGCGTTATGCCGAGGTCGAAGACGGATTTTGCCGTTGTTGAGCATCGCCGCGGGATACGCATTTAATGCGCATTAAATTGCGCGGTTGGATTCCCGATAAAGTACATATTAGGGAATGTCTTCTCGACACGCAATATCTCTTATCACTTGCTTTCACATTTCTCAATTTCAAAACTCTCTCGCTCATGAAACAACTATTCTGCGCCGTTCGACGGCTTGAAGCTCCTTGTCTTCTTCATCGATAAACAAAAGTAAGTAATGGCTACCTCTTCCATTAACGAGTCGTCGGCGTCAAATCATGTACATTAAAATGCGGTTTAGTGTCTACTGTTTTACCCGTATTCATATGCCTCTTTCTGAGTGTAGTCTGCGTTTCCCCTCAGTGGGGGATTGCGGCAAAGTGTCTTCTTTTTCTTCAATCCTAGGTATTTCTGATATTAGGGATATAAGTTTTCAATATAGTATTCCCTCTAGTATTGAGTTCGTCGCCCCCCGTCCGGAGGATAGGGCTTGTGCCCCTCCGGATGGTTTTATTACCGTGTACGAGGACAGCCTCAAGGCTGGTCTTCGTCTTCCTTTCCCTTACGTATACGTTGAGTTCCAAGAGATGTTTGGCATATCCCTTGCCCAACTCTCGCCGAACTCATTCGGCATATTTGCCCTAGGTGTCATGCATATAGCATAATTTTCCTTTGACCTTGGGGCTGGTCCTTGCTTTTTGAAGCGAAGGCGGCTCGGGGTGGTATTATCTATCACCCGTAGGAAATTCAAAGCCAAGATTAAGTCGAAGATCTCCAACCGCGAAAAGTTCTTCTTCCGCCGGTTTGAGGACATATGGAGTTCCATGGCGATCCGATAAGATCGCCGATGTGTTCGTTGACAAAGACTTGGTGACCGGAGGAGACGCCGGACAAAATTGGCCTTGTCGACGAGGTCTTCTCCGAGGCCGAGCTTGCAGGCGCGGGCTTACCTTATGATCCTACCTCCGGGTGGAGTCGGTGAAGGTGAGGCCCTACTTCTTTTCTTTATCGCATGATTATACGTGTTGATCTTGACCTATGTATTTCTTGGTAGTGAACCCGCTTGAAGGAAAGAAGAAGAAAAAGGAAGCCGATCTCGTGGCCGAACCGATCTACGTGGCCGAGCCGAGGTCTCCGACTGAAGGATTTCGAGGACATGCAGAAAATGACCGTGGGGCCTTGAGATCCCCTTCGCCGCAGACCACTCAAGCGCTTGAAGAGGCGGAAGGATGTAGTCCCCGAGTCCTCGGTTCTTGCCGAGGTGAGTGCGAGATCATCGGTTCAAGTCGGCACTCGTCTCTTTCCCGAGGTTTTGTACTGTCCTTATACTTTGTGTTGCGAGATAAAAGCGTGTTTCGACTGATGTATATAATGTATAGGGGTCGAGGGCGTGGCGGCGAGTGTCAAAAGTCGATCTTGTATCGGATTACTTGAAGGCGCCGTTCTGTGATTTGACGGGTGGCCGGTATGCTCGGGAGGTGGAGGAGGTGAATACCCTCCTTACTCAAAAATATCCGAGGCCGAGGCTAAGATCCGGACCTCGTCAAACAAAAGCGGCGGATCTACTGACCATTGGTAGCGGCGGCAGGCGGTCGCGAGGAGGCAGCTTTGGCGGAGGCGGCAAGGCCGAGGCGGCGAATCTGAGGTTGCGATGAAGGCGAGGTGGAACAGTTCGCCGTCGGGAGGCGGACATGGCGAGCTCGCGAGGAGACGACCGTGCCTTTGCGAGAGAGCTGTTCATGTCGGCGAAGCCCGGATGGTCTCTGACGCGGCGAAGTGCTTAATAAGCGCCGTCTCGGATGCAATCGAAGATGTCGCCGAGGACTACCGCACTGGACAAAGCCAAGTATGGGTGCGGGAGGCCGAGGACAATGTCTCGAGGCAGGCTATTTGATGTGATCGTCCGCGGCACGAAGGAGCTTCGTCTTTGCGAGAACCTCGCCTCCCGGTTCTTCGTCGCGGAGTCCGTTCGCTTTGTCCGTGGATCGGGATCCCCGACCAAGCTTTACTATCCGATTATGCAAAGGGTCGGGTGCGGTTGGTGCTTCAAAGGCGTCGAGACTCGGTGGTTCCCAAGAGGCGGTCATGCGGGCCGAGCCAGGCGGAAGAGGTTGCGGCTATCGAGGCGTCGGGCGTATGGGACGTGGCGAAGCTTCCGGAGGGTCGATTGATCCCATCTTTTTACCTTTTTTTTTCGAATGTAAATGTACATTGATTTTTGCCTAAGGGCATGTTAATAAAACGACAAGTTTATGTTAAGAAACTTATCTTTTTATTCGATTGTCTCACGAAATGCTTGATGCTTCTCCTGGTTGAACCGAATCGAAGACCTATCGCGGGCTCTTGAGTTGAAAGAGGTCGAACTCCTCCATATAAAGGCGGCTTGGCCGCGCGGAGTCCGATGTCAAGCATAGGGCCGCCAGAGAGCCGTGACGAGCCCGTGCTCGCTTTTGGAATTGGAGGGCGTTCGAGGTCGCCAGGAGAAGGCAAGGTGATAGCCGAGGAGCATGCCGAGTACGAGGAGGTTATCCACGAAATGGTGGGATGACGATCCGGAGGTTGAAGCCAAGGTTGTCGAGGCCGCTGCCGTTGTTGAGTGCGGCGCGAATATGGTCGACCTCCGGCAATTCACGAGCGATCTGTTGAATTGAAAAGGCTCGGGAGCATATCAAGATCTGTCATCGCTCGACAACCACGGCTCGACGAAATACTTGACGGGATGCGAGGCATCTTCTTCTCGGAGCTTTCGATCTAGAATAAATGAACCTAATTATGACGATCCGAGTGGCGCGCACAAGAGAGGCGTGCTATGCCCTTGAACGTCGTGGACCTCCATGCGTCGAGACCGGGCGTCATCAAGTGGTCGAGGCCGAGCCCGCAGAGTGCATCGTCAGTGACCGAGGTCGTTGGCGGGCCCGTAATATGACCGAGGACGCGGTAGAGGTGGGATTAGCATAGATGAGTCTTTGAATTCGATTTTCTAGGGATTGGCTCGACTTTTCCCGATCCGCTCCGTCCTCGTAAAATGTAACTGTACACCTTTATTTAATAAGAATGGTTTCTTGTTGACTTTGTATTTGAACAAGAGTAACATCTGAAAGTAGTTAGTCCTCGTGAAATTCCGTTTGAAAGAAATCGTTCGCACGAAGGTGGGGTTCTGTTTTTTGCCGAGGTCGTCGGGAGGGTGGTCCCTTCGTCTCACATAGAGAACACTTGAAATAAACGAAGGTAGTCGATCTCGTATGTAGGAATGGTTCTGTTTTTGCCGAGGTCATCGGGAGGGTGGTCCCTTCATCTACATAGAGAACGCTTGAAATAAACGAAGGTAGTCGATCTCGTATGTAGCATGCGCAGCGTTTAGATTTACATTCGTATGAAACGAATGTAATCGACCTCCGTCGAGGGAATTTGTCCTCCGTAGAGGAAAATAATGTGAAGATTAGTTATGCATTAGTGACAAGTAGAACTCGTAAAATAAATATTTTATTGATAAAAGGCGATGCGACCACCAAATAAGACTCGGACTCTAAAGGGACTTTAAAAATATGACCGAACAAGACCCGACCTTGACACTTATGCATAATATTTCTTCGATGGATGATGTGCCATCGTTGGGTAATTGCTCACCGGACAATTGAAGCGAGCTTATAGGCCCTTTGCCGAGGACTTCGTCGACCCGGTGAGTCCTTCCCATGTGGCTTCCAGCTTGCCGAGCGCGCTGGCTTTCTTGACTTCATTATTTGAGTATGCAGGTCGCCCACTTGGAATTGTCGGGTTTTAACGCTACGGTTGTAATACCGAGCTACTTGTTGCTTGTGCACCGAGCTTCCTTGATGTGGCGAGGTCTCTTTCTTCGAGTAAGTCTAGATCACTCGTAGATTTTCCCCATTTGCTTGGCGGAGAAGTCGATGATGCGAGGACTCGATACTCCGATCTGCGGGG
This sequence comes from Salvia rosmarinus, assembly GCA_036937905.1. Lineage (NCBI taxonomy): Eukaryota > Viridiplantae > Streptophyta > Magnoliopsida > Lamiales > Lamiaceae > Salvia > Salvia rosmarinus. The sequence goes on from CM072820.1 coordinate 58,568,097, forward strand.
ATCATCTGCGGTTCCATACACCAAAGCTGTATGGTGTTTCTCCGTTCGAGGTCCGAGGTGTTGTTGATGCGACCATAAGACACTGTGGTAGATTTTCCACCCGAGGCCTTTAGCTCGGTCGAGGCAATTTTAGACCTTTACGATGGTCTGTTGGTAACTTCGATCGACCATTTGCTTGAGGATGGGCCACCGAGGTGAACTTTTGTTGGATCCAAGCTCTTGACACCAATCTTTGAATGTCTTATCCGTGAATTGTGTTCCGTTATCCGAAAGGAGGATATGGGGGACGCCGGCGACACACTATGTTCTTCCATACGAAGTTGAGGCGTTCTTGCTTGTGATTTTCGCGAGGGCTCGCCTTCTACCCACTTCGTGAAGTAGTCGATCGCAACAATTAAAAATGGAGCGTCCCGGTGCTTTACAAAGGGCCCACAATGTCAATCCCCATTGCATAAGCGGCAAGGGCTCTGCATGCGGAGGTGAGGTCGGTGCAGGGGTAGCCAATGCGTTCCGTGGATTTGACACTTGGACACTTTTTACGAGGTCCATTGAGTCTTGGAACATTGTTGTGATAGTATCCCTATCGCATGACTTTCTTTGACAAGGCTCGGGGTCCGATGTGGCTTCCGCACGAACCTTCGTGTATTTCTCGTGAAACGTAATTAGCTCGGTTCCCAAGCACCTTAAGAGAGGTTGGAGATATGACTTTCAGTATAGGACTCTCACTCTTTCAATTGTATATCGCAGAGATTTGTTCAGGATCCTCCTAGCCTCCGCCTTGTCGTGGGGCGGTTCGCCTTCTCAAGTACTCTCGAATGGGAGTCGTCCAATTGGGTTCTTCATCCGAGACTATGTTAACCTCGGCTCCCGTCTTCGCATCGTTTATGCTCCCCTTTGGACTTCCTCTCTTGGCGGGTTCACCGATGGCGAGGCCAATTTACTTAAGATGTCACTCGGCTATTTTGCTCCCTGGGATGCGAACTATCTGGAAGTGTGAGAAAGTCCGTGCGAGTGCTTTTGCTTTTCAAGATACTTCTTCATTCGCCGCTTTTGCCTCGTATTTTCCCAACATTTGGCTTCGACGACTTGAGAATCATTGTGAACTTGCGGCTCGTGTCCGAGACTTTGAGCGGCGAAGTCCTGCGATCGGTGCCTCGTACTCCACTTCGTTGTTCGTATTTTGAATGTGAACCGAAGTGGTAAGCGATTCTTGGTTGTCAGGGCCTAGGGTAAGATACTGCTCCATTGCTGTTTCCCGAAGCCCGTCAGCGTAGAGTTGCCGGCAAAGACTCGGTGTTTCAACCACGGGTTCGGCTTTGGCATCGTCGTCTCGATACGGATGGGCCGGTTTTCGGACAGTTAGCCTCGGCAAGGAAATCCGCCAGGCTTGACCTTTGATGGCTGGCGGGCGTAAGATATATCGTGCTCGCCCGATTCGATTGCCCGTTTCGCGATTCTCACGATGCTTGGGCTTCGTCAATACTTCGTCAGTGGGTAGTCGATGAGGACTTGTATGCGATGTGCATGGAAGCACGGACGTAGTCTCCTGGCATTTACCAATGCTAAGGCAAGCTTCTCCGGTGATATCTCGTTTAGGGCCTTTTAGTGCTCGGTGATGAAATACACGGGAGCCGACGCCCTTCTTCTCGCACGGGATCAGACTTATGGATTCGTCCGAGGCGGCGAGTAGAGGAAAGGACCTCTCCTCTTTCGGGACGGATAGAGTGGGGAGCTCGGCGAGTAGCTCTTGAGGTCTTGAAGGTGGACTGCACCTCGTCCCATGAGAATTTCGGGGCTTTTGAGTACCTTGAAGAAGGGTAGTCGCTTATCCGCGGCTTTTGAAAGAAGCGGCTTAGTGCGGCTATGCGACTGTCGACTTATGTACGTCATGGATAGTCTTCGCATCTTCATTTCAAAATGGTTTGGACCTTGGTCGGGTTTGCTTTAGCCACTTCTTGTGAAACCCAACACCTAAGAACTTTCGGACGGACCGCAAACGTGCATTTTCGGGATTGACTTTAGGTTGATTTTCGAAGAAGGAGGACGATCCGAGGTCGGCCACACATGCGAACTTCTTCTTGCTTTTGACGATGATGTCGTCACGATACCTCCACATTCCGACCTATGTAGGCTGAAATATTTTGTCCACCATCCTTTGATAGGTAGCCCTTGCATTTTAAGGCGAATGGCGTCTTTTATATACGAAGACTCAAGTCGGTAATGAAGGTTTGTCTTGGCAGCGTCTTCGTCGTCCATCGGGACTTGGTGATACCCTTTGTATAAGTCAGCGAAGACTTCAGACCGACCAACGTCGACGACCTTTGTCGATGTTGGGAAGGGATAGCAATCCTTTGGGCAATGCTTGTTGAGGTCGGTGTAGTCAATACACATTCGCCATCCCTCCTCCTTTCTTCACCATCACGGGTTGGCTATCGGTCGGATATTTGACCTCGAGCAAGATGTCGTGCTTTTAATAGTTGGTTCGCCTCGCCATGAATGACTTGGTTCCGTTAAATTGCGAAGATTCTTTGCTTTTGTCGGCGGCTTTATGTTCGGTCGATGTTGAGCGGTGAGTGATGATACTCGGCGAGACTCGGTCATGTCGGGAGACCAAGCAAACACGTCCGGAATTCCCTTAGGAGTTGGATGATCGATCCTTCACTTCGGTGTCGTGGTGAAACCAACACGGACGACCTTCAATGGCTCGTCTTTATGCTGATCGACCTCTTCCACCGACCGCCGGGGAGTGGCGATGTCTTCGGACTCAACTCTTGTGTTTCTTTAATTGCTATGCTGTGGGTGTTGGACCGAGGTCCGGACTCGTAAAGGCAACTTGCATACACTCGGCTTGCTTACGATCGCCTCGGATCACTACATTCCCTCGTGGTGGGTATTTTTATCGTCGGGTGGTACGTTGAGCATACCGCCCTTACGATTCACCAATCTCGCCTAGTATGATGTTATACGGCGAGTTGGCCTTCACTTCTGAACTGCACCACCTTGGTCGAGGTGGTTGGTGCTTTCCCCGTGACGGGTAGCTCGATTATTCATACGGTAGCGTCTCTTCGGGACGAAGCTTGAGTGGCGGCGGTGCTGTGCGAGGTGTGCTTCTTCTACTCCTAGCTTGTCAAAGCAATCCTCAAGAGGATGCTTACCGACGCCATTGTCGATGTAAACGCGCGTTTACCAATTTATTTGCGACTACTACGGATCACGCTTACGCATCTGGTGAGAATCTTCGTCGCAGTGCGGGTCGATCCTCGGAGAAGGTGATCGCCGTCCTTTCTCGAACCTCTTATTGGTAGGTTCACGGTTCTAGGACTTGGGCATCGGCCTTGAGGAGGACTTCGTGACTCACGGGGAGCCCGTAATAGTGGAGACCACCCCGTCATATTGGGGCTCGTCATCTCCTTCCTCGGTCTGCGTTTTGTTTTTGTAGGCACAATTTCCCCTCTTCCTCCTTTTTCTTCTTTTGACTTTGGTCGGCTTGGCGACTCGTCTCTAGTATTTCTTGAGGATCCGTCACGAACTAGCAGCTCTATTTCACCCATGAGCTCTTTGCACTCTTCGATGTCGTGCCGTAATCATCATGGAATGGCAAGATTTATCCATAGGTCGGCACCTCTTCCTCCCGTTATCGGTCGAGGCTCGAATAGGTTCATATGGTCGTGAGATTTACGCTCTCGGCCGTCGGCGGGGTGTCTTGAGGTCGTTCCGGCGTCGCGGACCGAGCACGGACTTTATCGGCGATGTAATCATCTGTGGCTTCACGCCTTGGTTCGATCTTCCTTCCTTCTTCTCTTTTTGAAGGTCTGCCTTGCTTGGCGCTTTCTTTTGTCGCCTCGTCGCTTTGGCGAACCGGTTGGCTATGCGCTACTACTGTTGCGATGGGGTTCGTCTTGACGATCTCTCGGTATAAAGCCCGGCAAGATGCCGTTTGGAAGGCGAGATGACTAACGGTCGTTCACGTCTTGACCTTCAAACACTCCTTGTTAAACCTTGTCATGAAGTCGCGATGGACTCATTCTGGCTTTGTCTTATGGTGAGGAGGTGTCGATAGCGTTTTTGATTCCCGCTTTTGGAAGAACCTTGGTGGAAGGCAGCCATCGGTCGCGATAGAGCCGATGCTTCCGTAGGTAGATCGTCGAACCACTGCAGGCGTTGTCGACGAGTAACTCCGGAAGAGTTTACACATATGGACCGAGCCGAGGCGTTGGTTGATCATGTTGTATTGGGCTGCGAGAGGAAGTTACATGGATCCCTCACCGTCGTGGGGCGATGCTTGGTACCCGGTACTTATCCGGAGAAAGTGTTAGTATTCTATTTGAGAACGGGTGGCTATCTTCCGTATCCATCGAAGCCGTCCTTCCGAGATCGGGACGGAGTTCGACGATCGAACTTCGTTTAGGTGACTCGGACCGACTTCGCGGCGACCACGATGCCTTTTCTGCGCTGCTCGTCCCACGGAGATCGGGCGAGTTATTGGATGGATTTTGGCGACTCGGGCGGCCTCGCGGTGATCACGACGTCCTCTCCGCGTTGCTCGTTCCTGCGCGGTCGGTTTGGGCCCCGACCTCGTTGTGATACCTCGTATCTAGATGAGGCTTGGTGTTCCGTTCTTCGGACGTGGCGACCACCGCTCACCGAGGCCGAGAAAGCTCTCCTTATTTTCTCGAGAAATCTCGAGCGGCGTCGTCAAGGTTTACTTATGAGCGGAGGTTCCCGGATTATTACTACGATTGCTTCGCTATGGTAACTGCCTCCTGCGGGCGGGGTGTCCGTGCTCGTCAAGACTTTGGATATGCCCTCGGGGTTTCTTCTACGATTGGGCTCTTCCCGAGTTGAGCTCGGCGTTCCTTCGCCGTCGGCGTTGTTGTTGCCGGCGACGTCTGGATGACGTGGCTTCGGTGTACCGGTCATGATTATTTCACATGCGGTGGTTGATCGAAAACACAAAATTTCGCTTCCACAGACGGCGCCGTGATCGATCTTAAATTCGTAAGGAAAATAAATCTTGAAGAACACCAAAGATTTACGTGGTTCGATCGTGAATAAGATCTACGCCCACGGGCGAGAGAGTATGTGTATTGAGAGTGCAGAAGCGATTACAAAGAGAGTGAATGAATCTATGTCGCCTAATCTAGCCTCTATTTATACACAACGATTGACCTAGATCTCGAATCAAGTCTTCTAACTAGGATTCGAGATCCTATCCTCTTGAATTAGGATTCTTTTAGATATGGTGAGCTTCTGCGTTCTCTACCGACTTTAGGAGTCTTCATGGGCGAACTTGTCGGGCCGAGCTTGATGTCGAGGTTTACTTGTATTGGGTCCGATGCTTGGGCACAGTAGTTGGTCGTATCCTATCATTACTTAACTCTTTTGTTAATCGTAATATTTCGGTTTAATAGACTATAACATATATATAAGCGATATGATATAAATTAATGGTTGCTATCTTATATTTACAGGAAGATCTACTGAATGATTTGTGTTTTTGTCGGTTATGCATTAGTCCAAAAGCCGATATACATATTTTTAATTCATGGGAAACGTTTGGTAAATGAAAAACTAGATATGATAGACTCAATCTATAGAAGTATTAGTGGAGTTTGAATCTATAATCTTTTGACTATAAGAATCTATTTTATCACTAGATCGTCCTAAATGACAAAAATAATTTAATAAAACCCATATATTACTTCTTGATTGCTACGAGAATAGAGTAGCCCATATCTTCCCAAATATACATTTTGATATGTACAAGCAAATTTGGGAAGACAACAGAATTTCCGGACAAAGTAGCTAATTGTTGTGACGGTTGTATAGATATAACATTGTGTGTTGTAGAGGAAAAAAAGAATCTATACCTAGGGATGGCAATGGACTGTATTTGGATCGAATCTGGCTAGATCTAGATCTAGATCTGGATTTTTTGCTTAAATTCAGATCTGGTCCAGATTCATTGGGTCCAAAATGAGATCCAGGCCTATATTCATTTGATCCACATGGTCCATGGTCTAGACTCGGATCCATATATTTTCTCTTCTAACATAAATCTTATATTAACTAAAATTCACAATAATATAACTGTCAATAATAATAATAATAATAATAATAATAATAATAATAATAATAATTTAAATACACAATAATATCATAATAATTATCTAGAGTTCCTGCAATCGTTAAAAATAAATCATTAAACTGAAGATGTCATCAAACAAACAATTAAGAACTACATAGATGTATTTATTCTATGTGACATAAATCTCTAAAAGCTATACATAAGGAGAAAACAAAAGATTTGCTTCTCCATATACTTTATATTGCAAATATATTGCCAGAACTATTTTAGCTAACACTAATAATTTCCAATCAATCACATCTTTGGAAATAAATGAAGAAAATAAATTACATATTTAATCTTGATTAAATCATATATAAATGAATAAAATAAAATAAAAATCCTCAAAATTTGTATCTTTTTGGATGAAAAGCTTTACAACCCCACAACCAGGAGAGAAAAAATTGAGAACAACCAATCTATCACCAACATTCCTCAAATACTCCACCAATTCTTGAGCTGATTCGATCTCAACCATGTTTGATTGGTTGCATGGATGATTTCTCCTACCATTTCTGAGTTTTTCCAAATGAAATTATGCCTTGTGCCCTCATAATCATATAGAATCAATATTAGATATATAAAATCAAATTGTATCATAAAAGATGAATGAAAACTACAAACAGTATCACTCACACAAACAGGGTCCAAATTTGAGGATTTTTTGTTGCTCCAACTATTGAAACCTTTATGATCTGGGAAATCAAGAGTGTGTTGTCCCAAATTTTTGATTAAATTAGTCGAAATAAAACCGAGAGGTGGGGAGCAGATTTTTGAAAGAAGTTATGTCGAAGTAAAATGGGGAGACGGGGAGCAGATGTTTGGAATTGGAAGAAGATCAAGAAACAAAATTACTAGAATTAGATTTTGGGGTTAACTAATATTTAATTAAAATAAAAAAATATTATATTGAACCGGGTCTGCGGGCCGGATCTGGGCCGATTTGGATCTCAAAAATTAAAACTCAGATCTGGATCCGAGATTTCAGAGTAGGATCTGATACGAACTTAGTCGGTCCGATACACAAACGGAAGGCTTCTCTTGAAACGATGGAATATCCCAAAATCTCTAAATCTAATCCAAGGAATGATATAAGATAGATTGACTCCCTATACCCCAAAGTGGTATTGATTTAGCAACTCGGAGACGATGAATGACACACAAACGAGGGATGGATGACTCGTCGATTCGTCGATAATTGAATTACTTGGCAAATTTCAAGAAATTCGAAGAGCTCTTAAAGAGAGAATAAAACTCACATATATTGAAAATCAAAAAACTGAATATTTTCATGAGTTTACAAGCTATATAGGCTGAAAATTGAACTCTAATCCTTATCAAAGAAGGAAACTAATTAAAAGAAGAGACCTAAATAAACTAGGAAACTAATAATCTAATATCTATTCTAATGGGCTGCGAAAATATACATAAAAACGTGGCCCACATATGCCACAAAATAAAGTACAAAAAGTCTTCAAAAATCAAGCACATTCGTACATAATAACATTCACGAAACTTGGGCCTTCAGTCCATCTCCAATTGACTTCTTCATTAACTCTTAAGCCCAAACTTCTTGATCTAAGACCAGCAACTTTTCCTTGAACTGCTTTGCTCGAGCCCTTGTAGTTGGTCCACTGGGAACACGAACCGGGTCAGGAATCAACGAACCTTGGGCTGCATCAGGATCCAAATCTGGTCCAAAACAGTCGGGTCCAAATTTTTTATACTAGATCCTGAAAAATGGATCTGGACCACTGGATCTTGACTGCGTCTAAGATCCATTGCCATCCCTATCTATACCTGATAGAGTCAAATTGAAACTTTAAAACAATCTTACTTTATCTGATGTGGATAAAAAATGAATAAGGAACTATTTGAGATTATTGGATGAACGTGGTTAAAATAGGCTTGCAAAACAAAGCCCATATGAGGTTCTCCATGGAGAGACTCCGACGCCCAAATTAAAATATGTAAGAGATGCTTTTATTTATGTTGTGTTAAGGATTTTCAAGTGTGCACGATACTGTAATTATGTTGAGTATTTATAGGGATATAGTAAGTGAGAATATTGGGATCATGGCATTGTGTGTAAGATGATGCTCCACGATTCCCGAAAGATAGGCAACTTGGGGATCACAATGGTTATACAAGGGCTCTGTTTATGAACGAAAGTCCCCAGGTTGAGGAGGGCTCTAATAGAGAGTCCTCTGAAATGTCAACGTTCTAATAGAAAATCCTCTTGAAAAGGCTATGACAGAAAGTCATCTTAAGGTTAGGGTTCTGATAGAGAGTCATCTGGAAGGTTATGACTAGAGCGGCAAATGAGCCCGGCCGAAAAGCCCGCCTCGGTACCGGGTTTGGGCAGTTTGGGCTTCAAAATTAAAGGCTGAAAAAACCGGGCCTAAAAGCCCACAGAAAAAACCACGGCCCACAAGACTTTGGGCCAAAAAGCACGGGTTTTGGGCTAAAAAGCCCGCTCGATTTTTATTAAATATATATATTTATAATATTATTTAATATACATATCTATATTTTTAATAATATTAATTATATTTTATATAATTATTTATTTTTATAGTAACAATTTTCTTACTAATTCACATATTGGTCGAAAAATAAATTACGGAAAAATAATAACCTCATAAATCATTCAAAATAATTCCTAAGAGAAATGATCTCAAAAATATATCTGATGATGATTAATGATCTTATAGTATGTAAAATCTATTTTGAATCATTGATCTTAAATATATCTGATATAATTAATTTATTTTATTCTATTATTTTATGAGTATAAGTCGGATTGACGTTTAATAATATCATTTATCTTTGATTTGTAATTACTAATTTTTCTCCATAAATTAAAGAATTAAAATCATCTTGCATTCAATATCATCGCATGAATACATAAATAGGTCGAGATATACAAGAAGACTATCATAAGAATAAGTAAGCTCAAAATATTCTCATCTCGATTCTTTATTAAAGCTAAGGAGTTATGAGATCTTAATTAAATAATTATATTTTAATTTAAAATATTAATTTTATATATTAAAAATTAAAAAATTATCTAAAAAAAGCCCGCCCGGGGTTGGTTTGGGCTTCATAATTTTAGGCCCGAAAAATTTTGGGCCCGGCCCGATCCGAAAAATTTAAAAGCCCGACAAGTTTCAGGGTCGGGTCGAACCGACTCCGCTACTTTGCCACCTCTAGTTATGACTATGATAAAGAGTCCTAGTTTATAGGGGGCCTCTAATTACATATTTAGTCCCTATCAATACCTATTATGATTGAGCCTTTTTATAAAATTTGATTTACTATTATGTTCCTATTATATATTTAATTTAAAGACAATAGGGTAATATGATATATTAATATATATTTATCTATTTATCTTAAAATATTATAAGAGTGTGTATTCTTATAAATTCTAATTAAATATATAATATAATTATTTTAATCTTTAAAAATTATTTAGTAAATTAATAAGATAAAATATTTTTGTATCTATTTTTTCAAATTCTGATAAAAGTTCCCTACTTTTATTATATTTTAATCTATTTAAATCTAATACTTTTACGTACGTGGCATGTATAGTATAGTCTTACTAGTAAATATAAATACATGTTGCGAAATTGCATTTACTTTTGCTGTAGTAATATATTCTGTCGTCTGAGGGTGGGTCGTTCCACTTCAGTTTTTCCTTTACATGTTCATGTTACATTTCATATTATACTTCGCAAATACATGTTGTGTACATCAAAAATATTGACCAACTTTAATATAGCATGCATTCAATACACATAGGTACACTGAAAACTTTGAGTTCATTGCGGAGAGAAAATTGTATCCAACTAGTAATACTAAAATATGTAATATCAGAATGTGACATAAAATCTTGCGACGACTGATTCCACGTGTAATCAATCAGTTATAAAGAAGTGAAATTAAGGAAACCTAACATCTATTAATCAAAGTCATATAGACATAGCAGAGCTATGTAGAGTATAGGGTGGTGTTAATCCAATCGCGAGCAGAGATCAAGATTCAAAGAACACAGCCCAATTGTAAAAACACAAAACACAATTGACACCAGATTTTACGTGGTTCGATTCGAAATGAATCTACGTCCACGGAGGTTAACCGAGAATATTACTAAGCTCAAAGAGAAGAAAAATGACAATAGATTTACGGGCAAGAACACCCAGTTCTCTCTCCCTATCCGCTAATATCTCTCTCTATCTATCTTCTCATACGCAAATGAATGAAAAGCAGAAGAATAGAAAAACAACGACAAAACAACTTAAAGTCCAGCTGCAAAACAAATCCTCACGGTTGAATCTAAAGGCCGAGATTAAATCCCATTTAATCCTTATTTGCATTAAGGTCCTTCAACTCGCAAATATTCATTCCAAACCCTTTAGCAAGCAAGTATTCATGCGGTTTACATACTCACAATTCTCCACCTTGAACAAATGAACATCTTGAAACCGACTTCCTCCAAACGGCCCCACTACAGGCTTCTATTCTTCTCTCGATGCTCAGCAGTTAATCAACCTCAAACAATGCCTAAATTTAGATGTTGGCGGTGCTTTGGTTAACATGTCTGCCGCATTCTCCTCAAGAGCTACCTTCTCAACTTTGATAACACCCTTGTTGACAATATCTCTTACAAAATGAAGTCTAACATCTATATGCTTACTTTTTCGTGAAAACTTGATGTTTCACCAAATGAATGGCACTTTGTCGTCACACTTAATTGTATATGAACTACTTCACGTCAAATTCGCCAAAATTCCCTTTAGCCACATTGATTCTTTCATCTTACGTAAGTGCCATGTACTCGGCCTCCGTTGTAGATAATGCTACAACAGCATTGTAATCTTGATTTCCAACTCACATTTGCTCCATAAAGCGTGAAGACATATCCCGATTGAGATTTTCTTGAATCTACGTTAGCGACATAATCCGAATCAACATAGCGAGCAAAGCATCTCCACCTCCATCTTCAACTCTCTCAAACAATATCCCACGACCGGTAGATTTTAAATATCTCAAAATCCACTTCAATCGACCAATGTTCTCTTCCGGGTTGACCATGAATCTGCTCGTTAAACTTATAGCATGAGCTATGTCCGGCCTTGTACATATCATAGTGTACATGATACTACCAACAATGTTGGCATAAGGAATCTTAGACATAAATCTCTTATCATCTTGGTTTGGGTTTACGAAACCGATAACTCAATCGCCGCTTGCCGAGGTATCTTTACTCCTTTAGACTCACTCATATTGAATTTATTTATTATCTTACGTATGTAATCATGTTGTACCAACCGAGCTGACCATTTCTCTCGATCCTTATAAGATCCATTCCGAGAATTCTTCTTGCTTGACAAGATCCTTCATCTCAAACTTAGCCCTCAAATCGCCTTTAACTGTTTATCTCATCCATGCTCTTGCTGGCCACAAGCATATCATCCACATACAAGAGTAGATAAGTAACTTCACCATATTTGTTTTTCTTCAAATATCGTGACTATCGTATTTCGACACTGGTGAATCCGATACTAAGCATATACTCATCAAATTTTAAGTACCATTGCCTAGAGCTTTGCTTCAAACCATAAAGAGACTTCTTCAAGAGACAAACCTTCCTTCATCTCACAGTAATACAAAACCTTCGGTTGAACCATATATATGCTTTCTCGTAAATCTCCATGTAAGAATGCGTCTTGACGTCTAACTGTTGTAACTCCATATCTTGTTGTACCACCGGTGCCAAAAGAATCCTTATAGAGCTATGTTTTACCACGGGGAAAACCTCGTTGAAGTCTATCCTTCTCTTTGTGTAAACCCTCTAGCGACAAGCCCGGCCTCAGATTTACACTCCATCCACCTCAAGTTTCTTCTTGAATATCCACTTACAACTCACACACTTTTGATTTCGTGGTTTCTTTACCAAAATCCAAGTGCAATTTTCTCCAATGAATCCACTCTTCTCTCATGGCTAGCATCCATTTATCCTTTTCCTTGTTGTTGATTGCTTGACAGTAGTTTCTCGGCTCATTGTAATCTATCTCCTCGACCATCGACAAAGCATATGATATTAAGTCTGCGTGGCCATATCTATCGGGTGGTCGAATAGACCTTGAGTTCTATCTCGGCAAGCAAGTAGTCGCCACCATCTTCTTCATTATGTTCGATGTATCCACATCGTCATCATTTCATATCGAAGAGTATCCTGTCTTTTATCGAGGCGCTTTCGGCTCCACCGGATTTGAGGTGTATCAACAGTCTTTTCATTTGTGCTTTTATGGTTTAGATATGGCATCTTATCTTGGCAAAAACCACATCCTGCTCACGATTACCTTTTGCGATCCGTGCTCGATACACCATAATTTGTACCCTTTTACTCCATTTGGATACCCTAAGAAAACACACCTCAATGCCACGGGTTTGACTTATCTTGTCTTATATGAGCATAAGCTAAACATCCGAACACCTTGAGATAGCGTGATGCGATACTCTACCCTTCCACGTCTCGTCGAGTCTTGAACCCAATCGCAGAGGATGGACACTTGTTGATCAAATGACACGCAGTATTTGTGCCTCACCTTTAGAACTTTGGCGACAAACCACTTCCAACTAGCATGGCTCTAACTCTTTCAAGAATGCTACGATTCATTCTCTCAATCACCCCATTTTGTTGTGGGTTTCTTTGGAACCGTTCTATGTCTTTTAATACCCTTCTCTGCTGAATTTACGAAAATCATCGACAAGAACTCCAACCCATTATTCGTTCTCAAACACTTCAACTTGAGCTCCTTTTCATCAATACTTCATTATACCAATCAATGAATTTCGAAAACATCGACTTACTTTTCAATATGTAAATCCACAATTTTCTTGAGTAGTTATCTACCAAAGATAAGAAAATCGCCTCCATTCATCGTCTCATGTCTAGCGGTCCCAGAGATCACTTGTGTACATAGTCTAGTGGTGAATCAAATTATCTTACTTCTCCCATATGGCAATTTTGTGCTCTTTCCCGAATGCACTCTTCAGGAATCAATCTTGAAGCTCCTTATGTTCTTCAAAATACCTTGTTTAAGTAATTCATTCAGGCCCTTTTCCCCAACATGGCCTAACCTTGCATGCCATAGATGTGATTCATCCACTATATTCACTCACGATTCTCCCGAACAACCTTAGCATCAAGATAATATAGCTATTCTTCCTAACACCTTCCATGACAAGTAACATAGTTCTTGACACAGATAACTTTCCATTTGCGAATGGAAAGAATAACCTTTGATTCCAACATACCTAATGATATAAGATTTCTTTTAAGGTCGGGAATATATCTCACATCTGCGAATCACGATGGCTCCATCATGCATCCTCGACTTGATGTTTCGGTCCCTTGACTTGGCAAATTTGATCATTCCCAAGCAACACCGATCCATCTTACGCAAGTTGTAATTCAAGAAACCAACTCTGTGTGGGCACATATGGAATGTACACTTTGAATCTAGAATCCAGTCTTCACCAACGTGATAGTTTACCACATTAAGCATCTCGGCAAGTTCAAGATGCTCGGCAACCTCCATGATATCTTGTTGTTGACCTTTTGTGCTGCTTCCTTTTCGAGAATAACGATCCTTCTTCAAATGGCGGTTTCTTGCAATGGTGGCATTTTTGTCTCCTTTTCATCATTTCTTTTCCTTATTCGAGAAAACTTTGATTCCGCGTTCGGTTTCTTGAACTTCTTCTTGAATTTGCCCTTCACGTTCGGACCTCTGCGCAGAATCATGCTTACTTTTCGATGCCTTTTGGAGCTCTTTTGCCTTCAATGCCGATTGAACCTCGTCCCTTGTTATAGTGGCTTCTCTTCCATAGAGCATAGCATCCTTAAGATGCTCGAAAGATCTCGGCAAGCCGTTGAGGAGAATGATCGCTCATCTTCATCCTCAATCTCCACCTCAATGTTTTCCAAATCATCTAGATTTTATTGAAATCATCTAGTTGGTGCGAGATCTCCTTCTCTCTATAATCTTGAAAGAGTATAATCTACGTTTGATGTCAGACGACTTGCAGAGATTTACGCATATAGAGATCTTCTAATTTTTCCAGACATCCGCAAATGTTTCTCCTTTGCAACTTCCCTCAATACTCTATCGCCCAAACAGAGAATTATGGTGCTATGCGCCTTCTCCAACATCTCGGCCCTTTCTCCTTGTCCTCGCTCGCTTTCGCTAGCTTTTACGGATTAAGAGCATCGATAAACCTTGTTGCGTCGTAATCGCCTTCATCTTTATCCGCCACGCATCGAAATCATTTTTCGGTGAATTTCTCGGTTTCAGATTTTGTAAATCGCCATCACGTTCGATCTTATTCACTCCGCGCGATACTCTTCGATTCCCCGCAGGCGCCAAATGTTAATCAATCGCGGCGAGAGATCAAGATTCAAAGAACACGACCCAATTGTAAAACACAAAACACAATTGACACAGATTTTACGTGGTTCGATTCGAAATGAATCACGTCCACGGAGGTTAACCGAGAATATTACTAAGCTCAAAGAGAAGAAAATGACAACAGTTTCGGGCAAGAACACTCAGGTTCTTCTCTCCCTATCCGCTAATATCTCTCTATCTATCTTCTCATACGCAAATGAATGAAAATGGAAGAATAGAAAAACAACAACAAAACAAGCAACTTAAAGTCCAACCAAAACAAATCCTCACGGTTGAATCTAAAGGTGAGATTAAATCCCATTTAATCCTTATTTGCATTAAGGTCCTTCAACTCGCAAATATTCATTCCAAACCCTTTAGCAAGCAAGTATTCATGCAATTTACATACTCACAGGTGGGCTAACCCAAACTTATTTTTTATTTTTATTTTTAGTGGTAATAATTGTTTTCACCGGCGTTAGCCTATCCCGAAAAATTATGATACAGGATGAGAGCAAGACAACGCGAGTTCTTTTGTTAAAGAGAGAAATATATTAAATATGTGGGTTCTCCATGTCAATTAGATCCAACTTTTAAAGTGGGAAGAGAAAAGGTGTGGAATCATGATTTGACTTTTAGAGTAAACAAGAAGTTAATTGCACTTTATAAATAATATAAACCAACATACAAGTATCTCTAAAACATAAGTAGATAGCACATAGATTTTTATTTTTTTAATAAGTATGAAATTTGACTCAACTAATTAACAAGAATTAAATACGTGACACTAAAATATAGACTTTTCATAAGTAATGAAATTTGATTTAACTAGAATATGAAATTCCATAAAATCTTAAAGGTCTCATATTTGATTAGGAGCGGGAATAATAGATAGAGTCTCAATAGCTATTTTAAATTCTAAGGATAGGTAACCGTTAGAATTTTTTAGAAAAATTCTTTAGCCACCATACCACTAAAATGATTTTGTCGTGTAAAAATTCTAATTATAAGAAAATTCAATTCTCGAACTCGAAGAAAACTCAAATTTGGAATTTTCGAAGTAACAAAGAGATGAAGAACCAAAGAACACAGTTCAACACCCCTTGACAAAATTTCTGAATCCGCCCCTAGACATAGAAGAAGAAGTACTGTTATATATGCAAATGCGAAGATGATAATACTAAGCAATCAGAAATTAAGGTCTCGTTGAGAAATTATTTAAGCATCTAACAGCACATGATGGAATGTTTAACGGTCTATAACATTGTACCCTACAAACAGTGGCGGAGCCAGGAAAGTTTAATTGGGGGTCAATTATTTATAATTTTAAAAGATAATAAAAGATAATTTTAAAAATAATTAAATAATAATAATAATTTAAATAATAGCATAATATTATTTGAATATAGGTAATTGTTTATATTAAATTTCTTTTTCATTATGTTCTAATATCTTGCAAAAATAAAATAATAAGATCAACTTATAAATAACTAAACAACCAATGAATAATATCTACAAAAATTAAAATAATTAGAAAATTATAAATATTAATATTGTAAATAGTATTATCTTACAAAACTCAAATCTTGATTTTCTTGTACCCATTACAAATATTAGAGCCGGCAAAATTGGCCCGGCCCGATGGGCCGGCCCGAGGTACCCGAAATTGGGGGTTGGATTGGGCTTGTAAAAATAGTGGCTCGAAAAAAATAGGGCCTAAAAAGCTCACCATATAGCCATCAGACTAAACAGACTAAAAAGCCGGGTTTCTGACTGCCAAAAGTCGGCCCACACATTTAAATTTTTTATATTTTATATTAGTAGTAAATACGAAATAGTAAATATAGAAAATAAAATTGATGTTAGTAGACATAATTTATCTTATTTATTTTGAAATTGATGTTAGTAGACTTAATTTATTTATTGTTATCATATTTTTTTAAATTAAAATAATATTTTAGTAAATTAAATATTGGGGGTTTGGCGGTGGTCTGATGACCCAGATGGGGTGGGTCAGCTAACATATTTTTGGCCCGATAGCATTTCGAGCCAGGCCAGCCCGACCCAGTAAAAACAACAAGCCCGATGGATCGGGCCAGCCCGACCCAGTAAAAACAACAAGCCCGATGGGCCGGGCCGGCCCGACCCGCCCCTTTTGCCAGCTCTAACAAATATACAATAAAATTTAGAATTAACTCACATATATAGCTAATTAAAATAAATTTAAATAAATAATACCTAGAACTATTATAATAAATTCATCATAATATTTTTAGAAATTGAATTGATTTTATTAATTTATCTATACAACTTTATTATTTACATATATATTTTATTTTATCAACATAAAATAAATTATAGAAAAAATGAAAAGAAAAGAAAGTGAACAAAGTGGAGAAAAAAAAAAGAAAACAAAGAACAAAAATGTAGGAAAAAAGGAGAAAAATAATAAAAAGATAAGACTTAGAAGGGATTCGAACACTGGGCAATGGAATGAGAGACAAAGATTAAACCAACTACATTACTATGAATTGTTTAATATTGTATGGGTATATATAGTATTAATAATTTGAAAAATTATTGGGGGTCCCAAGAACCCCCAGACCCCAATCTAGATCCGTCACTGCCTACAAATATAAAGGTAGTATTTATGTCTCAACTGCATGCGTTTATGAAACATTTCCCCCTCAACTTAAATGGAATCCAAGTTTTTGATCGATGCACCATAAGAGTTTTTGCTTGCAGCTCTTTGGTATTATTTTCTCCATTCCCATTGTTTCTTATCATTCTCTATTTTTAGAAATTCGAGAAAGATGGGGAAGAATTTTGGAAGTAATGGTGGGATGTTTATTATGATGTTGTTGTTAGGTTTGCTCATTGCCGATGGACGGAAGCTCGAGAAAGAAACGTGTGGTTGTTGGAAGTTAATGGGTTGTGAGTGGGAATTGCTAGTAATGAGGTTCATAGTCTTTGGCCTTTCATTTCCAACTCTTGATGTTAAGAGTTAATGGAATATTGATGTTTGTCATCAATTGTGACCTTAGAACATCCCTTTTGAGTCTATATATAGTGCATCATTCTAGAGTTAGAAGCATAAGCAAAACATTCTATTCTCTAGCAAAAGCAAAGCATTCTACTTGCATTCTTAGCTCATAGTTCTTAGTTTTCGAGTTCGGTTCTCGTTTCCGTCCGATTCGCGGGGCTCGACTTGTTTGTGGTGCTACTACGATCGAGGCGAAAGTCGTTACCTTTGGGGACGAGCCGCCAATCGTGAGCACTACCGAGGCGTTTCTCGTCTTGCGGGCAGAAGTTCAACTTCGGGCGACTTATTGATAAGTTCTTGTTATCTTCGACATCTCATTTGTAATAGTTATTATTAATCATTTCATTGTAATTTTGCACGATATTGTAACCATATTCAACTACAGTGGTGGGATCGGAAAAGGAGGAGGGTTTGGTGGTTGATATGGCAAATGAGGTGGGTGCGGTGGTGGTAGTGGCAGTGGATTTGGGGTTGGCAACGGAGGAGGATTTGGTGGAGGTGCCGGTGGAGGATTTGGTGGGGGTGCTGGTGCTGGCAACGGAGGAGGCGTCGGTGCAGGTCGGTGCAGGTATGGTGGCGGTCTTGGGCGAGTCTTGGAGAAGGGAGTGATGGCGGTTTTGGAGGGGTGTTAGGTGGAGGAGGCGGTGGAGGTTTTAGACCTTTTGGCGGGCAAAATTAGTTCAATTTGCATTGTGATTATAAAATAACGTTCAACTATATATATATATAGTTGAGTGTACGTCGGTACGTGCATGCATGGCACGGTCTTTTCTATTGGTATAAGCTGTAATTATGTTTTCTTAAATCAATTAATGGTACGAATACTCATATATATATATAGAGAGAGAGAGAGAGTTTGGTTCAAATAAGAACCAAACTTATCATAAAAACATAGAACCAATATGGATGGTTGATTTCAAGGATATAAACGGTTGTGATTGTATTAACATACAGGTTGTGTCGGTTAATATTAATGTTGTAAATAATAATTAAGTAATGTAAAGGTTAATAAAGTAATATTAGCACACGGTTGTAACTGATTGCCCGTTTTTGGTTGCTTAATTCATGGATATATTGTTGTAGTAATTACAGCATTAATAGGATAATGAATATTTTATATATGGCGTCCAAAATCTCCACAGCTTTGATTGCCTTATTTGATTTAGATGTATATTATATTCATCAACTATCACTCTACTTCAATATATTATGCAAATTATAGAAAACATTGATTAATGATGCACATTCCAGTAGATGGTTGGTTTTATTTTTTCGAAATCAATATGGATGGTTGATTTCAAGGATATAAACGGTTGTGATTGTATTAACATATAGGTTGTGTCGGTTAATATTAATGCTGTAAATACTAATTAAGTAATGTAAAGGTTAATAAAGTAATATTAGCACAGTTTGTAATCGATTGCCGTTTTGGTTGCTTAATTCATGGATATATTCTTTGTAGTAATTACAGCATTAATAGGATAATGAATATTTTATATATGGCGTCCAAAATCTCCACAGCTTTGATTGCCTTATTTGATTTAGATGTATATTATATTCATCAACTATCACTCTACTTCAATATATTATGCAAATTATAGAAAACATTGATTAATGATGCACATTCCAGTAGATGGTTGGTTTTATTTTTTCAAAATCAATATGTTTTATTTTATGTATTTTATTCGTAATTTATGTAGGTGATATTCAGTATGTATAAAATCATATTCACTATCATAACCGTTTTTTGTTCCGTAATTCATGGGTTATGGTAGCTATAATGGTGGCATTATTCGGACGATGAAGATTTTATGCATTTCATGCCAAATCTGCACTTATTTGTTTGGATTATTGTGTGTATACGTTTATTATATTCACCAACTCCAACATTTTATGCAAATTATTCAAAACATTGATTAAATGATGGATATTCCAGCAGATGGTTTGTCATGTTTTTTCTAGTTATGATTTAAATGTTGTATGTGCATAATACTCCATTTATGTTCTTATTATTCAGTATGATTGAGCTAATATTCATATTCGTACCACTTTTTGTTGCGTAATTCATGGTTTATGGAAGTTACAATTTATAGCATTGTGTGCGAAATATCCTCCGATTCATTTATCAGATGATGAAGATTTCTTCATTGTATGCGTAATTCATTTATCAGAGCTTGAAGATTTTCTTCATTGCATGCGAAATATCCTCTCATTTTACTGGCTTATTTTGTTTAGATATGTATTATATTCATCAACTCCAACATAAATTATACATTTTACGGAAATTATTCCAAACATTGATTAATGATGGATATTCCAGTAGATGGTTGGTCATTTTTTTTTCGAATTTGATTTGAAAATATGTATGTGCTTAATTCGTCTTATATGTATTTAATATTCAGTATACATATAGTCATATTCATTTTGTTTTTATATTCAACAGATGAATTGCATTTTTATTTTTTCGCGATATAGTATGACACATTGGCTTCGTATTAATGTACATCATATTCATGATTTATTATGATACATTCATTTCGTATATGTGTATCACATTCATTTTAACCTTTAGTTTGTATTGTTCTTTTTTGAATCAGTCGTAGGGGACGTAGCTGTTGAGTATGGTGTTGTATGTATCCCAGAATGCGATGATTATTTGAGACCAAGAATAGGCACTTCTTTTAGTACTATTGAGGAAGCAGATGTTAGGACATTAGTGTAATGAACAACATCTTTACATCCACCTGAAATATCCTGGATCATGACAACATATAAATTTTAATATGATTATCAAATCATATTATTCATTTTAATATCAATATTGATGCATTTAACAATTATATTATTGACTAAATCAAATCATATTATGTTCACATATTATAGCAAAGTATGCACAAATTATTTTCAAATATTATATTCAAATATTCATTAAGTTTTCATAAGGATTCATTAATATTACGAATATATTCACAATTTTTTTTTTGCAGAATCCCATCATAAGCAAAAGTATAACTCCAACTTATTCACATTTATGTATACAACATACCAAGAAATGCACATATCATTTATAAATGCACACATTATATTAGCATACCACATATCATTTATAAATGCACACATTATATTAGAGTACCCACATATCATTCATTTCAATATCCTTATTGATGCATTTGAACAATGATATTATTAACTAAACCATATCATATGTATGTTCGCAGATTATATTAGCGTACCCACAAATTATGTTTACATATTATATTCAAATATTCATTTAGTATAACCAATGAATTCATTCATATTACTATGATATTAAAAAAAATGAATAGTTTCAGACATAAGCAAAACAACAGACCAGCCAAATATTTACAAACTTACTCACATTTATGTATACACCACACCAAGCCATGCACATCTCATTTCCGGTAATAACAGACGAGCCAAAAAAAAAAACTTGCTCTTATTCCAGTGTTCATTTGGAAGCTGAAACGAGTGAGAGAAAGTGCAATAATCAGTATTAAATGTTGGCATATCAAGCGTGTGAGAGAAAGAAGCAGAATGGTATGTAATCTCTTGATTATCGGGATTCATTTTCAGTGATTTTGAAATTTACTTTTTTACCCTTCACGTTTATTGTATGGGGCTGTATTTACACACTATCAAGAGAAATCAATGGTATGCTGTTGTACCGTAGATATGAGACAAATCAATGGCTATCATTAGTTCTAAGTTTTTACACTAAGAGTAGTTCTTAAGATAATCTCTCCCTATATATATATATATATATGTGGGGGAAGTGTCTTTCATGGCGCTTCATACGCGTGTGTTATTAGTACAGATGTTGTTCACGTTAAAGAACAATCGAATTAATTTAAATTAACTTGGTACCTTTATCACATTATTGACTCGTCATTTTTGGCACGAGATTCTTCGTGTTTACTATATTTTATCTCTTCAGGATATACTTTGAAAAGTAACGTTATTAATGTATTTGAATAGTCTTATTGTAATACTAATATCCTTAAGTTCTACCTCTTACATCCCATTTAAAATGATTCTTTTCTTTTTATCACTGTTATTTAGGAGAAATATATAAAGTGGTTTAAGTAATAAAATAGATAGGACCCACATCTTTTAAAAATATAATCATTCCTTAAAAAAACAGGTCAACTTATATAGGACAATCCGAAAATAAATACATATCATCTTGGATGGTAGGAAGGGAGTACAATATTTTATATGTGTATAAGGTTATGGATAAACTTAATACTTGAAGTGAAAAAAAAATTGAAAGAAAGAAGATTTCTTGTCGTTGAATTTCTAAATGCATGGTGTGAGCTACAATTAATATATATATATATATATATATATATATATATATATATATATATATATATATATATGGTTGGGTTTAGTAGTACCGGTCCCCAGATAGTATGTAGTACTCAATCTAGACCACACATTTGAACACGTGGACGCACCAAAATTTGACACGTGGCGACCCATTTTCGCTCGGGGCAAAATGGGAGCACCCAACGGGCGCCTGGGTGCCGTCCGTACTGGGTAGGGAGTCCATGACGTTGGGGTCTCGTGTAGCCGAGTTTGGGAGAGGCACAACAAAACACGAGATAATGCATACAAAATAACATAACAATGCATTTAAATGAATATAAAGCGCATCGCGCCCAACGTATTTGGGTGAGAAACAATGTTGGGTAGGGATCTTGGGTGGGCTCCAACGTTGGGTAGGGGCGTTGGGTGCCTTGCCATTGGTAGGAGCCGGGTTTGGGAAGAGCCACAACAAAACACAAAAAATGCATATGAAATAACATAACACTGCATTCACTTGAACATAAAAACGCATCGCGCCCAACCGGCGCTGGGTGAGAGCAAGCGAGCGTTGGAGTGTGTTTTCAGCATGCATTAAATTCGAAACTCATATGCATTTTTGTGTTCAAGTGAATGCATTTTTGTGTTGATTTAAATGCATAGTTGAGTTCAACTCTATGCATGCTTTGTTTTCGAAATCACATAACAAATCAAATTACTAATATACCCTTACTACCACAATTTATCGTGTAAAACTTTTAGAAATCAGGCCCGAATCTCAACCACACGATTAATAGGATGGATGGATGAGATTGAGTACTACATACTATCTGGGGCTCGGGTACTATTTGATCTCTCCTCTCTCTCTATATATATATTAATTAATTTTAATTAGAATTTATTAATTTTAAATTAAATTCTATTTATCTTTTAGTTAGAGTTTGTTGATTTTAATTACGATCTATTAATTCTAAATTAGAGTTTATCAATACAAGAAGGATGAAAGTGTAATCTAAGTGAAAAAAAAGCCAACTTCCTAACAAACTTTAACCGCCTGAAATACCTATTAATTGCTGCGTACACCTTTGCTTGCATTCGGTACAACCCCGGCCACCACTAGATCATCTCCTTCATGCATCTAGCTAGTAGCAAAAACATGAGATTTAATTCGAGAATGTGATAGAAACTCTCATGCATTACGACTAATACCATGTAATCAATGAGATAAAGAAATGTAATTAAGGAAACGTAACGTATTATTCAAGGTACTTAGGCAAAGTCAGAGTGAGATGTCGTGCAAAATGCGATAATGTCAATATTGGGGAATGAGAAATTGACAATTTTTGTCACTCTGGGATGACATATTGGTTGAGTGTATTTTTCAAAGCTCAAAGGTTATTGGTTTGAATCCTATTAAAAGCCTCTATAAATATGTCAGATATTGTACTGAAATATGAGTTTATCTTGTGCACACAGAAAACAATGGTCATGGGTTCCATGAACTCAAAAAAATGACAATCTATGACATTTTACCCTAAAATTTAAAGGCGGTGTTTATGTCTCAACTGCATGCATTTATGAACATTTCCCCCTTATGTCTATAAATAGAATCGAAAGTTTTGATCAAGAATCACAGCAATATTTGCTAGAAGCTCTTCGATTTTTCTCCATAATTTGATAAAAGATGGGGAAGAATTTTGGAAATGGTTTGGTGTTTGTTATGATCTTGTTGTTCGTGCTGCAGATTGCGGATGGCAGGAAGCTCGAGAAAGATCAGTTAGGTGGAGGTGGTGGAGTTGGCGGCGGCGAAGGGTCTGGTGGAGGTGGAGGTGGTGGTACTAATGGCAGCGGATTTGGAAGTGGCAGCGGATCTGGTAGTGGTAATGGTGGAGGTGACAATGGTGGTAGTGGCGGTGGAGGTGGCGGTGGCGAAGGGTCGGGTGGAGGTGGCGGTGGTGGTACTAATGGCAGCGGATTTGGAAGTGGCAGCGGATCTGGAGGTGGCAGCGGATTTGGTAGTGGTAGTGGTAGAGGTGACAATGGCAGTGGATCTGGAGGTGGAGGTGGCGGTGGCCATAGGCGGATCTAGGGGGTAGCTCCAGGGCTCCACCTAGTGCAATCCCCAAACTTTTTTCATTTATGTATTATATTAAGCAATTCAAAATTAGCGAGTCCAAAATAATTAAAATTAAAACAAAATTGTTATTGTTGAATTTTCTTATATTTTTGACCCATGAGAAAAGCCCATAAGAAGGTTGTAAGAATGAAAATGGTCAACCACCATTTTTGAAGGGAGAAATTGAAGTAGCCAAAACAGAAAAATTCGTAACCTTTTTTTCCCTTTCGGATTTTCAGTGCGCAGCTTCAGAAAAATTCCGTTTTCTGGGGATTGAACCGTTAGATCACTGTGATTTTTGGACAGAAGCTTCACAGCATCTGGGCCAACGTTTAGGACGGTGGAGATCGGATTTTGAGTTTCGAAGGTCGGGTTTTGTCGATCTGAATAGAGGAGAATTTCTGGTAATATTTTTCTTGATCTTTGCTCGATTTTGATTCCATACATCTTGATGTGCTTATTTTCGAGTGTATGATATTTTGTATGCCTCTAATATAATTTAGAGAATATTGTGTACTGTTCCATTGTTGATTATAGTGGATTTAAACGACTCTATTAGTCCCGTGGTTTTTTCCTCTATTTCCTTTTAAGAGGTTTTCCACGCTAAAATTTTGTGTCTCCTTATTGTTGTGTGCCTACTATTTTGAACGCGTATATTGATGCTTTTGGAATACCCTATTTGTCTGGATCCTCAAAGGTTAATACGAGTCGAGAAAATTAGCCAAACAAATGTGTCACATTCTTCCTCAACGCTGCATCTGCTCAAGTGTTTGTTGATATTGTTCTCTGCCCATTCGAAGCTGTCAAAGTTCAATCGCAGCCAAATTTTGCCAGTGCTTTGGTTGATGGATTTCCTAAAGTTTACGTTAAAGAAGGGTTTATATTGAAAGAAATTTTATTAAAAATATAAATATAAACTCAATTATTGATGGATTTTGTATATTGAAATCTCGCAAGACAACTTATGAAAATACAGAATTATTTTAGCATTTATGATATTTGACACTCCGAAGTATTTATTTTCAGCCCACCCCATCATCATTTACGGATCATACAGCGGTGGCGGAGTCGGTGGTGGTGGCGGAGGTGGTACTAATGGCAGCGGATTCGGAAGTGGCAGCGGATCTGGAAGTGGCAGCGGATCTGGTAGTGGTAGTGGTGGAGTCATCAGTGGATATGAGTAGGGGTGAGATTCGGGTCGGTTTCGGTTAACCGAAATTTCGGTTAACCGAAACCGAAAATACCCAAAATAGGTAACCGTAACCGATACCAATCGGTTAATCGGTTAACCGATTCGGTTAGTCGGTTCGGTTATCGGTTAACCGAAATTTAAATTAAATTTAAAAAAAAAACAAAAAACAAAAATTAACCGAAAATAACCGAAAATAACCGAATTAACCGAAAATAACCGAGATTATTTCAAATATTACAGAAATTAATATATTAAATTAAATAATTTTGACTTAATAATTAAATAAATAAATAAATTAATTAATTAATTAATTAATTTCGGTTAATCGGGTATAACCGTCGGTTAATCGGTTATACCCGATAACCGAAATTCACATGCAATCGGTAACCGATAACCGAACCGAAACCGAAAAAATCGGTTATCGGTTAACCGATAACCGACTTTTTCGGTTTCGGTTATCGGTTAACCGATAACCGATACCCGTTTAAGCACCCCTAGATATGAGGCCGGTGGTGGTGGTGGCGGCGGCGGCAATTGAGGAGGGTTTAATTGGGTGGTGGACATTATGATGTACACTTATAAAATAACGTTCACCTAGAGTTGTGTGTGCATGCATGGCATGGTCTTTTCTATTAATGTAAATTGTAATACTGCTTCATTAAATTAATGAAATGGATATGACATTATACAGATTATAATTACAGAAGTTGCTCTTGCTAAACAACATCCTAATTTATTAACTTCGGTTCTCCTTATTTATTCCATGACGTCAATAATGTTTGATCATATTCTCAAGATTACACTACGGGTATACAAAAATAACATTATTAATGCATGCATTTGAATTGTCTTATTGCAATCCTATTCTTAAAATTGCGCCTACGTGTCACCCTGTTTTATCTTAAATCCTATTTTTTATAATTCATATATCCAAGTCATATAATTATAGTAAGTTAATTACTTTCAATCAGCAACATATTTGTACTTAATTAGCATTAATTAGGTAATTAATGAATATTACTTATATAATAATCGAGTGCTTCCACTAATTATGACAATACTATAGCCTCCACCTCTCTCTCTAAAATACCGTATAGATTATTAAAGTATATATCTAACAACACAATATATAAATTATAGCAAGAAATATAATCAATCAATATCTAGATAATTACGTATCTATATGGAATTTTTGTCATTTTTATTTATTTTTATTTATATCTCTTATTATTAATTTTGTTTTGTAATATATATTTGGATTTTGTTGAGACAAATAATCAATTATTGTAACAACTTATATTTATAAACTTAGTTAATGTTTTGTAATATATATTTGGATTTTGTTGAGACAAATAAACAATTACTGTAACAACATATATTTATAAACTTAAATGGCGTTCAAGTAATTATTGAATATTACTATACGAATTTTAGAGAAAACGGGAAGTAAATTTATATTTTATTCAGGCTTGAGACAAGTATCGGTGGCTGAACTCAAGCCTTAGGCTTGAGACAAGTATGGTTATAAAAAATTCTAAATGGTTATGAACATCAATCGATATGTCTATGTGGAATTTTCAAGAGTGAAAAGGTTTGTTAATTATACTGATTACTGATTATTGCAATAATTTTTATTTCTTAATTTAAAAGGGTTGGAGTAATTGTAGGTGTCACTAACGGGTTTGAAACAAGAACGAGCAGTAAAATCACTTTTTAAGCGGGTTTGGAACGAGTACGAGTATATATATTCTAAGCGGGTTAGGTGGTTGAACTAATTTTGGTCTATCTCATTGCTCCACTACGATCAACAATTTTGGATGTTTGAACTCTAGCCTCATCTTGGTGCTCCATCTACATGGCACCAACTACCTATATCCTATTTATCTTAAATCACTCTAGCTTTATCGTTTCGCTTCATCTCCTTTGCTCTACGCCGCGCTCAACTATTCAAGATGACTGGACCCTAACCAAATAGTAACTAACTTAGCAACAATTAATTAGCTAGGAAAATCATCAAAGGTTTGCTCATGCCGTGGATATTTTAGTGTATATATATATATAACACAAAGAAATTGTAAGATGGGAGCAAAAGTTTTGACTTGTGAAAATTTATGAATAATACATAAAAATACGAGTTTAAGACAAGAATGAATAGTAAATGGATTTGAGAAATGTATGAGTATATGAATTCTAATCGGATCCAATTATTTATTGACATATCTATTTAGAATTTTCTCCATTTTAGATATTTTGTTATTTATACCATTCATTATTTTTTAGTTTGTAATATTCGGATTTTTGTTGAAACGGATAATTAATTACTGTAACGATATGATTTTGCTTTGCTATGACCATGAACATAAACAAGAGATATGAGTAGTCACTTGGAACATAGCCAAAAGTTGCATTCAGTTATGGTTAATAATGGTACGTTTCAATGTAAAATAATTTATTGTCGAAATTCGATGCATTTACGCGTTAGTTATTTAAATTTGGAACCGTAAAACACAGTTTGTGGTGAAAGCCCAAAGGATGAGATTGGGAAATCAATCTACTCTTAGAGAAAGCAAAATCTACTTTCCAAGCCGATCCAAAAGATGGAATTAATTAATTAAGTTCCTCATTTACTTACTGCTAAAACGAAAAGAGGAGTTATATGCGGGTGCATGTGTTGGCCTAATGGTAATAAGGTGATTAATGTTCGAGGTCAAATGTCTCGACTTCGAGTCACTGTGACGTGACCTTTAAATTTCTTTATTTAATTGATAAAAAAAGAAAAAGAAAAGAGGAGTCATGCATATTGTATATAAGTGAAAATTGTCGAAATAGAGATATCTAAACTTAATCTTTGTGAGATATATTTTGTTTAAATAAAATTATCTAGAATTATGAATTATAAGAAAAAGAATAGAAAAATCTATAACTAGTTAGAAATTAGAAGGATCAAATTTATTAGAAATCAAAAGATTTGGAAGTTATTGAAATGTTTTAAAGTTGGATCTAATTTTAAAAAAATCCAACAATAAGATTTAAATAGCACTTATTTCTACTCGATGTAAATAAAGCAATATCTATTTATAATACGATTAGTGAAAAAATATGTCACATCATCTCCGTATCCTACATGGCATCACCAAATTTCTCTATTCATATTTATCTAAAGTCTCTATTTATTTACATTCTCACTATTTTTAATTATGTTATTGCCTTAATTATATAATCATAAATTACCTTAATTATATGGATGCAATGAATCATAATTTTCCTTAATTATACGAATGCATTAAATCCGAAATTTATGCCTTCTTAATCCATATTTTATTTCCAATATTTTGAGCATTTATTCAAGACATTTATGTATAAGTTATTGTATTAATATATAGGTATAGAGTACGTAATCATTTATTCAATACATTTATGTATAAGTTATTGTGTCATTATATAGGTATAGAGTACGTAATATATATGTGTACTTATCTATTAATGTACCTTTATACATTTAATTTAACAAAAATGATGTTTTTGTACTTATTTATATATAAGATTTAGCACCATATGTATCAACAATTAATAAAGTAAGTGTAAAATTTTGCCACTGGAGGGTTTTTAATTACAAAGTATTTATGTACTATCAATATATAATATGATTAAGGATTTAATGATTCTCTCTCCTATATGGCATCATATAATCTCTCCATTTCTATTTTTTCAAATCTCCTTTATTTTTAGTATTTACATTTCATATCCCACATTAATTTCTTATCAAACTCCACCTTAATTTAAACCTATATAAATAGTTATGAATAGATTTTTATCCTACAATACATAATTATTTTACATCCACCAATTTTATTTGGCCCATCAATTAATTAGTTGGCCAGATAAATAGATATTTTTTATTAAAAATTTAATTAAATTTAATTAATATTATTTTTGAAGTTTTCATGAAACTTCTCCAATTCAAGACATAAATTGAATGATATATTTCTTACGATTTTTTAAACAAATTTTGAATCATACATCCATTTTTCATGAACTTCACAAATTGAAAATCTAAATAAAAGAACATTTTTTGTACAATTTTTTAAAATAAAATTTGAAACTCATATCAATTTTTCATGAAACTTCACAAATTAATAAAAATAAATTTGGAATAAATAGTCCATGTAGGAGAGAGATTGCGTTAATCATTAATCCTATTATATATTGCGTAAAGTGATTGAGCAAATTAAATAGTCTAAATTAAATTAAAAACTATTTATTTGGTTAAATTAAATTAAATAAAGTATTAGTGTTATAGTTTGATTGATATTAATATCAATAACTCCACCAATTAAAAATGAAAATTTGGTTGAGACTTAAATAATATAAGTATCCTTTTATAGAGATTCTCCTTTGGCTATATTTCATAAAAAACAATGTGGGATTATAGAGTGATTAGCAGGTATAAAATGAAGAATTTTGAAAATATATATGTTTCTAATTAAATAAAAAACTATTTATTTGATCAAATTAAATTAAATAAACTATTAGTGTTGTAGTTTGATTGATATTAATATCAATTACTCCACCAATTAAATATGAAAATTTGGTTGAGACTTAAAGAATAGAAATATCATTTTATATAAGTTCTCATTTGACTATGTTTCATAAAAAATCAATGTGGGATTATAGAGTGAATTTTTTAAAATAAAATTTGAAACTCATATCGATTTGTCATGAAACTTCACAAATTAATAAAAATAAATTTGAAATAAATAGTCTACGCACGTAGGAGAGAGATTGCGTTAATCATTAATCCTATTATATATTGATTTTGTAAATCTAAACATATATTACTATACGGGTTTGAGACGATAACAAATATATAGTCAAATCAATTTTTAATCAAATTTGTGGCAGCTACATGCATATAGATTCTAAATTGATCCAGGCATTGATCGATATTTTATGTGGGATTTTCCCAATTTTAATATATTGAAATAATATATATTTTATTGATTATATGTTTTAAAACTTAAATGAATTCTGGTAATTAGCGGATATTACTACACGAGAATATGATGAGAATATAATTTTCTCTACTTTTAATTCTTTTGCCATTTATATTATTTGCTACAAGAATATACATTCTAGACGGGTACAAACATTTATCGGCACATCTATGCGGAATTTTGAAGCTCACATTATTTTTTTGGTGAGCTTTCACAATTAATAAAAGTTTTGAAATAAATAGTAAATTCAAATTTAAATCGAGAGAATAACCCATTATTGGAATAAATATATATTTTATTAATTAGATCTTTTATAGTTTAAATGAATTTAGGTAATTAGTGGATACTACTATACAAAAATAATTTGAGAACATATAGTAAAATCAATTTTAATCCGATTTGTGACAGTGATATATGTATATAAATTCTAAACAGGTCAATACATTTAGGGGTGGGAAACGGTTCGGGTTTGGTTAACCGCACCGATATTTTCGGTTAACCGAACCGAAATTTTCATAAATTTAATAACCGAAACCGAACCGTTTATTAAGTTCGGTTAACCAAAAACCGCATTGGTTAGTGCGGTTCGGTTTTGATTAACAGAAAAATTGCTTGGAGATTACATGAATTTATAAGAAGCGACATGTCATAAGATACAGCTTTGCAATCAGATGTGTAAACTTTTCAAGTTTTAATGTCCATAAAAAATTCATCCAATATCCATCAATAATTCAAAATAAATCAAAGCAATCAACATCAATCCATCAACAAACTATCATGTTCATGCAATGATAATTTGATACATTAGAGTAATAGGGTTTAACTTTAATTAATATTAGTAATTAGTTTTTCTGATTTATAAAAATTAAAATAATTAATAAAATAGAAAAGATTTTCGGTTTTTGGTTAATAACGTTCGGTTATCGGTTAACGAAAACCGAAAAAAATTAAAATATTATACCATAAACCGAATATGCGGTATCGGTTAACCGAACATAGCACAGTTCGGTTCGGTTCGGTGATAACCGATAACCAAAACCGTTTCCCACCCTAAATACATTAAACGAAACGTACTATGTGAAATTTGGCGAGAATATAATTTTATCTATATCTAAGTCTTTTGTTATTTATATGATTCGGGTACAAGAATTTAAACTTCACCCGTCAAATTTATATTATTTATATTATGTGGGTACGAGAATTAATAAATATTTATTAATTAGATATTTTATAAATTTAAACAAACTCAGGTAATTAATGGATACTACTATACGAGAAGATATAGTAAATTCAATTTTCAATTCGTTTTGTGACAACTACATGTATATAAATTATAAACAAGTCAATACATTAAATGACACGTTTATGTGAAGTTTGCTTAGTTTTAATTTTTAGCTATCCATATTATTTATTATTAATAATTACTATTAATGTTCAAGTCTTATTGAAATGAATAAATAATTATGGTATATTTATAAAATTAATCAATTTCAGGTAATTAATCAAATTTGAGACGAATGCAGGTATTTATATACTAGACATGTTCTCTATTTTTTAATCTTTTGATATTTATATCATTTATTATTAATATCTATTCTATAATGTTCAAGTCATTATTGAAATATATAATCAATTAATGTAACAACTTATAAACATATTTGGGTAGTTAGCTGATATTAACTATACGGGTTGAGATGAAAACGAATAGTAAAAATATTTTTTAGTCAGGTTTGGGATATGTACGAGTATATAAATTCTAAAGGAATTTTAACATTAATCGACACGCATACATAAAATTTTATCTATTTTTTTTATCTTTCATTATTTATACTATTTATTATTAATGATTACTTTGTAATTTTTTATTTTTATCGAGACGAATAATCAATCATTATAAAAAAATTATATATATAAATTTAACCAACTTCGGATAATTAATCGAATTTAAGACGAGTATGAGTATATACATTTAAACAAGAATTATTAACATGTCTAAGAATATTTAATTTTCTATGCGTAAATTACAATATAAAATGATTTTTCATTAGAATTCGACGAAAATACATATCACATTCAGACATATTATCTTGATATAAAGATTTTTTTCATTTAATATATCAAATTCAGACGTATCGCCCTGATATGAGATTATTTTATTTAATATAATTATAAATATAACATAAAATATTTTCCGTCGAAATTCGACGGGTTACACACTAGTTATATTACCAAAAGATTTTCGACCTGTGTTATTTGTCCAACAATTGATTATGAATTAGTCCACCCCAGTTATAGGGTCATTATGAAATTATAGTTAGAGCTTTAATTTTATGGTGATTTTTAGTTCGAATTGACAAATATAACATGTATTTATCTTTGTTGTTCAATTAATAGCACGAGTTAAAATTTTCAACCAATTAAAGCTGACTTGTATTGTTGGAAACTGATTTGTCATCATAATATAAGAACAAAATAACATCATAAATCAGCTTCCGACGATATAGTCAACTTTAGATGACAAGAAATTTTGACTCAGGCTATCAACTGAACAACAAAAATAATTACAAATTATATTTATAATATTTATAATTTCGGACTAAAAAGTCACCATCAAGTCAAAGTTTGGACTATAATTTAAGGATAACCCTATTTGTATTCCTTTTTGCTACTATAATATATTTGAGATCTAGTGTTCCACTTTCTTGTGTCCAATCGTGTATCATTATCAATTGTTTTTATTTTATTTAATTTTCTCTATAATTTCAATTTCTTGTACTTTAATTTAATTTTGTGCTTAGGGCTTATTATATACAATTAGGGTATATAATTATTTTTTAGCATTTACTTTTAATTTTATTAATTAATAACTGATTGCTTGTATTGTTAATAAATCCATAATTAGGATAATATAGTTTATTAAACGTCATCTTTTATTCATAAATATTAACTATGAGTCATTACATCGTAATTTTTTTTAATAATAAATGTTATGTTGGAATAATGAATTTAATAGTGAACAAGTATGACACGAAAAATATTAGGATATGGCATCCCAGCCAACTAGAAAATATTGGTACATGGTATTCAATAGGGATGAATATGGATTTCGATTTAGATTTTTTCCTAATTCAAATCAATTCAAAAATTTAAATTTGAAAGAATTTTTTTTACCCGAACCAAATTATTAGAAAATCCAAAATTTTATAAAAAAAATATGAACCGAACCAATTTTTTTTGAAATTCTAAAAAAAATCAAAAAATAAATAAATAATCTGAAATTTTTAAAATTCTTATGTATATTAGTATTAGGTTTATAAATATTTCAATAAAATATTATTATATATAATTCAATTTTTTGGATTTTTTTGAATTTTAAAATTCCAATCCAATCTGATCCCGAAAATCCAAAATTGGGGAAAAATCAATCCGATTCGAACCAAAAATATGAAAAATTCGAACCAAATTTTAAATTTTAGTTTCATTCGTATTAGATATTCGAGTGTTTTTACTCACCCCTAGGATCTAAATCGACTATATATAGTACCACTTGTGATCCTCTATTTTACTTTTTAGTTTTCACTCGTGTCTCCGTCATTTTTTTTTATTTTTCTTAAATTTAAATTTCTTATATTTTAGTTAATTGTTACAAATATTAATTAGGTTTCATTATATCAATTACGAGTTTATAATTATTATCTTAATATTTACTTACCAATTTTAAGTTAATAATGAACTATTTTGGATGAATATTCCATTATTGGTATATATAATTTTTTCCACTTCATTTTTAATATTTATAGGGTTTATTGTATTATAATAATTTTTTATATCATAAATATTATTAAAATAACAAATTTAATATGGGATACATAATCTGTATGAGAATAGCATTTGGAGGTTGCCCGTATCTATAGATGACGAGGGTCAATTTATGCACTCCCTTTATTGGGCTCGATTCGACCAATTAAGGGCAAACAAATCGATAGAGGTCCAAAATCAATTTGTTTCCTTATTTTACTAAATGTGTATTTAGGGGTGTCTAACGGTTCGGTTTCGGTTAACCGAACCGAATTTCTCCGAAAAAGTGGAACCGAAACCGAACCGTTTTAAATTTTCGGTTAACCGAAAACCGATCGGTTCGACGGTTCGATTTTCGATTAACCAAAACCGAATTAAAATTAATTAATAATAAAACAAATAAAATAATAATAAAACAAATAAAATAATAATTAAAATAATAATAAAAACTGAAACTTATTAAAATAGATAAAATATTTAACAATAATTAATAAAGTAATAATTAAAATTGATTTTCATAATTTTAATTAATTAATTAATAATTGAAATAATAATTAAAAATAAAAAGCGGTTTTCGGTTTTCGGTTCGAACTGTTCGGTTATCGGTTAACCAATTACGAATTTTTTCAACTCGAACGAAACCAACCGATAACCAAATTTGTCGGTTTTGGTTACAAAATTGTCGGTTTCGGTTCGATTCGGTTCTAACCGAAACCGTTTAGACACCCTATGTGTATTATTGTTGCAGATATCTTTGTCGATGTGGCAGAAGATAGGAGAAGATCCAAACAATTCCCAAAAAACTAAAAATCCACCCCATTTAAAAGATCATACTTGGAAATAAGGCCATACTTGGAGACAAGGTCATATCTGAAGAGAGTCAAAGTCCGGAAATAGTCAGAGTCTGGGACTAAAGTCAAAGTCCAGAGCCAAAGTCAAGCTTGGAGCCAGAGACAGACCCGAAAAGATCAGGCCTAATAAGAAACCACAAAATTGACAAGTATGACCCAAGGACTTAGCAAAGAAGTTAATACCGACAAGACAAGACTCAGGAAACAGCCTCCTGATCCGACAAGAACGCAGAAGATATATTCAAAGATACCAAAGTCCCTAAAAATAAGAATATATCCACGAGAGATCTAAAACG
This sequence comes from Salvia rosmarinus, assembly GCA_036937905.1. NCBI lineage: Eukaryota > Viridiplantae > Streptophyta > Magnoliopsida > Lamiales > Lamiaceae > Salvia > Salvia rosmarinus. The sequence goes on from CM072820.1 coordinate 58,603,299, forward strand.
TGCTATGTATTATATCCCTATAAATGGCCACCATCGCCATACACACCCACACTATATCAATCAATAATATCTCTCTTCCGTGGACGTAGGCATGCACATAGTCGAACCACGTAAATCTTGCATTATTGTCATTTTATTCGCTTTATTTACCTTATTTCTCTCTTATTATTATTATTATTATTATTATTATTATTATTATTATTATTATTATTATTATTATTATTATTATTATTATTATTATTATTATTATTATTATTATCATCATCGATTGATGTTGAGGAAAAAACCCGCCTCAACACTAGATATCCTCTATGAAATGTACAAGCAATTTGTTTGGAAGGTCAAGGTGAAAGAACTGGTAAAACCGTAAAAATGGGTAGAACCTTAGAGGGAACAAAAACTATAATAAGAATTGAATTGGTAGTTTATAAGTATTATTAATCACTTGTCATAATTAATTGCTGAAATACGTATAGGAGTTTCGAGTTGTGTGGTAATATACCATAAAGAGAAGAAGAAATATACCACTCGGAAAACAAAGACAGTTTATCAACGTGATCTACGTGTAGATGAATATCGATAAGAGCATAAGATGGTAACAATCATCAATCCCAAAGAAAAAATCAACAAATATATAAAAAATTGATATTAATTCTAAGATTAACATAAATTCAAAAAATTATTAAATATGTAATATTACTACAAACAAACACGTACGAATTCTAAATAAACAAATCAATTGAAATTGCACGGCCAGATCAAGGAAATTGGGGACATGAGATAAAAAAGAAAGTATATAGGATTTTCCTTTATGAAAATTTATTTCATATTTCTTGTTTTTTAATTGTAAAAGTACGTATCGAATTTGTATAATCAAGATGTTCTAGCATACTCTCAATAGATATTATACTTAATCCATTGAATCTTTCTTGTGTCATGGTTCATCTTAAATTGGACTCTATTAAATTTAATTTTGAAAAACTTCTTTCGACAAAAGCAACAATTATAGGTATGGTTATATTAATATTCTACAAGCAATATATCCATTAAGGAATGAATCTAACTTTTTTATATAGTTTAATATATCTAATGGTGTATTTGTTTTTGTATCCTAAATATATCTCAACATTGTTAGCTCAAAAAATAAATCAAGTCCATTAATATCCAAATGTTCTTCAAATGTAAAATGATTCTCATGGTTTAAACATAATGTTCTTAGTTTGTTATCGTCCAAAGATTTTAAAATGTGCAGATTAAATAAAAAATTAAAAATAATTTCATATTCTTTAAATTATTTAAATCTACTTTTGATGGAAATAAAAGAGTGATCTGTTATATAGTTAAAATACTCAACTTCAGAAGACTAGCTAAAACTGCAATATCCTCATCATGCAAAACATAATTGGAAAAAAAGTAATAAATGGGAGTCAAACAACTACCTCTGGAATATAAGAACTTATATGCACCTTACTACTGCACCATTCCATATATATATATATTCCTCCGTCCACCAAAATCGTTCATTGGTTTTGGTGGCACGAGTTTTAATAAATTATAAAGAGTGTAAAGTAAGTGATTATAAAAAAGTGTCTATGGGGATAATAAATGAATATATTAATGGATATTGAGTGTAAAAAGGTGGCATAAGTGGTTTTTTTGTAAATAAATAGATAGGTTTAAGGTAAAAATATAAAGTTGATGTTTCCAAAAAAGGAAAGTGGACATTTTTTGTAGACGAACCAAAACGGAATTAAATGCACGAATTTAGTGGACGGATGAAGTATATTATAAACGAACATATATGTATATATATATATATATATGGGAGGGTTAACATATGTTATGAATTCAGTTCCAAGAAAAATAAAACACACAAGAAACAACACAACGAGAAACAAGATTTACGTGGTTCGATCAAATTGATCTACATCCACGGAGAGCAGCTGATTTTCACTATGAATCAACAAAGAGATTTACACAATACAAACTCGAAGACAAGAAAGAAAGAACTGCAGCTTAACTCGGCCTTCAATGGCTACTGCGCTCAAAACCACTTTCTCTTCTATGTTTTAACTTTTCTCTTTTCTCTCTCCTATGTTTTAACTTTTCTCTTTTCTCTTTATCACTTTTGCTCTTTCTTTTCACTCCTTCACACAGTATATCTAGCTTTTATATAGAAACACTACTCTATAGATTAAGAAGAAACAAGCGCTAACGACTTCTTATATGATTATAACTCATCAACATTGTAGAGGTAGGATAGCTAATACATCCCCGACTTTTGCATATTTGCCTTTTGATCCTTGAGATATACTATGCATCACACTTTACAATCTCCACCTTGACGCATAATAACCTTCCTCGCATGCTCTCCTTAAAGAACATAGATTAACCAAACGATCTGATGCTTGAATTTTGTAGCGATTAATGCCTTCGTTAACATACGAGGCATTCTCTTACATATGAACCTTGACGACTTTGTGAGTTCCTTTTCCACTATATCTCTCACAAAATGCGTTGAACATCAATATGTTTTGATCTTTCATGAAAAGTTTGATGTTTGACAAGATGTATAACACTTTGTTGTCACACAAGATGGTGACTACTTTACATTGAACTTCTAATTCCTGCAGCATCCTTTCAACCAAATACCCTCTTTCACGACTTGATCACCGCCGTGTATTACATACATTGTAGAGAGCTACTACTTGTTGTAGCATAGATTTCAATGATCTTGCTTCAAAAGTGTGAACACATAACCGTCTGTGACTTTCTTGTATCGAGGTTAGTGCATAGTCGAGTCTACATATCCGATAAAACTTCTTCCTTTGAATTTCGCTTGAATAGAATTCCAAAATCTGCGATGACTTAAGATACCTCATTATTACTTTCAAAGCATTCGGTGAGCCTTTCTGGATTTGCCATGAATCTGCTTGCAACACTAATTGAGTGTGCTAAATCGGTCTGGTGCATATCATCGAGCACGTAATACTCCCAACAACATTAGCATAAGGAACTTTCTTCATTTCGATTCCTCATCTCGCGTTACGAGGCTTTTGAGCTTGAGATAATCGACATGTTGAGCTATAGGAGTACTCACTTCCTTTGCTTCATCCATGTTGAACTTCTTCAAAACTTTTCTAATGTAGTCGGCTTGAAAAAACATTAGTTGACATGTGTCTCTATTCATTTGTATATCCATTCCCAGATATCCTTGCCTTCCCAAGATCTTTCATATCAAACTCTCTACTCAATCGACTTAACCTACGGACATCAGACAATGATTTGCTAGCAATTAGCATATCATCCACATATAGCAAAAGATAAACTAAGTCTCCCATTTAGTCTTCTTTAGATATACACACCTATCATGAAGTGATCAGAGAATCCAATACTCAACATGAACTCATCAAACCCTTTATTCCATTGTCTTGGACTTTGCTTGACCCATAAAGTGATTTCTGACAGAAGCAAACACATTCTTTCGATTTATTGACTTCAAAGCCTTCAGGTTGATTCATGTAGATAGTTTCCTCTAATTCTCCATTGAGGAAGGCTGTCTTCACATCTAATTGATGAAGTTCCAAATCTTTCTGATTTACTAAAGCAAGTAGTAATCTGATGGAGCAGTGTTTGACTACAGGAGAAAAAATTTCATTGAAATCAATTCCTTCTTGTTGTGTAAAACCCCTAGCTACCAACCTAGCCTTGTATCTCACAACTTCAGTCTCCTCAATAAGCTCCACCTTCTTCTTGTAAATCCATTTGCAGCTGACACATCTCTTATCTTTTGGTTTATCGACAAGTCTCCATGTTTTATTCTTCATAAGAGAATCAATCTCTTCTTGCATGGCCTTGATCCAGAACTTAGATTCTGAACAGGATATAGCCTCTTGATAGGTTCTTGGTTCCTGATAGACTATTTGTGCAGCCACATTTAAAGCAAAAGCTATCTGATCTGCATGTCCAAATCTTTCAGGTGGTTTTATACTTCTCCTCACCCTATCTCTTGCAAGATGATAATCACTTAGGTCCGATTCAGATTCTTGAACAGCATCTTGCTCTTCTTCTTTAATAACATCTTTTGGAGTTTGTTCCTCAGTGATTTCTCCACCAGTGTTTGAACTAGATGGCTCCACCTGGACTTTAGTACCACCGCTTGAGGATGACTTTGATTTTCTCCTTTTAAGAAAGGCATCACTTCTCTCGAAACCACATCTCGCTTTAAATGCATTTCCTTTCCCGCTTCTATGCACTGAACTTGTACCTTTCACTCGGGAGGATACCCTATCATGGCACACTTCAAAGCTCTGGCTCTAGCTTATCTTGTGCGATATGAACATAAGCTAGACAACCAAAAGCTTCTCAAATTTGAATAATCTGTAATCCTGTTACTCCACATTTCCTCAGGTATCTTGAATGAATAGTGATGAGGACATCTGTTGATCAGTAGCATTGTTGCAAATGTTTTCCCCAAAACCAGTGGTAGGCTCGAACTTAATGGCATGCACCTTACTCTTTCCAGAAGGGTTCTATTCATCCTCTCAACCACCCCATTTTGTTGAGGATTTAGGAACAGTTTATGTCTCTTGATGCCCTTTGATTTGATGTTCGAAAATTTCTGAGAGATGAACTCTAAACCATTTCGTCATAAGCATTTGACCACCGCAATTTTCTCATTTTCTACCTCTGCACACCACTCAACAAACTTGTCAAAGGCATCGATTTATGTTTAATGACATAAACCCAAACTTTTCTTGAGAAATCATCTATCAAAGACATAAAGTAATTTCTCCTCCTATGGTGGTAGTTTTAGATGGACCCACAAATCGGTATGAATGTACTCGAGGCATAGATGATAAATGTTTTCCTTTAGAATATGATAATTTCTTACTTTTCCTAAGTCACATTCATCACATCTATCAAGTTTAATATCACGATTAACTTTAATTTTCCTTGTCTCTTAAGTTCATTCAAACCTCTTTCACTTATATGTCCTAATCTAACATGCCACGATTCGGTTTCATTTTTAACAACATGCTCGGCCACCAACAACAGTTGAGGCTATCAAATGGTATAAACTTTGTTTTCTAATTCCTTTCATTACGATCTCGGATCCCTTTAAAACAAGTAAGTTTTCTTGGATGATTTAAACTCATATCCTTTGGTGTAACATACCAGAGATATTAGATTTCTCTTGAGGCTAGGAATGTACGACATCGATAACAATCGACTTTACCATCGTGTAGCTTTAGTTTTATTTGTCCAATTCCTTTCACCAAGCGGACATGATCATTTCCCAAGATGGTCGAGCCAGATCCTTTATCGCAAATCGAAAAACCAAGTTTTATTATAACACATATGAAAGGAGCATCCGAATCAAGTATCCATTCATCTCCAAGTCTAGAAACAATAATATTCAAAGCTTAGGTTTCTTGAAGCGCTCTGTAATATCAATGAATCGGGTTTTGGAGTATATTTTGGGCTTGCTTCTCTTCCAAGTGTAGCAATCCTTCTTCATGTGGCCTGGTTTCTTGCAGTAGTAACATATCCTTGTCTCCTTTTCATCATCTTCTTTGACTTTAGAAAACCCAGGCTTCTTGTTGTCTTTCCAAGCTTTCTTGGGCTTTCCTTTTGTGAACTTCCCCTTCACATTCAGACTTTCACTTGTAGAGGCTTGCTTTGGTTCTGCAGACTTGCGACTCTTTAGATCTCAAAGCATTAATCACCTCATCTAAAGTGATAGAAGATTCTCGCCATATAGCATGGCATCCTTCACATGGTCATAGGATTTGGGTAAAGCATTGAGAGCATGATAGCTTTGTCTTCATCTTCAAGGCTAACATCAATATCTTCAAGATCATCTAATGCCTTGTTGAACTCATCCAATTGATCAAGGACATTCTTATCCTCCGAATTCTATAGGAGTAGAGCCTTTGCTTCATGTGTAGTCGATTGGCGAGGACTTGGTCATGTAGATGGACTCGGTTTGCCCAAACTCCGTGTTGTCTCTTCTCGAGCCACTCTCAAGCACTTTATCTCCCAAGCGAGAATGATAGCACTATGTGCCTTCGCAACATTTCTTCATGCTTCTTCAAATCTTCACCGCTTTCGGTGGCTTTCATCCTTGGCGTCGGCTAATCCTTGTTGGATTAGTATCGCTTCATCTTGATCGCCACATTTCAAGTCATTCTTCTGGGTGAATTTTTACGTGTCGAATTTGGCTGTCGTCATGAGTCTGCGATTGATCTTCGCCGATTGAGTCTCCTTCTTCGTTGTGTTGATCAATTTCCACAGTGGCGCCACTTGTTATGAATTCAGTTCGAAAAATGAAACACACGAAACAACACAACGAGAAACAAGATTTCGTGGTTCGATCAAATTGATCTACATCCACGGAGGCGGTGATTTTCACTATGAATCAACAAAGAGATTTACAATACAAACTCAAAGACAAGAAAGAAAGAAGCGCGCTTAACTCGACCTTCAATGGCTCTTGCACGCTCAAAACCACTTTCTCTCTATGTTTTAACTTTTCTCTTTTCTCTCTCCTATGTTTTTAACTTTTCTTTTCTCTTTATCACTTTTGCTCTTTCTTTTCACACTCCTTCACACAGACATATCTAGCTTTTATATAGAAACACTACTCTATAGATTAAGAAGAAACCGACGCTAATGAACTTCTCAGAATGATTATAACTCATCAATGATTGTAGAGGTAGGATAGCTAATACATCCCCGACTTTTGCATATTTGCCTTTTGATCCTTGAGATATACTATGCGGTCACACTTTTACAACATAAAATTATTTTTATTGTGAGCGTAAGAATCAAAAAATGAGAAATTCATTGTGAAAATTGATGAATCCATCGTGAAAGTTGATGACTCTGTCTGGAAAATTATTGAATTCAAAAAAATAGAATCTTCGCCCCTCATGGGATTCGAAATCGAGTGAAAAAATTTGAATTTTTTGATTCAATAACGTTTCCCAACGGATTCATCAACTTTCAAAACGAATTCATTGGGTTCCTACTTTTTAGGATAAAAATGGTTCTCATATATATACATACATACACACACACACACACACACACACACACACACATATATATATATATATATATATATGGGAGGGTTAATGTGAGAACCATTTTTATCATGAGAACGTGAGAACCAAAAATGATGAATTCATTGTGAAAATTGATGAATCATTGGAAAGTTCTGAATCCAAAAAATAGACTTTTCGCCATCATGGGATTCGAACACAGGTGAATTTTTTGAATTCATTAAGTTTCTCAACGGATTCATCAACTTTCATAGCAAATTCATTTGGTTCTTAATTTTTAGGATAAAAATGGTTCTTATTTGAACCTAACTCTCTATATATATGTACATATATATATGAGATTAATCATGTAAGATACAAATATTGGTAAGAAATAAGAATCTAGCATTGAAAGTATAAAGTTGTTGCATTAAATGTATAAATTTGTTACACCAAATTCAACATATAAAGTGTAGCATTGAATATAAAATTGTTGCACCAAATTTGGTACAACAAATTTATACATTTAGTGCAACAACATTATATGTTCAATGTTGCATTCTTATTTCTTACCAATATTTACATTCTTACATTATGCATCATATATATATATATAGAGAGAGAGAGAGATATCAAATAGTACCTGAGCCGGAGGTAGTATGTAATACTCAATCTCATCCATTAATCTCATAGATCCAATGGTGAAGATTTTTTTTGGATTTTTTAAGCTTAATTTCGTTGATTTGGCTTCAGTAATGATATATTAGTAATTTGATTTGTTATGTGATTGCGAAAAACAAACATGCATTTAGTTGAACTGAACAATGCATTTAAACGAACACAAAATTGCATGCAGTTGAACATAATAATGCATGTAGTTTGAAAGCATACGTGCTCTCGCTGCTTTTAGCGTCCGTTAATACCAATATATTTTACATTTTGTAAAATACATGAACATATTTTATTAAATGCATGAACGTGTTTTGTTAAATGCATCTTTGTGTTTCATGCCAACATGCAGTTTTATGTTTTGTTAAATACAATTTTATGTTTTTCGACATCAAATCTCTCATCTATCATTCTCCATCAATTCCGTCGTCTCTTTCCCCGATTAATCGGGAATTTCTTCGTGAACCACTGACATAGCCACCATCTCTTTCGATTCTTCAATCCTCTATCAAATTCATCTTCTATTTTTTCTCAAAATCCATCAACTTTGTCCTCAAATTTTTCTTCTTCTTCTTTTCTTTCAAAATTTGTTGTTTTTTGTTGTTCGTATGTATTATTGCTATTGTATGTCGTTATCGCTGATGTCGTCCGCTGTCGCCATTGTAAAAAAAATGAAAAAAGAAGAATAAGATATGAGAAGAAGAAGAAGAAGAAGAAGAAGAAGAAGAAGAAGAAAAATAATGATTTGTTTTCTTCTAATTTTGCCTCTTACAAAAATTAAAAAAGAAAGAAAAAGAGATGTCACGTGTAAACTGTGGTCCAGCCACATGTTCAAAATGTATTGTCTAAATTGGATACTACATACTATCGGAAATCGGGTACTACGAAAAATCCAACCTATATATATATATATATATATATATATATATATATATATATATATATATATATCGGGCGTTAATTTAAATCGGGTGCTTGAGGCAACGTTTCACGCCTTTGTGGTCCGGTAGGCCCAAAAATCCTTTAAGTCTACACTATGAGTTTACTACATCTCGATTTTATAAATGATTTATCTAAACAAACACTAAATTCTAGATAATAAAAAAGGGTGTGAAATGCGATAAAGAAAAACATTAGAATGCCCTAAACCAAGGGTTAATTTGATGAAGAAAATCTACGAACAGAGGATTATAAATAGCCATGGGCGGATCTAGGTACTAGCTACACGGGGCTTCAGCCCAGTGCAAGCCCCAAATTTTTTCTTACGTCTATGTATTATATTAAACTCAATTTAAAATTAGTCCAGTCCAAAATAATTTAAAAATTAAAACAAAGTTGTTATTGTTGGGTTTTTATATATTTTTGATCCATGAGAAAAACTCATGAGCCCATGAGAAGGTTATAAGAATGAAAAAGATCAGCCACCATTTTTTAAGGGAGAAATTGGAGCAGTCAAAATAGAAAAATTCGTAGCTTTTTTTCCTCTCTCGAATTTTCAGCGCGCAGCTTCAGAAAAATTCTATTTCCCAGAGATTGAACCGTTAGATTAGCTTGACTTTTGGATAGAAACTTCACAGCATCTGGGCGAACGTTGTGGACGGTGGAGATCGGATTTTGAGATTCATAGGTCGGGTTATCGATCTGAACAGAGGATAATTTCTGATGATATTTTTCTTGATCTTTGCTCGATTTTGATTCTATATATCTTGATGTACTTATTTTCGAGTGTATGATGTTTTGTATGCCTCTAATATAATCTAGAGAAGATTGTGTACTGCTCCATTGTTGATTATAATTGATTTAATCAGCTTTAGTAGTCCCGTGGTTTTTTCCTCTCTTTTGTTTTGAGAGGTTTTCCATATTAAAATTTTTTATCTTCTTATTATTGCGTGACTACTGTTTTGAGAGACGTATATTGATGCTTTTAGAATACCATATTTATCTACATCCTCAAAGATTCATACAAGTCGTGAAAATGAGCCAAACAAATGTGTCATATTCTTCCTCAGTATTGCATCACTCAGTGTTTTCGATGTTGCTCTCTGCCCATTCAAGTGTCAAAGTTCAAGTTCAATCGTGTAAGTTTTGCCGATGGTTTGGTGATGGATTCCCTAAAGTTTACGCTAAAGAAGAGTTTATATTGAAAGAAATTTTATTAAAAATATAGATATAAACTTAATTATTGATGGATTTTGTGTATTGATATCTCGCAAGAGAACTTATAAAAACCTAGAAATATTTTAGCATTTATGATATTTAATACGCCGAAGTACTTATTTTTCAGTCCACCATATCATCAACTTCTGGATCCGCCCCTGTAAATACCTAATTGTTTGTATTGTTGGTTGATGAAAAAACGAACCTACTAATTTTGACTTGATTTTTCCATTATTATTCAGCATAATCATCATATTATGTCTCATATTATTCTTCACCAATGCACGTTCAATATATCAACAATATCGTCCAACACAACGTGTATTGACTACACATGAGGTGCATTTAAATTGATATATATATTGTGTTAATTTCTTACCAATGTATTGAGGAATAAGAAAGTATCAATTGTCACATTTTACCCTAAAATATATAAGCCGATGTCCATATCTCACGCATTTATGAAAGTTTCCCGCCCAATGTCTATAAATTAATATAGAATTGATGGATCACAAAAATATTTGCTTTTATTCTAAATTTGGAGAAAAGATGACGAATAATTTTTGAGTTGTCGGGGTGTTTGTTATGATCTTGTTGTTAGGGCAGATCGTCCTTGGCCGGAAGCTTGAGAAAGAAATGTGTGGTGGGGTCGGCGGCAAGTGGAGTTGGTGGTGGTAGTGCTGGTGGTGGACTCGACATAGGAGAGTAAGACTAGTGGATCTGGAGCATGTACGAACCGAACTGAGTCGAACATCATCGTGATCAATCTTGATTTGTTTAGTATGAAACCGAGTCTCGAGCTTTATTTATCAAATATTTCGAGCTCACGAGCTTAATCGAACCCAAACAAACTTTTCAAATTTAGATATATATTTAGAATATTAATTAGTTTATTTTAAAAGTAAATTATTTTATCTACAATAACACAATATATTTATTGATTTCTTACAACAAATAAAAGTAGTTAGAGATTTCACACAATAATTGCTAATTATAGAAAGAAAATAATTGTATCTAGTTAGTATTTTTATATTTTCAAGCTAAATCAATTAACGAACTTGTTCACGAGCTAACGAGGTGAATACTACCATGTTCAAACTTGGTTTGTTTAGCTAAGGAGCTTCACTAAACAAACTCGCACGAACTTTTATATATCGAACCGAGCTCCGAATAGCTCACGAATAGGTGACGGTGCTGGAATAAGGTTTGATTCTAGTGCTACTACTGACTATTGAAATAAATATTGGTCTTCGTGTCGGTGGCAGTGACGATGGCGTTGTTGTTGCTGGTGATGGCGATGTTTGAACTAGGTTAGGTGATTACAGAATGAACTATCTCTTAGATAAGAACTAAGAATCAATAATCACCATTATATTGAATAAGAACGAACGACTCATAATTATTTAATGATAAAAATAGTCAAATTCCTAAATTTTCGTTATTTGGATATCCAAATCTCGAAAATCTTTCACATTCCATTTGAAGATCATTATCCCAAAATTTTTTCATATTTCATTCATGTAATTCATGTTGTTGTTCATATAATGCATGTTGTTGTGCATGTTACCACATTCTAATTCATTGTTATGTTCATGTAATGCATGTTGTTGTGCATGTAATCGTAATGATTGTGCATGTAGGAATAGTAACGTAAATAAATATATAAAATTCTTTGATTATAGGGCAGAAACGATTAACTATAAACATTTGAGGATAATATAATATTTATAATATATTGATCGTTAGATTATAAAAAATGGATAGACTATATTAGTTCTTAATTCTAAAAAAATGGAGTTCTCATTTGATCTACTCCTTACATTGAAATACAAGCAATTTGTTTGGGAATTTATGGAGGAAGAAGATTAGAGGCCTTGGTATAATAATAAATGGCTAGATAGAATAAATTAAAAATAAGAATTAAGTTGGTTAGTTTATAAGTATTATTGACATGTCATAATTATTGAAGAGTTTATTGGAATCTCAAGTTGTGTGAGAATATACCATAAAGAGAAGAAGAAATATACCACTCGGAAAAGTACAAGTTGATCAACATGATCTATATGCATATGAATAGGAACAACGGGAGCATATATTTGTAACAACTTGTGTAGAGGAATATTTGGTAGACAATGGCTAAAGAGGATGAGAAATTGAGAGATTCTACTTATTTTCCCTTGATTTTTATATGTGTGGTTATAATTAAAGAATGATGATGATAAAATTACTTAGCTTAGGATTGATATTAGATCGGATTATCACATTTATAATGGCAATTATTGTGAGAAGTGGATATTATCCTGCATATCAAATAGGCAAATTGCAAATTTGTGCTACTATGGTTAAAATCGGAATATGTTAACGTGCTATCTATCATTCTAAATGGAAAAAAAATCCTTATTGCACGTAGATTTTCGACACTGCCATATTGGTAGGACACGTTAAATAATCCATACCTATTATAAAATAGTATTGTTTTACATATTGTCTATACATATATTATTTAATTTAAAGACAATAATGTAATGTTATAAATATGTTTATCTATTATTGTTATTAAAAGTGTGTTTTTATTTTTGTTATACATATTATATCCTTATTTATTATAATTTTTAAGGATATTATAGTAATTTAATATATAATAATGTATCTAAACTTATATAAATTTGTAATCAGATTATCTATTTCTTATATAAATTTTTAGTAGCACATATAGTTATAGTTTGTAGCACACAATGAAAATAAATCTTATTAATTGATTTACTAAAATCAATGATTTAAATTTATTCTTATTTCTTATAAAAAAATTCATTACTACCTAATCCATCTCTATATATATATATATATATATTACTTATTCAAATTCAACATTGTACATACGTCACATGTACCATTCTGCTAGTATTAGTATCCGGCATCCTTAATAGTGGGGGATGAAAGGGGTGAGAAAACTGGTAGTGGGCCCCACAAAGAGGCGACGTGCGCGTGCACCAACCGGGATGCTCTAGGCGCACGACACGGCCGCTTGCATTAGCGCTCGTTGTGCAACTGGGCATGCACCGTTGGTTGGTGAGTGGCGGATCCCTTCTCCTTTTTTCCTTTTTCCTTTTGGGGTGGTCTCTTGTGCGCTCTAGCGCACAGTGAGAACCATCCCTAATTAATTTATTAACTAGTATGCTAATTAATTATTAGTATTTAATTAACTGTTATTTAAAATTGAATTGATTCTAATTAAAATTTAATTAATTTTAAATAAAATAAATGAACCCTAATTTATTATTAATAAACCCTAATTTGAATTGTTAATTTTGAATTAATAAACCCTAATCTTAAATTAATAAGTTCTGATTTTAAATTAATAAGTCCTAATTGTAAATTAAGAACCCTGATTTTGAATTAATAATCCTTAATTGAAATTAATAAACCTTAACTAAAATTAATAAACCCTAATTGAAATTGATAAAATCCTAATTAGAATTAGCAAACTTTAATTGTGAATTAATAAATACTAATTTTGAATTAATAAAACCTAATTGAAAGTAATAAATTTTAATTAAAAATAATAATTATAATTGATAATTAATACATCCTAATTAATAATTAATAAAACTTAATTATCATTAATTCTCTAATTAATACTTAATTACTATAAAATGCTGCAATTATAATTGTGAGCGCGCGCTCACACAAGTTTTCGTCTTTCCTTTTTTATATATAATCTGTTTGATTTTTGTGAACTCATTTTTCATCCTTTTTGGTTTGGTTTTGGTTCGAAATGTGACCATAAAAAATAAATTTTTTTAATTGTGTGGGAGTATTTGATACAATTTTTTTAATGATGTCCTGCTGCTTTTCAACAATCATTTTTAATATCTATCAGAACCAAATTAGCAATTCTCATATCAGACTAGACTAGTGTGTAACCCGTCGAAATTCGACGGGAAATTACATTACTTTATATATGTGGTTATAAAAAATAAAATATTTACGTATAAAATACATGTTAATTAATTATCAAAACCCGTATAATTATATCCAAATATTAGAAAGTAAACATTAATAGTACATAGTATTAAAAAAATCGAGCACCATTAATTGTGAAAATATTAAAAATGGAGAAAATAACTAAACATTTAAAATATGATGAAAATTAAAAGTATGCTTGAAGATTAATGGTCACAATCACTTTAAACATTCATAGCCACACTGATACATTTTTATACACGTCTACAATATATTGATAGTTTAAAATTTTAAAAAATATAACTATTTATTTGGCCATCAAATTAATTAATTAGTCAAATTAAATTAGTAGTGCAAACTATAACTATTTATTTTAGTGTATATATATATATATATATATATATATATATATATATAGTTATTCAATTGGTGAAGTATGATTATAAATCAATGTGTGATAAGATATTTTAGTATGATTAGAATTATAATTTAAAGACATTAAATAGAGAATTTAGATAAATAAGAATGAAGGAATTTAATGGTGCCACATAAGATATGAGGATGAGGTTGCACTAAGTTTCACTAATTCAATTATATTTTGATAATGTGGCATTAAATGTATAGTTTAAAATTTTAAAAATATAACTATTTATTTGGCCATCTAATTAATTAATTAGCCAAATTAAATTAGTGGTGTAAAATAATTGTAGGATAAAAAAATATACATTGATTCTAAGTGTATATATAAGTTGTTCAATTGGTGGAGTATGATTAGAAATCAATGTGAGATAAGATATTTTAGTATGATTAAAATTAGAATTTAAAAGACATTAAATAGAGAATTTAGATAAATAAGAATGGAGGAATATAATGGTGCCACATAAGATATGAGTATGAGGTGACACTAAGTTTTACTAATCCTATTATATGTTGATTAGATTTTCAATTTGTGAAGTTAATGAAAAATAGATGTATGATTCAAAATTTGTTTAAAAAAATATGTAATAGGATTATGGTTAACGCAATCTCTCTCCTACGTGGACTATTTATTTTAATTTTTTTTATTAATTTGTGAAGTCTCATGAAAAATTGATATGAGTTTTAAAATTTATTTTTAAAAATTGTACAAAATATATTCTTTTATTTAGATTTTCAATTTGTGAAATTCATGAAAAATCGATGTATGATTCAAAATTTATTTAAAAAATCGTACAAAATATATCATTCAATTTGGGTCTTGAATTGGTAAAGTCTCATGGAAAAATAATAAAATAATATTAATTAAATTAAATTAAATCTCAATAACAATAACTATTTATTTGGCCAACTAATTAATTGATGAGCCAAATAAAATTGGTGGGTGCAAAATAATTATGTATTATGGAATGAAAAAATCTACTCTCAACTATTTATATAAGTTTAAATTAGGGTGGAGTTTGATAAAAAATCAATGTGGGATAGGAGATGTAAATATTAAGAATGAAAGAGATTTGAGAAAAGTAGAAATTGAGAGATTATATGATGCCACATAGGAGATAGAGTCATGAAATCATTAATCCTATTATTCTTTTATTTAGATTTTCAATTTGTGAAGTTCATGAAAAATCGATGTATGATTCAAAATTTATTTAAAAAATCGTACAAAATATATCATTCAATTTGGGTCTTGAATTGGTAAAGTCTCATGAAAAAAATAATAAATAATATTAATTAAATTAAATTAAATCTCAATAACAATAACTATTTATTTGGCCAACTAATTAATTGATGAGCCAAATAAAATTGGTGGGTACAAAATAATTATGTATTGTGGAATGAAAAAATCTACTCTCAACTATTTATATAAGCTTAAATAGGGTGGAGTTTGATAAAAATCAATGTGAGATAGGAGATGTAAATATTAAGAATGAAGGAGATTTGAGAAAAGTAGAAATGGAGAGATTATATGATACCACATAAGAAAGAGAATCATGAAATCATTAATCTTATTATATATTGATATCTCTAGTTGAGCAGGGCGCTGAACTATAGCTAAGGGACAAGCAATATGTAAATAAGCACAGCTTTCAACTTCTTACGGACACTTACGTTGCCATATATCTAATATTATTGGACTATTTTTATCATGAAATTTCAAGACCTGAGATGAATCCGATTTCATACATACAATGAGAAAATAGTCGTAGAGAAAAAGCCATGTCTTCGCTCAATTCCTCAAACAATTGAGACTGAGGCGAATACATCTATGATAAGAGAACTATAGGAAGAATAGATATATGCTTCAAGCTGCTTCTTTTTATTTTATAGCAATAAAATGAAAACAATTTTTCAAGGGCCTCCCAGAGGAAGATCTGATATAGCTAAAGATAAGAGGCCAGAAGTACAGCTCCTGCTTGATCGACTACCAAGCCAGGGAAATTTTGTTTTACTATATATATAAACACAATTGTGCATGAGTATTTGATACAATTTGTTTTATATATATATATATATATATAGTTTGGTTTTAAATGAGAACCATTCTTATCCTAAAAACTAAGAACCAAATGAATTAGTTATGAAAGTTGATGAATCAGTTAAGAAAGTTAATGAATTCAAAATTTAGAAATTTTCACCCGGGTTCGAATCCCATGAGGCGAAAATTTTTTATTTAGTTTTTGGATTCATCAACTTTCACCGTGAATTCATGGATTCATCAACGTTCACCTCCCTGAGTGGATCAAATCATCATTTTGAGAACTAAGAACTAAGTTCTCACTAATCTCATTAATAAAATGGTTCTAACGTTAACCCTCCCTAAATATATATTACTACGTTAACATGAATTATATCACAAGAACTATAATTATATATATATTATATATATATATATATATATATATATATATATATATATAACGGTAGAGAGTTAAAGTGAGAACCATTTTATCGTGAGAATCTTACTAATAGAAAAAAATGAGAAATTTTATCATTATGAAAATTGATGAATTCTCTGAGAAAGGTAATCAAAAAAACTAGAATTTTCGCTCATCATTGGATTAGAACCCGGTTGAAAAATTTTGAATTTTTGAATTCGATAACTTTGTCAATGGATTCATCAACTTTCATAACAAACTCATTTGATTCTTAGTTTTTAGGATAAAAATGGTTCTCATTTGAACATAATTGAGTATTGTAGCGATTTCCCTTTCAATAAAAAATTGAATTTTTAGTCTTAGTTTTGTGCCACAATTATATCAATTATGTATATTATTTAAAAGTACTAACTCGTTAAGAAAAAGTTAAGTTTTATTCAAATTAAATATAAATACAAAAATCAAGATATATAGTAATATATATATATATATATATATATATATATATATATATATATATATATATATATGTTAAGTATTTGGTGTTATGGAAATGACGTCCATGAATAATCAAATCTAAGAAAGTATTATAATGGAGAAAGTTTGAATAGACAAAAATATGAGAAAGATAATGATGTGATACTAGAGAAAAAGCAAAAATACCAACACCATTATGGATGCTCTTACGGAGAAACAAAAAAAAAAGGACCAAAAGCAACTGGGCTAAAAGGGTTTAAATAATTTATTAAGTCAACGTGGATAAATGAAATTTTCGGGGTCTGCATATTTGGGCCCAACTTTAAAAATTTAAGGATATTATCATTAACAAATAAAAGAATGTTTTTTTAATTTTTAAATTTTGAAACACCACGAACACTGCCTAATCAAAGTCTAATAATCGATTAATGTCTTAAATTCTTTTTCTTTTTTCTTTTTCTTTTTATACAAAACCTATGAAGTTACTAGGCAATACTACATACAAATAAGTTTGATCAAAATTACTACAACTTAGTCAATTCATCCAAATGGACCGACTTAATAGAAACACATATGCATATATTTATTCATCTATTTATCTTTGTATAAAGATAATTTTGAGCAACTTTAGCGAATTGACTCTAATCTCACAACCTAATATTGTTAAATTAGTAAGCATTAGTTGAAAACTAGCATAAAAAGTTGCAAAAATTGTTCCTATACTCGAGAAATTACCAAGTGAGAAATTGCTCTACCGTCTATGCGAGTACTTTTTATTTCTTTCCCTAATAATGAAGAGAAATAATTGAGTTTTTCAGTTATATAATTGATTGTAGTTTTGTTGGACCATATGATTTAAGAACTCTCTCTATCTCTAAAGTGTCCGGCTTCGTAAAATGATATCTTGTAATTGGATTGAAATTTCGCCAATGCCTACTAGATTAAGTTACCAAAAACACAATGACGAACAATATTATAGATGGTTAAATAAGCATGTGTATATTACAACTCTTAAAAGAGCTTAAACAATCCAAGTTCTATTTTAAGTTCCTAAAATATAGCCAAGAAAAATGAAAAGCCCAATCACTATTATTTTGAGTTAAAACTATTTTCTTTCCATGGTTCAGATTTAAGATAATAGTAATAGATAGTTTTTGACCTTCAATACAGCTTCTGCATTAATTTAATATTTATATTTATACAAACCAACCAAAACGAGTTGGAATAATATTAATAGAAGAGAAGTTTGGAGTTCTCCGATCTTCGTCGCCTACACTTGAACACTGTATATTCGAGTCATTTCCACTATTCTATTGTTTTCGATATTGAGCTTTCACAAACCATTTCAAATCGCATAAAGCTAGCAAGAAGAAGATAAATAGAATAACACAGCATAGACCGCCCAAATTCTTACCCCCTTCTTTCTCCTTCGATTCTTTTCCTCCATTTTTTCCAATTAACTCATTTTCTTCAAATATTTCGTTTCCTTCTCAAAATCTCTATATATATCTCCCTCCCCTTCCCCATTTCCTATCCGTCTTCACTGCAAAACACTTCCTCCCTATATAGACTTATTACAGTCTCTGTTTTCCCCTGTTTTCCACTCTCCAATGGCGCCACCGATCGAACCCGTTAACTCAATCTACAGCCCTCTGAAACCAGCCAAAAACAACACCTTCTTCGACCTCTCCGCCGGGAAGCTCTCCGTGCAGAATGTGCCGCTGCTGTCGGAAATTCCGGCCAAAGTCACGTTCAAGAGCTTCTCCTCTGTCGTCAAGTCCTCCTCCGCGCCGCCAGCGCTCTTCGACCGCGCGCTCTCCCTCTCCCACAGGGGTGGCTTCCTCGGCTTCAGCCAGAGCCCAGCGTCCGACCGCCTCACAACCTCCATCGGAAAGTTCACCGCCCGCGACTTTGTCAGCATCTTCCGCTTCAAGACGTGGTGGTCGACTCAGTGGGTCGGCAACTCGGGCTCCGACATACAAATGGAGACTCAGTGGATCATGCTTGACGTGCCGGAGATTAAATCCTACGTCGTCGTGATTCCGATCGTCGACGGAAGCTTCCGCTCCGCCTTACAGCCGGGGAAAGACGGTCACGCGCTGCTCTGCGCCGAAAGCGGCAGCTCCGCCGTGAGGGCGGCGGCCCTGGGGGCGGCCGCCTACGTGCATGTGTCGGACAACCCCTACACGCTGATGCGGGATGCCTACACGGCGGTCCGGTGCCACCTCGATACGTTCCGCCTCATCGAGGAGAAGGCCCCCCCGCCGCTCGTCAACAAGTTCGGGTGGTGCACGTGGGACGCCTTCTACCTCACGGTGGAGCCCGCCGGTATCTGGCATGGTGTCAAGGAGTTCGCTGAGGGGGGGCTCTCCCCGCGCTTCCTGATCATCGACGACGGCTGGCAGAGCATCAACATCGATGGCCAAGACCCGCATGAGGACGCCAAGAACCTTGTCCTCGGTGGCACCCAGATGACGGCCCGCCTCCACCGGTTTGAGGAGTGCGAGAAGTTCCGAAAGTATCAAGGCGGATCAATGGTGGGGCCCAAAGCCCCCCCATTCAACCCGAAGAAGCCCAAGATGTTGATCAACAAGGCGATCGAGCTCGAGATGGCTGAAAAAGCCCGGGACAAGGCGGCGCTCGCTGGAGTAACCGATCTCACCAAGTTTGAAATTCAAATCGAGAAACGACAGAAGGAGCTCGACGACATGTTCGGTGGGGGGGACGACGAGAAGGGGTCGTCGGGCAAGGGCTGCTCCGGCTGCTCTTGCAAGACGGAGGATATGGGTATGAAAGCATTCACTAAAGATTTGAGGACTAATTTCAAAGGATTGGATGATATCTACGCTTGGCATGCATTGGCCGGTGCGTGGGGTGGGGTTAGGCCCGGTGCGACTCACCTCAAGGCTAAGATCGTGCCTTGCAAGCTCTCCCCGGGCCTCGATGGGACCATGACGGATCTTGCCGTCGTCAAGATGGTCGAGGGCTCGATCGGGCTCGTCGACCCCGACCAAGCTGATGACTTTTATGATTCAATGCACTCTTATCTTGCTAAAGTTGGTATCACGGGAGTCAAAGTGGATGTCATTCATGTAAGCAATTAGTAATTTTTTCATAATTCTTGTTTTGGCCGTCTGATACAAGTTTTTCGTATTTATGCAGACACTTGAATATGTTAGTGAGGACTGTGGAGGCAGAGTTGATCTTGCAAAGGCTTATTACAAGGGCTTGTCCAAATCTCTAAACAAGAATTTTAATGGAACCGGTCTCATTTCCAGCATGCAGCAGTGTAATGACTTCTTCTTCCTTGGAACCGAACAGATCTCAATGGGAAGAGTCGGTAAGAATCACTTTCATCATAAATATATATGTGACATGATTAAGTTTTTAATAGAGGAATCCGACTCGATTTTCTTTGGTGTTTCAAATAGGGGATGACTTTTGGTTCCAAGATCCAAATGGCGATCCCATGGGAGTTTATTGGCTGCAGGGGGTTCACATGATCCACTGTGCCTACAACAGTATGTGGATGGGGCAGTTCATCCAACCAGATTGGGACATGTTTCAATCCGACCATTGTTGTGCTAAATTCCACGCCGGATCAAGAGCTATTTGTGGGGGCCCAGTTTATGTTAGTGACTCTTTGGGAGGCCATGATTTTGATCTTCTCAAGAAGCTTGTTTTCCCAGATGGTACAATCCCCAAATGCGTGCATTTTGCTCTCCCAACGAGAGATTGTCTCTTCAAGAACCCCCTCTTTGACAGCAAGTCCATCCTCAAGATTTGGAACTTCAACAAGGTACAACTCTTGACCGATCGATCGATTGGTCCTAATGTGGGCTAGAGAATTTTATCTCTTTTCAGAAAATTTCGTTATTACGATTTTGTTAAATTGTTTGTTAATTCAAATTTTTGAGGGTTATGCAGTTTGGAGGCGTCATCGGGGCCTTCAATTGCCAGGGGGCGGGGTGGGACCCCAAGGAACAGAGGATCAAGGGCTACTCTGAATGCTACAAGCCCCTCACCGGCTCGGTCCACGTGTCGAATCTCGAGTGGAATCAGAAGGCTGAAGCTACTAGCCTCGGGGAGTCCGAGGAGTATGCTGTTTATCTGACTGAGGCCGGAAAGATTGTTTTGACTACTCCGGAATCGGATCCTATTTCGGTGACGTTGCAGCCGTCCACGTTCGAAATCTTTAGCTTCGTCCCGATTAAGAAGATCGGTCAGGATGCTAAGTTCGCACCCATTGGGCTGACGAACTTGTTTAACAGTGGGGGGACGATCCAAGGACTGGTCTACGACAAGGCCGTGGCCAAGATCGAGGTTAAGGGTGAGGGTACATTCTTGGCGTATTCTAGCATTGCCCCTAAGAAATGTTATGTGAATGGAGTTGAGGCTGTGTTCCAATGGTCCGGAGATGGGAAGGTGCAAGTTAGCATTCCTTGGTACGAAGAGTGTGGAGGAATTTCTAACCTAACTTTTGTGTACTAATCTTGGGTTGCTCGATAGCTCAGTAACAGAGTGATCGGTTGTTTTAGCCGATTGCACTTAAGTTCGAATCCTACTTAATTGAGCTTTCGAGTTTGATAAGATTGACGATGATGCATATGGTAAGAAAGTGTGACTGCCTGATGGTCCGACAGGCTAAGAAATTATGATATGTTTTTTCTTTTTCTTTTTGTCTTATATTGATTTTGGTTTTCTTTTGTATTAAATAATGTGATCCCGTTTAAGAGCCAAAGAGTTGCCCAAGGAAAAGGATGTCCGGTTCAAGATTCTGCTGTGCAAGAATTGCTTTTGCAGCTTTAATCTTACTTTTCCTAATTCAATAATTAATTGCTATATTAATTATTGGTCCATGAATCTTGATTTAATATTCAGAAATTAAATTAGATAAGAAATTAAAAGATGAGCACTATTGAATTGTTGAGAATAACGTGCAGTACGTTGTGAGAATAAGATTGTAGAGTTTCTTGTCGATAGGATACTACCCAACTACTGCGCCCAAGATCGCCCAATACAAGTAACCTCGACATCAAGCTCGGCCCGACAAGTTCGCCCATAAAGACTCCTAAAATCGGGAACGCAGAAAGCTCACCATATCCAAAAGAACTTAATTCGAGAGGATAGGATCTCGAATCCAGTTAGAAGACTTGGATTCAAGATCTAGGTCAAGACGTTTGTGTATAAATAGAGGCTAGAATAGATTTAAATAGATTCATTCACTCTCTTTGTAATCGCCTACACCTCAACACACATCTCTCTCTTGCCCGTGGACGTAGATCTTATTCACAGATCGAACCGTAAATCTTTAGTGTTCTTCAAGATTTATTTCCTTTACGAAATTAAGATTGATCATCGGCGCCTGTGGAAACGAAATTTTTGTTTTCGATCAACCACCGCCATGTGGAAATAATCATGACCTGTACACACCGAAGCCATCGCATCCAGATCGCCAAGAACAACAACGCCGACGGCGAAGGAACGCCGAGCTCGGCTCGGGAAGAGCCCAATCGAGAAGAAAACCCCAAGGACATATCCAAAGTCTCGACGAGCACAGACACCCGCCCGCAGAGGCGAGGTTACCATAGCGGCGAAATCGCAGCAATAATCCGGGGAACATCCGGCTCATAAGTAAACCTCGACGACGCCGCCGTCGGATTTCGAGAAAATAAGGAGAGCTTTCTTGATTCAAAGCATTGTGGTCGGCCACGTCTGAAGAACGGAACGCAAGCCTCATCTAGATACGAGGCATCACAACGAGGTCGGGGCCCAAACCGACCGCGCAAGGAACGAGCAACGCGAGAGACGTCGTGATCGCCGCTGCCGGCCTCGATCGCCGAATGAATCCATCCAAATGAACTCCGCCCGATCTCCGTGGGACGAGCAACGAGGAAAAAGGCATCGTGGCCGCCGTGAAGTCGGTCTCGAGTCACCTAAACGAAGTTCGATCGTCGAACTCCGTCCCAATCTCCGTGAGGACGGCTTCGATGGATACGGAAGATAGTCACCCTGCTCTCAAATAGATACTCAACACTTCTCCGGATAAATACCGGTACCAAGCATCGCCCCTATGACGGGTCGAGGATCCATGTAACTTCCTCTCGCAGCCCAATACAACATGATCAACCAACGCCTCACCGGTTCATATGTAAACTCTTCCCGAGTTACTCACGACAACGCCCGCAGTGGTTCGGCCTACCTACGGAAGCATCGGCCCTATCGCGACCGATGGCGCCTTCCATCAAGGTTCTTCCAAAAGCGCGAGTCAAAACGCCATCAGCACACCTCCTCACCATAAGTAAAGCCGTAATGAGTCCATCGGCGACTTCATGACAAGGTTTAACAAGGAGTGTTTGAAGGTCAAGACGTGAACGACTGTTAGTCATCTCGCCTTCCAAACGGCATCTTGCGGGGCCTTATACCGAGAGATCGCTGGCACGAACCCCTGCATCGCAATGTAGCTGTGGCGATAGCCAACCGGTTCGCCAAAGCGCGGACGGCCGACAAGAGAAAGCCAAGCGCATAAGCGCAGACCATCGGAAAAAGGGAAGAAGAGACGAAGGAAGGAAGATCGAACCAAGGCCGCAAGCGCCTGGAAAGATTACATCGCCCGATAAGGTCTGTGCTCGGTCCGCTGACGCCGAGAGACCTCAATACACCCCGCTGACAAAGCCAAGGCGTAAATCACGACTCCATATGAACCTCGCTCGAGAAGCCCCGACCGATGACAGAGGGAAGAGGTGCCACCCATGGATAAATACCGCCATTCCATGAGGATTACGGCACGACATCAAGAGTGCAAAGAGCTCATGGGTGAAATAGAGATGCTAGTTCAGGATGGATCCCTGAAGAAATACCGAGGACAGAGTCGCCAAGCCGACCAGAGTCAAAAGAAGAAAAAGCAGAGGAAGAGGGGAAATTGCGCCCCCTACAATAAAACGAAGCGCAACACCGACGAGGAAGGAGACGACGAGCCCCAATATGACGGGGTGATCTCCACTATTACGGGCTCCCTGGAGTCTGAAGTCCTCCTCAAGGCCGATGTTCAAGTCCTAAAACCGGCGAACCTACCAACAAGAGGTTCAGAAAGGACGAGGCGATCACCTTCTCCGAGGACGACCTCGCACCGCGACAAGATCCCACCGTGATGCGCTGGTAATCCGTAGTAGTCGAAATAAGTTGGTAAACGCGCTTACATCGACACAAAGGCTACGGTGAGCATCCTTTTCAAGGAATGCTTTGACAAGCTAGGAGGGAAGAAGCGCACCGCACAGCATCGCCACACCAAGCTTCGTCCAGAAGAGACGCGCCCGGAGGATAATCGAGCTACCACACGGTGGGGAAAGCACCAACGACCTCGACCAAGGTGGTGCGTCAGAGTGAAGGCCCACTCACCGATAACATCATACTAGGCGAGATTGGCTGAACGCAGAAGGGCGGTATGCTCGACGTACCACCTGACGATAAAGATACCCAACACGAGGGGAACAGCCGTGATCCGAGGTGATCAAGCAAGCCGCGAATTTATGCAAGTTGCCTTACGAGGTGCCGGGACCTCGGTCCAAGACCCATGCATAGCAATTAAGGAAACCCGAGGAGTTGGAGTTGTAGGAAAACTTTTGTTAACCTCGCCCGAGGATCCATCTTGGGTGTTTAATTCACCATACATTGATTATAAACCTAGCATGCGTCTATATAATTAAATCGCAACACGCTGGGGTTTACACGCGTTTACCTTTCGATCCGCCGAGGTGGAACGAACGGGATGAACTCGATTGAACGGTCGAGACTCGTGCTTTGACCTTCCGGATCTGTATCCTGGATACCCAAACCCAACGTCGAGTGAGGACGAGCTATGGAGAATACACCGAAAATCACCCGAGCTCTCACAATTTTCGAAAACTCTCTCAAGACTATGAGGGTGGCCGAAAATTCTTGCTTGTAATTTGTGAGTGAGTCTTAGACATTATCTCATACCTTATATTTATAATGCACTACCTTAATCCTATATGGAATGTAACCATAATCCTATATGGAATATTACCATAATCCTATATGGAATATTACCATACACTTAGGATTATTTCCATACTCTTAGGATTATTTCCATACTCTTAGATTATTTCCATACTCTCAAGATTATTACCATAATCTTATATGGAAAGGATCTATGCATATTCCATAAATATAATTATATCCTGTGGGATAAAGAGAATAAAATCTTGCCTTCGAGAGCTATAGGGCTTTCGATTTCATTAAAGGTTATGGGCTGGATGGGCAAACCAGGGATCAAATGCAAGGAATAAAGATGGGCCTCAAATAAATTAATTATCTTATGTTCACCTGTAACATAAATTAATTTATAAACATTCGATCATGCCACTAGAGAAAGAATGTTGACTTACCCCTTTATTACCAAGTTGAGTCGGGCTTGCACTTAGACATTACGAATCCTCAGATTTAAGATATCGAACGTCCATTAATCATTTCTAGCAATCGATCGCTTAAACGATTAATATCCTTATTTCTTAAGTAGTACCACTCAACCTTATTATTGTACTTGAGCTAACTCAACTGCAGGTTTAGTACAATAAACCTTGAGCTCCTTAAGGGGACATCATCATCCTAAACGGATACGGTTATCGACATGATAACTAGCGTGACATACAAGATCGCCACCACCCAAGACGCGGAGAATTGGTTAGAACATATAACCTCACTCATAACAAGTCAAAGTGATGGTCAAGAACTCATACTCACCTAATACCTTATCGAGGTTTAGATTATCGTGAAGTCACCGAGATCTTGGTTCTTCACGACGGTCGGAAGAAGAACTCATCTCACCGTGATCCTTCAATACGTCCGAGACGCATCAAAGATAGACAAGCAACTAAGTCAAGTCACTCTTATCTATACCGCAGCCCTAAACCGACAACTCGCCCTTAAGTCGCCTCACCGTGGAAACTTTTATATCTCATTGCTTGACCAATCATACGGACTTCGTGATCTTCTACACATCGTATGATCTAACTTATATATGAGATAAGGGACAGATATATGCAATCAAGTATTCAAATCGGATAGGAGATTGTAATAGTGGTAACAGAAACATTGTATACAAGCTCAACCAAACCGCTTTCAAGATACAACCAACAATCTCCCACTTATACTAAAGCAAACTTTAGTATACAATGTGTCTTTCTACTAGCTATTACAAACAACCATCACTTTGCTTCTCCCACTTATACAAAAGTTTCCTTTCTAAGTGGGTGCCATCAAGCGCAATCCAAGTCCTCTAACGTGACCATCGTAGACTTTTTTGGCGGTGCTCTTCGTGAATGGATCCGCTAGATTTTCCGTCGATCAATCTTTTCAATCAAGACGCCACCGCCTAACGATTTCTCGATGACATGGTACTTTCTCTCTATGTGTTTGGTCGCCAGGGTCCGTGGTTCCTTCGAGTTTGCCACATCGCACCGAAAGTTATCACATGAAACTATGATACTCTTGGGCAAACCAGTACCACATCTAGATCCATGAGGTAGTTCTTGAACCATACTGCCTCCTAGAAGCCTCCAGGCGGCTACATATTCGGCTTCCATGGTAGAGTCCGCAATGCATCGCCGCTTGCACTCCGCCAGATACGGCTCCACCTCCCAAGGTAAACACATAGCCCGAGGTCGACTTTTTCTCATCACGGTCGACTTGGAACCGAAGTCCAGATAACCCGCAGGCATTAGACTATCGCATGGTAAACCAGCTTATAATCTCGAGTCCTTTTCGTGTACTTGAGTATATGCTTTATCGCAATCCAATGAGCTTGTCCAGGTTGGATCGATATCTAGCTACTATGCCTACCGTGATAGCGGATATCGGGCCTCGTGCATAGCATTATGTACATGAGACTTCCTACGGCAAGCGTAAGGAACTTGTCTCATTTCCTCTATCTCCTTTGCAAATATAGGTGATCTGCGTTTAGATAAAGGAACGCCATGTCCAAAGGTAGCAATCCTTTCTTGGCGGTCTCAGATACTAAAACGAGTAATCACGAAGATCAATGTAAGACGCCCGAGATAAGCTCAACATTTTCTTCTTGCGATCTCAGAAACCTTGATCCCAAGAATGTACGCATCTCCTAAGTCTTTCATTTGAAACCGATCGGATAGCCAACTCTTTACGCCCCGATAATGACTTCACGTTGTTGCCAACTAGAAGGATGTCATCTACATAAAGTGCAAGAAATACCACATCACCTGTTGACATCTAACCGATACACACAACTCTCGCTAGGCAACCGGGTAAATCCATAGGACTTTACCACCTCGTCAAAGCGTAAGTTCCATGATCGAGGTTCGCTTAAGTCCATAAATGGACTTCTTAAGCTTCCATACTAGATGCTTTTCACCTTTACCACATAACCTTGTGTTCTTTGCATATAGATGTCTCTACCTTCCTCAAGGTAACCGCTTAGAAAAGCGGTTTAACATCCATTTGCCAAACCTCTAGGTTCAGTGGTGGCTATGGCTAGAAGAATTCGATGGACTTGAGCATTGCTACAAAGTGAAAGGTCTCATCGAAATCGATGCCCTCAATCACAGTGTACCCTTTAAGCCACAAGCGGCTTTAAAAGCGAAATCTCTCCATCGGAATCTCTTCCTCTTGTATATCCACTTACTACCCATGGCTTCCTTGCCATCCGTAGAGGTGTCTTTCATATACATCCATAGCCGTTATGGACTCCATTTCTAAGTCCATAGCGTGTGCATGATCTTGCATCAATATCAGATAGCCTCCTTGTATGTCCATGGGTCGATTATTGTATGTTAAATGCTGGGACTAAATCCAAGATTCACCCACGAACATAAATCGCTCGGGTTGACGAACAACCTCCCACTACGACGAGGTTCTACAGCATAATGGCAACGGTGGGTGCGAGATACTTGTGGTTCTCTAACTTGCACAACTTGCGTGTAGGTACCACATGCGGTCGGTATCTCCAGTTGAACTCGACCCACTTCAATTTCTTGAAGTATCCGTGTCGATCCTCCCACTAGACTCGACATCTCGCACCTTTGGCCTAATCGGTGGTGGAATACGATCATCTTCTAATTCTTGAAGAATGATTTCAACTTTGGACTTATGATTTTTCATGTAGTCCTCTTCTAAGAATCGAGCATTAGTGCTAATAATGACCTTCCCGATCCTTAGACTATAGAATAAACCACCTTCGTTCCTCTAGGATAGCCAATAAACACGCCTTGCGTCGGATCTAGCCTCCAACTTGTCGCCTTTCTTGTTCAAAGACATGTGCCGGATCGCCCCATATCCTTATGTGGCTTAAATCGGGCTGCGCCCAAACCACAACTCGAAAGGGTCTTTTCGACCGACTGACGATACTAGATTTAGCAAGTATGCCGCCGTCTCTAAGGCATACCCCGTAACGAAATAGGCAATGTAGCATAACTCATCATAGATCTAACCATTTCCAAAAGAGTCATATTTCTTCGCCCGACACACCATTTTCTTTGTGGTGTGCCCGGTGAGTGCTTGTTGGGATGTAATCCCACACTTCACTAGATAGTCCATAAACTTCGTTGTCGAGGTATTCGCCACCATGATCGGATCACAGTGACTTGATACTTTTACCTAGCTCGCCTCCACCTCCGCCTTAAACTCTTTGAATTTCTCAAGCATTCGCACTTGCGGTGAAGCGGTATACGTATC
Organism: Salvia rosmarinus; assembly: GCA_036937905.1. Lineage (NCBI taxonomy): Eukaryota > Viridiplantae > Streptophyta > Magnoliopsida > Lamiales > Lamiaceae > Salvia > Salvia rosmarinus. The sequence continues at coordinate 58,632,193 of CM072820.1, forward strand.
CGCACCTGAGTAATCGTCAATGAAAGTGACAAAATACTGCATTCTCCACGAGCTTGTGGACATTGGTCCACACAGTCCGAATGGACTAACTCCAACATTTCGTGGCTCTATAACCCTTCGCCATGGTCCGGTCGACATCTTACCTTCTATACAGATTCGCAGACGGGAACCGAGATGGCGTGAGATTACCCAACGCCCATTCTTAGCCGCCTTTGATCCTATTTAGATTGATGTGACCTAATCTAAGATGCCAGAGAAAAGTAGAGTCATCTTCATAAGAAAACTTTCTCTTTTTAGGGTTTGATGAAGATGCAACATAGTTATAGGTATTATGTTTTGCGTAAATAGTATAAAGCTTAATTATATAAGGTGCCAACACGATAACCGTCATTTCTTATGATAGAAACACCACTATCAAAAATAATGAATATCCATGAGTAAATAATTTCAAACAGAACAAGGTTCACTGAAAATCCGCACACATATAAAACGCCTTTCAAAACTAAAACTGTTGTCCCAAAACATAAAGAACATCTCCAGCGCAATACCGACTTTCGCGTTGCCCATGGAGATCGTTATCTCGCCATCAAACAGCCTCCTTGTCCGCAGAACCCACGAGGTGTAATAAACATGATCATTTGCCAGTATCTACTACCCAAGAATGGGTAGAACAAGTCGCTAAACATGTTTCACATTAAAGCAAGCAGCTGCACTGAGCCTTGAGCATAGGGCACTGGCCTCCAATGCCCGCCTTGCCGCACTTGAAGCACTTGCCTCTCCTTCGCTTTTCAAGCTCCGTGGCAACCATGTTCTTGCTCCCATTACTCCCACTATTTCCTTGCCTTTACCACCTTTCGCATCCCTTTTCTATTTCCATTTTGCAACGGAAATTTTGGGCCCTTAGATGTGCTAGCAAGAGCATGTGCTCTTTTCCCATAACTCCTTCCGCAAAGAACGAGATCATTACAACCGACTAAGTGTAAACTCGGTCTTGCTCATGATCGCATTCACGCGAAAGTTCTCAAAAGACTCAAGGTATTGAGGATGATATCGACCTTGGCCGGTCAATACCTCCTCCCAACCGATCAAGACTATCCATGAGATGAGTCATGTGGAGACATGTTCATGGATGAACTTCCTTCTTCCATCTTACACGCCAAGATCTCTCATTGTGTGGAAGCGGATCGTCCGATCCGATCGCCCAAACTTACTCTCGAGACTCGACCAAATATCGTCGCTCTACCATCGATCGATCTTTGCAATGCAAGCCTTTCGACATCGTAGTCATCATATAGCATTTAGCCATATTGTTTGACTTATTCCAAAGTCCGCTGACTCGCCGCTTCATTAGTCGATCGTCGAAGGGGCATCGGGTTTAGGAGTAGTGAGAACAAACATGTGTTCTTCAAACGATAAGAACATATTCCATGTTTCGCTTCCACTGATAAAATTTGGACCGGATAACGGATTTTGTGCGAGCATATTGATAATCGCACGTAAGAGACATATCGAAACGATAATGTAAAACACATAAGCATACGATCGCAAATAATTCGTAATAATAATGTTGTAACCTTTGATAAAACAATATTAATTGAAACCTCCAATCGCCAAGGAATCCACATGCAAGCCACGCGTGTGGACGTTTACACATGAACCCCTCGACTGCACTAAAATATACCTTTAGTCGCTTAATTTCAATCCATGTCAACTTATCCTTATGACAAATGAAATTAATGATTGGACCTTACTAGACCATATCACTATCACAAGAAGGACTTGGCGGAAGTTGTACTGAGGTGATGTCAAGCATTGACCACAATTTTAACAAATGAGAAGATGAATTCTTAGAATTGGTATACTCACTAGGACCATACCGCTTCAATTCAAATTCTTTTGTTATCTCATTTTATATCTATCACTAGAGAACTTATGAAAATCGCACATACAAGCCACGCGTGTGGACACATGAAACTCCCACTTCAATAGATTTAAAATGTTTTATTTAGAAATCTCATCTAACAAACTTATGATAAACAAGTGCAAGCAAGCCACGCGTGTGGATCGTTTACTCACAAAGCATCGTCTCACTTTGTTTAGAGATTAAAAGTGGAGGTCTTGACATTTTAATTTGAAAATTAATATGTCGGGTTGCTTGCTTAGTCTTTTATTCAAAAGGTTTGTCCATGCGGATCACGTAATCCTAGCATGCTTTTCTATAGAACTCAACATGTAAAACATGCTCGCAGTAATTCTAAAATATGCTTGATAAACGCGATAAACCTAGCATGCTTACTATGCGCATCCAATTACGTAAAACACTTAAAGGTTTGTCAACGTAATTTAAACATACATGGCATGCTATCGCATAATTTAAACATCCACGACATGCATATGAACGATAAAATAAAATAAACGCTCATCGCGCCCAATCGTGAAACCGTGACAATTAAATCTAATCTATTACATAGATTTACAAAGCGATATTTAAACTTCAAACGGGCCTCATGCACGCACGACCGATTCTACACTGGGCCTCGCGTGCGGCACGGCCGGAACTCGAAAACGGGTTTGGGCGTGGTCGGCCCATAAGAGTGCCGGGCGCGCTAGGGCTAAGCCCGATCGCGCGCCCGCGCCGCCCGCCGCCGCCGCTCTCGCGGGCGCCTCGCGGTCGCCACGCGACCGCGACCCGCCGAGCACGCTGCACGGCCACGCCCCAAGCGCCAACGCCTCGCCGAGACGCCGCCGCCAGCGCCAAACCTCGCGATCGCGAGTCCGCCGCGGCGCCGGGTTTCGCGGCGAACGCGCGCCCGCCGCCCGCTAGCTTTCGCAGGCGCCGCCGCCGCCATCGCGGGTAATCCTCGCGACCGCGAAGTTCGCCGCTAAGCGCCAGGATCCCGCGAGAACGCGCGCCCGTCGCCCGCAGCCCTCGCGATCGCCTTTAGCGATCGCGAGACTCGCCATGAAACCACCCGAGACCGAGAACCTCGTTCTTCCGTCGTTTCGATCTTCGTTCGCTCGCTTCGTTTTCTTTACGGATAAGATTTACATAATAAAATCTAATCTAACCACGGATTTTCTCGTGGTGTAAAACAAAACCAACAAAACAAACGAGCCACGATGAACGACAAATCCACAATTATAATAACGCGCGTAATAATCAAACGTGATTAATCCAACAGAGCCAATTTCGATCCCGTGCTCGATACCAATGTAGGAAAACTTTGTTAACCCTCGCCCGAGGATCCATCTTGGGTGTTTAATTCACCATACATTGATTATAAACCTAGCATCGTCTATATAATTAAATCGCAACACGTTGGGGTTTACACGTGTTTACCTTCGATCCGTCGAGGTGGAACGAACGGGATGAATCGATTGAACGGTGAGACTCGTGCTTTGACCTTTACGGATCAGATCCGGATACCCAAACTCCAACGCCGAGTGAGGACGAGCTATGGAGAATACACCGAAAATCACCCGAGCTCTCACAATTTTCAAAACTCTCTCAAGACTATGAGGGTGGCGAAAATTCTTGCTTGTAATTTGTGGTGAGTCTTAGACATTATCTCATACCTTATATTTATAATGCACTACCTTAATCCTATATGGAATGTAACCATAATCCTATATGGAATATTACCATAATCCTATATGGAATATTACCATACACTTAGATTATTTCCATACTCTTAGGATTATTTCCATACTCTTGGGATTATTTCCATACTCTCAAGATTATTACCATAATCTTATATGGAAAGGATCTATGCATATTCCATAAATATAATTATATCCTTGTGGGATAAAGAGAATAAAATCTTGCCTCGAGAGCTATAGGGGCCCGATTTCCCAAAGTGCTATGGGCTGGATGGGCCAGCCAGGATCAAATGCAAGGAATAAAGATGGCCTCAAATAAATTAATTATCTTATGTTCACCTTTAACATAAATTAATTTATAAACATTCGATCATGCCACTAGAGAAAGAATGTTGACTTACCCCTTTATTACAGAAGTTGAGTCGGGCTTGCACTTAGACATTACGAATCCTCAGATTTAAGATATCGAGCGTCCATTAATCATTTCTAGCAATCGATCGCTTAAACGATTAATATCCTTATTTCAAGTAGTACCACTCAACCTTATTATTGTACTTGAGCTAACTCAACTGCGGGGTTTAGTACAATAAACCTTTGAGCTCCTTAAGGGACATCATCATCCTAAACGGATACGGTTACTCGACTGAGATAACTAGCGTGACATACAAGATCGCCACCACCCAAGATGCGGAGAATCTTGGGTTAGAACACTATAACCCTCACTCATAACAAGTCAAAGTGATGGTCAAGAACTCATACTCACCTAATACCTTATCGAGGTTTAGATTATCGTAAGTCACCGAGATCTTGGTTCTTCACGACGGTCGAAGAAGAACTCATCTCACTGTGATCCTTCAATACGTCGAGACGCGTGCCGGCATGACAAGCAACTAAGTCAAGTCACTTCTTATCTATACCGCGGCTCAAACCCACAACTCGCCCTAAGTCGTCTCGGTGTGAAACTTTTATATCTCATTAAACGACCAATCATATGACTTCGTGATCTTCTACACAATCGTATGATCTAACTTATATATGAGATAAGGGGACATGATATATGCAATCAAGTATTCAAATCGGATAGGAGATTGTAATAGTGGTGAGAAACATTGTATACAAGCTCAACCAAAGCGCTTCAAGATACAAATCCAACAGAGTCGAAGACATCGCCACTCCACGGCGGTCGGTGGAAGAGGTCGCATTGTACAAAGATGAGCCATTAAAGGTCGTCAGGTTGGTTTCACCACGGCACCAAGTGAAGGATCGATCATCCAACTCTAAGGGAATTCCGGGGCGTGTTTGCTTGGTCTCCCTCGACATGACCGGAGTCTCGCCGAGTATCATCACTCACCGGCTCAACATCGACCCGAACATAAAGCCAGTTCGACAGAAGCAAAGAATCTTCGCAGCCGAATGGAACCAAGTCATTCATGACGAGGTGAATCGACTCTTAAAAGCACGCATCGCTCGAGGTCAAATATCCGACCTGGATAGCCAACCCGGTGATGGTGAAGAAAGGAGGAGGGGGATGGCGAATGTGTATTGACTACACAGACCTCAATAAACATTGCCCAAAGGATTGCTATCCACTCCCCAACATTGACAAGAAGGTCGACGCTACTGGTCGGATCTGAAGTCTTGATTTCTTGGACTTATATAAAGGATATCACCAAGTCCTAATGGATTTAAGACGCGGCAAAGACGGCCTTTATTACCGACTTTGAGTCTTTGCGTATAAAAGATGTCATTCGGCCTTTAAAATGCAGGGCTACCTATCAAAGGATGGTGGACAAAATATTTCAGCCCTACATAGGTCGAATGTGGAGGTATACGAGAGCGACATCGTCGTCAAGAGAGAAGAAGCCGCATGTGTTGCCGACCTCCGGATCGTCCTCGGCCTTCTTCGGAAAATCAACCTAAAAGCGAATCCCGAAATGCACGTTTGCGGTCCGGTGCGGAAAGTTCTTAGGGTGTTGGGTTTCACAAGAAGCTAAAAGCAAACCCATCCAAGGTCCAAACCATTTTAGAAATGAAGATGCAAAGACCATCCATGACGTACACAAGCTAACAGTCGCATAGTCAAGACCGAGCTTCTTTCAAAAGCAGCGGATAAGCACTACCCTTCTTCAAGATACTCAAAAGCCCCAAATTCTCATGGGATGATGTACATAAGTCCCTTTGAAGATCTCAAGAGCTACCTCGCCAAACTCCCCACTCTATCCGTCCAGAAGAGGAGAGGTCCTTTTTCTACCTTGCCGCCTCGGACGAGTCTATAAGTGCGGCCTTGTACGGAAGAAGGACGTCAACTCCCGGTATATTTTATCACCGAGCACTAAAGGCCGGAAACGAGGTATCGACCTGGAGAAGCTTGCTTAGCGTTGGTAAATGCCGCGAGGAGACTACGTCCATACTTCCATGCACATCGCATACAAGTCCTCACCGACTACCCACTTCGCAAGTATTGACGAAACCCAAGCCTCGTGGAGAATCGCGAAATGGGCAATCGAGCTGGGCGAGCACGATATATCCTACCTTGCTTCGCCAGCTATCATGGTCAAGCCACAGCGGATTTCTTGCCGAGGCAAATTTAATCGAGAAACCGAAGCCCACCGAGTCGTGTCGAGACAATGCCGGCCGAACCAATGGATGAAACACCAAAGGAGTCTTGCAACTCTACGTTGACGGGCTTGGGAAAACAGGTGTGGGCGGGAATCTTACTCCTAGGCCGGACGACAAGAGATCACCTACTCACCCGGTTCACATTCAAAATACGAACAACGGCGGAGTATGAAGACCGATCGCGAGGACTTCGCCCGCTCAAAGTCTCGAGATACGAGCCGTGAAGTTCACGGCGACTCTCAAGTCATCGTGAGCCAAATGTTGGGAAAATACGAGCAAAAGCGATAGAATGAAGAGTATCTCGAAAAAGCAAAAAGCCTCGCAACGGACTTTCTCACACTTCCAGATAGTTCGCATCCCGAGGGAGCAAAATAGCGGTGACATCTTAGTAAATTGGCCTCGTCATCAACGAGCCCGCCAAGAGGAAAGTCCAAGCGTAAGCATAGGCGATGCCGATAACGGGGACGAGGTCAACGAGTCTGGATGAAGAACCCAATGGATGACTCCCATTCGAGAGTACGGAGAAGGGCGAGCTGCCCATGACAAGTTGGAAGCTAGGAGGATCTGAACAAATCTGCGATATACAATTGAGCGGGGAGTCCTATCTGAGTCATATCTCCAGCCTCTTAAGGTGCTTGGGTCCGAACCGAGCTAATTACGTTCTACGAGAAATACACGAAGGATCGTGCGGAAGCCACATCGACCCCGAGCCTTGTCAAAGAAAGTCATGCGATGGGATACTATTGACAACAATGTTCCAAGACTGATGGACCTCGTAAAAAGTGTCCAAGTGTCAAATCCATGGAACGTGCCAAGGCTACCCGGACCGACCTCGCCTCATACAGAGCCCTTGGCCGCTTATGCAATGGGGATCGACATTGTGGGCCCCTTTGTAAAGCACCGTGACGGCTCAATTTTAATTGTTGCGATCGACTACTTCACGAAGTGGGTGGGCGAGCCTTGGCGAAAATCACAAGCAAGAACGCCTCAACTTCGTCGGAAGAACATGGTGTGTCGCCGCATCCTCATATCCTCCTTTCGGATAACGGAACACAATTCACGGATAAGACATTCAAAGATTGGTGTCAAGAGCTTGGATCCAACAAAGTTCACCTCGGTGGCCCATCCTCAAGCAAATGGTGGGACCGAAGTTACCAGCAGGACCATCGTAAAAGTGTCTAAAACTCGCCTCGACCGAGCTAAAGGCCTCCGGGTGGAAAATTTACCACGTGTCTTATGGTCGTGTCGAACAACACCTCGGACCTCGAGCGGAGAAACACCCTACGGTTTGGTGTATGGAACGGCGATGATCCACAGCAGAGATCGGAGTATCGAGTCCCCGCATTATCGACTTCTCCGTCAAGCAAATGGGGAAAATCTACGGTGATCTAGACCTACTCGAAGAAAGAGAGACCTCGCCACATCAGGAAGCTCGGTACAAGCAACAAGTAGCTCGGTATTACAACCGCTGTGTTAAAACGACAATTCAACTGGGCGACCTCGTACTCGAAATAATGAAGTCGACAAGCCGCGCAGCTCGGCAAGTGGAAGCCACATGGGAAGGACCTTCACGGATCGACGAAGTCCTCGGCAAAGGGCTATAAGCTCGCTCAATTGTCCGGTGAGCAATTACCCAACGATGGCACATCGTTCATCGAAGAGATATTATGCATAAGTGTCAAGGGTCGGGTCTTGTTCGGTCGTATCTTTAAAGTCTGTTTAGAGTCCGAGTCTTATTTGGTGGTCGCATCTTTTATCAATAAAATATTATTTTTACGAGTTCTACTTGTCACTAATGCATAATTAATCTTAGCATTATCCTCTACGGAGACTAATTCCCTCGGCGGAGGTCGATTACATCGTTTCATACGAATGTAAATTTAACGTCGCAAGATGCCTACATACGAGATCGAGTTACCTTCGTTTATTTGAGCGGTTCTCTATGTAGATGAAGGGACCACCCTCCCGGCGACCTCGGCAAAGCAGGAACCATTCCACATACGAGATCGATTACCTTCGTTTATTTGAGCGGTTCTCTCTATGTAGATGAAGGGACCACCCTCCCGACGACCTCGACAAAAACAGAACCATGCCTACATACGAGATCAGTTACCTTCGTTTATTTCAAGCGGTTCTCTATATGTAGATGAAGGGACCACCCTCCCGACGACCTCGGAAAACAGGAACCATTCTACATACGAGATCAGATTACTTCGTCTATTTGAGCCGTTCTCTCTATGTAGATGAAGGGACCACCCTCCGACGACCTCGGCAAAACAGAACCCCCTACGTGCGGGGAGCGATTTCCTTCGTTTATTTCAAGCGAATTTCTACGAGGACGAACTACCTTCGCATATTACTCTTGTTCAATACAAAGTCAATAAGAAATCATTCTTATTAAATAAAAGATGTCTGGGTTACATTTTACGAGGCCGGAGCGGATCGGGAAAAGCTGAGCCAATCCACAGAAAAATCGGGATCAAAGACTCATCTATACTAATCTACCTCTACCCGTCCTCGGTCTACATTACGGGCCCGCCATGACCTCGGTCACTTGAAGATGCCGCTCTGCGAACTCGACCTCGGACACCGAGGACTTTGGTTTCGACCCCTTGAGGATCCACGTCGCTCAAGGGCAATAGCACGCCTCTCTTGGCCGCCACCGGATCGTCATAATTCGGTTCATTTATTCTAGATCGGAAGCTCCGGCAGAAGAAGAGGCCTCTGCATCCCGTCAAACATTTCGCCGAGTCGTGGTTGTCGAGCGATGACGCTTTGTATATGCTCCCGAGCTTTTTAATTCAGCGATCGCTCGTGAATTGCCGGAGGTCCGACCATATTCGCGCGCCGCGACATCGTGACAACGGGCAGCAGCCTCGACAACCTCGCTTCAACTTCCGGGATCGCTATCCCACCATTTCGGTGGATAACCTCCTCGTACTCGGCATGCTCCTCGCTTTCACCTGGCCTCTCCTGGCGACCTCGAGCGCCTCCAATTCAAAAGGCGAGCACGGAGCTCGTCACGGCTCTCGAGCTACATGTCGACATCGACCACCAGACGTGACCAAGCTGCCCCTTTATATGGAGGAGTTCGACCTCTTTCAACTCAAGAGCCCGCGACAGGTCTTCAATTCGATTCAACCAAGGAGAAGCATCAAGCATTTCAGGCGACAACTGAATAAAAAGATAAGTGTTTTCATATAAACTTGTGGTTCTATTAATATGCCCTTAGGCAGAAAAAGTGTACATTTACATTCAAAAAAAAAAAAAAAAATAGGGGATCAAGCGACCCTCCAAGCTTCAGCCATGTCCACTTCAGCCGCCTCCGAAGCCTGGATAGCCTCAGCCTCCTCCGCCCTGTCTTCGGCTCGTTCGGGTTCGGCCTCTTCGGGAACTTCCGGAGCCTCGATGCCCTTCGAAGCCTCAGCTGCCTTCCCCGACCCCTTTGCATGATCAGCCATAAAAGCGTCGGTCAGGGGATCCCGATCCACGGGACAGGCGCGAACAGACTCCGCGGACAGAAGAACCGAGGAAGAGACAAGGCTCTGCAACACGGGAAGCTCCTTCAGGCCGCGGACAAGCACATCAAAATAGGCGCCTAAGGACATCATCCCAGTCTCCTCGTACCCATACTTGGCTTTATCCGGTTTGGGTAGTCTCGGCGACCTCTTGATTGCATCCGAGACGGCGCTATTAAGGACCTCGGCGCGTCGGATACCATCCGGAGAAGCTCGCCGACATGAACAAACTCTCCGCAAAGGCGAAGCGTTTTCCTGCGAAGCCGCCATGTCCGCCTCGACGGCGAACTTGTTCCATCTCAACCTTCATCAAGGCAACCTCGGCCTCGCCGCCAGGCCTGCCGCCTCTGCCGCCTCGTTTGCCTCCGCCGACAGCTGCCCTTGCACGCCTCAATGGTTGTCGATCCGCCGCCTTTTGTTTGACGAGGTCCTGATCTTAGCTCGGCCTCGGAAAGTTCTTGAACGAGGAGGATCTTCTCCTCCACCTCCCGAGCATACTGGCCACCCCATCAAATCACAGAACGCGCTTTTCAAGTAATCCGATATAAGATCGGATACTTTAGACACCTCGGCCGCCACGTCCTCGACCCCTATACAATATATACATCGGTCGGAAGAACACAATTTTTATACTACTACACAAAGTATAAGGACAAGTACAAAACCTCGAAAGAGACGAGCGGTGACTTGGAACCAATGATCTGCTTTCACCTCGGCGGCAACCGGGACTCGGGGATTACATGCTTCCGCCTCTTGGCGCTTGAGTGGCTGCGGTGAAGGGATCTCAAGGCTCCACACTCATTTCGGCATGTCCTCGACATCCTTCAAGTCGAGACGGCGGCTCGGCCGCGAGATCGGCTTCGACCGCAGAGATCGCTCCTTCCTTTCTTTTTCTCTTAGAAGGTTCACTACCGAAATACATAGGTCGGCATCAACACGTATAATCATGGAATAAAGAGAAAGAGAAAAGGGCCTCACCTTCACCGACTCCACCCTGGAGGCAGGATCATAAGTGGCTAAGCCCCATTGCAAGGTCGGCCTCGGAGAAGACCTCGTCAACAAGGCCGATTTTGTCCAACGCCTCATCCAGTCACCGTAGCCCGTGATCAACGATCACATCGGCGATCTTATCGGATCGCGGACGAACTCACGAGCCCTCGAACCCATGTAAGAAAAACTTATTCGCCATTCGAGATCTTAGATTTTGTCTTCACTTTAAAATTTCTACGAGGTGATGATAATACCACCCCAAGTGGCCTTCAATTGCAAAAATCGGAGAACCGGCCCCAGGTCAAAGGAAAATTATGCTATAGGCATAGACCCTAGGTTCGTCAAATGCCGAAATGAATTCGCGTGAGTTGGGCGAAGATATGCCAAACATTTCTTGGAACTCGACGATCGTGAGGAAAGGAAGACGCAGATCACCCGCGAGGCTGTCTGTCTTCGCCTGACGACAATAAACCCCTCCGGAGGGCACAAGCCTATCCTAGGACGACGGCAACAAGATCAACATCAAGAAATAAAATATTGATGACAAATATTCCTTATATCGAAATGTTCAAAGTCGAAGAAAAGAAGACACTTTGCCACAATCCCACATAGGGGAATCGTAGCGCATATGTCTGAAGGAGGAACCTTAACGGGTGAAAACATGCATATTCACTAACGAATCAGACGGGGAGCAGACACAATTTGACGCCAGCGACTCGCTATAAGAAAAGTAGCCATTACTTACTTTTGCTTATCAATGAAGAAGCGAGAAGCTTGAGGACGTCAATGGCGAAGAATAACCGTCTTCGCAGATGAGGAGTTTGAATATTGAAATAATGTGGAAAGCAAAGTGATAGGAGATATTGCGTGATCGAGGAAGACATTCCCCAATATGCACTTTATCGGGAATCGAACCTGCCACATTTAATGCGCATTAAGTGCGTATCCGCGTCCGGTGCTCAAACAGCGACGAAAATCCCGTCTTGGCCTCGGCTCGCGCCTCGACGGTGAAGCCATTCAAAGACCTCGCTTAACGCCTCAGCGGTGAAGCGGTCGAAGACCTCGGCGGTGAAGCGGTCGAAGACCTCGCTTAACGCCTCGTCGGGTGAAGCGGTCGATGAACCTCGGCTTAACGCCGCCAAGTGAAGTGCAGCCGAAGACTTGCTTAACGCCTCGCCGGTGAGACCCGGTCGAAGACCTCGACGCGCCTCAGCGGGTGAAGCCGGTCGAAGACGTCGACTTAACGCTACAAGACCTCGGCTAAGCGCCTCGACGGTGAGGCCGGTTAGAAGACCTCGGGCGCGCCCGCCAAAGAAGCCGGGACACCTCGCCGAGATCTGAACAACAAACATGACCTCGGATGACACCTCTGCGAGCACAAAGATCGATATCTGACGTCGAATTATTGACACACACAAAGTCGGACAAGGAAAAGAATGTCAAAGATCGTCCAAACCCCGCCGTTATAAACAACCCCATTCCGGCGATGACGCCGTTTTGCTTTTTTTGGGGGTTGTGATAGGATACGCCCAACTACAGGGCCCAATACAAGTAACCATGACATCAAGCTCGGCTCGGACAAGTTCGCCCATAAAGACTCCTAAAATCGGTGGGAGCAGAAGCTCGGTAGTATCCAAAAGAATCATAATTCGAGAGGGATGGGATCTCGAATCCTAGTTAGAAGACTTGATTCAAGATCTAGGTCGAGACGTTGTGTATAAATAGAGGCTAGAATGAGCGAAATAGATTCATTCATTCTCTTTGTAATCGCTTACACTCTCAATACACATACTCTCTCTCTGCCCGGTGGACGTAGATCTTATTCACGATCGAACCACGTAAATCTTTAGTGTTCTTGCGATTTATTTCCTTACGAAATTAAGATCGATCACTTGCCTGCTAAAATAGTAAAACTATACTTGACGAAATATTTTGAAGATTTGCTTAATAGTATTAGTTTTATTTATTTATATATATACTTTTTAAATTGAATGTAGCATATTTCTACAAGAAATTCAATTACCAAGTAAGAAACAATACTATGAAATTCTTGAGAAAAATAACTTTAATGTGCACACTTTGCATCCCTTTTAATTGTGATAAGCAAATTATAATTCAGATTTAATAATTTATAATAAAATCCTAATTATGAGTTATTAATCTTGATTAAAACTCTGATTAGTCCTTAATTAATTATTAAAAATTAATTACTAATTGCGGCCACAGGTGCTTTTCCCTAAGCCTAACTGTAGAGTTTCGCATGTACAATGTTAAATACTTGGGAAAATATCATGACGATAAATTAAATTTTAATATTTAGTTTACATTATCCACATATGATACATTTCGTTAAATTCAATGTACGTACTAGTACAAAAAATTCAATTTCCACATACGTAGCGGTGGTTGGATTACCCAATATTAGGGGAAAATCATTTAAATTAGTTGATAATGATCCAAGTCTTAATCATAAGTCCGGGCTACTATGTGCTTCTAGAAATATCTTCCAACTAGAATCTTCGTTTACGAGAAGCCACGTGTTGGGCTTAATTTTTAATACAGATATGTAGGTGTTGCACATTTACGACTTATTTCGTATTTTCTTGCTAATTAAATTCAAACCTATAATAAAAGATAGGAGATAATAGGCATGGTTCGGGTTATCGATTTCTTCTAGTTAAGTATTTATTTTATTCTGTTCTAATTTCTGTCACGTTTTGTGTTTTTATTAATCTTTATATGAACAATAAATTCTGATTAATAATATGTCGATTTAAATAAAATATATTTTTTAAATCAAAATTTCCTGTGAAAAAGTCTTTACATGAGGGGTTAAGGACGCATAAGAACCACATTTTAATTGGAATTCCGCATGGAAACTACACATTAATTAAGGTTTAGAATGTAATCCTCAAACTGCTTAAGAAAAGGAGACCATCCATTTTTTATTTTTCAATGAACAATTTATACAAATTACTGATATATTGTTAAGTCCGATGAGGGCAAATTGCTGATATATGACTCATCATTACGTGTGAAAAACATAGACGTGAATAATTTGTGAGGTTTCTTGGCTTCCTATAGATTTTCTTTATTATATTTAAAGAGGTCGTGTGAATTGTGTCTTAAGAAAGAATTCACTGGAAATTATTAAAATCTAAAAATCAGTATTTTTATATGTGGTGAGTTGGCTTGGGTTTGCTTCCCCACTTTCAAATTACAATCTTCTTTTATTAGGTTTACAGCTAGAGAAAATGTAAGCAAAATTGAAGAGGGTGAATGCATTTCTAGTAAAAAAAATTGTGAAATAATTGTTTTGATAAGTTTCTTAGATTTTGCTTTATATTGACGTTATGGACAAAATTTTCATTTTAGTCATTTGATTCTAGGACCAATATATAACCCAAAAAAAACCTCGAACCAATATAGATCTGACCTCATTAAGAAAAATAAATCATACATAACATCTAAAAATATCTCACATGTTATCATCATAAGGAATGCTAAATACTAAGCCTTATCTTGTTTAGATCACACAATTAAAACTATATTGATGAGATTCAAATTGTCAGCTTCATACATGTAATAAGTTAATAACATTGAGATTAAGACACAAAAATACATATTTATGTTTATATATTTTGTAGAGAATGCTTTTCTCACAAACAATTTCTTGATTTATGGTGGTGAGTCATGAGTAATAGAATAAAATGAAGAATAATTCCTCCAGTCCGTCTAATTGATATGAACAATCTCTTAACTAGAAAGAAAATCTTAATTTCTTAATTAACTGCTACTTTTTATTATAGTCAATGTTTCTATTTTTTTTTTAATTTGGATATTAAAATTTCACTAATTTATTATAATAAGTTTTTCTAATTTTTTTTATTTCCATTTCACCTAATATCTTATGATATAGTGTATTATAATATAGTCTTATAATATAGTGTATTATAATATAGTTTTATGAAATAATAGATCGATGCTCCTTTGGATTCTTTTTATTTATTTTTTGTTGCTATTTCCTTTTGTGTTTCTTTTCGACTTCTACTTTTTTATTTTTAATTTATCTAATAGTATCTTATAATATAATTTTATGAAATAATGGGTTGATGCACCTTTTGCTTCTTCTTCTTTTTCTTCTTCTGTTGCTATTTCCTTTTGTGTTTTATTTTTTGTTTTCAATTTTATATTTTTTATTTCCATTTCATCTAATATATTATAATATAATGCACTTTGATATAATTTTAAGAAATAATGAATCGATGTGGTCAACATATGAAAATATTCTCACAATTATAGTCATTCCTCTATATTTTCTAATTTTTAATCAAAATTAACTAATTTCTTATAATGTAATATGTTGTATAATTTGTGATTTAATCAGTCGATGTTATTAAAACCATTTATTCATTTGCTCTAAATTTTTATTCCAATTTTACTAATTTCTCTAAACATAAAAGGAAACAGCAACAATAAAAAAAAGGACTAGAGAAATATAATCTAGTCATTTGCCACCTTGTCCAGTAGTGACATCTACAGCATAGCATTTAACACTGTAGTCTTATATCTAAAATAACAAGTATCCATAAATTGGTGGAAATGAAACAAAATTTAGAAAATATAAAGAAATGACTATAATAAAAAGAAATTTAATTTTGAATTTAAAAATAAAATAAAATAAAATAATGACCATAATTCTATAATAAATTTCATATGTTGACCACATAAATCTATTGTTTCATTAGGATTATATTATAGTACACTATATTACAAGATATTAGATAAACTAGAAATGAAAAGTAAAAATCCAAAACACAAGATAAAGTATTAAGGAGACAAAATGAAAATAGAAACACAATATAAAGTATTAAACATTTGTTTCCAAAAATTGTCGGTAATTGAGGAGATTAATTCATATCCCAATTTGAAAATATAATACCAAAAATGGATTAAGGGTAATTTGGGAATGGTCTTGATACTATAATTATCAAGGACATTATGTATGTATATGTACATTTAGCATTGTCCTATTTGATTTCACAATTACTGAGTATAAATTACAATCATCAAATTTGTAGTTACGGAGTATAAAAATTGTTAATTAATCTTATGTACTTTTTTGAAAGTAAAGAACAATGAATTAAAAATGGAAATTAATAAATGAAACAAAATTTAATAGACACGACAATTAGACATAAATGAGTCAAACGACTCAAATTTAGACAAAATTAACTAATTAAGCTTGTTGCGTTCATTTTGTGAAACTCGTTAAATAAATGAGTCGAGCACTACTCATCTCATCACAAGCTAGAATATACAAGATGAATACCTTGATTTCAGAAAATGTGGTCGACCATGATGGTGGTGGTGATTTTGTTGATGTTTTGCTGGCTTTGGATGGCGATGAGAAGCTCGACGACGATGACATGATCGCAGTTTTATGGGTACGTATTATTATCCAATACGTAATGTGTTCGTGTGGTGTTTAAATCAAATACTTTCTTTTTTTTTTTTTTTTTTTTTTTTGATATCATGAACCCGCAATGCCGCTCTTAGGAGACTTGTAAACCCCACGGTCCTGCGATAGCGCAAACCACATGTAACAGATAAACCATACTTGAAAGCCAAGGTATGACGCTCAAACCCATAGGGCGTTTGGTGGGGTTGAACTCGCGACCTCTACCACGTGAACCCACCTTCAAATACTTTCGTTATGAGTAGGGGTGGAGTTAGAAATAATTATTGCTGGGAACTGGATTTCATAAATTTTGAGTATAAGTTAATTTTCGATGATTCAGTTTGATGATGCGGTGGAGGCTTTTGACAACAATTGGAAAAGTATTAATGATTTTATAAGTATGTATAAAATTTTAAATTTTGACTGGTGGGGGCTTAAGCCCCTCATAACCCTTACTAGCTCCGCCTATGGCCGTAAGCCGCACAAGTTATAGACATATCATATATATATGACTTGTGAATGTTTACATCTCATGTCTATATTCAAATTCGCTAGCTGATGCTCTGATGATTGTGGGAATGTTGTTTACAACATGTTCTGATATTCATTAATTTCTTCGTGTCAAATAATAGTGTTTTTTTTATGTTACGTAGGAAATGATATTTAGAGGGACTGATACGACGGCACTGCTGACGGAGTGGATAATGGCTGAGCTGATTCTCCACCCCGAAATCCAATCAAAGCTCCGCGCCGAGATCGACGGCGCGGTGGCGGAGACGGCTGAGTTAAGGATGCCGACGTGGCGGGGCTGCCGTATCTGCAGGCGGTGTTGAAGGAGACGCTGAGGATGCACCCGCCGGGACCGCTGCTGTCGTGGGCCAGGCTGTCCACATCGGACGTCCACCTCAGCAACCGGATGGTGGTCCCCGCGGCCACGACTGCGATAGTGAACATGTGGGCCATCTCCCACGACCCGGCGGTGTGGGAGCGCCCGCTGGAGTTCAGGCCGGAGAGGTTCATGGTGGACGTGCGCGGCGGTGATCTCAGGCTGAAAAATCACTTTACTTATGAAAAAATCACTTTATTTTTGAGAAAATAAAACGAATTGAATTACTTCTTTAAAAATGTAACAAATATTTCACTCGATATGATATTTACATTTCCTCGTGTTTTCGCAAAGTAAGATAACCCAACGCAAGACGAGGATGCGGCGGTCAATTCAAGGAAATAAAGATTAAATTAATCGACTAATTTGTCATTTTGTAAATAAATACCATCTTTTCCAACTTATTCCAAATCTTCTCAAAAAAAGTGATACACATTTAGAAAAGAGAGTGATGAATAAATAAAAGTTACGTGTCAATTTGAAATATGGTGGGGTCAGATGGACCGACCACGTTCTTTTATGTATACAATTCAACGTTATAACTAATAACTAACTAGTAACTACCACTGACGTTTAAGAATGGCTCAAAAGGTAAATTTGCTGTTACATAAGTTATAACATCAAATTTTAAAATCTATCGGTTTCTTTTCAATTTTATCTCCAATCATTTATATACAAAATCAATTTTTATATAATTCTCACTATAATATACATATAATTATATCTATATATGTATTTAGTTTAAGATGAGTCTCAAATAAATTTTAATGGATGTAAATTGACTCTTTTTAAAAAAAAAAAAAAAAAGAAGTGGTGGGATTTATAAAAAAAAAAAAACTAACTTCTTATTTGTAAAATTGGCTCCTAATTACCTTTTGCCATATCATCTTTACTCAACAATTAAGAAGTTGGTATCCAACTTTTAAAAGGTTTGAAAACCTTCCACTGGAGGCACCCTAATACCTGTCTCAGACAAATATCCACCAACTCATGAAAACAGCTTATTTATCTTCTTGTTTTTAAAATAAAGACATAGTTTGCTTTAATTATTCTAATTACTCAAAGAGCATTCAAGCTTTGTAGCCCAGCCTGTTTTCTTTTAGTTTTAAAGTCCATTCTAAGATTTATGGGCCATAATTGAGTTATATATATTGGGATCTGATCGTAAAATGGCGCTCTTTGGAATAGTTAAGCACGAAGGTTACAATACTTTTAAGGTTAATGTTATTTAGACATATATGTTTAAATATAATATTCTTATAATCTATTAATATATAAATCCATACATATTGGAGATACCACATTCATCTTAAATTCTATGTGGCTTTTTCATGATCTAGCATTTTTATTTTTCTAAAATTCCACAAGTTTCCCTATTTGACCACTTATCATTTAATATATTGATTGTTTGATTTATGCTAGTATTAAATATGTTATTATAAATGCACATATATATAATAATTTTTCATAATTACTAATGATTTCCAAAAAAAACCTATTTATATATATATAAATTTTAATTTCAATTTCAATTTATAATTTTACAACAAAATCTTTAATTTTAATTTGATTTAAATTTATTATATTGTTAATTATCATCTAACGTGTCCTATCAAATCATTCATTTATTTGTCTCCTTCCACAAAAATATTTTTAAGTTTAATATTTTAAAACAAATTTTACTAGATTAATATTTAAACTTTGCAAGATTATTAAGAAATCAACCATCATATTTCGATAGTTTGAACTCTCTTTACAAGATTAATATTTAAACTCTATTTTGATTTATCTTAAATACTCATTTATTATATTTTAAATTCATATATTCTAATTTTATATATTTTAATATTCTCAAAATTTTCTTAATTAAGAATATGAAGTTTTCTTAACTACTTTTACTATTTCTTTTTAAATTTGGAAGCCCAACGTCATTTTCCCACTAGACTTCATTGATTGAATATCTAAATAAAATTATATTTGCATTTTTGAGTGATCAATGGGTATTTATATATGAGTTTAATTGGGACAAAAACAAATAGTTAAATCACTTTCTAATTGGGTTTGGGATATGTACAGATAAATACATCCTAGATGGGTAATCAATTACTGTAACAACTTATATTCATAAATTTGAACGAGTTTAGTTAACTAATGGAATTACTATACGGTTTTGAGACAATAACTTGTAGTAAAAATCACTTTTTAATCGGATTTGAGACGGGTATGAGTATATACATTATATATAATGCGATTGCATAGCGAAGGCATCACCTTAATTCATGCGCCTCCTTGGCATCTCCAATATTCTATTCTGGTTTATATTGTAGAGGCGTGCAGTATATAAATTCTAAACAAATCTAAACAGTAAATAACATGCCCAAGGGGAATTTTTTTCATTTTCTAAACTTTTATTATTTTATACTACTTATTGAGACAAATAAATAGTATAATAACTAATTATAGTAACAACTTATAAAACTATATGAGTTTAAAATGAGAACGAGAAATAAAATTATCTTTTAATCAGGTTTACAAGTATTATTATACTCTCTCCGTCCCATTTAAAGTGTCTCTTTTTTTTACACATATATCTAGGAGAAAGATATAAAGTAGTTAAAGTGTTAAAAATGGGTAGGGTCAACACTTTTTGAAGGTATAATTACTTTTAAAATGGAATTGGACATTTGTAATGGGACAATCTAAAAAGGAAAGTGAGGCATTTTAAATGGGACAGATGAAGTACTACTTTAAGACAAGAACGAGTAGTAAAATTACTTTTAAGTTTGGTTTGGGATGGGTAGGAGTGTATACATTCCAGATGGATTTGGATATATGAATCGTAGCCTCATTATTTCGATTCATCGGTTAATTTTTTTCTGTAAACTTCACAAGTGGAGGCATAAATAAATTGAATCCTTCTTAGGTTTTATAATATTAATTATTAATATTTACTTTATAACATTTGGGTATTCTTGAGACAGATAATCAATTACTATAACATTATATTATATAATCCAAATAGGTTATAGAAGTCAATGGGTGTTATTATAAGGGTTTGAGATGAAAATGAATAATTAGCGAGTATTTATACTATGTATTATTAATATATATACTATGTAATATTCTAGTTTTATTGAGACAAATGAACATTTATTGTAACAACTTATTTAGATATTTTATAAAGTTTAAATGAGTTTGGTTAATTAACTTGTATTATTATATAAGTTTCAGACGATAATAGGTAGTAAAATTAATTTTTAAAATCAAGTTCAGAATATATGTGAATATATAAATTATAAACAGTACTGACACTAATCGACATGCTTACGTTAATTTTTTTTCTAACTTTTAAATATTTTGTTGATTATTACTTTTTAATGTTCGAATTAATGTTATTGCTGCGGATAACCAGTTCTTATAAGAAGTAATATTTATAAGTTCAAACAAATTCTGATGATTATCAAGTATTATTATAAATTATGACGTAAAGTTATTTTACATCGAAATTCGACGGGTTATACATTAATTTAATTAAATCGATTTATGTGAACCTTAATTGATGAACATATTTTTCTTAATCTATGCAAATTAATATTTGAACTAATTAAGTATTTTATATGGAAGTTATATGCAAAATCTATTTAAAGGAATTAATCAATTAATAAATATCAAATCATTCATCAAATCATCCAACAAATCATCCACCAAATCATCCAACAATTCATTCACCAATTATTTTGATGTTGATTTCATACGTATTATAATATTTTAATTGAGATAATATATTTGAACCATCGTATTTTTAACATATTTTAGGAAGTTTTGTGCTAATTAAATATTAACCACTAAGTTAAGTAGGTCATTTATCATCCCAAAAACAACCAAATGATTTCAGTTTTGTTCTGATATTTTCTTCAGAGATTTGTATCTAGTAACACAAATCTTATGACTTAGTGATATTTAAAATTTCCATTTGTAAGAATGAATCCCTGATTTAAAAAAAAAAAAAAAAAGAAGAAGAAGAAGAAAGCGATAATAAAAACAACACGCACAACTTATTTCTGGAACCGACCTCCATAGCTTCCCTTCATGATAAAGGATAACATATGCCATATATATATATATAGAGTTTGGTTGAATAAGAACCATTTTATCCTAAAAGCTAAGAACCAAATGAATTAGTTATGAAGTTGATGAATCAGTTGAGAAAGTTGATGAATTCAAAATTGAATTTTTCACCCGGTTGAATCCCATGAGGGCAAAATTCTATTTTTGGATTCAAGAACTTTCCCGTGGATTCATCAACTTTCACCGTGAATTCATCATTTTTGGTTCTCACGTTCTACAATAAAATGGTTTTCACGTTAACCCTCCCCTATATAATAGAGTTTTATATATTATATAATCAAATCTAGACCATAGATCTAATTAATTAAAAGGCTGAAATTCATTCTCATTTCTCACAACAATATCTATTCTCATATGATCTCTCCCCTATATATATATATATATATATATATTGCAATGAATGAATTACTTTCTATTTGAGTACATTTATTTGCTTATATTAACACGGTGCATGCACTTACCTTCATAATTTAGATTTAAGGTGTAGGATTCATATATAAATTCGGATCCGAGTTTAAAGTCCAAGATTTATCATGTTATTAGCATTTAGATGTATTCTCATATTTATTTGGTCATGTAGTACTATAAACAAAAGTTATGAAAATTCATGTTACATTTTGTATTTCATTCTATCAATACATATTATATGTTCATAATATCTAATTATTATGTTGATGACATCATAATACACATAATACAGACATGATGAGAATGATATGAGAGTAAGACGACAACATCCTTGTAAATGATGTTTCTTATTTTCTTTCCTTTGATTATGCACATCGGTAATGTTGTTTTATATACTTAACCTACGCACCACACTATTAATTATATTACATCCGTCCCAATCATGACAGCTCATTTTTTTGGGCACGATTATTTAAAAGAAATCTACAAATTGATTAAAATGATAAAAAGATAGGACCTATAATTTTTGAAGAGATAATTATTTTATAAAAAAATATAAATCATTTTAGATGAGACATATGAGTTCCTAAATTAGACTATTAAATTCTAAAATCTTTTTCACCTTTTCTATGTAATCCAGCTAGCATCATCCCAAGGGCAATCAAATATCTAAACAGAATCAAATTAAGGGCAGATAATTTCTTAGCAATCAAATCATGTGACAACTGACAATAAACATGCAACTGTAATAGTACATTCTTCTAGCGACACTCTCGTGATGATTGATAATAATGCCCAAATATCTAAACAGACTCAAATTAAGGGCAGATAATTTCTTAGCAATCAAATCATGCAACTGTAATAGTACATGCTTCTAGGGACCCTCTCGTGATGATTGATAATAATTTCTTTGTTCATGATAATGGTTAAATAATAAAAATATTATCTTCCATCTATATCACATGTTAACATCATATAGAAAAAGAATTTCATAACAAAACTATGGCCGTCAAATTAAATAATTAAATCATCGTGGGCCATACACATGCATTATTGGGTTAAATTATATACTACACCAGTCCCCTAAAAAAAAGAAGTGTATAACTACTAACTAGCACTCCCTCCGTTCCAATAATAATAGCTCCTTTATTTTTTACACGTAGATTAAAGAGAGATATGTTTTATGTGTAAAATCATGGATAACACGTAATTCGATGTACTTTTTAGTGAAAAAAGTATTTCATTTTTTGGAAACGAACCAACTTAATTGGACAGCCCAAAAAGAAAAACGTGCCAACAATAATGGGACGGATGGAGTAGTACATATTTAGATGGTCATTTCAAACTTGTATCTTTTGTTCTCGACAGCAATGCGTTTTCAAAGCAGATCGAAAAGTTGTGGCATAGTATTTGTAATACAATTTTCATATTTAATTCAATAAATACGAAATTATATATAAAATCAATATAATTTGGATTAAATACAATTGTGCGAGTTCGACCTCTATTTCATGCTCTGATTCTTCTCTTCAATTTGATTTCTTGAACGATCTTTGAATGTTCTTAAGTTGTTGGAGGGGATGCGGTTCCTTGATCTCTTTGAACTTGAAGTTTAAATTTGATGATATTGATCTGAAGGACATTGGTCTTGTTTTCAGATTGAATGTTAGATTTGATTTGAAGTGTTGAAGAATGCCTTGAAAATCTTCAACTTTGAACTCAACTACGGAGTGTTTTCACCTTGTTTTCGGATTAAACGTCATCTTTGATTTGATTTGGATGATGATTTTGGTGAAGAAAGTGTCGATTTGTATGAAGAACGCCTTGGATATTGAAGAACGCCTTTAATGTCGAAGAAGACTTTGTAGAGAATTCTCCAATGCTTTGAGCTCTTCAAGCTTTTCCCTTTTCTTCACTTCTTCTTCATTTCATTTCTCTTTTCTTCACTTGTCTTGACTTGTGAGATAGTGGGCTTTGGGCCACCATTTTATAGATGTGAGAATACCCCAACACCCCTATTTATAGATGTGAGATAGTTGGCTAGTGGGCTTTGGGCCACCATTTTATGAGCTTTAGGCCTTATATGATATTTAGGCTTATGTGGCGTAATTTGAATGATTCTTCTTCTCCAAGATATCATTACCACATATACTTCTTCTATTGATCGATAAAATTAAATATTAATCATATATCTATTCAATTTTGGAATAAATTCCAGATAATATAATTAATTATTTAATTCATGATTTACACGTGGTATGATATTATTTGTTTATCGTCCATGGTCTTACTTTTTAAATTATTTTTCGGGCAATAATTAAAAATTTTATTGCATTAGCTTTGTTGAAGTAACCGATCGTGGCTATCTTCGTACAATATTAGTTAGCTGAATTGTTGATTTACAAGGCTCGATCATTTTTTATTTATTTGTTTGTTATTTTAACAATGAACGAAGGAACTTAAGAAGTTGGCCATGAACTATTCATGACAAAATTGATTTAATTTATTTAGAGCAGATTGTGCGATGCTTTGAAGCTAAGATGATAAGGTTAACCATGATTGATCAGAATCTGGGAGACTGGAGGAATATCAGAACATTATCAATTTAACTGGGAATCTCTATATAAATATAGAAGTTGGGGTTTCTTTTAAAAGAGGGTTATTGTTGTGATTTTCGTGCAGGCGACAACATTGTTTTCCTCTTCTTCTTTTTTTCTTTTTTTGGTATCATGGAGAACCCGCACCGCTACCAGCACAAGACTTGTGGTAAACCCCACGGTCCCCGTGTAATAACCGCAAACCACACGGGACAGAAACCACACTGGAAGGCGTTTGGTGGGGTTCGAACATGTGACCTCTCGCCATGAGAACCCACCTTAATATCGGGCTGTCGCAGGGACCATTGTTTTTCTCTTTCTTTATGAAAACATGTTTTTCCTCAATCTTCGCCAAATTTCATCTATAACAAAATATGCAATATACATATTCAATGACATATCATGACAAGAATTTCATTTGATGAATGAAATGCAAAAATGAAGCTTTTTAAATTTTTTGTTTAACTTTTTTCTGTATCCTTTTCCCCATAATTTAATGGTAACATTATTTTTAGTTTAATTATATAGTGTCAGTTCTAATAATAATAATTTGGATGGAAACCCTAAGAACTAACCTGAACCGTCTCGATTTTGGGCCCGCTAAGCTGTGAAATTAAAGGCTTCAGAAAAATCGAGTATGACCAAAATAACTGCCCGCTTTTAGGACGGGCTTTGCCTGTGAGATTGGTAGCCCAAAATATTCGGGTCAATAGACTCCGGCCCAAAAATAGTAACAGTGACTGTTCGATCACTTTGACATATTTATCAAAAAGAGTGGGATATGATGTAGTACCGATTAATAATTACTTCACATATTTAATTTATTTATACATAAATATCCCTCTATGTCTTCAGACATACATATCTATTTAGCATTTTCCTACTTTTAAACCATTTTTCGATACCAGATTCTCTAATTGTAATGGGCAAATATAGTAACCTAATAAAAATCATTATTCTCAAATATAATCTCAT
Organism: Salvia rosmarinus; assembly: GCA_036937905.1. Classification (NCBI taxonomy): domain Eukaryota; kingdom Viridiplantae; phylum Streptophyta; class Magnoliopsida; order Lamiales; family Lamiaceae; genus Salvia; species Salvia rosmarinus. Next base: position 58,657,375 of record CM072820.1, read on the forward strand.
AACTGACTATTAGCAGAAACATATACTGGGTCAGTTAAAAGGTTTTCTAATCTGGATCAAATTTTTGGTGTCGAATATACTTTGTGTAGCTGGCAGTGGAATCACGTTGCTTTAAGTAATGACATGAAAAATAAGATTATCATGTCAAAATCAAAACGACGTGAAAAATAAGATTGGCAGTTATACAATTCGGCACCAGAAATTTGACCCAAATAGATTTAAAAGTATTCTCAATTCATAGGTATGTTTTTATAGACAGTTATCTATTTGATTAGATTTTGAAACAAATCAGTTTATATATCTTGTTGCAAATTTAAAATTTAGTGGCGGATATATGCATTTACAACATTTCCATAACTATAAATTTAAAATGGATACTGATAAATTAATGTTCGACATATATATATTTTTTTCATTTCCAAATGAACTCATATGCAGATATTGATTCCAACTTTTTGTTAACATTGACAACAATGACAACTTTGAGACCTAAATTAGTAAGTTAAACATGGTCACGTTTCTGATGGCGTGATAAATATTTGTAATTGATTGAAGATCGAAAGATGTATTATGAATGTAGAAAGTCTATGAGTAGAGGATGTCAATGGATGGATTTTGACCGAAACTGTTCATACCTCTTGTTTCAGACCCGCTTCAGATCTGGACCGTTTAGACTTATAGTTTGATGGTCCGATTCGATCCGATTCAGGTTTTAGAATCAATACTTATTTATTTATTCTGGTCCGAGTAAAACCTACCTATTGACAAGCCTAAGTTTAAGTAGACTTATCAATAAGTCGGTTTTACCCATACCTTCCGAATCGCTCATAGTCCATTAAATTCTTAAGAGACGATTTCGGTTCTAGTTCTAGTTAGACCCAGACCGCTTCGGACCATAGTTAATGGTCTTAGTCCAATCCAAGTCTAGTATCTAATGGGTTGGTTCTAGAACCAAAATCGATACTTATTTATTAATTATGTTCCGGATAAAACTCGCTCATTAACAAACATGTCTACAAGGAATAATATACAAATCCTCTCATGTGAAACCCTAACAAAATCAACTATATATGCACGCACAAAATATGCAGAAACCTATCATTCGAAACCGATAATTATAAGTCCAACCTCTTTGAAGTCGAGACATCTTTGTGCTACGAAAAAAAAACATAAACACAACATATGAACATGGATCAAAGCCTTCACAATTATTTGACAACGCCAGCCGATGGCAACAACATTCGGAGAGATCGAAGAGATAGAAGATGATGTCGGATGACAATCCAACCGCAAGAACATCAAAGTCATCTCCACCGGGCCGTCCGATCACCATTACTTGATGGACACACAGTACCTCTGCATGAAACTTATACACATGCAAACATTCAGGAAAAGGATGGAGGAGGAATGCCGCTTTTTGGAGAAACACATCCTGAGCTCGATCTTTGTACGGGCCCACGAGTATCGGATCGATCTAATGAGGCCAGGCAGTTTTCGTTGGCCCACCACGCAGCAATTATGAGCATTGTTTGTTCTATCTCGATATGCTTTCCCGTGAACTACACCCCAGTGCTCCTCCCAACCTCCATTACCTCTCTTATGGGTCGACCGGAACCTGAACCTACGACCCGACGGAAGGGTTTGCCTCGACTTTGGGGAAACGTGGCCTGGGATCAATAACAGAGAAAAGCAAACCTTAAAGAGTTTAATGTTTTGCAAATTCTTTATGCAATTCAGAATTTGATCTCGTACCAATCGGGACGATTGGAGAAGCATAACATGAAGGCTTTCACTAGAGCGTGTAAGATGATGACTAGGGTTCTGAGGAAACCTCCGGGAAGGTTTCAAGTGTTTCGTGGCGGGACAATTCAGGCAGAGGGCTCATCCTGTCCTGCTCAAATTCAAGGAACATGATTATGAACATGAGATTATGATTGATTTGTTCATCAGGATGTTTAGGGTGTTTGAAAGGAATGGGAATTATTGTAAGCACCATTTGGATTTCTTAAAATTAAGAAAGCTGGCAAATAAGGTGTTGAGTCGGAATAGGATTATATATCAAAAGATAAACAGATATCATAAATTGTAATACGTAAAATCAACACGAAGATATACGTGGTTCACCAACGTTGTGTTGGCTACATCCACGGGCAGAACCGGAGAACAGATAATATTAACTCGGAGATGAGAAGTACAAATTACAGATTTTGGGGAGAGATTATTCGCGTGAAAGAACAACGAACAAAAACAGAAGAAGAGAGCACTCTGATTCAAACAATACGTATGCATAAACCGTCAACATCAACACGCCTCTCGAGTGGACCTCGCGAGCAACAGTCGCGAGAATAGGCCGCGAGCAGAGACGGAGACACACCTCGCGAGTGTGCCTCACAAGCACACCTCGCGAGCTCATGTTGCAAGCTCTCTCCAGCTTTCCTCGCGAGAGCTTTCAAGTCACATTTTAACAATCTCCACCTTGACTTGAATTCTCCCTTCAGACGCATCATTACAATGCCAGATGACCAAACTTCTCAAATCTATTTTCCAGACGCATCATTACAATGCCAGATAGCCAGACTTCTCCTTCTACCTCGATTTGCCCTCATTGAGCAACTAATGATTGTGACGTTTAGCAAGTCCAAACAAGGTGAAACTTGCTATGAGGAACCGACTTGAGTGAACATATCGCAGGATTATCAGCGGTACCCACCTTCATCACCGGATTCTCTTTTCTTCTCTCGAGAAAATGATACCTCACGTCAATATGCTTGGTCCTCTCGTGATGGACACGATCCTGGCTAAGCAGATAGCACTCAAGCTATCACGAAAAAGCGATTCGATCATGATGTAGACCCGGATCATCGACTAACCCTTTTAGCGATTCCTCCTTGGCGACTTACATCGATGCCACATACTCGCTCAGAGTTGACAAAGTAGCTGCGATGCGCAGTTGCTTTCCAACTAACAACAGAACCCCCAAAGTGAAAACATAACGGTCATAGACCTCCTGCTGTCCACATCACCAGCATAATCGAATCGAATAGCAACACAAGTCAATGAGCATTACCTCCATAGATGAGACCGACATCGGATGTACCTCTCGGATACGGAAGATCCTCTTCATACCGCCAATGTTCCTTTCGGGTTGACCCATGAACTCGCGACAACACTAACAGCATGTGCAAGATCCGGTCTAGTACAGACCATGGCGTACATCAAACTCCCTACTGCATTAGAGTACGGGACTCGAGACATGTACTCCTTTTCAGCTTCAGATTTTGGTGCATATTCAGAGGATAAATGAATATTTCTTTGCACTCGAGTATCAATAGGCTTGGCGGTAGACATGCCAAATCTTGACAATATCTTCTGAATGTAGCTCTTCTGTGACAAGAAAAGCTTCCTCTGCTCCCTTTCCCTATAGATCTCCATACCCAGAATTTTCTTAGCTGCACCCAGATCCTTCATGTCAAATTCAGCACTGAGTAAGTCCTTCAGCTTTTGTATATCAGATTTGGACTTAGCAGCTACGAGCATATCATCCACGTACAGAACCAGATAGATCATAGAACCATCATCGCTTTGCTATGATAAACACAACAATCATCTGACTCTGTTGTAACCCATTTGGAGCATATAGTGTCAAACCTCTTGTACCCTTGCGCTTGAGACCGCTTTAGTCCATATAAGGACTTCTTCAACTTGCAAACATAGTCTTCTTTTCCGAATATGAAATCCTCCGCCGAGTCATATAAATATCATCTTCCGAATTCCATGTAGAAAGGTCATCTTCACGTCCGGTTGCTCAAGTTCCAGATTCGATGTGCCACCATTGCTAGTAACTTTGATGGAAGTATGTCGACCACTGGTGAAAAAATCTCATTATAGTCAACCCCCTCCTTCTGTGTGAACCCTCTTGCAACTAGACGAGCCTTGTATCGGATACCCTCAGCAGGTGTGGTATCCTCTTTTTCTTGAAAATCCATTTACAAGTGACAATTCTTCTCCCCAGGCGCTTGACCAGCTCCCAAGTCATATTCTCGCCAATGATTCCATTTCTTCTCCCATTGCAATGAGCCATTTAGCGGACTCACTGCAAAAGCAACTTCTTTATATGTGGATGGCTCGTTTGGAGATGGTTCGTCATCTTCCACCTCATCACGACTTGTAAGGCATAAGTCACCATATCCTCAAACCGATACCTCGAAGGAGGTTTCACGCCGATTCTCGCCCCGTGAACAGCTATGCTCGCTTGCGAGCTTCGGATGGACGTCGAGCTAGTTTGAGATCCGAATGGGCATCGAACTCATCGCTTTCGTAGTGGTAGTATGTTGATGATCATCTCCACCTTGAGTTGTAATTTACTCACATCGGGAGTAACTTGTAGCTCCACCGCTTATCAACAATACTACAATTTTCTACAAGTGAAGCAGCGGTGGGGTTAAGCATAGAATTTTCATCAAATACAACATTTCGACTCAATATGACTCGACTCTCGAAGATGACCAAATTCTATAACCCTTAACTCCATCCCGTACCCACAAATATACCCTTCTTAGCACGTTCTAATTTCCCTCATTTACATGATAATACACAATAGAACCAAAAGCTTTTAACACAGTATAATCTGCAGGTTTGCCAGACCATACCTCATAGGGTGTCTTGCAGTCAATGCCAGTGTGAGGGCCACGGTTGATCAGATAGCACGCCGTGCTTACAGCCTCTGCCCAAAACCTTCTTGCTAAACCAGCATTAGAGAGCATGCATCTCGCTCTCTCCAACAGTGTCTGATTCATACGTTCTGCCACACCATTCTGCTGCGGTGTATCTCTGATGGTGTGATGACGAGCAATGCCCTCATCCCTGCGAGAACTCGTTGAACTCGGTGAGCAATTCCAAACCATTATCGGTTCGAGTCTCTTGATTTTCTTTCCGACCGATTCTCTACCAAGGCCTTCCATCGCTTGAATCGCTGAAAGCTTCACTCTTATGTTTCATCATAATCACCCAAGTCATTCTTGAGTAATCATCAATCATAGATACAAAATATCTCCGCCTCCAATAGATTGACTCGAGACGGACCCCAACAATCCATATGGATGTAATCAAGAATCCCTTGGTCCGATGAACACCCTTCTTGGAAATTTGGTGCGGTGGAGCTTCCCAAAGACGCAATGTTCGCAGAATTCAAGATTCTGCACTTGATGCCCGGATAGAAAATCCCGCTCGGTAATTTGCATCCTTTCTCCCATATGTCCAAGCCTCATATGCCACAGTCGGGTCATATCCTTAGCCTGAACCTCAGATGATGCAACAAAAACAGAACCTATCACGACAGAACCTCTCAAGAAATATAAGGTTCCACGCTTGCCGGTGAGAACCACCTTTGAACCCGATAAATATTCACGACTCACCTTCGCCTTGAAACCGAAACCGCGCTATCAAGTAGACTAAGAGATATCAGTTCTTCGTCATCTGTGGAACATGTTGGACGCGTCGTTCAAAGTGCATAAAACACCATCATGTGTCCCGACATCTTGATTGAGCCAATCCCAACAACTGCGACAACAACCTTTGGCCATAGTAACATCGCCACCATCTACCGCTCATAAGTCGAGAAACACTCCTGCTAGGACAAATATGATAGGATGCCGGAATCTAGAACCCACACACCATTGTGGTGTGATATTTCATCGACAACTGAGCAAGATCTTCTTGAACTCCGTCATTCTCACCACGACTGAGACTACTGGTACGGTACCTTTCTCCTTGTGATGCTTCTTCTTCTTAGGACAATCATTTTCCAATGTCCTAGTTCTTTCAGATGAGTTGCAAATATCATCGGATTTAGGACCTCGAAATTTTATAGTTCGACTTCTTTTCTTTCCAAACTTCTTATACCCTTTACCCGTAACATTCAACCCGGATGCCTGATTTTCTGTAATAGAACCCGAACCAGATGCCTGTTGACGGTCTTCTCTACTATGAAGAGCAGACCGAACCTCTTCTAAAGACAGATTATCTTTCCCCGTAATAAAGGACTCAACAAAATTCTCATATGAAGCAGGCAATGATACCAACAAAATTAAAGCAGCATCTTCATCATCAACTTTAACATCAATATTTCTCAAGTCTAACAAAATCTTATTCAATGTATCAAGATGATCCCGTGAGATGTACCTTCCGCACACGCAGACGAGACGACGTTGCTTGAAGCAACTTGTTGGTTAAAGACTTTGTCATGTACAAGCTCTCCAACTTCTTCCAGAGACCGATGGGTTTTCGATCGGCAACCGATGAGCACGTCATCGGACGAGACATGCATGATAGTCGAGTGAGCCTTTCCTCGTGACATCCCACTCGACATCATCAACTTCTCCTCTCGGTTTATCGATAACGAGCCCACAAACTTTGTTGTTTGAGCAACGAACGCATTTTGATCTGCCATAGACCAAAACTATTTCTCCCGTGAACTTGTCGACTTTACGTTAAACGAGACATCTTTGAACGGAAAGCAATCCAACCTTTGCTCGGCTCGATACCACTTGTTGAGTCGAATAGGATTATATATCAAAAGATAAGCAGATATCGAAATTGTGTCGTAAAATCAAAACGAAGATATCGTGGTTCACCAACATTGTGTTGGCTACATCCACGGCGTAACCGGAGAATGATAATATTAACTCGGAGATGAGAAGTACAAATTACAGATTTTGGGGAGAGATTATTCGTGAAAGAGCAAATGAACAAAAGCGAAGAAGAGAGCACTCGATTCAAACAATACGTATGCATAAACCGTCGACATCAACACGCCTCGAGTGGACCTCGCGAGCAACGATCGCGAGAATAGGCGCGGCGAGACGGAGACACCTCGCGAGTGCGCTCACAAGCACACCTCGCGAGCTCATGTTGCAAGCTCTCTCGGCTTTCCTCGCGAGAGCTTTCAAGTCACATTTTACCATAAGGAAATCAAGAACCTCGTGAAGGCAATCAATAAAGGTCGATGAAGACACCCTAATATCGGTCGAGCTTCCTTGATTTAAATGTGTAGCGAATTTAATTTTGCCCATGAGTTTTTGACCATCGAGGTTAAATAGGGACCTAACAGATCGAATGGAACAATACATAGACAAGTAAATCTCTTATGGTTCATCATTCAGTGGTGGGTTGTTGATAGAAAAGAAGGCGTCGCCCAACGAGTGGCAGTTCTATAGAAGATTTTGCCATAACTTGATATTACTATCAACTCTAGTTTTTGGAGTCTGATATCATAATATTGTGCTTCCAATTTTACATTCTATCTTCAGGTAGTAAATTAGGACTCGATTACTCTTAACTTCTACTGCCTACATGATCATGTGGTGAATTGAGACCTAGAACACTTAGATTCTATTGCATTAATCTGATTCCATGAATCATGACTAAATTTAATCTTAAATGTTAATAGTTTCAATTATTAGGTTGAGTGTTCCACACAGTAATATACAACGGCCAAGGCATCAACGTTATTGCTGCAAGAATGCAGTCCAGGAACACCAATGATGGCATTCTCTCACCACTCATAATAATAACACCAATGATGGCATTCTCTCACCACTCATAATAATAACAGGCTCTTAGATTCTAAACCTGTAACAACCCAACTTACAGATTAACGGCTGATCCCACATACCAACACGAGTCTTTACAGTGTGCTTTGTCCTCACTCCTCACTCACACACATCCTAAGTCGACTTTGCTAAGGATAGCTAAGCCGAGAAATCTTGACCAAACCATTGAATAAGAACTAAAAATTAAATAGGTCAATGGAAGTACATAGATAAATAAAACCATCATTACCAAAGAAGATATAACAAATTTACACACAGTCGCATCCCACACGAAAATCCAAATCTTTATCTAAAATAGTCTTAGTATTTCAGTATCGACATTTCAGGATCCAGATGCTAATATAGACGTTAACATTACCTCCCACACAAAGATGAAACTGCACTATGAAAGCAATACCATATATTGTTTGTTAATTTTATAAAATTGAATAAGTCTTATTCCTTCTATCCAATCAAGAAAGTTGTAGCAAACTTCCAATGATTCCATATCCTTGGAAACATAAGGAAACTTATAAGTTGAACATTCTCATAGATTAGAGATTCTTTTTGGAAATCTTAGATTTGCTGCCAAACAAATAGGATATAGATCAGTGCTTTATTTTTTTTAGATTCTTGGATTCGTTACTATCTATTTCATATGAGCCAAACATTAAAGCATTTCTGCATAATCAACCTAGCACTTTCCCATTGCCTAGCCCAACTCCAGGAATCATTTCACGGAGAATTAGGAAATTGCATATGTACCAACATCCAAAGATTCAAAGAGAGCATATCGTTCTTTGTGTGCGTGTGTTTGCTTAGTGGTATAGTGGTTAATGCCCGAGGCCAAAGGTCTCGAGTTCGAGTCCACCGTGATCCGGTCTTTAAATTTATGTATTTGTTTGACCCAAAAGAGAGAGAGAGAGCATACAACTCAATCAATTGCATTCTATCGAAACAAGAAAAATGCGTATCTGATGCTATCAACTTTGGGTTGCAATGCATTTAACATTTAGCAGTAAGAAAACAGAGCAAGCTGCAACTTTATCTATAATATACCATTTATAACCTCATTTAAAGTTTCAAACTGAAGAACACAGGAAGCTGTTTTCTACTTAGCTACCTAATCTTACATCAAAATTCCTCATAATTAGCATAAAAAATGATTACGAATAAGAGATCGAGCAACATATAATCAGAAGCAGACAATATTCATGAATCATATCGCTTACAAAGACTCCAAAAATAAACACTTACCGGAAACAAGCAATCGAATAATTCCTACCACAAATCAAATAAAGCTCCAACTTAAAAAGACAGATCAGAGAATCAGAAGTGCAATTAACTCAAAAAAACTACTCCAATAACAGATCATTTCTTCTGCAATTGAAGCTGGAAGCAATTATCTCCGTCAAGCTCCGAATTGATCAAGATCTCAGGTAAATGACAATTGAAAAGACATATCACGAGTTTGTGCGTGAATCTAACATGTATTTAGGCCATTGAATTTCCAAAAATGGAGAGAAATCGACAATTGACATCTGAATTTCCTCCATGATTGGGTTTCGCCATGAACGTTAGACTCACGAACAAACATGAAATATGCCTCCTCTGTCTCTCTCTCAGCTACGCCAGACGCCGGCTGCAATTTTTTCTGATGCAAATAAGAACCCTGATATACCTAGTTATGGGCCTGGCAAATGGGTGATGTGATTTACTCTTTCTGCAAATTGACAATTTAGTTTTTAGACCTCGAAATATTCAATGTTTAAAAATTTGTCACCATTACTTGGACTATATAAAATAATCTCTACATCCCCAAATTTATTCTTAATTTTTCTATTTTGTACGTCTAAGGGTGCCTCCAACCCAAAAACAAGTTTTTCAGTTTTTGGGATACCACATCAGCTTTTTAAAAACTCATCTACTATTTTTTCTCTCATCTCCTCCAACAATAAACCAGTTGATATATAGGAAAAGGAAATAAAAAAAAAGGGAAGGAAAACGAATCAGAGCAAAAAAAAAAATAGTCAACAACAAAGTCGGTAAAGCATGGTTTTTCGAAAAAATGATTTTGTGGTTTTTTCTCAAAAACTTATTTTCAATTCTCCAACAGTTTTTTGGTTTTTGTTTTTGGATCCAAAAACAACCGTTGGAGTTACCCTAATAAATTTTTTCTTTTTTCATTTATATATATTATCCTACAAAATATTTTTTATTTATTATACTCAATAACATCCTTTATTTATATCTTTTACCATTATCCCTATTCATTACTATCAACAATGCAACTTATTTACAGTAATGGAGACCCTCACTTCACTCACAAAATACTCGATAATACTTGCATAGAAGATTCCCAAAAACATATATCGGAGACTGAGGAAATATAAAAAAATTAAAAACGTAAAAATTGATCATGTTTTGTATCCATCATTTCCAAAAATATGTCCACAATTTGTGTTTTCTAGAAAAAATAATATATTTTTTTTTTTTCAGAATATGTCATCCATCACACGATCCGTAGATAGGATGATGAGTCACCTCGATTTAAATTTTTAGGTGGATTACTGTGAATTTTTTTTTCAATTGAACAAAGATTAATCATGTTTGGTATCCCCAACTTTCAATTTTTTAAAAAATGTCACAATTAATGCTTTCACTTCAAAACTCCTCAATTTTAAAAAAAGTTTGATTTATATCCCACCTCACAAGATCCGATGACGTAATCATGAACTACCTCACCAGATATACGTGGGTTTTTTTTCCATGCAAACATCAAAATGACGTCAATTTATTGCTTAGGTGGAGAAAACTAAAAGAAATATTTGTAATCTCTCATTCTGCAATCATCATTTCTCTTAAATCCCTACCTCTTTCTCTTTTTAAAATCTCTGACACGAACCATCGCGCATGCAGTGGACAATAGTAGCCGCTTATGCAGCCACCTGAGAGAGAGAGAGTTCAAAAAAAATTTATCATTTAAGCATTAAAATGATATTGTTTTGATTCTGTAAGAAGTGACATAAATCAAGTTTTTCTCAAATTTAAGAATTATTCAAATGAAACGTCAATTGAAAAAAAAAGCTTGAAAATATTGAAAGATAAGAATACAAAACATGATTAATCCTTGTTTATGTGAAAAAAATCAATTTATAATCCATTTAAGAATCCAACAAAGTAGCTCATCATCCTATTGTCGAATTCTTTGTGTGGGACATATTTCGAAAAGTTGAAAAATAAAACTTTTTTATAAATTATACATAATTCAGAATAAATTTTGAAAAAAAAAACTGAAAATTGAGATCACAATAAGCATCCATAATCCTTTTTTTCTTTTATTGGATGGTTGGGGTTCAAATTTTGACCAATATGCTTTAAGAGATTACAACTTTTTTGTGTTTGATTGTTTCCATAGAGTTCTAAAAATTAATCTTCGTGTATGACCGTCTATGTTTTACAATTATTACACCTCAAATACATACGTTGTTGTTTTTACAATTAAAATTATGGCAGGAAAACTTGATTGCTGTTATATTTTAATTTTCACACCAACAAACTTAACCAATTAGATATGGTGAGCTCTGCTTCACCGTGAGTTCACCCTTGTTTTTTTAAATAATTATATATTAATTATGGTGAGTAAGGATAATTAGATTTTATTAATTTTGTAATAACCCGAAAAATTTAAAACATTTATTAGTGATGTTTGAATCACTTAGTTGTGGTTCTTAGACCTTAATTATGTTTAAGGAAACCAATGAAACAATTAGAATCGATTCGAGATCGAATAATAAAGAAATCAAAATCGATAACTAGTCCCACCGGATTAGGGTTTTCGAGTAGTTCGAACATAGAATGAAAGATCGAGAATGAATCTCCACGAACGGATTTCATTTTTAGAATCCTCACACGAAAACATGTGAGAATGCAAAGGATGAGAATTTTCGGGCATACTTGCAGTCGATCCTAAAACACTATTTACGAGCGGAACAACTTTCATCCGTACTAATCATAATAAATAGTGATAACAACCAAATTCATGAAGGAATAATTTATTATGAATTTAGAAATTATAAGAATCAATTTCAAGGAATTCTGAAGAACTTAACCGAACGCCGGTAAAATATCTGGGAAAACCCTAATTTGATCCGAACGACCAAACTCGAACCGAGGGTCTAAATCAATAAAATATGCTTTATAAGACTCAAATTATTTATGAAAGCTCAAAATTCAAGAGAATTTTGAATGAACATATTTTAATCACGGACGCCGTTTTCGCGATAACTCGAAATTGACTTATCGAACGACGTCCGAACGTCGTGAAATTTTTTTATGAACATTAAAATAAGTCTTTTAAAGGCTATTTAATAAGATAGAACCTTAAGGTTCCGAGAAATCGATCGAAAGTGCGTTAAAACTTAAAGAGTCGGTATTAATATACCAAAACGGGTAATTTGACCAATCCACCTCCCAACTACCACCAAGACCACCCCAAAATGGGAAATGACAGCCATTAGGTCTGCCATAACAAGGAAAAAACGTCCAAGAGCAGCCCATTTCACCCTTTCACATTTTGCTCTCATTTTCAAATTTCTCTCTACACTTTTCAAACCCCCAACTCTAAATCCTCCTTTCCAACCTCTCCCACACTCAAATAATCCTTCTAAGACCATAGGAAGGTATTATTCATCATCCTCTTCCATCCTAATGGAGTGGAATATTTATTTTGAATTTTTGGGTTTAAAAACCCTAGTTTGCTCCTCATTTATTTTCGTGACTTTAGAGCCTCAAAATTCTCTTGAGTCGTGAATGAAAAATGCTTAGAATGATGTTCTAAGGCTACTGTAAAAATTTCATAATTTTTGGAGCATGTTTATTTTTTTTCGATTTATGCTTTATTTATTTTTAAATATGTTAAAGCATGATTTTGTGAATGTTATTTGATATTGTTACTTGCTAATGTGTTATAAGCATGTATAATAAATATCATAATTTTTCTGTAATTTTTGGATTTTTTTTAAAAGGGCCGAGAGTTATTGGCTTATTTTAAGCTTTGATTTTAATTTTTTTTTGTGGAAAATAGTTGAGATATGGTGTTTAATATATGATGTGAACATCATATATAAATCTTGGGATTTATGAAACACATCTCCTATTTTTTTTTAAAATGGCGAATAGTATATATATATATATATATATATATATATATATATATATATATATATATATATATATATATATATATATATATATATATATATTTGTTGTTTGATTTTTGGTTGAGGAAAATAGTTGAGATATGGTGTTTAGGGTATGATATGAACATCATATTCAAACACCTCTCCTATTTTTTTCCTTAGAACCGTGGCTTATATATATATATGTAGTCATTTATTTGATTTTTATTGTTGAAAATAATAGGATGTGTAATATTATGAATATTGGTAAATACTTGGTGTTAATATTACATGCTATTACATATACAACCATATTGTGAAAGATTGGAAATTTTGAATATGAATATGTATATACATGTGAATACCGAAAATAAATAAGGATGAAAAGCATGGGTTTAAATTTTTAATGCATGATATGAAGTGATATTTCATGTTTAGTATATAGTATAAGCATGAAATAATTTTTGTGGAATTTATTGAACACCAAAGCTTGTTGATTTGAAATTGCCGAAAATTACAAAGATTTTAACCTATGGTTTAAAATTTTATATGATGATATTGAGTTGATAATTAAATTCTATAGTATGGTAGGAGTACAACATGATTTTATTGGAATTTATTGGATACGTATGCTAATTGTTGCTAATTATCGAAAACGTAACGAAATGGCTAAGTATGAGTTCGTTTCTAATGTTAAATGATGCTATGATAGTTAATTATAAACTTAGAATGAGTGGTTGTGATTAGGGTGGATGAATGAAACACTTATGCACACTTTACAATGATTGTGTGCATTAGAAATTAGGGTTTTCTAATGCTTAGCATAGTTTATGTTGTGTATGGTTTTGTCGATGTTGAATGTTTATGTTTATGTTGAACCGACAAACCAAAACCCGAACGTAAACAACATAATACTATATGAACGAGAATCCAAAAGAAATCGACCAATTTCGATAACTTAAGATGGAATAAACAAGAATCGAAGTTAGATACTAATTAGGGTTTTATTAATGAAAGGATACCACACGTGAGTACCTATTTTAGAAAACCGAGTCGAGCTACAACGTTAATATTCAATAACGACAACTCAATACGACATTAGTCGGGCGTAAACACAACTCGATAATGAATAACGATTATACGACATATGTAACCTCCGGCGAGTTAAGTTAAATAGACAATGTCGTAATGTGTAAGCAACGATTCGAACACATGATGTCGATCCTTATGTCTCAAAAGCCGAGTTAATATTCCCGAAGTACTCCATTTATTCTTAAGTACTAATTACTTACATGATGGCATATGTCCACTTGATTTGTAAGTCAACATTCCTCCTTTAATTATCGTGCTAATACGACAAGTCGTCAAGCATAACCTACTAGGACGTAACTATAATTGTTAAGTCTAGTTAGTGGCTTGAGAACTTCCTAATTTACCAATCATAATTTGATTACCGATAACCTATAACGTAATAACGTTATAATAAAACTAAGGTTAAGAGTCACGGATAGACTCGGATTATGTAATTCATAATTGAAGTTCACCTATGGACGATGAGGTAATATAGCCTGAGAATTGAGAATGTAGGATAATAGAAATTATCTTAAAACAATCACATTAAATCATAAAGAAACCCTAATTGGGAACTTTAATGTCGTAATTTATAAACGATCATTGATCGATAGAAAGAACCTAAGAACGGCTATTTTCTTATGAAGGGTTCGATCGGGCGAAGTTCTTTGAGGAAGGATACTCACCGCTCATTTAGAACCACTAAGCTTTGGATTAGCAGGTGGGCTCTCTTGAAACGAAAATGTTATGCATATCTCAAAGCATGTTTTACAAAGCATTATGAAATATTATCACATGAAACGTTATTGACTGCCAAATGTTTATGTTTTGTTGTTATCCTATCTGAGATTGGTATATCAATGTGGTATGTGAATGTGTTGGTCCACCAACGTTAAAAAGGGTAACGATCGGATCCGACTTAGTTAAGGACTAACTCGGATTGTGTACACGTGTGACTGTGTGTTAAGGTTAGCTACCTCGACCGGTCACGACGACTATGTGTAGGTGGCCACCTCCATAGTGCGCGAATGGAATGAATGAATGAATGATCAGATATGGAAACAACGTGAATGAAATAGTCAGGCCTGACGCTTTTGGAAAACGATAAAATATTTGATAGGCATGAGTCTTTTAACTAAAATCCTCATGCGCTATTGTGGGCAGTTAATAACTTTTGACAAAGAAAATGTTTTCGGCAACGAGTCCACTGAGTACTTTTGTACTTAGCCCTGCATCTCGTTTTTGATGTGCAGGTTGAGCAAGGATCGATGATGGGTGCGGTGGTGCGAGTAGCGGCTATTTTGATGCTTAATTAGAAATGTTTCTAGAACCTTGGGCATGCATCGTCATATGCATGTCCACATGCTTATTTTCGCCTAACTCGATATTATTAACGCTTTGATTATAACCGCTCAGTATTGAATTGGAGGTCGCACTGCATTTTAAATTCTCGCCTGATTGGGCTATGGACCCCGAACCTCGACAAGTCCTTCTAGACTTGAGTTGGAATTGATTGTTTATTCCTTTTACTTATGCATTATTAAGTAGTTGATTGGTTGATTGCCTTGATTAGTTATGTTTATTTCACGCTTTATCATACCCATGACGATCCATATGATCCGTACTTCATTGGAAAGTCGGGTCGTCACAAATTTATAACTAAATTTATTAAATTTTCATTTATTAATTCAAAATTAGAATTTATTAATTCATAATTATGGTTTATTAATTCATAATTAAAGTTTATTAATTCAAAATTAGGATTATTGTTCAAAATTATGGTTTATTAATTCATAATTAAAGTTTATTAATTTACAATTAGATTTTATTAATTCAAAATTAGGGCTTATTATTCAAATTATGATTTATTAATTTATTAGGGTTTATTAATTCAAAATTAAGGTTTATTATTCAAAATTAAGATTTATTAATTCACAATTAAAGTTTATTAATTCCAATTAAATTTTATTAATTCAAAATTAAAATTTATTAATTCATGATTAGAGTTCATTGATTCAAAATTATTATTTATTAAATTAATTAATTTTAATTAGAATTAATATAATAATAATTAATTAATTAATTAAATAAAAATTAATTGATGGTCACTATGCACGCCACGCGCAAAGACCATCCTAAATACGTGAAATTCTATAAAACATGTGGGTGTCTTATAACTTATTCACGTGATAATATTTTATTAATATAAATTATATTAATAAAATATTATCACGTGTAGATGACGAAGACATCTACATGTTATCTATGAAGTTCTCCCTAAATACAAACAAAATCGTAATGCGCCGCCACCAAATGCGGGTTTTGAATTTTTGATTCAGGTAACGATGGATATATTTTTCTGCTCATCATATTTATTGACACAGGTTTTTGCAGTATTTTAGATATAGGCTCTAAACTTAGAAGTGAAAATAACTATTTTTATAATATATTGAGGAAGAGTTTTGTGTGTTATCGGATTTTTATAATATATTAAGGAAAAGGAAAAGTCTTGTGTGGTGTGACTGGTGTCTCATCTGAGATGGAATAAGATTTGTATTTAAATCTACATCAATAATATATTTGTAATTACAAAAATTAACATAATTGTAAAGACAAATCTGACCTATCTCACGATCAGAAGTGAATACAAGTTTTTATGATATATTATTATAAATTTTAACATTTAAAAAGAAGTATAGAGGCTGAAGTACAAAATTGTAGTAATCGAGGGTCTAAAAATGAAATTTTCTTAGCTGTCTCTTCACCGCCTGTTGAAACAAAAAAAAAAAGGTTGATTGAACTATGCTTCTTTCTCGAGCAATGAAAAAGTGAACCTTTTTGGCTACAAATTTATTTTAAAACAAGTCATCCCATACAAGGCTACAAATTATTTGGAAAAGTTAATCAGCTTGTGATTAAAAATTATGAATATAATCTTTCAATATATTTTAAATTGATTTCGTTGTAACAAATTAAAAAGTATATTCTCTAAATATTCTTTTATTACTTTTATTATCAATTAGGGATATTAATCGAGTCAATTAACTCAATTTCATGCCAATTCGAGCTATTTTTTGGGTCGGATCAATTGGGTTATCCTAATCCAAACCCCCTCATTTCGGACTAGTTCATCGGGTCATAATGTTTAAGAAATTGTTTTAACAAATAAGATTTTTCTTGTAACAAAAATTAGTTCATATTTTTTCAATCAAAACATTCAATTTTCTATTATATACAAAAATTAAATGTAATTTCAACATCAACTATATAATAACTAATAAGTTACTTCTTGACATGGAATGATTTGACACACATTTAAAATAAATTATAATGTTTCTTCAATTTTCATGTTATTATTTTTTTTATTAAACGTTCGAGAAAACCAAAACACATCATACAAGTACCAAAACCTTATTATCAAATTCAAAAATATAAAGTAATGAAGTTTGACAATCAAGTAATAAGAAAATTTAGATTAATCAGGTCAATCCATTCAGTTTTTTGGGTAGCCCTATCAAGCTCGAGCTATTTTTAGTTCTAGCTAATTGAGCTAAAAAATTTCAAACTCAAAATTTCGACCCTAACCTCATTATTCTCAATCTATTTTAATCAATCCATCGATTTCAAGCTAAATTATCCTCCCGTATCTCAATGCCTTTTGGATAGTGTTGCACTAAATTTATGACAGATTCTCTATTCTGCTTTCTGTATTTCATTTATTATTCTAGTAATAATTATTATATGAAATCAAAAATAATGATAGCATAATCGACCATAGTTAACATGTAAAATAAAAACAATACAAATTATAATTATAAACTAATCAACATAATAATTAAATATTAATTAAAATTGAATATTAAATACTAAAAAAGTTGCGTATAACCAATCGTAATTACAAAATGTAACATAAATTGGACTTTCGAGTGTCATGTGATTGAATTTAGTGAAGCACCACGGTATCAAGCACCACGAAATCATAGATATGAAATAAATTATGAATTTTGACCTTTACACAACTTGTGTACAATATTATAATCTTTTGTATTGATTGATTAAGCCCAATAATTGGCAATTTTGATGAGGAGATGTCCGAAATGCTCTTGAGTTATTATACATACATGATCTTGAGTTATTAGTGATTCAAAACATGGTACAAAATAAGAGATATATATTATAGAATTAACAATCCTAATTTACAATTGTAGAATTAAACTAAAGCACAACAAATTGAAATAGAAGAAAAAATAATAAATGTCATACGATATCAAGTGAGACATAAAAATTGTGCAACGAATATCTTATGTAAAAGAAACAAACATCAACATGGCCAGGTCCAAAATTGGGCTGGTTCTGTGAAGCTCACAAGTATCAAGATGGGCCTTTGATAACAGACTATATAGCCGATTAGACCCAATAAATAACGTGATGGTTTTGCATAGAGTTTACGCATATCTTCGCGATGCTACTTTTTATAACATATAAAGTAGACAAATTATTTTTTTTAATACTTTCTTTTTTATTTCGGTCTTGTGAATTTGTTATATATATATATAAGTAGAATCATTGTGGAAATAGTAATTTATATTTTTCCCACCCAAATCACCATTCCGTTTCTAAAAATTAATATAATTGATCATTATTCTTTTTAAATATATTATATATTTATAAATAACATAATACAATAATTACTTTTTTGAAATAATCAATGATGTGTATTATTCATTGATGTATTATTTTAATTCAATTAATTTGGCCGCCTAAAAAAATGAATTAGTTTTGCGTCTTTTCCTATAAATCTAAATTCACATTTCATAAATAATATAATATAATATACAATAGGAGTTCACAAATAAAATTTATTATTTTTAATCACTAAATTGTTAATATTTCTTAATACTAAATTATCATAATACTTTTAACTGACATAATTTGTATATGCACTTATTTACAATAATTAAGAAATGTCTTTAATTTATTTACATTTTTTTCTAGAAATTTATGAGTACATATTAGACTACCATGTATCAATTAGAAAATTATTGTGCAAAACATAATAATACAAGATGTAATAAATTTATTATCTAATTTTTGCCCTAATGATAAAAAAATGGAAAAATATATTTTTATACAACTATATTTGATTATAAACCTTCATATTTAGATGTATATTTCTATATTTTTATAGTAATTTCTAAAATAAGTTTGATTAGTTTTATATGAAATTTGTTAAATTTAAAATCAATATATAATAGGATTAGTGAAATTTAGTGCCATCTCATTCTCATATCCTATGTGGCATCATTATATTCCTCCATTCTTATTTATCTAAATTCTCTATTTAATGTCTTTTAAATTCTAATTCTAATCATACTAAAATTATCTTTTCCCACATTGATTTCTAATTATACTCCACCAATTGAAAAAACTTATATATATACTTAGAATCAATGCATATTTTTTTCATCCTACAATTATTTTACATCACTAAGTTAATTTAGCTAATTAATTAATAAGGTGGCCAGATAAATAGTTATATATTTTTATTTATTTAAGCTCTCTATTTAATGTCTTTTAAATTTTAATTATAATCATATTAAAATATCTTACCCCACCTTGATTTATAATCATACTCCACCAATTAAACAACTTATACATATACTTAGAATCAATGTATATTTTTTCATCCTACATTATTTTACACCACTAATTTAATTTAGCTAATTAATTAATTAGATGGTCAAATAAATAATTATATATTTTTATTTATCTAAATTTTCTATTTAATGTCTTTTAAATTCTAATTCTAATCATATTAAAATATCTTATCACACATTGATTTCTAATTATACTCCACCAATTGAACAACTTACATATACTTAGAATCAATGCACATTTTTTTCATCCGACAATTATTTTACACCACTAATTTAATTTGCTTACTTAATTAATTAGATGACCAAATAAATAGTTATATATTTTTTACAATAGTTATATTTTTTAAATTTTAAACTATCCATTTAATGTCACCTTATGGATGAATATATTATATTTTTTAATTAATTATAAAACTAGCACGAAATTGAATTTTTTCATTTTGTCTAATATTATAGGTTATAAGAATATTTTAAGAGATTACTTTTTAATTGCACTTCTCTATTTAGTTTATAAATAGAGATTGAATATGTTGTTACAATATGTGATGATTAATTTTATTATTAAATTAGTTTATTTTGACCAAATAAATAACTTTGGCTAAATAAATTATTTTTCAATTTGTTTTGGCCAAATAGTTTATTTACTACACTATTTAATAAAAATGATTAATTATTGAGTATTATTATATAATTTTCCACCACCAATTTAATTTGATCAAACAAAATTAACATATTTCATAAATTTTAACGAATTTATGTAATTAGCAGATATTATATTTTTTAAGTAAAGAATTTTACAATAGTTATATTTTTTAAATTTTAACTTATTAATTATATATTTCATAAATTTTAAAGAATTTATGTAATTAGCAGATATTATATACGAAAATGTGACTAGAATATGATTTTCACTGTTTGTAGGTCTTTTGTTATTTATATTATTTTGATATAAAAATATATATTATAGACAGGTAAATACATTAATCGACATGTCTACGTAATTTTTTTTTTTCAATTTTAATCTTTTTGTTATTTATATGATTTATTATTAATAATTAACGATGTAGGGTTCAACTTTTATTGAGACGAATAAATTAATCATTGTAATAATTTATATTAATAAAATTAAATAGGTTCGGATAATTAATTAAATGTGAGTCAAGTGCGGTTATGTATATGCTAGACATGTTCTTTATTTTTAAATCTTTTGTTATTTATATTATTTATTATTAATGTTTATTTTATAATGTTCAAATCATTACTGAGACAGATAAACAATTATCGAAACTACTTATATTTATAAATTTAAATATATTTCGGTAGTTAGCACGTATTTTTGGGACAAGAACGATTAATAAAATTATTTTTTAATCGATTTTGGATATGAGCATATAAATTCCAATCACTATAACAATTTATATATATAAATTTAAACGAGTTTGAGTAATTAATCGGATTTAAGATGAGTGATATATATATATATATATATATATATATATATATATATATATTATCGGTGGTACAAACATCTACCAACATGCTTACGAATGTTTAAAGTGACTACGACCATTAATCTTCAAGCCTCACGTTTAATTTTCACCATATTTTAAATGTTTAGTTATTTTCACCATTTTTAATATTTTCATAATTAGTGGTGCTCGATTTTTTTAATACTATGTACTATTACTATTTACTTTATAATATTTAGATATTATTATACGAGTTTTGATAATTAGCATGTATTTTTACATAAATATTTTATTTCTTATAACCATAGAAACAAAATAATGTAATTTTCCGTCAATTTCGACGGGTTACATACTAGTTTTCAATTATAACTTTTGATTTTGTTATAAAGTGTTACCATGCCTAGCGTTGGATAAGAGAAATGATAGATGCATTATGTTGTTCTAATTATTTGTTAGTTGATGGTCGAGTTCGTTTAACTTTATATTGATATTTTATTATATATATATATATATATATATATATATATATTTGAATTAAATAAAATCAATATTTTGATTAAATTAATTGATCAAGTTTAATTGAGTTGGTCAAGTTTTTATTCAATTTGGGGTGTCAAATAATTGTATTTGTTTACTTAGTTTGATTGTGTTTAATATACACTTGTATGTTTGATTTGTAATTAGTATGCTCATGTGAAATATGCTATATATTTACCAACGTAATATATTAAGAAAATATAGATTAATGATTATTCTTATCCGTATAATATATGCTCATAAATTATATATATAAGAAGTATTCCAAATTTTATAATGGACTTTATTTATTTTTTACTGCTATTACGTCAAACTTTAATGTTTATATAATTTATTTATGTAATCAAACTCTTACATTACAAATTTGTCTATACTTATTAAGTATATTTTAAATTTATTTAATATCACCACCAAGGGCGGTTGTGGTCGTGTGCGGGTGGGCGACCTCACATAGCCCCTCAAAAATAAGAACTCTAAAAAAATATTTGGATCCATATAAGGTATGTTCATTTTATTAATATTATCTTGAAATATTAACTTATTATTTTAACACAGTTTCTAGTGTGCGTGACTTATAACCATATGCTTGTGGATTTGACCCCATGAGTAACATTTGTGCACATTTTATTTGGTCCGATGTTGCTCATAAATAAGGTGGTTTAGACTTTTGCAAGTAAAAAAAAAGCGCAGATTTGACACCATTTTGCATTTGTAAACTTATAATTTAGAATGATACTATTAAAAAAATCATATTATTGGCTCAAATTTAAGGTGGTTTGGATTTTTGTAATTATAAAAAAATTAAATATAAGGTGTTTTTGTAATAAATAAAATTATTTTACAACATTAATAAATGATCAAATCTTAGCCTCGTTTCTCTGATCATGACATATAAAATAATATCCACATAATACATGCATGACAACAACTACTAAATTTGATTGACAATATAAGTTTTGAGATGAATTAGACTGTATCAACATAAAATTAACAAATATAATCATTATCTACATGAAACTTAACGAATATGACCACAAATAATCATTTTGTTGATTTCACTATGAACTATTTATATAAATCATTACAAATGTTTGAATAATTATAAAATTTGACTGATATTCGTGTGCATATAAAGAAGAATATATTATTTTTTGTATTGCATTTTTATATTTTTATGTCTCGTTGTACAATCACTATTTTTCAATATTAAATTACTCAAAATTATAAAAATTTGAAAATATCTTACACGT
This sequence comes from Salvia rosmarinus, assembly GCA_036937905.1. Taxonomy (NCBI): domain Eukaryota; kingdom Viridiplantae; phylum Streptophyta; class Magnoliopsida; order Lamiales; family Lamiaceae; genus Salvia; species Salvia rosmarinus. Next base: position 58,680,128 of record CM072820.1, read on the forward strand.
GTATCGCAGGGTAGAAGTTCTAGTAGATATTATAAAGAAGGGTAATTATAGGGTGCTAGTAATCTTATACCAACATTAATTAGTTGCAATATTATGGTGTAGTATAATTCTACGTTGATACAATGTACACCAAAAAAAAAATTACCGATTGAAAAAACCATCGGTAACTCGCAAAATCGTCGGTAGTCCCACTTAAGACGGACAATAGACAACTCAAAATCAGTAATCTTTTACCAACGAAATGAGTAATTCGTTGGTAATTTTTAATGTTTATTAAATATTTTCTGTTGATTTTATGTACCGAGTTAAGACAATCTATTCAACAATCCAACATATTCATAATTCATTCAACAAAAACGACGATTAGTATCCAAATCTCCCAACAACAATTAATTGATATCTAAATATCCTAATCAATGTATATCAAAATAACTAAAACGTGTATCAGAGGTGCGGGTGGTTATCATTTGTTGGGTCATGTGAACGGATCCTCGATTGTCGGGTCATTATCATCTGCTGCAGGGCCTGACCTGCTCATGAGAGAGAGATATAAGAAAGAAAGGAGAACTCATCGGTGGAGGCTGGCGGCGGCAATAGGCCACACAAAGGTGACATAGCATGAGAGAGAGAGTGGGGAAGGGGGAGAAATGAGAACTTACCGCAGAGGGTAGATGGGACCCCGACCGCGGCGACGGGGGAGGCTACACGACGGCAGCGAGGGCTGCACAGAGAGTGGATGAGTGTAAAAGAGAGATAGAGAGCCCTCACCGAAGGAGGAAATGGGCGACAACGATGGGGCGGAACGGCGTGGGTGAGAGAGAAATTAGGGATTAGGGGCAGTGACGGAGCTAGAAATATTTTTCGGATGGCCCAAAATAATTATAAATTTTAAAAATTATAAGTGTAATTTTTAAAATAAAATTAGAAACTAATTATAACAATTTCAATAATCGTTTAATATTATCTGAATTACACGACAAAGTTAAAAAATGTGATCATCTCATAACGTGAACAAAAAGTGATCATCTCATAACGTGGACAAAAAGAGTAAATCTAATGTATAACATCATTTTGATATGGATTTTGCACCGAAATGATGTATTTTCGCACTCGTACGAAATTTGATGTAAGTGAGTAGCTTTATATAAAATGTGTATGATTGGAACAAAATATGATAAAAACTACATAACATTTAGAATTTTAGTGTAGTTTAGAGTTAAACTAAAACGATACTTATTCGACATAAAGTTTGATAAAGAATGGTAAATTTTATTCTTAGACTTTTCGAGAAAATAACTTGTTACAATAAAGATGTGATCAATACTTATGTTTCTAAAATAATTGTCATATACTCAATCAATTTATATTTTGATTGTTCTATCATCAACAACATTTTTGGAGCTTAAAATAAGAATTCAAATAACTTGGATGTTTTCAACTGTTACTGTTAGAATAAGTTTATCATAATCTTTTTAAAAATTAAATTGATCATATTAATTCAATATAAAATTTTATTATTTGCATACTTATTTTATTTTATCAACATATACAAATTAAATAAAAAAGAAGAGTAAAAATAAGGAGAGATTTTAAAAATTGAACAAATTAAAAAAAAGAGCAGAATTAATGAGAGAGATAAAGAAGATTAACCAAAAAAAATTTAAAAAATTGAACACATTAAAGAAAAAAAGAATAGCATAATTAATGAGGGAGATAAAGAAGAAAAACAAAAAAATTGATTTTTTTGTCAAACCCAAGAATCGAACCCAGCTCTTTTAATTGGAGGAAAGAATCTTATACAACTCAACTACATTACTCCTTTGAATTATTTATCTATTATCTATGTACTAGTAGTTGTTTTCCAAAAGTTGGGGCCATGGGCCCCAGGCCCCAGGCCCAGTGTGGCTCCGTCAATGAATTTAGGGGGAAGTTTTGTGGGAAAGGGGAACCCATCCGCGTCTGAAGCCTCGTTTAGTAGCTTTTCGCCGTGATAACAAAGTTATGCGTCTGTTTGGTAGCGTATTAATATCACCCGTCTGTTTGGTAGCTCATTTAGTATCCTTACTACCGTGTTTTAATGACGGCTTGGTGGATTTTATTTGTTTAGTAGCTCTGTTTCTGACTATTTTTTAGGATTCAGAACCCACAAAAGTGGTGGGTTACAAAACTCATTCGAACAAGACATTTTAACTGATTTAAACCTAACTAACCAACCAAAATTGACCTTAAAAGTTAACGATATATTATATCCCTCGATAGCTATTAAAAATAAAATAACAATTAATATATTTTGATTACCGATGGATAGTCGATCAGCAAAACTTTGTACATTTCAAAATAAATATTTAATGAATTTTATTAATATTACCGACCGATAATATAATTCTTCAGTGCCTTTGCGATTGGTTATATCGTTGGTAAAACAGACAGAAAATTTGGCTCGCATTTTCAGGCCACCTTCCATCGGTCAGTTTGGACAATTAAATGTGCTGGTAATCCGACAAGCTCCGATTTATATTTTGTAAGTAAACAAGATTTTTTTGGCGGTGATAGTTTTTGCACTATTAATTAAAGTACTTCGACTATAATAGTTTGTAGTACTTACAATTATCAATTAATAATGTTGTCTAAAATATCATATTGTTCTTAATATATTGTAATTTGAGCTTTCTAATTTTTATGTCCAACTATTGGATAAACGTAATTCACGGGATCTGCCTGCACTAAATCTAGGGCATATGAATATTGAATTATTAGGATTTTGACTCGTGACTTTCCCATGTTTTTAATATGTATTTTCAAAAGTTTATCACTCTTCATCTCTCCTTGAGAAAGGACTAGTAATGTTATTAGATGATATTGATGTGAGCTAATAAGCCATATCGATGCATTGTCATTACAAATGGAAGGCTGTATTTAGTCCAATTTCATACGCAGCACCTGGTAGCTAGTTATCCAATTCTAACATTTTATTTGTCTTGTATAACTAACTCATATTGTTATCCATGAAACAAGAAATTTTAATATCGTATATTGTCTTTGAATTGAATTTGTTAGCTGCGCAATTATAATCACAAGTAAGTTGAGTCATAGCATGGAAGAAAACAAAATCTATCTCCCTTTGAGACAGTCCAATAATAAAATAGGTTTTTGTAGTCAAAATGTCACAAATTCGAATTTTACTGTCTCCTGTATGGATCTGAGTTTGTCACACTTGATTTTTCACATGGGGTTTACCCAAGGTTTTGCAAATGTGGTTCATTCATCTTGTGTTTTCACTTGGTTTACCTAAGATTACAGGTTATTGTACAAGAAAGGTTTATATAATACGCACCGAAGGAGCAACTGCGGGTCCCCATAAATTTAAAAAAAAATGATGAGGGAAATAAACTATTGCCAGCTATCGTGGATTAAATTGGAATTTACTATAATATATTGAATTTATTAAGTTTAGGCTATGTTTATAGTTCAAAACCTTGTTCCAAATTAAGCGCGCAGTCCACCCCTTAATTTATATTTAATTTGATAATTTCTTACATTACACTATTGCATAGCATATAATATCATTGTAGTAACGTGGTATTATATTACACCCAAAGCTTCATATCAGTTCTGTCAAAAATATCATTGAAAAAAGAATTAGAAAAAGAAAACGAATAAGATCTTTTCCAGTCCCCAGCCAAAAATTCTTTCTTCTCTCGGTAATAATAAATGGATTTTCAAATACATAAGCAATATATATAAATGGAGACAACAGTCAGCCAAAACACAACCATTCGAATTAGGAAACGTCCCAAAGAATTGCAAGTAATAATACTTATATTAAATATATTTGAAGTACATGCGAATATATAGAGAGTCGAAATTGTGCCACGACTACATATATAGGTAACCATTCATTCTGTTTTTGGTAGAACAAGCCGCCATCTTTAACCACGTTTTTTTGGTTATTTATTTATTGAGTGGTCTGCCTTATTGCATGCATGATTAAATTGCACGCAATTTCCACTACATGTGCACGCATGTGGTCTTTTCAATTTATCATTTTTATATTGCCTATTTCCCTTTTTTAACTTTTTAAAAGTAATTCTTTCACTATTTTTTGTATTTGATTATTGTGATATAATCTGGATAATGACTTAGGTGTCGAAAATATGTATCAATCCATCACGGAAGGATTCCGTCGCAACCTAATTATTGTGTAAATGGAAAGATAAATTTTACAAAAAACTAGCTATTTATCTAAGGGGATAGATCCAACAATTACGGAACGGGACGTTGGATTAGTCTTGTGCGATGGGCACTAACAACCTGAGATCAAAGAACACACTAGAGACCTCCTAGGAACACCGATGCGGGTGTCGATGGAAGGACATCCGACGCTCAAGTCAGTTAAACGATAAGAGAGAATCAACGAAAAGACGATAAATAAATAATAAATAAGCAGTCAGAGATGGAGTAGTAGAGCATGTCTGGTCGGACTGACTAGTCAGGTTGGTTAGACGTCGGTGATCCCCTGGAGATGAGAGCGTGGAGGTAGGGATGACAATGGACCGGATCTGGATAGGATCTTGCTAGGTCCAGATCCAAATCCAAATTTTTTGCTTGGATCCGGATTCGGTTCAAATCCATTGGGTCCAAAAAAATTAGATCCAGACTCGGATCCATAAGATTCACAGGATCCAGGGTTAGATCCGGATCCACATATTTTCTCTTCTAAAATAAATCTTAAATCAAATATAATTCACAGTAACACCATAATAATAGTAATCTAAATACATATAACATTATAATAATTATTTAGAAATTTTGCAATCATCATTATACAAGAAGATGTTAGTTACAAATTTACTTTTGTTTTCATGACATCAAATGATATTGTAATAGTAATAGAAGAAGTAGCATACATATCTTAGCAAATAGACCACTCATATATAAATTTCCTCAAATATAAGGTACAAGTTTTTAATATTATTGACATACTATCAAATTCCGTAACCTAGTTTATCCAACTTCGATTAGAAAAAATAATAATATAATACACTTATAAATATAAATAAAAATTATATATACATATATATTATATGAATTCATTGAACGGATCTGGATCTCAGAAATCGTGATCCAGATCCGGATTTTAAAAGAATGATCCGCATCTGGTCCAGATCCGTCGGATCCTATTTTTTGAAGATCCAGATCCTAAAAAATAGATCTGGATCTGCGGATCTAGACCGGGTCCTGGATCCACTGCCATCCCTACGTGGAGGTGAAGAAAGAGAGCATGCGAGAGTCCAGAGATCGTGTAAAGTGTGTGGAGATGGATGTCAGTGTAAACGGATGCCTCCCTTGTTTGACCTATTTGTCTTGTATTTATAGGTAGATTTGGTGGCTGCTAGGGTTTCTGAATGCCCTACTTACCGGCCTTGGTTGTTCCAATTTTAGAGGAAAAAATATCTCACAAACTCTCTTAACTTCTTATCTAAGTGAACGCGTTGGTTACGCCTTAACTTGGTTGCCTGGCCTATCTTCATACATGGGCCCGAGATGGGCTTTACAGGTGTCGATTAGCAACAAACGCTTTTGTAGGAATTGAGCTGATCGATCTGACTAAGCAGAGTAATTGGTCTATAGGAAATTTGTCCCTTACATCATTGTAGCTAATATATATTTTTATCCATAAACACTAAAAACTCTTTTTCTTAAAAATACAAAAGTTAAAAGTTTATGCATATGTGATTGTAATTTTAGAAAACTTATTAATTAATATTTGACAGAATAAGAGATGCAAGATTAGTAGAAAAAATCCAACTGGATCTATGTATCAAATTGCAATGACATGTATTATGTATTTACGGATATATATACACACACATACATATGATTGCCAGGTGTGTGTGTGGTACTATTGCAACTTGTAAGATCATGTGGTTTTGATATATTGAATTAATTAATGAATTCTTAAGTCAAAATAAATGTGTTGTATATTTAGCGTCATAACCTTATTATTAAAAAGAAACTAATTGTGGAATTAAGAAAATGTTCATTAGTAGCTCACACTACAATTATCTTTTGTTATTTATCCTTTTCAATTTATTTTTCTGACTCTACAAGTAAGAAAATGGTATATAAAATATGATACTGTCCTTCCAAAAAGAAATTAAAGAATATCCGCGAACGTTAAGGTTCGGCAACAAGATGCTACCTATAGCCAACAAGTAAATCTTAAACATAAATAATTAGGAATTTCTGAGAAGAATCATGCTTCGTAAAATCATGTCCAAAATCAAAGGAATCAAGAAATTAACCTAGTAATTAAAAGAAAAGAATAATCTGAATTGGAAGTGGAATATTACGAATTCGAATTTCACCAACATTTTACACGTTGATCATCACAATACTTACTGTAGTTTGCATTTCTTATATGATTTGCGATTTATTCCACACGAGCTGAATCATTTAAAACATACTGATAAGTTGTGATTATATTTTTTCTCATAACGTAACAAAAAATTGGAAGTTGAAATTTAGATTAATGAGAAACACAATATTGATTCAATCATAGAATCCTTATCCCAACACAAAAATCTACTTCACCTCTTTTTGTTGAGACAAACGTTGACATGAATCCATTTGAAGACATGAATTAATGGAAATGTAATAATAATAATAATATGGGCTTCCTGTTTCCGAAACATGGGAGCCCTAACCACCGCCGTCCGCCGCCTTAAAATTTGGGTGATCTCACCGTAGAGAATCGGTGCTCTGCCACCCCTTTTGAGCTGGAAATCTCAACTAATATAGTACTAAATAATTAAGCACTTTTTGTAACTTCAAAATTGATCATCTAGTTATTCCTAACAAATATAAAAAAAAAATGGACAAAATCTTGAAATAATGTTTGTAAAAATATATGTGAAATTTATTGTATGGAACTGTCAATCTACGGAAAATAAGCTATTATCAGGATTTCGTTGAATTATATTCATATTTTCTTTTACTTTATATTTATAAATATCTTATTTTTAAAGGAAAAGAATGAAAATGTGTTGAAAATATCATTGGGATGTCTATCTATAACTATTCCAGGTTATATTAATACCACCATATAGACATCCCAATGATATTTTTTAGTATTTTCTCTTCTTTAGTTACCAAGCTCGACTTCAAATTAAGCTAAACGAGCCCTAAATGTTCCATCAAATTGAAGCAAACTTTCAGTTATCAATCTTCAAATCGAGTATATTATATGATTCATTTTATAATTTCCAGACTCATAATCCATTTTTAGCCACTCGTGGCTCCATGCCCACCAATTATGTGTACAAATGTCAATATGTGTGAGAGAGAGAGTACGAAGGTGTGCATTGAATTTGGAAAGTTGGAAAGGGAATAATCCAGGGTGTTTAGAGATAGAGAGATGGACGTGGAGGAGGTGGTAGAAGGTGGTGGTGGTGATGGAAGTGGTGGTTTGATGAAGGAACTTAGTGTTGGTAGTGAAGAGAATCATGTTGTTGCATGTGCATTTTTGGGTTGGAGAACATGCCCACACTCACACCCACACCTCGTAAAACCATACTCCCTCCGTCTCCAAAATATATTTCTTGGAATTTTCGATACGAATTTTAATAAAAATTAAGTATTTTATGAATGGAGTAAGGGTATCAAATTAGTTTAGTGTAAATTAATTAACGATGAGTCATGAGTAATAAAATATATAAATAAGTGGTAGTATTGAAGATAATAAGTATAGATAATGATGAGTGATAAGTGGTAAAAGATATAAATAAAAATAATATTGAGAGTAATAAATAGAAATAATTTTATAAGATAATTTTTATAAATAAAAATGGAATAAATTAGAAAATTATGAACAAATTTTGAGGATGCTCCTTTCCAAACGTCATGTCTACTTAATCGTTCAAACCGGACCCATCCACACATAAAGAATCGCAAACAAACAGACAGACACGAATACTTAACTCTCTGGCTATTCTGTTTCGCTCTAAGTCATGTGTAATATCACCGATATATGCATATGTTTCGTGAGTGCAGCGAAATGAGAGATGCATGTAGACGTAAATAATACATAAAATGTGTATGGTTATCTAATAGTGAGTATTTTTTATTTTTCTTCAACTAAATGTAATAGGTGTCAAGGGGCCCACTCAAATTTGGCAGCCTTCTCGATTCTATAATAAATTTTTAATTTTAATTGGCAAATGTTATCCTCAATGTCTGCCAGTGTCGAGTATTAAAACCTCACAAAACTACACACCTGAAAGACAACAGAGTTTTTCTGTTTACCTCTTTAGCTGGCATCTCTCTCACGCATTTTCACAAACATTTTCCGTGCATTTCTTCCGCTTCCGTTCCGCCATGGCTGCCGCGATCGACAACTGCGAGCTGGCTATCCCGTTGTGCCGGAACCGGTCGTCCCAGCTGAAGCTGCGGAGATCGAGGTGCAGAAACGGTGCGGCGGCGGTGATGATGCGGAGGGCGGACCGCCGCAGCCGCGGCTCGCCGAGAAACGAGGTGGAGAGGAAGGTGAGGAAGCTGAAGAAGCTGATTCCGAACTGCGAATCTATGGGTGTGGAGCGGCTGTTCAGGGAGACGGCGGAGTATATCGTGGCGCTGCAGAGGAGAGTGAAAGTTATGCAGACGGTTGTGGATGCGTTGTCGTCCGGTTCTGATGATGAGTCAGGTTTGATAGTTGTAAAAAAAGAAAAGGATTATAATACCATCTAAATTCTTTTTATTTATTTATTTATTTGTGTGTTATATCGATTATATTCTTTTCTCTCTATTTCCCTCTCCCTCTCTTTTTTCTTTCTTTTTTTGTTGAGGTTTCTGTTGGTTGTAGGAGAGACGACATGCGTTCATGTTGCCTGGATTTTTTAATTGGCAACTTAGGTTGTTGTCTGTGTGAAAAAACATGACTTCTCAAAGATTTTACTTGCTATATTATAATATTAACATTTTGTAATAATCGTTATTATCTTTTGTTTGTCGTTGCTCTCATGCAATGCATGGATATATAAGGAGTTCAATCTAGATCTGGATTTGGCTAATCCCATCATTTTATGGTATGTCATTTGAGTTAAACTAATTAAAACGAGTCTTTAATAGTGAATAGTGATTACAGATAATCAAGAAATAATAAAGAAAAGTGAAGAAGGATAAAACTCAACGCACCACTACACACTCTATATACTTTATTTACTAGAAAGAGAGATGGAAAAATACGCAACGTAAAATCCTTGAAGATCACAAAATGAAAACTCAAAGGCGAACATCATTGAAACCTCTAATGAAAATCCAGGGGAAAAAAAATCAGTAGGAACATGAATAGTCATCCAGTCAACACATCCAATCGCGACTATACACTAGCAATAAAATGATATGGGCTATATGGAAATTTGTATAGATATCCTCTACGGTTAATCTATAACTCATTCATACCTCTAAATTACGAATTGTTGAATTCGTATAAATTAGCTGTGAAAATTGATGAATTCTCCGTGAAAGTTAATATTCATAGACTAAAATTCTCGCTTCTCGTGGGGTTCGAACTCAGGTGTATAAATTCATATAAAAAGTTAATGAATTTACCATAGATCTTTATGATCCAATGACTAAAAACTGTTTCAAGTTTATATTTTAAAATTATTTCTTATTTGATCCAATCTATATATATATATATATTGTATAATAGTTATTCTTAAAAATTCTTTTATATACTTGTTATCACATGTAATTGTTCCAGACGAGAGCTGAACAAACTACTTGATTTGAGGTTTTAAATTTACTGCAAAAGTATAATCTCGTTCGGCCCAATAGGGAACAATTGAAGGTGGCCCAATAACTTGACTCACATTTCCCAATGGATTAATTAATTTTGAATGGACCAAAGAAAATATACACTGGGCCATAATAATACAACTAACATCATTTTATATATATATAAAGGAACTAATAAGTGAAGAATATATCTACAATCCAATAACTCCGTAGACTCAAATACTCAATCTGCGCTGAAAAAACTTTCCAAATTTTTCATTTTACCCGTCGATTAGAAGTAAAAAATAAAAACAATTAATTTTAAACACGCAAATGAAATGGATTAACAAAGAAAGTCCAAATATCACCTATGAGGCCCAGCCCAAATTTGAATGTGTCTCCATACAAACATATATTTGCTCCAAGTGTTTACCAATCTTTGTTTGCACAAAGAAAAAATGAAAAACAAAAAGTTGATTTTTCATTTATTTGTAAGATAGTGGGTGAGTGCCGGAGATAGAAAAAAAATTGGTAGGAAATTCGGCTTCACTGTTTTCTAATACTGGTTCGGTAGTTTGTTTGAATCTAGACTTAAGGTTGGGGTTGCATTGGATATTCTATAAATTATAATTGAATTTTTTTTTTTTTTTGTGTTTTTAAAGTTAATTGTATGAGTTCAATTAATTTCTTAAATATGGACTTCAATAAAATTACTATTTGATCCTCCTTCACTCCATTACGTAAAATTCTAAAAACACCATCACAAAACTTTCATAATTAATGGTCATTTTTGTTTCGATCTTTTTATATTTTTATTATACCACAAGGATAATTTCGATATTATACTACTCCTTCCATATTCAAAATTTGTTTCTAGTTTTTCTTTTTTACATGTCCACCAAATTTTTTTCTTTCTATTTATGGATATTATACTACAAAATATTTTCTATTTATTACCTCAACGATATATTTACACATTTTATTACTCATGACTTACTATTATCCCTACTTATTACCCTTGACATATTTTATCATCCATAATCCATTATTAATTAATTTAATACTATTCCTACTTCATTCACAAAACATTCAACAACTTTTATTAAACTCGTATCGAAATTTCTGAGGAATATATTTTATGAACCTCTTATTTATCATATATCACTACCAATCAATCAAAACACAAGATTAAATGATTCAAATAATTTTATTCTACTATATTTTTATCAATCTTATCTATCGTGTCTAACAAAACAATTCCCCCAGTCTTATAGTATCTACTCGTACAACATTTTCTACCGGAATGAAAGAAAGGGTGGTTACCACAATGCCGGCGAATCGACACGCCGTTTTGGGTTTGCTCATAATGCAATTGGCTGGTAAACGGTCAACAGTTGCAGCTGACCGACCTGCCAGTGAGCCATATAATATGTTGAATCGCGGAATTGCTAGTGTTCCCACGTCATCCAATTATTATTTTTAGGTCCCAAAATGCGTTATATTAATTGCGTAATTGATAGGATACGGCCCAACTACCAGGCCCAAGCATCAGGCCCAATACAAGTAACCTCGATATCAAGCTCGGCACCGACAAGTTCGCCCATGAAGACTCCTAAAATCGGTGGGAACGCAGAAAGCTCGGCCATATCTAAAAGAATCCTAATTCAAGAGGGATAGGATCTCGAATCCTAGTTAGAAGACTTGGATTCAAGATCTAGGTCAATACATTCGTGTATAAATAGAGGCTAGATTAGGCGAAATAGATTCATTCACACTCTTTGTAATCGCTTACACATTCAATACACGAATACTCTCTCCCCGTGGACGTAGATCTTATTCATAGATCGAACCACGTAAATCCTTGGTGTTCTTGCGCATTTATTTCCTTACGAAATTAAGATCGATCATCGGCGCCGTGCGCTGGAAACGAAATTTTGTGTTTTCGATCAACCACCGTTTAAAGGGAAATAATCATCACCAGGTACACCAGAAGCCATGCATCCGGGACCGTCGCCGCAACAACAACGCCGACGGCGAAAGGGAACGCCGAGCTCAGCTCGGGAAGAGCCCAATCAGAGAAGAAACCCCCGAAGGACATGTCCAAAGTCTCGATGAGCACGGACACCCCGCCCTGCAGGAGGCAGGTTACCATAGCGAAGGAAATCGCAGCAATAATCCGGGGGAACATCCGGCTCATAAGTAAACCTTGACGACGCCGCCAAGGGTTTCTCGAGAAAATAAGGAGAGCTTTCTCCGATACCTCGGTGAAGCACGTGGTCGGCCACGTCCCGAAGAACGGAACGCCAAGCCTCATCTAGATACGAGGCATCACAACGAGGTCGGGGCCCAAACCGACCGCGCAAGGAGCGAGCAACACGGTGGGGCGTCGTGACCGCCGCGAAGCCGGCCTCGATCGCTGAATGAATCCATCCACGAACTCCGCCCGATCTCCAAGGACGAGCAGCAGCAGAAAAGGCATCGGCGCCGTGAAGTCGGTCCGAGTCACCTAAACGAGTTCGATCGTCGAACTCCGTCCCAATCTCCGAGGACGGCCGATGGATACGGAAAATAATCACCCGTTCTCAAATAGGATACTCAACACTTCTCCGGATAAATACGGGTACCAAGCATCACCCCTATGACGGGTGAGGGATCCACGAACTTCCTCTCGCAGCTTCAATACAATATGATCAACCAACGTCTCATTTCGGTTCATGTGTAAACTCTTCCCGAGTTACTCGTCGACAACGCCCGCGGTGGTTCGACGACCTACCTACGGAAGCATCGGCCCTATCGCGACCGATGGCATCCTTCCATCGAAGGTTCTTCCAAAAGGCGAGTCAAAAACATCGTCAAGACACCTCCTCACCATAAGGCAAAGCCGTAACGAGTCCATCGGTGACTTCACGACGACGTTTAACAAGGAGTGTTTGAAGGTCAAGACGTGAGCGACTGTTAGTCATCTCGGCCTTCCAAAACGGCATCTGCCGGGGCCTTATCCGAGAGATCGTCTGGCACGAACCCCGCATCGCTGACAGTAGTGTGGCGATAGCCAACCGGTTCGCCAAAGCGGACGAGGCCGACAAGCGCGAAAGCGGGCGCATGCGGGACCCCGGAAAAAGGAAGAAGAGATGAAGGAAGGAAGATCGAAACAAGGGCGTGGCGCCTGAAAGATTACATCGCCGATAAGGTCCAGCTCGGTCCGCGTGGCGCCGGAGCGACCTCAATACACCCCGTTGACAAAGCCGAGGGCAGAAATCTACGCGCTCCATATGAACCTGTTCGAGAAGCCTCGACCGATGACAAGAGGAAAGAGGCGCCAACCGTGGATAACATCGCTCATTCCACGGAGACTATGGGCACGACATCGAAGAGTGCAAAGAACTCATGGGAGAAATAGAGATGTTGGTTCAAGATGGACCTCTGAGAAAGTACCAAGGACAGGGTCGCCAAGCCGACCAGAGTCAAAAGAAGAAAAAGGAAAGGAAGAGGGGAAATTGCGCACCCCACGAAAAAGCGAAGAGCAACACCGACGAAGAAGGAGACGACGAGCCCCAATATGACGGGGTGGTCTCCACTATTACGGGGCTCCCCATGAGTCACGAAGTCTTCCTGAAGGTCAAGCCGAAGTCCTAGAACCGTGAGCCTAACAACAAGAGGTTCGAGAAAGGACGAGGCGATTACCTTCTCGAAGACGACCCGCACCAGAATAATACCCCACCGGGATCGTTGGTGATTCGTGTAGTGGTCGCGAATAAGTTGGTGAAGCGTATACATTGATAGCGGCGTCGGTGAGCATCCTTTTCAAGGAATGTTTTGACAAGCTAGGGATAGAAGAAGCGCCGCGCCGCGCGCCGCCACTCGAAGCTTCGTCCAAGAAGAGACGCGCCGGAAGGGATAATTGAGCTACCGTCACGGTGGGAAGTCACCAACCAGCTCCACCAAGGTGGTGCAATTCAGAGTGAAGGCCCACTCGCCATATAACATCATACTAGGCGAGATTGGCTGAAGCTGTAAAGCGGTGTGTTCAACGTACCACCGACAATGAAGATACCCACCACGGGAACAACCGTGATCCGAGGTGATCGAAGCAAGCTAAGGAATGTATGCAAGTTGCTTTACGAGGTGCGGGACCTCGGTCCAGCACCCACAGTGCATAGCAATTAAAGAAACCCGAGGAGTCGGAGCCGTGAAGTACATCGCCACCACGGCGGTCGGTGGAAGAGGTCGCATTGTACAAAGATGAGCCATTAAAGGTCGTCGAGGTTGGTTTCACCAAGGCACCTAAAGTGAAGGATCGATCATCCAACTCCTAAGGGAATTCCGGACGTGTTTGCTTGGTCTCCCTCGACATGACCGAGTCTCGCCGAGTATCATCACCCACCGCTCAACATCGACCGAACATAAAGCCGTTCGATGAAGCAAAGAATTTTGCAGCCGAACGGAACCAAGTCATTCATGACGAGGTGAATCGATTGTTAAAAGCACGCATCTTGTTCGAGGTCAAATATCCGACCGGATAGCCAACCCAAGAATGGTAAAGAAAGGAGGAGGATGGCGAATGTGTATCGACTACACCGACCTCAATAAGCATTGCCCAAAGGATTGCTATCCCTTCCCAACATTGACAAGAAGGTCGACGCTACTGGTCGGATACGAAGTCTTGATTTCTTGGACTTATACAAAGGATATCACCAAGTCCCGATGGACGACGAAGACGCCGCCAAGACAAAATTTTCATTACCGACTTTGAGTCTTTGCAGATAAAAAGATGCCATTCGCCTTAAAATGCAGGGCTACCTATCAAATGATGGTGGACAAAATATTTCACCCTACATAGGTCGAATGTGGAGGTATCGTGAGCGACATCGTCGTCAAGAGCAAGGAAGAAGCCGCGGTGTTGCCGACCTCCGGATCGCCCCTCGGCCTTCTTGGAAAATCAACCTAAAGTCAATCCCAGTGTGCACGCGGTCCGGTCCGGAAAGTTCTTAGGGTGTTGGGTTTCACAAGAAGCGGCTAAAAGCAAACCCGCCCAGGTCCAAACCATTTTAGAAATGAATATGCCAAAGACCATCCATGACGTATACAAGCTAACAGTCGCATTGCCGCGACCGAGCCGCTTATCAAAAGTCGCGGATAAGCAGACTACCTTCTTCAAGATACTCAAAAGCCCCAAAATTCTCATGGGACGATGTACACAAGTCCGCTTTGAAGATCTCAAGAGCTACCTCGCCAAACCCCACTGTCCGTCCCGAAGAGGAGAGGTCCTTTTCTCTACCTCGCCGCCTCGGACGAATCTATAAGTGCAGTCTTGGTACGAGAAGAAGGACGTCAGCTCCCGGTGTATTTTATCAGCCGAGCACTAAAAGGCCCGGAAACGAGGTATCAGCCCCTGGAGAAGCTTGCCTTAGCGTTGGTAAACGCCGCGAGGAGACTACGTCCATACTTCCATGCGCATCCCATACAAGTCCTCACTGACTACCCACTTCGGCAAGTATTGACGAAACCCGAAGCCTCAGGGAGAATCGCGAAATGGGCAATCGAACTGGGCGAACACGATATATCATTCGCCCGCCAGCCATCAAAGGTCGAGCCTAGCGGATTTCCTTGCCGAGGCTAACCGTCGAGAAACCAAGCCCACCGAGTCCAGTCGACAATGCCAAGCCGAACCAATGGATGAAATACCAAAGGAGTCTGGCAACACGCTGACGGGCTTTGGGAAAACGGGTAGCGGAGCAGGAATCTTACTCCTAGGCCCGGACGGCCAAGAGATCACCTACTCACTTCGGTTCACATTCAAAAATACGAACAACGAAGTGGAGTATGAAGCACTGATCGCAGGACTTCGCCTCGCTCAAAGTCTCGAGATACGAGCCGTGCAAGTTCACAGCGACTCTCAAGTCATCGTGAGCCAAATGTTGGGAAAATACGAGGCAAAAAGCGACAGAATGAAGAAGTATCTTGAAAAAGCAAAAAGCCTGCAACGGACTTTCTCACACTTCCAGATAGTTCGCATCCCAAGGAGCAAAATAGCCGGTGACATCTTAGTAAATCGCCTCGCCATCAACGAGCCCGCCTTGAGTAAGTCCAAGCGTAAGCATAGACGATGCCGATAACGGAGCCAAGGTCAACGTAGTCTCGGATGAAGAACCCAATTGGATGACTCCCATTCGAGAGTACACGGAGAAGGCGGAGCTGCCCCATGACAAGTCGGAAGCTAGGAGGATCTGAACAAATCTGCGATATACAATTGAGTAGGGGTCCTATCTGAAAGTCATATCTCCACCTCTTAAGGTGCTTGGATCCGAACCGAGCTAATTACGTTCTACGAGAAATACACGAAGGATCGTGCGGAAGCCACATCGGACCCCGAGCCTTGTCAAAGAAAGTCATGCGATGGGGATACTATTCACAACAATATTCCAAGACTCAATGGACCTCGTAAAAAGTGTCCAAGTGTCAAATCCATGGGAACGTATCAGGCTACCGCAGACCGACCTCACCTCCATACAGAGCCCTTGGCGCTTATGCAATGGGGATCGACATTGTGGGCCCCTTTGTAAAGCACCGTGGCGACCCAATTCTTCATTGTTGCGATCGACTACTTCACGAAGTGGGTGAAGCGGAGCCCTGGCGAAAATCACAAGCAAGAACGCCTCAACTTCGCCTCGAAAACATAGTGTGTCGCTTCGGCATCCCTCATATCCTCCTTTCGGATAACGGAACACAATTCACGGATAAGACATTCAAAGATTGGTGTCAAGAGCTTGGATCCAACGAAGTTCACCTGGTGGCCCATCCTCAAGCAAATGGTCGACCGGTTACCAACAGACCATCGTAAAGGGTCTAAAACTCGCCTCGACCGAGCTAAGGGCCTCTGGGTGGAAAATTTACCATGTGTCTTATGGTCGCATCGAACAACACCCGGACCTCGAACGGAGAAACACCCTACGGTTTGGTGTATAGAACCAAGCGGTGATCCCCGCAGAGATCGGAGTACCGAGTCCCCGCACTATTGACTTCTCTCTGAAGCAAATGGGGAAAATCTACGAGTGATCTAGACCTACTCGAAGAAAGAGACCTCGCCACATCAGGAAGCTCGAGACAAGCAACAAGTAGCTCGGTATTACAAACCGTGTTAAAACCCGACAATTCCAAGTGGGCGACCTCGTGCTCGAAATAATGAAGTCGAAGCAGCAGCTCGGCAAGTGGAAGCCACATGGGAAGGACCTTACCGGGTCGACGAAGTCCTCGGCAAAGGGGCCTATAAGCTCGCTCAATTGCTTGGTGAGCAATTACCCAACGCATGGCACATCATTCATCTGAAGAGATATTATGCATAAGTATCAAGGGTCGGGTCTTGTTCGGTCGTGTCTTTAAAGTCCTGTTTAGAGTCTGAGTCTTATTTGGTGGTCGCGTCATCTTTTATCAATAAAATATTATTTTTTGCAAGTTCTACTCGTCACTAATGCATAATTAATCTTCACATTATTGTTTACCCTCTACGGAGGACGAATTCCTCGACGGAGGTCGATTACCTTCGTTTCATACAAAGGTAAATTTAAGCGCAGATGCTACATACGAGATCGATTTCCTTCGCTTATATCAAGACAAGACTCTATGTAGATGATAAGGGACCACCCTCCCGATGACCTCGGCAAAAACAGAACCATTCCTACATACGAGATCGACACCTTCGTTTATTTCAAGACGGTTCTCTCTATGTAGACGAATAAGGGACCACCCTCCCGATAACCTCGGCAAAAACAGAACCATTCCTACATACGAGATCGATTACCTTCGTTTATTTCAAGACGGTTCTCTATGTAGACGAATAAGGGACCACCCTCCCGATAACCTCGCAAAAACAGAACCATTCCTACATACGAGATCGATTTCCTTCGCTTATTTCAAGACGGTTCTCTATGTAGACGAATAAGGGACCACCCTCCCGATGACTTCGCAAAACAGAACCCCTACCGTCAGACGGAACGGATTCCTTCGAGCGGAACTCTACGAAGACAAACTACCTTCGCATATTACTCTTGTTCAATCCAAGGTCAATAAGAAATCATTCTTATTAAATAAAAGATGTACATGTTACATTTTACGAGGACGGAGCGGATCGGAAAAGCCGAGCCAATCCACAGAAAATCGGGATTCAATGCTCATCTATACTAATCCTACCTCTACCTCGCCCTCGGTCTACACCACGGGCCCCGCCAAGACGACCTCGGTCACTGAAGATGCCGCTCTGCGAGCTCGACCTCGGACACTCGAGGACGCCTGGTTTCGACCCTTGAGGATCCACGTCGTTCAAGGCATATAGCACGCCTCTTGAGCGCGCCACTCCGGATCGTCATAATTCGGTTCATTTATTCTGATCGAAGCTCCGGCGAAGAAGAGGCCTCGCATCCGTCAAGCATTTCGTCGAGCTGTGGTTGTCGGCGACGACAGTTTTGTATATGCTCCCGAGCCTTTTAATTCAACAGATCGCCCGTGAATTGCCGTGAGGTCCGACCATATTCGCCGGTACCTCGCGACAACGGGCAGCAGCCTCGACAACCAAGCTTCAACTTCGGGATCGTCATCCCACCATTTCGTGGATAACCTCCTCGTACTCGGCATGCTCCTCGCCTATCACCTGGCCTCCTCCTCGCGACCTCGAACGCCTCCTCCATTCCAAAAGGCGAGCTCGAGCTCGTCACGCCTCCCGAAGCGGCTCTATGTGACATCGACTCACTGTATACGACCAAGCCGCCTTTATATGGAGGAGTTCGACCTCTTTCAACTCAAGAGCCCATGACGGTCTTCGATTCGATTCAACCAAGGAGAAGATCAAACATTTCAAAGCGACAATCGAATAAAAGATAAGTGTTTTCATATAAACTTGTGATTCTATTAATATGCCCTTAAGTAAAACAAGTGTACATTTACATTAAAAAAAAAAAAAAAGGATCAATCGACCCTCCAGATGCCTCGGCCTGTCCACCACACCGCCTCCCGAGCATGGAAAGCCTCGGCCTCCTCCGCCTAACCCAAGCCAAGCCCGGCCTCCTCAGAACCGCCGGGCCTCGCCGCCTTAGAACCCCAGTGCAGATCCCCACCCTTTGTAAGATTGGCCATTAGAGCGCCGGTCGGGATCTCGGTCCATGTGGCAAGCGCGAATGACTCCGCGGTCGCCAGAACCGAGATGAAGTCAGGCCCGCAAAGCACGGAAGCTCCTTCAGCCGCGAACAAGGACATCGAAATAGGCCCGCCTCAGACATCGTCCTCTATCTCCTCATACCCATACTTGGATTTATCCACCGGTAGTCCTCGGCGACTTCTTCGACAAGGCCCGAGACGGCGCGCTTATTGAGGACCTCGACCGCATCGCCCACCATCCCGAGAAGCCCCTGAGAGAATAGCCTCCAAGAACGCCCAAAGCATCTCGCCCGCGACCGCTACCTCGGCCTCCCGACGCCGAGACTCCTCCAACTCGCCTTCATTAAGGCGACTCGGCCTCGCGGCTTCACCGCCCCAGCCCTTGCCGCCCATCGCCGCCGCCGCCGCCACCTCCATCGCCGCCATTGTTGCCTCAAACGCCGATCCGCCGCCTTCGCTTGACGAGGTCCCGGATCTTTGCCTCGCCTCGCTAATCTCTTGGACGAGAGAGTCTTCTCCTCCATTCCCCGAGCATCTTGGGCCACCTCACAACCGGGCTAACGGCCCTTTCAAGAAGTCCGTGATGAAACCGGACATCCGGGCCATTCCGGCGGACATCTTAGCCACCTCGGCCGACACGATCTCGACCCCTATACGTAATCCCAACAAATCGAAGAATACATTATTTATATCACTTCACAAGGAAGAAGGATAGGTGCGCTACACGGAAAGGCGGGGAGCTCGGCGAGCCGACGACGATGCATTCTGTGGTCAAGAACCGCTGCCTCGGGATAGCACGCTTAACCTCTTAAAGCGCCTAAGAGGCTGCGGCTCAGAGACTTCAAAGCGCCCTCGCCACTTCGGCGCAGACCTCGACATCTTTCAAAATCGAGGAGGAGAGTTCGACCTCCTTCAAAAGAGAGGAGTGAGCTCGACACCGGCGCTCGAATCCTTCCTCTTCTTCCTCTTGTCCCTGATCAAGTTCACTGCAAATAAATACAAGAGGTCAGGCATGTACACGCAAATAATCATGCGACAAAAGACAGAAGAGAAAGAGGGGCCTCACTCTTCACCGACTCCACCACGGTGGCAGGATCATAAGGGTTAAGCCCCGCAGCTGCGAGCTCGGCCTCGGTAAAGGCCTCATCCACGAGACCTACTCTGTCCAGTGCCTCCTCCAGGCCACCGTCAATCTCGTCAACCACCACATCGGCGATCTTCTCCGATCGCCATATAAACTCAAGAGATCCATCGAACTGACAAAAGAAAAACTTCTTCTGCCAGTTCGAGATCTTCGACTTTATCTTGGCTTTGAAGTTACGACGGGGTGATAAATAATACCACCCCGAACCACCCTTCAGTTGAAAAAAACGGAGAACAAGCCCCAAAGTGAAAGGAAAATTATGCCGATAGGCATAGACACCTAGGCCCACCAAATGCCGAAAAGAATTTGGCGTAAGTTGGGCAAGTGATATGCCGAACATCTGTTGAAGTTCGACATATACACGAGGATACGGAATACGAAGACCAGCCCGAGGTCGTATTCGTGACAAGGACAAACCCTTCCGGAGGAGAACAAGCCCTATGCTCCGGACGGGGGGCAACATAAATTATATCAGAAATACGGTATTGAGAGACAATCTCCTTTATATCGGAGGTTGTTAAAATGGAAGAAAAAGAAGACACTTTACCAAAATCCCGAAAGGGGGGAGCGCGCAATACCGCCGGCGAATCCGACGGCGGCACAGACACGATACGAAGCTCAGAAGATTTAGAAGAAGAGGAAGCCATAACTTACTTTTGGTTTTTCGAAGATGATGGTGATGAACTCCGAGACAACAATGGCGACGGTTATACGCTTTCGAAGTTTTGGAAGTCTGAAATTTTGAAATCGCAAAAGTGATATGAGAAATGGCGTATCAAGGAAGATATTCCCTATTATGCGCTTTATCGGAATCCAACCGCTGCCGCATTAAATGCGTATCCCGTGTCCTGCACTCACGATGGCGAGAAAAATCCGTGTTCGCATCGACATAACGCTTCGTCGGCGGTTAATCAATAACCTCGACTTAACGCCCGTCAGTCAAGTGAGCCAGAAACCTCGACGCGCCTGTCGGGAGAAGCCGGTCGAAGACTTCGGCTTAACACCCGACAATTGAAGCGGTCGAAGACCTCGCTTAACGCCGTCGGGTGAAGCCGGTCCAGAGACCTCGGCTTAACGCCCGCCAAGTCGGTCGAAGACTTGCTTAACGCCTCGACGGTGAAGCGGCCAAGACTTCGCTTAACGCCTCGACAGTGAAGCGGTCGAAGACCTCGGCTCAAAGCCTCAGCAGTGAAGCCGATCGAAGACCTCGACTTTACGCTTACAAGACCTCCGGCTTAACGCCTCGACAGTGAAGCGGGCCAAGACTCGGCATAACGCCCGTCGCGAAGCCGTGACACCTCGCCGAGATACAAACAACAAACATGACCTCGGCAGACGCCTCTCTGCGAGCACAAAGATACGATATACGACGTCAAGCATTGACACACACAAAGTCGACAAAGAAAAGAATGTCAAAGATCGTCCAAACCCCGTCGTCATAAACAACCCCAATCCAAAGCGCGACTCGTTTCGCGCTTTTTGGGGGAGGTTGTGATAGGATACGGCCCAACTACTGTGCCCAAGCATCGTGCCCAATACAAGTAACCTCGATATCAAGCTCGGCCCGACAAGTTCGCCCATGAAGACTCCTAAAATCGGTGGGAACGCAGAAAGCTCACCATATCTAAAAGAATCCTAATTCAAGAGGATAGGATCTCGAATCCTAGTTAGAAGACTTTGGATTCAAGATCAGGTCAATACATTCGTGTATAAATAGAGGCTTAGATTAGACGAAATAGATTCATTCACACTTTTGTAATCGCTTTACACATTCAATACACGAATACTCTCTCTCCCGTGGACGTAGATCTTATTCATAGATCGAACCACGAAATCATTGGTGTTTCACAAGATTTATTTCCCTTACGAAATTAAGATCGATCAGTAATATATTTAGAATTTTAGATCTCCATTCAAGATATTTTGCTACTTGAACAATGAACATCACCAGAAACTAAAAGATTAATAGTTTATTTATAATCATGAGAGTGACCAACTACTGTAGTCTTTTCACGTGTGTGTGGTGACATTAAGGAGTCAAATTACGTTATATCTTTCCAAATTTTGAAAAAGGAAATAGAAAAGAGTTCAAAATATTTTTGCAAACAAATTGGTAGAAACATGTTCCACCTTCAGGCCATGTAGTATTAGTGGCTTGTCTGTGATATATTTTATTAGTATATTATATTGACAATATGTGTAGTGTTTGTGAGTTTTGTATGTAACGTGAGTCTTGATATTAAATGAGAGTCTTCCAAATTCAAGTTATTGGGACCAATTTTAGGAATATTGATAGAATGAAGACAAATTGTTATTATCATCATCCAAACCACATATATATATATATAAATTGACATGTTTAGATTTTATTAAGTAAACGCATATTCACGATATATTCATTTGAATACTATGTTCGTCGATTTGTGTTATAACATGACATATCGTTATATGTTGATTGGCTTTTTTTTTTTTGTATCATGGGAACCCGCACCGCTACCTTAGCAAGACCCAGTAACCCCACGGTCCCGCAATAGTCCGCAAACCACATGGACACGTAAACCACATTGGAAAACCAGGTGTGTGACTCAAACCCATAGGCGTTTGGTGGGGTTCAACCTCATGACCCATCTAGCCATGTGAACCCACCTTAACTATTACCGTCCCAGGGACGTTGATTGGCTTTCTATTCAATATATATAGAGGAATAAGATAAAATACAAACAAATCTTAAACAATAAAATAAAAATTATTTTTAGCTCTTAATTCATGAAAATCTACGATGAATTTATTACCTTATTTGATAGATTCAAACGCTAGTTTCCAATTTCATGATGGGCGAATTTTTATTTTCGAAATTCAAACATTTTCCGATGAATTCAGACGATTTCAGGAGTTCGTAGTTTATATGTTAAAAATCGTTTTACAATAACCACTTCATATATATGGAGTGGATCAAATGAGAACTCTAACTTTTTTAGAATTAAGAAGTAATGTGGTTCATCTACTTTTTATAATCTAACGGTCAAGATTAATTATAAATTAGGGGTGAGCATTCGGGCGGTTCGGTTCAAAACCGAACCGAACCCGAAAAACCGAATATTTTAAAAAAACCCAAACCGAACCGAACCGAATTATCAGATAAAATCGAACCAAACCGAATCGAAATATTCGGTTTGGTTCGGTTCGTTCGGTTTTAACCGAATTAAAATTAAAATTAATATAAATATTATAATATATATAATATAATATATAAATATAATTATATATATATATAAAAATATATATATAATATTAACCAATTTAAATATTAATAATATAAATAACACATATATATATATAATATATATAAAAAAAATAAAAAAATATATAATAATAATTAATTCGGGCGGTTCGGTTTAAAAATCGAATTTTTTTAAACAAACCGAACCCGAACCGAATTAATTTCGGTTTTGAAAATTTAAAACCGAACCGAACCGAATTACTGTTCAAAACCGAACCAAACCATCCATTTCGGTTCGGTCCGGTTCGGTTTTTCGGTCCGGTTCGATTTTTGCTCACCCCTATTATAAATCGTTTATTATCCTCAGATTTTAATGGTAATCATTTAACCCTGTAATCAGGGAATTATTCATTTATTTTAAATACATTCATATGCACAACAACATGAACTACATAAACATAATAATGAATTAGAATGTGATAACATGCACAAGAATTATGATTACATGAACAACAACATGAATTACACGAACAACGAAAAATATAATGTTAAAGATCCAAATAACAAAAATTTAGGGATTTGACTACTTTTATCATTAGATAATTATGAGTCATCCGATCTTATTTAATCTAATGGTGGTATTGGTTCTTAGTTCTTATCTAAGAGTTAGTTCCATTTATAACCAACCCCTATATATATTTATAGGGTTGAGTTATAATAAAAATTTAATTTTCATAAGCATCTGTGAATTAATGCACGTCATATATAAAGTTAATGTATTTTAGTTATAAAATTAATGTGCTATTAAGTTTGATAAATAAATAAATAAAAATTGTTCATCAATATTATCATAGTACAATAACTTATTATATACATTAACTTTATATATAAAATGCATAAAATCGTTAGTTTTTACGAAAAAATAAATTTTTATTTGAACGATTATATGTGTGAAATAAATGATCGTATAGATAAGTATAATAATTTGAATAGACGATCCTTGTTATTAATAGTAAAATTTATTATTTATATAACTCGTGAAGCTTTCTTGTAGGACGAAAGATGCTTTAAACACTAATAAATGAAAAAAAAAAGAAAAAAGACTTGAATGATGTTGAACAAGATAAGCCTCAAAAACTTGGGGTTGGTGAAAGCAATTTAATAATAAATCACTATTATAATTAGTTTTTAGGTGAGAATTAGATGCAGAGGCATTTAATAATTGTCACCAAGATTCTAAATCTTGCAATCCCCTTAATTGAAGGGTTTGGCTGGCTTCATTTACGCCATAATTTAATCTTTAAACAAATCGAACTCGTACTAGATACCCTAAAGAAAGCTTCAATTACCAATTTTAATAATTTAGTATGTATATATTCTTCAAATGTAATTAGTATTTACTTGACTAGTGCTTTTGTTTGGGTTAATATTCAAATATGATCTTATTTTTTCTATTTTATGGTATGACATTCTAAATTATTCAAATTATGGTCCGAAAATTATTCCATTGTAATATAGTCTATTTTTTGACGATGCCGAAAGAAATGTGACATGAAATTGTAGCCACGTAGGACAAAATGACATTGTCATTGTCTTACATGGAAATAATTGATATAATATCAACAGTTGTTAGTTCACGTGACGTTTCATTCGACGTTGTTACATAATCAGATTATATTTGTATACTATAGTATTTTTCAGGTTTTATTTAAATATTTTAGAATGTTGGATCCTAAATTACTCATACGGACGAAAGTCAAGTCATATTTGAATATGAATCCCTTTTATTTTGCATCTCATATTTAACTGTAAAAATTATGTTATCTTTTTATGATAAGAATAATATGTAATTATTATTCAAGATACGATTGAATAGCTTTGATTGTGTATAATAGTCTGTGAAATTACATAAAACTTTACGAGAGGTTAGAAAGATCATTTTGATCCATCACTCGATATATATCATAGCAAAAATTGTTCGTCACGATTCATTTTATGTTTATTCTGATTAATGTTCCGTGTTGAGGTGTGAGTCATGAGGATTGACTCGAATAGTTAGTCACCACTAGAAGACGAGTTCCCTTTATTTTTCATGTGCAAATTAATTATTTAACTTGTTTAGGAACATTTCTCCTTCGAAACGTATCCAAGAAGCAACATGTAGTTTTAAAAAAAAACGAAAGTTGGATTTATTTATATTTAAATTTGAAGTTAAGTAATTCGTACTTGTTCCCATCGCAGCTTCGTGGCAGCAGCGTGGTTCATACCTTAGCCTGTTTTTATAAAATTTTGGATATAAAAATTCATTTTCCAGATCCGCATATCTCTTTTATATATAAGTTATGTGTCGCAGCCTGCCTCGAGTATTGCGGATCTTTGGTGTGCCTAGTCTCCTCTCTAATTTTTTCATATGTATGTTGTTAATTGTGATGGGATCATTAAATTTATAATTATATAAAATAAAACTATTGCATTATTATTTTTACTACTCTTTATAGGTTAAAAGCGAAAAATGGATAATTAGATTTTGAGTTTTATTTAATCTCTAAATTTGGCAATCCCGACACGATTGCCGAATTGTAATAAATAACAAAGCCAAGAAAGAAAAAGAAAAACGACGTGGATTAAAAATCAACATTGCTTATGGTAAGTGTCCACAAATTATGTACGATGTGTTTGTATCCGCATATGTATGTGTGTATTTATTATCAATAACATTGGATGGTTTGAGAGAAGTGTACACATCTTGATATATCAAAAGTTTCATATAATATAATTATGTAATGTATATGTTTTTCTTTTAGTCAGGGATAGATGAATTTTATTCGTATAATGATCACTCATCTTTATAAAGAAAAGATAAACTATTGAATTTTAATGAATATATGGATATCATCTGATTATTTATAATACGCTAATAAAATACAACAACTTTATCCAAATTTATTAGTATGATTATGAATATTCATTTCGTAATTAATAGGATACGATACGAAAACAAGACACGAACACACACGAAATTAACAGGTTATGTTCAGCCTTATCGTGTCGACATGATAAGGACACGATAATTCGTGTCGTGTTCGTGTCGGATCCGTATCGTGTTCGTGTAACACGATAATTTTCGTATTGCATTCCTGTTCGTGTCGGATCGTGTCGTTTTCGTGTAATTCGATAATATTTATATATATTTAATATTAATTTAATTATATTATATATATTTTATTATTATTTTATTTTCTAATTTTGATTTGAATTTGTTGTTTCGTGTCGAGTCGTGTCGTTATGTGTCAATACGAAAAAAAATCGTGTCATATTCGTGTTCGTGTCGTGTCCGTGTCAGTACATTTCGTATCGTGTTCGTGTCATATAGATCCTTAGCGAATCGTGTTCGTGTTTAGCCTTATCGTATCGTGATGTTATCGTATCGAACGATAACGACTCGACACGCACGAATTGTCAGCCATAATAATTAGCATCCAAATCATGCTATCATCCTAGATAAGGTTAATAGTTATCCCTATACATTTAATTTGAGTTCAAATGTTTATGAGAATCTAAGGTGCATTCTATATTTTATTGCGGCGTATTTATTCCAAAACTTGGAAAATAAAATTTAAAATCAAGAACAAAACAATGCAAAAAGTAGTAGGGAGCGTATGGTACAAGGCACAAGCAAAGGCCCCACCACGGAATATTCCAGAAAACGCGTAAATATTGGCATGTGCTGCTGACGAAACGGGACAGATCTCTCCACCGTCAGATTCAACACGTGTCAGCCGATGAGGCAGCCATTATTCAAATGGGTTATTTGGGCTAAGGCCCAACGGCCCTCATGGAGGCTGATGTCGACGTTGAGATTGAGAGAGCTAACGTGGCCCAATTTTCTTCCGCTTAATCTATTACAGCTAATTATCTGCTTATTAGCAGCATAACTGTAATTAATTATAAAATAATCATGATGCCACTAATCATTCTCTTTTATTTTAATTATCCGTTGGCTAAATAATCAATTATATCCTAAATGATTACTTTTTTTAGATTTTACCATACCTGATTGACACCTCTTACATTTCGAAGTGCAATAAAATATGTAATTTGTCACGGGACAAATTTTTCGGTATCCAAAAGTTGTCCTCGGCTATATTTGTATAATTTTCAGTAATTTAAGATATAATTGGTCAAAATCGATTATAGGTTGGTATCTTTCTATAGCAACGTGATAACATAATGCATAAACATTACATACTAATAAAATAACATATAAATCAAAAATCACAACACAATACTCGGAACAAATTTAGATACGTCCAATTAGTTATAATACAAAAGGTATTTTTTTTAAGAAGATAATGAGAAGTTGAAACTATAAATAAAACCACACTTAAAAGTTCCAACCAGAAACAACCGCATTACAATTTTTTATAAATTACATTTATTTTGATTTAAAGCTAAATAGTTGAAATGGCAGCCTTGATGGTTTAGATAGTGGAAATCGAATATTGTTAAATAAATGTAATAGTGATTTACCTAGTTCATTCTTTTCTTTCGTAATGCACAACATTAATAGCTCATATTAAAACTTAACCTCATATAATTTTGTGTGAGATAGTCTTACACGATAGAAGTA
Source organism: Salvia rosmarinus (assembly GCA_036937905.1). Classification (NCBI taxonomy): domain Eukaryota; kingdom Viridiplantae; phylum Streptophyta; class Magnoliopsida; order Lamiales; family Lamiaceae; genus Salvia; species Salvia rosmarinus. Next base: position 58,708,046 of record CM072820.1, read on the forward strand.
GACGAGTCATGATTAGGAAGCAAACATTGTCTAACAAAGTTCTTGTATTTATAATTCTAATATCAAATACTCCATATATCTGTCAAAAACTTAAATTGCTTTTGGTTACATGAATTTTAATAAATTGTAGTGAATGAATAATTAATAAGTCTCTTATTATAAGTGTAAAAGATTTCAAAAGATAAAAATATAAATTTTTGATGGATGGAATAAAAAGAAACTAAATGTAAAAACCAGGGCCGCCCCTGAGGGTAGGCCACCCTGGGCGACCGCCCATGGCCCACCATCTCAGGGGGCCCAAAATTATTTTTAAAAAAATGATTTTATTTGTAGATATATAGATTTATTTGGATCCAAAATAATATATCACTTAAATATTTTATTTTATTTTAAAGTTCAAAGTATTAAATCTTTATATCTTTTATTTATAGATGTATGTTTTCATTTGGTCCCTAAATATATTAGAAAATATTGATGTTGATGTGGTTATTAATGGTTTTGTATCTGTAAATACTCGAATAAATTATTTTTTATGATATCGTATCGTAGATAAGAGTTGAGATATAGAAATATAAGGATGACAAGTAAGTTGTATATGTTTTTGATAATTTTTTATTATCTATTTCTATTTGTAGATCACTTGAATTTTACGTAAATTTATAAATTTGTTTTATTTTATAAGTATAATATAAGATACATTTTTGGACGGTCTAATGTTTAAGTGAGTTCATGTGATCAAAGGTCACGAGTTTAAACCTCGATGATCGCCTATAGGTTCAAGCCACCACATCCGATTTTTCAAGTGTGGTTTAATCGTCGTGTGTCGTTTGCTGTATTGTAAAAAACAAGTTTTATCTAATACGCACAAAAATTAATGACTGATGATTTTATATAAATTTTAAAAATAAAGCCTATATTCCTTTATTTCATGACAGACCTATAAAATATCGGAACCGATGAAAACTAAAGTGATGAAATAAAATAAAAATACTCGAAAACGAGTGATGATGGTGCGAATGAGTGCACACAAGTGCACGAGTAAGAAGTAGCAACAAAAAATGGTGGGAAAGGGAGAGAGGGAGAGCCTTTTTGCCGTAATCAGCTCATGTGTCAGTCGATCGCGTTCACACCATAACCGGCTTACCGGTCAAAACTACCGTTTGAATGTCCCCATTTAATGCCGCTGCTGCCCTCTCCTGCAACCGGCTACTCCCGGTCAACCTTCCTCTCTCATTTCCTTCATTACATAAATCCCCCAATCGCTTCACTGCATCCTTTCTCTCTCTACAAAACCAAAACCAAAAAATCCTCTCATTCTCTCTCTAGACTGTCCACAAAGGTGCGACAGAAGGAAGATAAAAAGAAGAAAAAAGGAAATGGAAGATCCGTTCCCGTCGTCGCTGTCGTTCCTGGATCACTACGCAACGAGTGGTTGTACGTTGGCGGAGATGCTGGAGTACTCTGATGAAAAAAGCAACTCATTAGGGTTCATGGAGCTGCTAAATATGCAGGATTTCGCAGCTTTCGAGGAGGAGGAGCCATCGATCCATCCCAATCGGAATTCCAAGGCACAGGAGTCGTCGTCGGAGGTGCTGAATGCGCCGCAGACGCCGAATTGCTCCTCCATTTCCTCGGAATCCAGCGACGGGGTGAAAGACGAGCGCCTTAACGAGGAGGAGGAAGACGAAGAAGAGGAAGATGACAATGACCAGAAAAAAAAAACTACTAGCAAACAGTCCGTCTTCCTCTCTCTTTCTCTAGAGAAGTGTGTGTTGAGTGTGTTTTTTTTAATGACTAATTTTTGTTGTGTGTAGGTTGAAGGCGAAGAAGACTAGCCAGAAGAAGAAGAGAGAGCAGAGATTTGCTTTCATGACTAAGAGCGAGGTCGATCATTTGGAAGATGGATATAGATGGCGGAAATACGGCCAAAAAGCTGTCAAAAATAGCCCTTTTCCTAGGTTTTCTTCAAAACCCTCATCTTCTTTATAAATTTTGTGTGTGTGTGTTTTCTTGTGTTACTAGCTTTTTGATCTTCGTTTTCTGGATTAATCAAACGATGCTTTCAAAACCCTTATATTCTGTGTTTTCTTGTGTTACTATTGCAGCTTTTTTTATTATTTTGTGAATTAATCGAACGATATATATACAATTTGTTGTTGCAGGAGCTACTACAGATGCACGAACGCAACGTGCAATGTGAAGAAGAGGGTGGAGAGATCTTGCGCCGATCCCAGCATTGTCGTGACGACGTACGAGGGCCAGCACACGCATCCGAGCCCGCAGTCGCAACGACCTCACGCTGCCGCCGCACCACCATATCCGGCGTTTACCTCTGCCCCAGTGTCGGCGGGCTTGCCTCAAAACAACCACCAGTTGATGAATTACTCGCTGCTCGTGAACGGCTACATGGGCGGCGGAGGAGGAGCGCAGCAGCTGAGTTTCTACTCTCAGTCGCCGGCGGTAATGACGAACAATGGGCTTCTTCAAGACATTGTGCCACGGCCTGCGGCTAAGAGAGAAGAACAGTGAAGTGAAAGAAGGTTGTCCTTTTTGTAATATTATGTGTAGATGACAGTGACATTTTGGTGATCCATTGCTTACTATCTATGTGATTTTCTGTTAGTTTTAAGGTTTTTGAGAAAACCCTAATGGTGGACCATCTTCTTATCATGATGATAATGCAGATTATAGCCCATAGGGTATAGTGTATATATATATCTCTCTTTTTTTCGTTTTTACATGGATTTAATATTGATTTATTGTTGATTTCATGGCGCGTGGCATCTAAATAATGTGAAAATATGATGAAATGAACATTATTAATTAGGGGGGGGATGGGAATGGCACGGAAAAAGAATTTGACTTTTGACGGCCGACGTAGCTCTGTGGATTATTAATGCGTTTGAGATTTGAGGTTGAATTCAATGAATCTAAGGAATGGTTGACGTGGTAGCTTGTAGTGAAGAAACACGCCAACAAAAGATGAGGGAAAAATGGATTTTGGAACAAGACAGCAGTCGGTGCTTGATGCCTCCTTAAATCCCATGTGGCTGTCAGTGAGAGAGGCAGTCTTTCCCTGCAAGTAACAATAATGTCGATAGTGGAGAGAGAGAGAGAGATATTAGTGTAATACATGGTAGGGGCTGATGATTAGGATTGAAATTATTCAAATAAGCTATGGCGGGGACAGTGAAAAGAATTACAAATTAGCCCAACAATGGCAAAAACGACCATTTTAGTACACCTAGTTGTTTGTCAGCAGCTCTATTTTTGAATGCTCCAACATATCTAAATATGGGAAGATTAGGTCACTGCACCAATAACAGCCCTAAATATATATATAGATCGATCAGATTTATTATCATCCACTTAATTCAAGAATTTCACTTTCCATCAACAAACTTCCAAAAACAAAAGAAGGTAACTTGGTGAAAAGTTGAAAATGCACATGCTCCCCTTCTGCATCTCAGAATCCACTCAATGCAAAATATTTCTCCAAGCACAAAAGCATGTCGAAAATGAGATACATTGTCAGCATCATACTGACCGGCATCACGAATGAAATTTTACGATTTTCCACCCATTCAGTGACTCAGGACTTTCGAGTAACTAACAGATGATGGATTGAAGAAATAGACGCAACACGAATATATGCACGTTGCAGCAGAAATTGGCTGCTACGAGTTAGCTTATAGAAGTCAGCGTACCACTTAAACCAAAATGTCTTACAAGATACAATGCCAGTTCTTGTACCCTTATCTTAAGTCTACCCCGCCATTCACATAACACACATTTGTCACATACTTTAATGACTCAACTAAAATACATTGCAGTCAGCTGAAACTAACCATGATTCCAGCAGCTTCACATCCTTTTCGTGAGCTCACATCAGAGCAGCTACCTTCTGGGCTTCAGGCACCTCGAGGGATAAAAGTGGCTGTAAATTTGATTCGTGCAAGTGGTGTTGCTTTTCTTCTAGGTCATCCAGTTCTTCCTCATAAATAGCATACTCCTCAGGCTTCTCCCACTAATATCATTAGGCACCCATCACAATCCAAGGATAAGTCGAGATCCGGAGAAGGGGACAATGCAGAAAAAAGGAATTAGAACTTCGTATCCTGCTTTCACATGTCACACAATTATAATAATATAAATCTCCATCAGGAGAAACATGCTCACTCCAGTCGCACTCTATAGAGTTCTCTATCTCGGCACTGGAACTGAATGTACTGGTTACAGGTGCAGTATCGTTGCTTGCCAGTGCATCTACCTTGCATCCTGAATGTGAAGGCTGCAGATTTGGAATTGGTATCATTGCAGAGTTGAAATAACATAAACATTTTCTTGACAATTTTGTTTCCAAGTCATATTTCACTTCTCGTAGCAATACAATATAGATGATGATATATCGAGCAAGCATCAAGAGGAGGGAAGAAGCAACGATGAAAATGGGCTTCCAATTAATCAGGTGAAATTCAAGTACTCAGGATTAGAATAAATCAAACATCAGGAATGTATAACTGGCATGGCTAATGCTGCTGTGCTGCATCAATAGGAAGCTCACACTGTTGTTGGAAAAAGAGGTGCTTTTCCAAAATCGAGCTAAAGACACATGATAATTTGTTCCCAACATTTGGTTTATTTTGGTGTAGCAATTGAAACAAGTTTTGGCTTGTTGAAACAAAACTGTTTCCAGAATTAGAGTTTCAGTTAGATATTAGCCACAAAATCGAAAGATCTTGGTTGAATATATGAACTCACTTGAACTCCAAACACACATCGCAACAAGATATGAAAAGCTTGGAATAAAATAAGAACTATATCACTTTTAGTGGTTATGGATGACCAGAAAGAACATGCTACCTTCATTTGTTGCATTTCAATGGGCAGAATTTGTGCACTAGCTGGGTGATTGGAATATGAAACAGCCCTGAAGCAAAACAAAACATTAAGCTAATAGTAACAAGTAACAACGAACAAAACAAGATTAGTGCAGATTGACTTTGTGGGTGCATGCACAATGCATGTTTATATCTGTATACGTGGAAATGCTCCATCTTAACAGAACAATGATCGTCCAGCTATATCATAACAGAGAAATGGTAGAGAAACTGCATATCTCTCTGTCTATGAGATAGAGCATACAGCTATCATAAAAAAACCATAAAAGAGAGGATAATCAGAATGTGTGATAACCTTGGTTCCCCTATCCGTGGCTTCTTTGGATCTGCAAACCGCACTATCAATGGTTGATCGCATCCCTAAGGAAAAGTATTTTAGGATTCACTTCTAAAATGGAACGAAATTAGAAACACTGACATGTAAGCATAAAGCCTTACTCTCATCACATATATTCCATTTAATGCATGAATTGCAGCAAGTGCCATATCTCTAGAAATATATTGGACAAAGCCACATCCTTGAAAGCCCGAGAGAGTTCATATGAGGAACAAAAGGTTGAAGATACAATAATCAACAAGCAAGGTTTTGCTTAGTATTTAAGAGATGCAAAGAAAAACAGATGATGGTGAGAGTGGAACCAAGAGAAGTTTGCAGAAATTTTCCTTAATCACCAATTTAAGTTGTCGTTTTCAGGTGCACAAACCAGACCAGAAAGAAATTTCAAGAAGATAGTTAGCAACCACTATTCACGAATCACTAGCAATAGTTTCTCATGACTCATGCATCCAAATGAACTTAGACGAGGGAACTCAAAGATTCAGAAGATGCATACCACGATTTTGCTTGAACTCATCCCGAACAATAAAAATCTCTTCAATGACACCAAAGGGAGAGAATATCTGGCAATAGAAACATTTAGTTAGCGCTTGAAAAGCGACAATTCCCCCCTCCGGCCCTCCCCCAAACAAAAGGTAAAGAAAAGCCTCGACATCAAGTATGTCTCTTTTATTTTTATTAAAAAAACACACAGAAATTTTGGGTAGGAACTTGTGTGATTGATCAGGAATTTGAAGCTCAAAGCTACATATTCTCAAGGGCTTTGACACTAGTTGAACTACTTGATGAGCCTACTCAGAGTTCTTTTTATGCACTTCTTACAGTTAATACAAAAGAATAGATGCATACAATTCAAATCAAGCTTCAGTGCAAGAACATTAACAACAAAACAATGCGACAAGGTCTAGCACAAAGATATCAATGAACTCGAGCATAGTTCAAAAGAAACCTCCTTTGCAATGGGACAAGGTTATAGGTCTGAAAAGAGTAGAATGCAATTAGAAGGTACACACTTCTTCAATATCCCTTATCGAAGCCTGTCTATTCAAGCAGCCAACATACAATTTGTGGAAATGTGCACCAAAGCTCCCTGCATAAGGATAGGAAGAATGGATCAACAAAGAGGCGAAAACCATTTATATAAGTCAGAAAGCATGCAAACAGAGATATCAAAGTAGGCATTAGCAAAAATAATTTATTCCCGTAAAGAGTATTTAAAATCATGCTGCAGAAGAGGGACATATAAGTATAATCATAGTAAAAATATACCTTTTACGAAGTCATACTATTAGGAAAAAGCTTTCTATATTTCACTTCAATGGGTAACATACAAAGAATTCAATAGATGTTGTACTGTGCTAAGAGATATTTTTGCCTATTAAGTATAGTATTGCTCTGTTGTTAACAGAAAATAGCTAATTCCGGCCAACAAAACACTGCATTATTAATCATGCAGTTTTGAAGCCTCAAAGATAAGAACAACTTCACCACAAATAAAGTAGAAAACTAATGAATCTGCACAAATAACACTTCTTCACATGAGAATACCCATTTGGAGAGTGAGAACACAATTATGGTCATAGATTCAAGAAATGGAATCTTGACAAATGAAATCTGAGGGCATTGCACCAGGAAAGAAACTTAGCAGACTGCATCACAAATGATGCATTTATTATTTGTTTGGATAAGAAACAGATAATATTAATTTAACTAACACACCACAATTTAGAAACAGAAGATACGGAAAGGGTGTACACTACCAAGGCGTTCACGTTTCCTTTCTGCATATTTAACTTTTAGAGGAATCTCCGCCTGGGCAAAAGTAGCTTATGAGGATTAAATGTATTCAGAGAGTTAAACTTTGAAACAATTCAAAACTGCCAGAGTAAGCAAGAACTAACCCCAGGGAAAGTATATTGAGTGTTAAATGCTCCAATTGCGTGCTCAGCTTGCTCGATCCTTGCATACTTCACAAAGCAACACTCTACAAATAGACAAGCCAAAAAAATCATGTAAATGTATTCCTTTATCATAAGACCAACTAGAAGTGATCCTTCAAGGTTTGGCAAAGCAAAGCATGTACAGGAGTATCTGATAGATAGCAGCACAAGACAGCATTGTATGAAATAATTAAGCTGAGTAAAACACAGTGTTATTGCAAGAAAAGGTAACAAGTTCAAGAATGACTTTTGGTACAAATTGAAGAGTATTATCGGACATAGATCCTTCAAAAACAAGAAAGCCATATTAGATGGAATTTTCAAGAAATTGTTGATTTTATAAATGTAAACTCTTAAACTCACACTTAAGTATTTTAGCTTTCTCCTAAATTAGACTCACTCTCGTCTAATCAGATGGGAACTCTTCAACTGATACAAATTTTGAACGGGAACAATGCATACCCTGAGAATAAATATTATTTCTTTTTAATCTGTAGACTCTGTACAGTTGCCCAAGCATGATGCATATAAAATATTTAATCAATCAATACATAAAAGCAAGGGTACAAATAAACCAACAATATCTTACAATGTAAACTATGAAACTGATGCCACATTATCAATGAAAGGCACACTAAAATGTTCATATGGATATAGAGCGAAACAGTACTTCATGAAATAGTGATTTCCAATCAAATTTCAATCATGACGATACCCCCGAGTCTACTAAACCAATCACACATTGCGATGCAACATAACAAATACGAAGTGAAAGTAGAAACCACTGATTCATTGATTCATACCCTGCTGTAAACCGGTCCGCTTATCCTTGAGAAGAACAATCTCAATAATATCTCCGAACTCCCCAAAAACAGCGCTAACCTTAATATAGGTCAAAGATCATTATACTCAAAATCATAAACCTTAAGCAAAATATCTTGACATAAAACCAAAACTGGGAGGGAAAATGATGCTTCAAAATTTAAGCAGCACAGCGGTGATTATCAAAGTTATTTACGTCGATATTGCTACTTACATCAAGTTCAGTAGCTGTTTTAGGTATCCCCACAACGTATAGCTTCACAAAACCGCCGTATTCAACATTGTCTGCAGAAAATATCGAATTCAAACGGCGAAGATACAGCTAATGAAATCAGCGTTTCAGATAAATTAGAAGCTGCGAAATTACTAGAGTGAGGAATTGGTCTCTTGTGCCCAGAGAGAGGCAGCGAGTGATTAGAGTCGCCGTTGAGGTGGAAGCCAGTGGACTCATTCAGCTGGCTGTTGAAATTTTGGTGGTGGTGGTGGTCTGGTTGTTGCTGCTGGTGCTGGCCGCCGTGAAAGTGGCTCTGCCGGTCGTCGTAATAGTACTGGCCGCCGTCCGCCGGAAAAGGCATCGCCGGAGCGCAGTGGTCGGCGCGCCTCTCTCCCCCGTGTCTCTCCATATACTTTTTCTGAGCAATGCTGTAATTACTATTCCAACCCTAATACGACTTTTGGCATTGACATATGAGTTATGACTTATGAGATATGGAGTACTTATTTTCTCGAAAATAATTATCATCATTATCTAGCACGAATAATTATCTAAATCTAAAATTATTCACAAATGTATATGTAGCTCAATTCTTTTCCTAGTTATTCTTTTCGTAAATCCTCAATTTCTTTCATATTTTATTTATGAAAATCATCTCACATAATAATTTACATTTATTATTTTCAATAATACATTTTATTTATATATTTTATCATTCATGATCCACCATTATATCTCTCATCACCCTCAACAATCTACTTATTTACACATTTGATCACCTATAATCCACTATTAATTAATTTAACACTATACTAATGTGGAACTCTTACTCCACTTACAATACATTTAATAATTTATATTAAAATCAGTATCGAATATTCTCAATAACAAAATTAGGGAACAAGGAGAGTATATAAAAATGGATCAAATAGTACCCAAGTATTAGGTATTACATAATGATGGTCCTTTGGGGATCATCATGGTGTATAAGAGGATACATCAATTAAGGCAAATTAAAAACTTTTTTAAACAAAATTGAACGTTCTACTGGTGAGTAGATGTAGGTTACTGATGACAGTTCAGTACTTGTATCAGCACTACTGATCAATTTAAGTTTGGGGAGTCTTATACTGAGTGTATCAATTAGTAATACTATTGACTGCTTTAGCAGTTGATCAGTTGAACCGATAACTAATGTGTGTGCAGAAGTGGTGCTGGTTACGGAATTATCTTTACTAAAAACTGATACTGAAAAAATACTTAGTCAAATATTCGTTTAATCAGTATTAGTTTTCTCATTAGTAGCAAACTGCTTACTGATTGAGGGTTTGAACAGTTTATGATGTGCCTAAGTGTCCAGTGATGTTTAGTTCAATAAAATGAAATGTAAAGTATGAATGATAAAGAACACACTTAGTTTTTACGTGATTCAGAGAGATCAACTCATAAGTCCACATACTTATCACAATCAATACACTACTTGTGATTGAGTTTTGCTTAAAGGTGCAAGACAAAAACCTAAGTACATAAGTTAACCTTATATGTACCCGATTGAATTATCGTATCTTCCTACGCTTATTGGTGCTATGAAACATCTGACTGCTTATTGGTGCAGTCGACCTAACCTTCTTGCTTACATATGTAATAAAAATCAAGTTTTTATCAACGAACACTTTGTTGTTTATTTGTCCAACTCCTACTTCAACTTTTATAAGAGTTAGGTATATGGGGTTTCCAACTTAGGATTTGAGTTTTCACATGCGATAATTCAAGATTTTCAAGGTTTAAGATATTACAAGAGAAATGCTTAGATGATAATGGAGTGTAAGGGCTCGTTTGATAGATCTGTCAAGATAGGATATGTAACCCTCTAGATAAGATAGCAAATAAGATTGGTAGGATAACTTTTTGTTTGGTACATATGTTACATAAGCTAGATAGTTTATATAACCTGTTTGATATACAAGACTACGGACTAGATTAATGAGAAATCGACCCTATTACCCTCCAACTAAAGGCATCAATCACGCCTCTTTTCCCTCTTCGATCAATTGCCTCTTTTCATCCTCATCCTCATCCTCGCCATCATCATCATCCTCACCATCATCGCCCATGTCATCCTCACCTTCAAGAGCTTCATTTCGCCTATGTTATTACAAAGAACAAACTATTATCACGGAAAGTATAAAAGCTTTCAACCGAGATGCATATGCCCATTCGCTTCTCGAGCAAAAGCTGCGGTGGTCGTTTGGCGCTCTTCTTTGGTGGAAAAGGAAGGAAGCCGACGACGCCTTTTCTTCTTTATTCTTCTTTGTTTGGAGTGATTAAGGAGATGCGGATGAGTGATGATGGTTGCAGCGACGAATATCGCCGGAGATCGAAGAAAGGTGGGAGAAATTCGGGATCTGGGTATTGTGTGTGTGTTAGAGTGAAAACGAGTGAGAGGGGATGAGGGTTAAACGACGAATTTATCGCAGGAAACTTTCGGAGAAGACGGTGCAGACTATGGTCGATGGCAAGACCCCGCAATGACGTGCGAGGATTGGCGTCGCCGGGGAAGAAGGTGGCGGCCCTCAAGTAGAAGAGAAGAGATTGAGACAGAAGACGACAGCACATTGTGGTCATTCATGTCATCGGAGGCGGTGGCGTTATTGTTGAGAGTTGGTGAGAGATGACAGTGATTTTGCGAAAGAGGAGAAGGAGAATGAGGGTATGACTGTAAAATAAGCTCTAATCTGCTTTTACTGTAGGGATTGGATTATGTATCTTGCCAAGAATGGCAGATTCCTTTTCTAAAGTAGCACAGTAAATAAAAACGGGCCCAAAGATTAAAACGGGCTCCCAAGATTACAATATAGTGTACCAAACAATGAGATTATGTCAGATATGTTTCCTATCTTGGGCTTATCTTGGCTACCAAACGAGGCTAAGTGTATACAAAAGTCTCGAGCTGATACTTATATTTGAGCTTTTAGGATTTTTTTGAAAAATACTAAGATTTCTCTTCTTCGAAAATCACTATTTAAATATTTTGTGGATATGAGTTCGAATACTTGAATGCTCAGCATTTTTGGTAACCTTCAATTTCTCTTGGGGTATTTATAGAGAGAACAATTAATAATGTCGTTGGAGGAACACCAATCACATCCATTTTATTTGTCGTTTGAATTCTTGCTAGTGATGACAATTGACCGGATCTGAATCGAATCTTGTTAGGTTTAGATCCAGATCCAATTTTTTTTTCTTGGGTCCGAATCCGATCCAAATCCATTGATTCCAAAAAAATTAGATCAAAACCCAGATCCATAAGATCCGTAAGGTCCATGATCTAGACCCGGATCCACATATTTTATCTTCTAAAATAAATCATAAATCAACTATAATTCATAGTAACATCATAATAATAATCTAAATATACAATAACATTATAATAATTATCTGGAATTTCTACAACCATCATTATATAAGAAGATATTACTTAAAATTTTACTTTTGTTTTCATGACATCGAATAATATTAAAACATGAATAGAGTAGCACACATATCTTAACAAATAGACTACTCATATCTAATCATATACATTTTTTTTTCAAATTCAAGGTACAAATTTATAATATTATTGACCTATCATTCAATTTCATAACCTAATTTATCCAATTTCGACTACAAATAAAAATAATATAATATACTTATATATATATATATATATATATATATATATATATGTATGTATGTATATATATATGAAGGAGCCTCGAGATATAATTTGGATGTGAAGTCCATCCGTTTCAGTAATTGCAATTGTAATAACATGATTATAATATAATAAACTTAATTTAATATAATTTAAGCAAATAATTTACACATAATATAAGGCAATAAAAAGCACTGTTGCATCATATTAATAAAACTAAGTATATGTAAAGATTGTGTGGCCCAAAGCTATGCGTGAGGATTTTTAGTGCAAATTTAAAGATCATATTTTTAATATCAAAACTGAAAACTGAAATCTAATTAAGAGAACTAGTACGTAACTCATCGAAATTCGACGAAAAATTACATTACTTTGTATCTATGATTATAAAATACATGTTACTTATCAAAACCCATATAATAATATCCAAATATTATAAAGTAAATATTAATAGTACCTATTATTAAAAAAATCGAGCACCACTATGTGTGAAAATATTAAAAATGGTGAAAATAACTAAACATTTAAAATATGATAAAAATTAAACGTAGGTTTGAAGATTAATGGTCAGAATCACGTTAACATTCGTAAGCATGTGAAAAATATAAGTTGATACAATTATTATCATATAAATAAAAAAAAAGATTAAAATTGAAAACAATTGCGTAGACATATCGATTAATGTATTTACATGTCTATATGTATATTTTGTATCAAATAATATAAATAAGAAAAGACCTACAAATAGAGAAAATCATTTTCTCGTATCATCTCGTATAGTAATATCCGCTAATTATCCAAATTAGTTTAAATTTATGAAATATATAATTAATGAAATATATATTGCTCCAATAGATTAGAAATTGAGAAATTTATACCACTCAATGTCCCGACATGTTTAGAACTTATATATACATTCAATTATCACAATTTAAAAACTATTTTTACTACTTGTTCTTGCTTCATTCTCGTATATTAATATCCACTAATTGACTGAGCTCGTTTAAATTTATAAAATATGTATTACAATTATTGGTTATCCTATCAAAGAAAATTTGATCATTACTATTCAAATTATTTTATCAATTTGTGAAATCTCGGGAAAAATCAATATGAGCATCAAAATTTATTTATATAAATTGTACAAATATATCCATTTATTTTATATTTTAATTTGTGAAGTTTATGAGAAATTAACCAAAATTTTTGAATAAAATTATATAGTTATTTATTTGGCCAACTAGTTAATTATTTGACCAAATTAAATTGGCATTGCAAAATAATTGTGAATTTTGGGATGGAAAAATACACAACTATTTATATAGGTTTGAGTCTGATTAGAAAAGACAATTTGCTAATTTATTGCTCTAACTTATATGGACTCGCATTATTTCACAAACTTAAATATTATTGACTAAAATAAGTTAAGTAACCTCAAGCAAACTAAACTTTCAAAATTAATTTTTTAATAAAAAATATAAGTATTTTTTGGCCAATTAATTAATTAATTAGTCAAATTTAATGAACATCTTATCAAAAGGTCATTTTCAAAATCTTTTAGTATATTTTTCAATCCATGATTTTCATTCTTATCTCAATTCTATTCTTAAACCCATTATTCATCCATAATGTGTCATTAAATGAATAGATTAAAATTTTAAAAATATAACTATTTATTTGACCATATAATTAATTAATTAGCCAAATTAAATAGTAGTGTAAAATAATTGTAGGATGAAAAAAATACACATTGATTCTAAGTATATATATAACTTGTTCAATTGGTGGAATATGATTAGAAATCAATGTGTGATAAGATAATTTTAGTATGATTAGAATTAGAATTTAAAAGACATTAAATAGATAATTTAGATAAATAAGAATGGAGTATATATTGATTGCTACAAAATTATTCATACATGATTTCTTAGAGAAATATATCGATTTAATTCTACAATACATAATTATAATTAACTGGTGTTACGTGTACCAAGATGTCCACAAACAAATTACTTAGACTAAATTATGTTTATAAATATTTAAGTAAATATAATATTTTAAATATTACCATGTAAAATACAAATTAATCCGATCCATCAATCATTGTGGAATACTACATTCAAAGTTTCCAACTGTCATTTTTAACCATACATTATATACTACATCTTTTTTTCCTATATTAAATAATTTTGGTGGAATTATTTGGGGTTCACATGATTTTAAATAAAGAAAAAAATATTCATTCAAATAATTAACATTTTGTAAACTACTTAAAATAAAAATGATTTATCCCAAGGAAAATGATTTTAAATCAATTAAATTTTAATTTCGAGAAAATAATTACATATTATTTCCTAACACATTCGAAATAATTTTATATCTTGATGGAATAGGTTGCTAATAATTACCACATAAAATAAAAAAAAATATATTATAGATATTTATGTAAGGTGGTATTAAGTTTCACTAATCCTATATTATATTGATAAGGTGGTGTTAAATGAATAGTTTAAAATTTTATAACTATTTATCTGGTCATCTAATTAATTATTTAGCCAAATTAAATTAGGTGTGTAAAATATATAACTATTTATTTGGCCATATAACTAATTAATTAGCCAAATAAATTAGTGGTGAAAAATAATTGTAGGAAGAAAAATATACATTGATCTAAGTATATATATAAGTTGTTCAATTGGTGGAGTATGATTAGAAATCAATGTGGGATAAGATATTTTATATGATTAGAATTAGAATTTAAAAGACATTAAATGGAGAATTTAGATAAATAAGAATGGAGGAATATAATAATGTCACATAAGATATGGGGATGATGTGGCATCAAGTTTCACTAATCCTATTATATATAGATTTGAAGATAATAATTGGGGATGTCCATTCAAGTTTTTATTTTCGTCCTTGGACGTAGGGATGAGATTCGGTTCCGTTTCGGTTAACCTAAATCGAAATTGACAAAATTAGCTAACCGAAACCGATATCGATCGGTTAATCGGTTAACCGATTAGGTTAGTCGGTTCGGTCAGCGGTTAACTGAAATTAATATTAAAATTTTTAAAAAATTAAAAATAACCGAGATTATTTTAAATATTGCCGAAAATATGATATTAAATTAAATATTTTTACTTAATAATTAATTAATTAATCAATTAATTAATTAATTATTAATTACTTTCGATTAATCGGGTATAACCATCGGTTAATCGGTTATACTCGATAACCGAAATACACTTGAAGTGGTTAACCGATACCCGAACCGAAACCGAAAAAATCGGTTACCGATAACTGATTTTTTCAGTTTCGATTCTCGATTAACCGAAAATCGATACTCGTTTAAGCACCCATACTTGGACGTGTGTCGACGGAATAATTAAGTTGGGAAACTGATAAGGTGGAGTTATGGCTCTTGTGGGTAGGACCGAGATCCAGTTTGGTTTCGGTTAATCAAAATTTTGGTTTCGATTTAATCGAAAGTGAGAATAACTATTAATTGAAACCGACATTGATCGATTAATTGATTAACTGATTAACTGATTCGGTTAACGGGTAATCAAATTTACAATATAAAAATTTATTTATAAGAAAAAAATTATCGAAAATAACCGAAATAATTTTAAATATTACCGAAATTATAATATTAAAATTATATATATATATATATTAATTTCGGTTAATCGGTTATACTCGATAACTGAATTATGTATAACCAAATTATTTTGAAGGAGGTAACCGATATCTAAACCGAAATCAAAAAAATCTATCATCGGTTAATCCATAATCAACTTTTTCGATTTCGATTTGGGTTAACCTGCAATCGAAAATCAAATAAATACCCCTACTTGTAGCTATTCAAGGTTAAATCTCGATGTCAAATTGATGTCGGGTTAAAAAATTAATTTGAGAGTTTGAGCCCATATCACTAAAATTCCAATTATGGTCTCAATCCTAATGACTGATTACCATATTAATTGGCAATGGCGTCGTACTAAAAGAAAATTAACTTTTTCTTAATTGTAGGATATAATAATTGATAGGATACAGCCCAACTACTAGGCCCAAGTATCAGGCCCAATAAAAGTGGGCCCCAACATTAAGCTCGGCCTATGTGAGTTCGGCCCAAGAAGACTCCTAGACCAACTACATGCCCAAATCGCAGTGGAGCGTAGAAGATTCCGATGCTCATCTAAAAGAATCCTTATGAGAGAAGACTTCAGACAGAGTCAAACTCAATTTGAATTAGAGTCAAACTCAATATGATGGTATATAAACAGAAGGCTAGATTAGAGGAAGAGATCATATACACTCTTTGTAATCGCCTTACACACTCGATATATGAGATACTCTCTTGTTCCATGGACGTAGATCTATTTTAAAGATCGAACCACGTTAACTCCTCGTGTTCTTTATTGCATTTACTACCTTACGAAAACTAGATCGATCACTGGCGCCGTCTGTGGGACTAAAAATTCTGTGCTTTCGATCCACTTTTTCTCAGGTAACAATCACAACGATGAGGAACACAAGAAGCGCTACATCCAGGGCCGTTACCGGCAACAATAACGGCGGCATGACGCGCCAAACGTGGCCTGGGAAAAGCCCGATCAGAGATACGACCCTCGAAGGGCACGTTCAGAGCCTGGATGAGCGAGGCCACCCTGTCCTACGTGAAGAAGAAGATTACCGCAGCAAAGCAGGTCGTAACAGCAACAGAGAAGAACCCCAAGCACTGCCGTTGAACCTCGACGAGGTGGTTAAAGGGTTCCTCGAAAAGAATAAGGATAGCTTCCTCCAGTACCTCAGCCGAGAACAAGGTCGGCATCGTCATGAAGAAAAGGACGTCGAAGCCTCATCAAAGCATGAGGCGGAACAACGAGGTGAATCCCCCAGCATCCGAATGATAGGCACTCGTGTTGCAAATAATACCTCTACGCGAGTCTGTTTCAAACTGATCGTACAAGGGATGAGCAACGTGGGGCATGTCGTCATGATCACCGCGAGGTCGATCCCCATAATTACAACGAGTCCAAATGATTTAACTCGACATCGCCTCCCCGTGAGACGGATTCGATGGATACGGAAGATTATTACCCTTTCTCTAACGAGATACTGATACCCTCTCCGGACAAGCATACAGTGCACCGTATCACCCCTATGACGGATGCGGGATCCACAATACTTTCTCTCGCCCAAGACAACATGATCAATCAACGTCTCAACACCATCCATATGTGCAAGCTGTCCCCGGAGCTACTGATCGACAACGCCCGCCGGTGGTTCGACAGTTTGCCTCCCGACAGCATTGGATCTTACCGAGATCTAATGGAAGCCTTTCATCGAAGGTTCTTCCAAAAAGCCGAGTCCAAGACCACATCGGCTCATCTCCTCACTGTAAGGCAAGGCCGAGGTGAGTCCATCAGCGACTTCATGATGAGGTTCAATAAGGAGAGTCTAAAAGTCGAGGACGTGAACGACCTCCTCATTATCTCGGCTTTCCAGAACGGCATCTTATCTGGGGCCCTATCTGAGGAGATCGTCATCTGAGCCCGTCATCTGCGTCGGAGTTGTGGCGCATAGCAGATCGGTTCGCCAAAGCGGACGAAGCGGACAGGAGAAAGCGAGAAGCCGACAAGTCAGAGCCCTCTGACAAGAAAAGGAAAGAGGATGGTCGAGGGGACCAAGGCCAAGGTCGACGAAGTGCCTTGGAGAGGATACAACGTGGCCCTATAGAGTCCAGGCTCGGGCCACGTCATAACCCGGAACGACCTCAATATACACCCTTGACGAAGTCGAGGGCGGAGATCTACGAGCTCCATATGGACATGTTCGAGAAACCTCGGCCCATGCTAGGGGGATCGAAACGTCGATCCAAAGACAAATATTGCTCCTTCCATGAAGATCATGGACACGACACGGAGGAATACAGGGACCTCATGACAGACATCGAAAAGTTGGTGCATGACGGGGTTCTTAAAAGTACCAAGGTCACGGCCGATTTAACCTGGTCAAGACGAGGCCCCCACCGAGGTCGAAAAAGCGGAGCAAGTAAAGGAGAGGAAAATTGTGCCTCAAGGAAAGAAAAGCGCGACATCGACGAAGAAGGTGATGATGAGCCTCAAGACGATGGAGTTATATCCACCATCACGGGCTCCCGGTGGTACTACGAAGTCCTCTAAAGCCGAGGGCCCAAGTCCCCGAACCAAATGAACACAGAAACAAAAGGTTCAAAAGGACGAGGCCATAACCTTTTCTGAGGACGACCCTGTACCAGCCGTAGTACCTCACCAAGACGCATTGATAATCCAAGTAGTGGTCGCCAACAAGTTAGTCCGACGCGTGTACGTCGATAGCGGTGCGTCGGTGAGAATCCTCTTCAAGGAGTGCTTCGACAAGTTAGGGATTGAGAAGGCCCGCCTTAAACCAGCACCACTACCGCTTCGGAGCTTCGTACAAGAAGAGACACGCCCGGAGGGGATCATTGAACTACCTGTCACGGTGGGGAAAGCGCCGACGAGCTCCACCAAAGTGACACAATTCTTCGTGGTAAACGCCCACTCACCATATAACATCATACTAGGGCGAGACTGGTTGAATGCGGTAAGGGCGGTGTATTCAACGTATCACCTGACCATGAAGATCCCCACAAGAGGAGGAATAGCTGTGATCCGAGAAGATTAGAAAAAAACCAAAGAATGCATGCAGGTCGCCTTAAGAGGTCGGGACTTGACCCAAAGACCAGCGGTATAGCAATTCTGAAGCCCGAGGAGTTGGGCTGGAAAGTGTTGGATTTGTATCTTGAAAGCGGTTTGGTTGAGCTTGTATACAATGTTTCTGTTACCACTATTACAATCTCCTATCTCGATTTGAATACTTGATTGCATATATCATGTCCCTTATCTCATATATAAGTTAGATCATACGGTGTGTAGAAGATCACGTAAGTCCGTATGATTGGTCGAGCTTAATGAGATATAAAAGTTTCACGGTGAGACGACTTAAGGACGAGTTGTCGGTTTAGGTGCAGATATAGATAAGAAATGACTTGACTTAGTTACTTGTCTATCTTTGATGCGTCTCGACGTATTGAAGGATCACGATGAGATGAGTTCTTCTTTCGACCGTCGTGAAGAACCAAGATCTCGGTGACTTACGATGATCTAAACCTCGATAAGGTATTAGGTGAGTATGAGTTCTTGACCATCACTTTGACTTGTTATGAGTGAGGGTTATATGTTCTAACCCAAGATTCTCCGCATCTTGGGTGGTGGCGGTCTTGTATGTCACGCTAGTTATCTGTGTCAGTCACCGTATCCGTTTAGGATGATGGCGTCCCTTAAGGAGCTCAAAGGTTTATTGTACTAAACCCTGCGGTTGAGTTAGCTCAAGTACAATAATAAGGTTGAGTGGTACTACTTAAGGAAATGAAGTTATTAATCGTTTTAAGCGATCGATTGCTAGAAATGATTAATGGACGTTCGATATCTTAAATCACGAGGATTCGTAATGTCTAAGTGCAAGCCCGACTCAACTTCGGTAATAAAGGGTAAGTCAACATTCTTTCTCTAGTGGCATGATCGAATGTTTATAAATTAATTTATGTTCAATTTGAACATAAGATAATTAATTTATTTGAGGCCCATCTTTATTCCTTGTGATTGATCCCCGGTTTGGCCCATCCAGCCCGTAAGCTTGATGAAATCGGCGCCCTATAGCTCTCAAAGGCAAGATTTTATTCTCTTTATCCCACAAGGATATAATTATATTTATGGTATATGCATAGATCCTTTCCATATAAGATTATGGTAATAATCTTGAGAGTATGGAAATAATCCAAGAGTATGGAAATAATCCTAAGAGTATGGTAATATTCCATAGGATTATGGTAATATTCCATATAGGATTAAGGTAGTGCATTATAAATATAAGGTATGAGATAATGTCTAGCTAATGCTCACAAATTAAGAGGAAGATTTTCGGTCATCTCACATTTGAGAGAGAGAATTTTGAGATTTTTGTTGAAGAGCTTGGGTGATTTTCGGTGTATTCTCCATAGATCGTCCTCACTCGGCGTTGGAGATTGGGCAACCGGGATACAGTCCAGAAGGTCAAAGCACGAGTCCGATCCGTTCGATCCGTTCATCTCGTTCCATCGACCTCTTCAGATCCAAAGGTAAACACGTGAAAACCCTAACGTGTTGCGATTTAATTATATAGACGCATGCTAGGTTTATAATCAATGTATGGTGAATTAAACACCCAAGATGGATCCTCGGGCGAGGTTAACATCGTTTCCTTCAATTGGTATCGAGCACGGGATCGAGAATCTTGGCTCTGTTGGATTAATTCACGTTTGATTATTACGTGCGTTTAATTAATTGTGGATCTGTCGTTCATCGTGGCTCGTTCATTGTTTTGTTGGTTTTGTTTTTTCACCACGAGAAAATCCGTGGTTAGATTAGATTTTATTATGTAAATCTTATCTGTAAAAGAAGAACGAAGCGAAAGAACGAAGAACGAAACGACGGGAAAACAGGCTCGGCGGTGTTCGGGAGGTATCTCGCGGCGAGCCTCGCGATCGCTAGGGCGATCGCGAGGCGCGGGCGACAGCGTCGCGTTCAAGACGAGATCCTGGCGCCACGCGAGCGATCGCGGTACGGCCATGGCAAAGCGGCGAGCTAGCGGCGACGGGGCGCTCGTCGCGCGAAACCCGGCCATGAAAGCGCACTTCGGGTCGCGAAGTTTCGACCGGGCGACGACGTCTCGGCGGGCGTTCGGCGCTCGGGCGTGGCTGCGACGCGTTTCGGCGGGTCGCGGTCGCGTTAGCGATCATGGTAGCCCGCGAGGAACACGCGGCGCGACGCACGCAAGAGTCGGGCGGTGGTCGGGCTTCGCCTCAGCGCCGCCCAAGACATTTTGGGCCGACCCGGCCCGGACCGTTTCAGATTTTCCGGCCCGTGCGGGCACGCGAGGCCCAATTGTTGAATCCGGTCCGTGCGGGTGCACGAGGCCCGTTTTCAAGTTTATTTCACTTTGTAAATCTATGTAATAGATTAGATTTAAATGTGCGAGGTTTCACGATTGGGCGCGATGAGCGTTTTATTTTATTTTTATCGTTCATATGCATGTCGTGGATGTTTAAATTATGCAGTAGCATGCTATGTATGTTTATATTACGTTGACAAACCTTTAAGTGTTTTACGTAATTGGATGCGCATAGTAAGCATGCTAGGTTTATCGCGTTTATCAAGCATATTTTAGAATTACATGAGCATGTTTTACATGTTGAGTTCTATAGAAAAGCATGCTAGGATTACGTGATGCATGGACAAACCTTTTGAATAAAAGACTAAGCAAGCAACCCGAAAAATTAATTTTCAAATTAAAATGTCAGACCTCCACTTTTAATCTCTAAACAAAGTGAGACGACTGTGAGTAAACGCCCACACGCGTGGCTTGCTTGCACTATTTATCATAAGTTTGTTAGATGAGATTTCTAAATAAAACATTTTAAATCTATTGAGAAGTGGGAGTTTCATGTGGCGCCCACACGCGTGGCTTGCGTGTGCGATTTTCATAAGTTCTCTGTAGATAGATATAAAATGAGATAACAAAGAATTTGAATTGAAGCGGTATGGTCCGAGTGAGTATACCAATTCTAAGAATTCATCTTCCGTTAAAATTGTGGTCATTGCTTAGACATCACCTCAAGTACAACTTCCATGAAGTCCCTTCGCGATAGTGATGTGGTCTAGTAAGGTCCAATCATTAATTTCATTCATCATAAGGATAAGTTGACATGGATTGAAATTAAGCGACTAAAAGGTATATTTTAGTGCGGGTCGAGGGGTTCATGTGTAAACGCCCACACGCGTGGCTTGTATGTGGGATTCCTGGGCGATTGGAGGTTTCAATTAATATTGTTTTATCAAAGGTTACAATATTATTATTACGAATTATTTGCGATCGTATGCTTATGTGTTTACATTATCGTTTTCAGATATGTCTCTTACGCCGATTATCAATATGCTCGCACAAAATCCGTTATCGGTCCAAATTTTATCGAGTGGAAACGAAACATGGAATATGTTCTTATCATTTGAAGAACACATGTTTGTTCTCACTACTCCTAAACCGATGCCCTCATCGACGATCGACTAATGAGCAATGAGTCAAGCGGACTTTGGAATAAGTCAAACAATATGGCTAAATGCTATATGATGACTACGATGTCCAAAGGTTTGCCGCAAAGATCGATCGATGGTAGACGCGACGATATTTGGTCAAGTCTCGAGAGTAAGTTTGGGCAATCGGATCGGACGATCCGCTTCCACACAATGAGAGAAATCTTGGCGTGTAAGATGGAAGAAGGAAGTTCGGTCCATGAACATGTCTCCACACGACTCATCTCATGGATAGTCTTGATCGGTTGGGAGGAGGTATTGACGGAAGCCAAGGTCGATATCATCCTCAATACACGCCCAAGTCTTTTGAGAACTTTCGGCGTGAATGCGATCATGAGCAAGACCGAGTTTACACTTAGTCGGTTGCTTAATGATCTCGTTCTTTGCGGAAGGAGTTATGGGAAAAGGAGCACATGCTCTTGCTAGCACATCTAAGGGCCCAAAATTTTCATCGCAAAATGGAAATAGAAAAGGGGTGCCAAGGTGGTAGAGGCAAGGCAAATAGTGGGAGTAATGGGAACAAGAACATGGTTGCCATAGGAGGCAGAAGAAGCCAAAGGAGAAGGGCAAGTGCTTCAAGTGCGGTAAGACCGGGCATTGGAAGGCCAAGTGCCCTATGCTCGAGGCTCAGTGCATGGTTGCTTTAGTGTGAAACATGTTTAGCGACTTGTTCTACCCATTCTTGGGTAGTAGATACGGCGCAATCGATCATGTTTGTTACACCTTGCGTGGGTTCCCGGACAAGGGAGTGTTTGATGGCGAGATAACGATCTCCATGGGCAGCGCGAAAGTCGAAGCTGTTGCGATTGGAGATGTTTCTTTATGTTTTGGGACAACAGTTTAGTTTTGAAAGGCGTTTTATATGTGCGGATTTTCGGTGGAACCTTGTTTCGTTTGAAATTATTTACTCATGGATATTCGTTATTTTAGATAGTGGTGTTTCTATCATAAGAAATGGCGAAGTTATACGTGTTGGCACCTTATATAATTCGCTTTATACTATTTCGCAAAACATAATACCTATAACTATGTTGCATCTTCATCAAACCCTAAAAGAGAAAGTTTTCTTCGCATGATGACTCTACTTTTCTCTGGCATCTTAGATTAGGTCACATCAATCTAAATAGGATCCAGACCGCTAAGAATGGGCGTTGGGTGATCTCACGGTTACTCGGTTCGGTCTGCGAATCTCATATAGAAGGTAAGATGTCGACCGGACCTTCAAAGCGAAGGGTTATAGAGCCAAAGAAATGTTGGAGTTAGTCCATTTCGACTGTGTGGACCAATGTCCACACAAGCTCGTGGAGAATGCAGTATTTTGTCACTTTCATTGACGATTACTAAGGTGCGGACATATACCGCTTCACCGCAAGTCGAATGCTTTGAGAAATTCAAAGAGTTTAAGGCGGAAGTGGAGGCGAAGCTAGGTAAGAGTATCAAGTCATCAATGTGTCTCGATCGCGGTGGCGAATACCTCGATAACGAGTTTATGGACTATCTAGTGAAGTGTGGGATTACGTCCCAACAGACTTCACCAGCACACCACAAAGAAATGGTGTGTCGAGCGAAGAAATAGGACTCTTTGGAAATGGTTAGATCTATGATGAGTTATGCTACATTGCCTATTTCGTTCGGGGTATGCCTTAAAGCAGTGGCATACTTGCTAAATCTAATCTGAGTCCAAGTCGATCGAAAAGACCCCTTCGAGTTGTGGTTTGGGGCAAGCCCGGTTTAAGCCACATAAGGATATGGGGCGATCCGGCACATGTCTTTGAACAAGAAGGCGACAAGTTGGAGGCTAGATCCGACGCAAGGCTGTTTATTGGCTATCTAGAGGAGCGAAGGTGGTTTATTCTATAGTCTAAGGATCGGAAGGTCGTTATTAGACTAATGCTCGATTCTTAGAAGAGGACTACATGAAAATCATAAGTCCAAAGTTGAAATCATTCTTCAAGAATTAGAAGATGATCGTATTCCACCACCGATTAGGCAAAGTGCGAGATGTCGAGTCAGTGGGAGGGATCGACACCGGATACTTCAAGAAATTGAAGTGGGTCGAGTTCACTGGAGATACCGACCGTCTGAGTGGTACCTACATGCAAGTTGTGCAAGTTAGAGAACCAAGTATCTCGCACCCACCGTTGCCATTGTGCTGTAGAACCTCGGCGTAGTGGGAGGTTGTTCGTCAACCCGAGCGATTTATGTTCGTGGGTGAATCTTGGATTTAGTCAGCAGAGCGAACATGCGATAATCGACCCATGGACATACAAGGAAGCGATACAAGATATAGATGCAAGATCATGGCACACCGCTATGGACTTAGAAATGGAGTCCATAACGGCTATGGATGTATATGAAAGACACCTCTACCGGATGGCGAGGAAGCCATAGGTAGTAAGTGGATATCTGAGAGGAAGAGAGATTACGATGGAGAGGTTTCGGCTTTTAAAGCCGGGCTTGTGGCGAAGCGGTACACTCAGTTGAGGGCATCGATTTCGATGAGACCTTTTCACTGTAGCAATGCTCAAGTCCATCGTAATTCTTCTAGCCATGTGAGCCCACTGAACCCAGAGGTTTGGCAAATGGATGTTAAAACCGCTTTTCTAAGCGGTTACCTTGAGGAAGGTAGAGACATCTATATGCAAAGAACACGAAGGTTATGTGGTAAAGGGTGAAGAGCATCTAGTATGGAAGCTTAAGAAGTCCATTTATGGACTTAAGCGAACCTCCGATCATGGAACTTACGCTTTGACGAGGTGGTAAAGTCCTATGGATTTACCCAGTTGCCTAGCGAGAGTGTGTGTCGGTTAGATGTCAACGTGATGTGGTATTTCTTGCACTTTATGTAGATGACATCCTTCTAGTTGGCAACAACGTGAAGTCATTATCGGGGCGTAAAGAGTTGGCTATCCGATCGTTTCAAATGAAAGACTTAGGAGATGCAGCGTACATTCTTGGGATCGAGGTTCCGAGATCGCGAGAAGAAAATATTGAGCTTATCTCGGGCGTCTTACATTGACATCGTGATTACTCGTTTTAGTATGCAAACCGCCAAGAAAGGATTGCTACCTTTCGGACATAAGCGTTCCTTTATCAAAACGCGATCACCCATGACCGCAAGGAGATAGAGGAAATGAGACAAGTTCCTTACAGCTTCCGTAGGAAGTCTCATGTCTGCAATGCTATGCACGAGGCCCGATATACGCTATGCGGCAGGCATAGTAGCTAGATATCGATCTAACCACGACAAGCTCATTGGATCTGCAAGATAAAGCATATACTCAAGTACACGAAAGGACTCGAGATTATAGGCTAGTTTACCATGCAGATAGTCTAATGCCTTTGGGTTATCTGACTCGGTTTCAAGTCGACCGTGATGAGAAAAAGTCAACCTCGGGCCATGTGTTTACCTTGGGAGGTGGAGCCGTATCTCAAGGAGTGCAAAGCGGCGATGCATGCGGACTCTACCATGGAAGCCGAATATGTAGCCGCCGGAGGCTTCTAAGGAGGCTGATGGTTCAAGAACTACCTCGTGGATCTAGGTGTGGTACGGTTTGCCCAGTATCATAGTTTCTTGTGATAACTCGGTGCGATGCAAACTCGAAGGAACCACGGACCCACAAGGCGACAAAACACATAGAGAGAAAGTACCATGTCATACGAGAAATCGTTAGACGCGGTGGCGTCTTGATTGAAAAGATTGATCTGACGGAAAATCTAGCGGATCCATTCACGAAGAGCTCGCATAAAAAGTCTACGATGAACACGTTAGAGGACTTGGATTGCGCTTGATGGCACCCACTTAGAAAGGAAACTTTTGTATAAGTGGGAGAAGCAAAGTGATGGTTGTTTGTAATAGCTAGTAGAAAGACACATTGTATACTAAAGTTTGCTTTAGTATAAGTGGGAGATTGTTGGATTTGTATCTCGAAAGCGGTTTGGTTGAGCTTGTATACAATGTTTCTCATTACCACTATTACAATCTCTGTCGATTTGAATACTTGATTGCATATATCTATGTCCCTTATCTCATATATAAGTTAGATCATACGGTGTGTAGAAGATCACGTGTCATATGATTGGTCGAGCTTAATGAGATATAAAAGTTTCACTGGTGAGGCGACTTAAGGACGAGTTGTCGGTTTAGCTGCAGTATAGATAAGAAATGACTTGACTTAGTTACTTGTCTATCTTTGTGCGTCTCGACGTATTGAAGGATCACGATGAGATGAGTTCTTCTTTACGACCGTCGTGAAGAACCAAGATCTCGGTGACTTACGATGATCTAAACCTCGATAAGGTATTAGGTGAGTATGAGTTCTTGACCATCACTTTGACTTGTTATGAGTGAGGGTTATATGTTCTAACCCAGATTCTCGCATCTTGGGTGGTGGCGATCTTGTATGTCACGCTAGTTATCATGTCGAGTCACCGTATCCGTTTAGGATGATGGCGTCCCTTAAGGAGCTCAAAGGTTTATTGTACTAAACCTGCGGGTTGAGTTAGCTCAAGTACAATAATAAGGTTGAGTGGTACTACTTAAGGAAATGAAGTTATTAATCGTTTTAAGCGGTGATTGCTAGAAATGATTAATGGACGTTCGATATCTTAAATACGGGATTCAGAATGTCTAAGTGCAAGCCCGACTCAACCGGTAATAAAGGGTAAGTCGACATTCTTTCTCTAGTGGCATGATCGAATGTTTATAAATTAATTTATGTTAAAGGTGAACATAAGATAATTAATTTATTTGAGGCCCATCTTTATTCCTTGCATTTGATCCTGGTGGCCCGTCCGGGCCCGTAGCGATGAAATCGCGCCTATAGCTCTCAAAGGCAAGATTTTATTCTCTTTATCCACAAGGATATAATTATATTTATGGTATATGCATAGATCCTTTCCATATAAGATTATGGTAATAATCTTGAGAGTATGGAAATAATCCTAAGAGTATGGAAATAATCCAAGAGTATGGTAATATTCCATATGGGATTATGGTAATATTCCATATAGGATTATGGTAATATTCCATATAGGATTAAGGTAGTGCATTATAAATATAAGGTATGAGATAATGTCTAGGCTAATGCTCACAAATTAAGAGGAAGATTTTCGGTCGTCTCACATTTGAGAGAGAATTTTCGAGATTTTTGTTGAAGAGAGCTTGGGTGATTTTCGGTGTATTCTCCATAGATCGTCCTCACCGACGTTGGAGATTGGGCAACCAGGGATACGATCCGAGAAGGTCAAAGCACGAGTCCGATCCGTTCGATCCGTTCATCTCGTTCCATCGACCTCTTGAGATCAAAGGTAAACACGTGAAACCCTAACGTGTTGCGATTTAATTATATAGACGCATGCTGGGTTTATAATCGATGTATGGTGAATTAAACACCCAGATGGATCCTCGGGCGAGGGTTAACATCGTTTTCCCTTGAGAAAGGGCGTCGTCGATGCTCGGCACTTCGGTGATAAGTCGCGTTATATGAAGACGATCCTCAAGGTCGTCAAAATTGGTTCTCACCAAGTACCTCAACAAGAAAGCAGATCATCCAACTCTAAGGGAATTGAGAGACGTCTTGGTCAGTCCCTCGACATGACCGGGTCTCACCAAATATCATTACTCACCACTCAACATTGACCCAAACCGGTTCGGCAAAAGCAGCGGATATTACGGCAGGGGAATCGGTCGTACATGACGAAGTGCATCAACTCTTTAAAGCGGGCATATTGTTCAAGTCAGTATCCGACACGGATAGCCAACTGGTGATGGTCGAAAGGAGGAGGATGGCGAATGTGTATCGATTACATCGATCTCGATAAACATTGCCCCAGGGCGGCTACCCTTCCCAACATCGACAAGAAAGTTGACGCTTTGGTCGGATCACAATTTTCGACTTCACGGATCTATCTGAGGATATCACCAAGTCTAATGAGTGGCGAGGATGCGTCAAGCGACAGCCTTCATCACGGACTTCTGCGATACATGCATATAAGAAGATGCCATTCGGACTCAAGAATGCCGAGCCACCTATCGAAGAATGGTGGACAAGATATTCACCCTACATCGATCAAAATGTGGAGGTGTATGTAGATGACATCGTCGTCAAGAGTAAGGAGAAAGCTACATGTGTTGCCGACCTCAGGATCCTCCTCGGCTTACTTACGTAAAAAGTAAACCTAAAGCTAAACCCCAAAAGTGTACATTCGCGATTCGGTGCGGAAATTTTCGGGGTCTTTGGTTTTCACAAGAAGGATTAAAAGTCAATCCGCCCAAGGTTCAAACCGTTTGGAGATGAAGGTGCGAAGATAATCCACGACGTGCATAAGTTGACGGTGCAGATAGTCAGCACCGAGCCGCTTCCTTTCAAAAGCATGAGAAGCAACTCACTTTTCAAAATCCTCAAAAGGCTCGGGAGTTCGGTTGGGATGATAAGCACAAGTTGGCCTTGAAGATCTCAAACCACCTCGGCCTTGGTAGGTCGACCTCGGCCTCGCCGCCCGCCCCCGATACATGGCCGCCTCGCCCCCGCCGCCGGCCTCCCGATACATGGCCGCCCGCCTCGGCCTCCACCGGCCGACCTCGGCCCGCCACCTCGCCGCCGCCAGAGCCCGGGCCCCTCTTGCCGCATCGAAGCTTCGCCTCGGCGCGGCCACCTCGCTGACGGGGGGGTCTTCCTCCTCCAAACCCCTCGCGACGCGAGCCACCCGATGGAACCGACGACGGCATCATTAAGGAAGTCCGTCAGTTGGGTGGACGTCCTCGCAAGCTCCGTCGTCATTGACTCAGTCCCTTGTACCGAAGTCAACCACGTCAAACAATTACATCAAACACATAAACTTTACGACGTGCAAAACAATAGCATTACCACATGGGAAGGACCATACCGAATTAAAGAAGTCCTCGGAAAAGGGTCATATAAGCTCGCCCATTTATCCGGTAAGCAAATACCTAATACTTCGTTTTTCATTAATAAAATCTTTTTCTTTATTTACTTCATATGCTTGCATATTTCATTTGTCACTTATGTATACTACCTCTCCTCCATTATAAAAATACCCTCTAAGGAGGATGATGAATACCCTCTAAGGAGGATGAACAATACCCTCTAAAGAGGACGACAAATACCCTCTAAGGAGGAGGATGAATACCCTCTAAGAGGATGATATCTAAACGCGCGTGAGGGGACCACCCCTATCGACACTTCTCGACAAATAAGGAACCTATACCTTCGTTTAATACGAGAACGAACTACCTTCGTTTAATACGAGGACGAACTACCTTCGTTAATACGAGGACGAACTACATTCGTTTATTTCGAGGATGAATTACCTTCGTTTAATACGAGGACGAACTACCTTCGTTTATTTAGGATGAATTACCTTCGTTTAATACGAGGATGAACCCTGCCGTGTACAAAATAAATTTTGTAGCGAATATGAGCGTTTTTCCTCCCCACATGGATACAAGTAGATAAACGGAATTAATTCTAACTCCCACATGAGAAAAAAAGTAAAGATCTCGAGAAGAAAATAATCCTATTTGTCCACTTTGTACATTGCTAACATGAGGAAATGAAATAATCGAGAATCTCGAGTAATCGCCAAGCCGCTAAAGTCGCTAAAGTAGTGATGAATCCGTTAGTAAAATGGGTCCTATAGAGTCCATTTATTCCTAATCTCCAATGAAAATCGAAAAAGGATCCATTTATAATCCTCCATTAGTTGGATTAATGGGTCGTCCGTTGAAAATCATAGCAAAATCCATAAGTCGTTAGAAGAAGCTCTAATATACACATACATATACCTTCATTTATTTCGAGGATGAATTACCTTCGTTTAATACGAGGACGAGCTACATTCGTTTATTTCAAGGATGAACTACCTTCGTTTATTTCGAGGAAGAAATACCTTCGCTTAATCTGAGGACGAACTACCTTCGTTTAATACGAAGACGAACTATCTTCGTTTAAATACGAGGATAGCATTAAGTGGATATGACATGTTCCATGTTCGACCTCGGCACGACATCCCGTGTTCGACCTCGGCCCGACGTTACACATTCGACCTCGGCCTCCCGACTTCTGGCCGCCTCCACCTCGGCCTTCAACAAGCCGACCTCGGCCGCCTTCTCCACCTTCGCCACCTCGGCCGGCGCCAGAGCTACAGCCTCCCTCTTCGCGCGTCCCAGCACCTGCCCGGACACCTCATGGACGAGGAGGGTCGATTCGCTTTACGGGCAACAAGTGTTCGACTTCGCCTATTTATAGTGGGCGACATTCAACTTCGGGACAACGAGTATTCGACTTGCCAATTTATGACCGGGCGAAATTCAACTTCGGCGGATCTGCACGCCCACTCGCGGATCACGAATTTCGGAGGCGATGTCGAACAACCGCCCCCATCCATCACGACCTCACTTCTACATCTTTTGGGAGGGATGTGATAGGATACGACCCAACTACTAGGCCCAAGCATCGGGCCCGATAAAGTGGGCACCAACATTAAGCTCGGCCTATGTGAGTTCGGCCCGAAGACTCTGCACCAACTACAACTCAAATCGCAAGTGGAGCGTAGAAGATTTGGATGCCATCTAAAAGAATCCTTATGAGAAGACTTTGTATTAGAGTCAAACTCAATTTGAATTAGAGTCAAACTCAATATGATGATATATAAATAGAGGCTAGATTAGAGGAATAGATCATCTACACTCTTTCAGAATCGCCTACACACGCTCGATATCTGAGATACTCTCTTGTTAAAGTGGACGTAGATCTATTTTAAAGATCGAACCACGTTAACTCTTCGTGTTCTTTATCAGATTTATTACCTTACGAAAACTAGATCGATCAATAATCATCAACAATCACAACATATGTATTAATATATAATTTTGTACACGTCGTGATACAATTATATAATAGTTCATCCAAGATATAAAATGGTATTTACAAGGAAAATTAAGTAAAAAAATTTAGATCCTAAATTGATATTTCTCTTATGTTTAGAGAACCGAAAAATCATTTGTCTAATACGAATTAAAAATTAACGATTTAAAAATATTCAACAAATTAAAATTTTCAATTCCAGAATTGACAAAAATTAAAACAATACTTTTTCAGTCTAGATACCACGTGGGTCGAAACGCGTAAGGAGAATTGGGCCGCATTTGACAGTTGTGGCCCTTAACTTATCCGGCATATTCTGTCGCTCAACCACCAAATCCATCCAAATTTTTCGCTTTTATATGTTTTTCCCCTATATCTTGCTGGCAATCATCTATGTTCGATTATTTTTTCCGAGTCAAAATATATTAACGATTCAAAAAAACAGAAAAGAAAAAGGAAATTATATTTTTTGTGGGAAAAAAATATTAATATACTTTTGTGAAAACTTAACAAAGCCATTCTTTGATTTTGGTAATATTTTATTTAAATTTCCAACGACACTTTATCGCTTCATAACATCACAGAAAAATGTAAGGGCTACTCTATATATATGTATAGTGATATTAATATACTAACTAAGAAAATAGAAAAATAAAATTTGTAGCATGCACGGTGGAGCTGAATTTTTTTTTAATCAAACACATGACTATGCCAACAACTATTCAACATTAATTTACAACAACTAATAATTAATAACCTATACTAAATTTCATCACACCTAAGAGCATCTCCAATGCAAGGAGGCATTGGGGATGCATCCTCAATACTTACCGTTGAGGGGAGGGGAGTGAGAAGGTAGTGGAAAGGCGATGGGAGGAGAGATGAGAGAAAAGGTGGAACCACCTCACGAAAGCAACTCAAAATGTGTGCCACTTTTGATTTTTATTATTTTTTGTTTTCACCGTATTTAATTTAATTACAAAATCAAATATTATATATTTAATTTAATTAGAAAATAAAATATTATAGGATTTATATAATTAATTAATAAAATACCCCACCCCACCCCCACCGGCTAACCCTACCCGACGGCCAACCCCTGTGTCAACCACCCCCACCGGCCAACCACCCCACCGGCTAACCCTACCCCACTACCAACCCCCACTACCAACCACCCCCACCGGCTAACCCTACCCCACTACCAATCCCCATGGCCAACCACCCCCACCGGCTAACCCTACCCCACGGCCAACCCCCACTGCCAACCACCCCCCCCGGCTAACCCACTCCCACGGCCAATCACCCCCACCGGCCAACCCCACCCCACTGCCAACCTCCCCACCTACCAACCCCCACCCCACTACCAACCCATGAATAACTTTAATTTAATTTAAATTTAATTTAATTTGTACCTTAATTAGGTTTAGTATTAGTTTATTTTGTATGTTGTATTTTAATTTGTTAGATTTAAATTGTCTTTATATCGTATAAGTTCTTTTTTAAAAGTTTCCATGTTATTGTGCAATTTTAATATGTACTAATATTTATATAATAATTAAGTTATTTGATATTAATTTTAAATAATATTAAAATTAATTTTTATCAAGTTAGAATAATAAATATAAAATTTAAATAAAATTGTGAATAGATAATGAATGAGTTGAAAGTGAATGAAAAGTGTATTCATAATGATGTCAAGAAGTTTGAGAAGGTATTGTTGGGGATGAAAATAGGAGAAGAATATGATGATGTATCTGTGATGATGTCAGCAAAAACCTGAATTTGGGAGGTATTGTTGGAGGTGCTCTAATTGCATTATCCAAAAACATCATCGTACAACTCGTGCGGCCGGTAGTATTTGGGATATCCGACAAACATTGTCCAATAATTATTGCATTGTCCCTCTCTCTCTCTCTCTCTCTGCCAGCTTCTTCAGACATGGATTCGGCCCTTATTTATTTAGCTACGTTGCGGCCAACGTAAATATATATATATTAATAATAATGGGAGGAAGGACGGAATGCGGAAAGTTAAATATGGGGGGTGGATAAATTCTTTCTCGAATCTTCACAAACCCCCCTTTTTTCATTTTTTATTTCCCATTTGTTTTTTTTTTGGTGATCATTTTTTCCAATTTGAGGTTTTCTGCGCGTTGTTCCCTTGACTGGTACGCATTTTTTGATCTCATGTTTCGAGCTGCATTATTCTTTGATGGAATGTTTGTTGTTGTGTTGATTCTTTTTTCCTTTTCTGATGATTTGATCACAGGATAAATTATATTGATTGATTCGTTTATTCTGATATTTTTGGGAAAATATATTCTCAAAATTTCAGAGCCCTAATTGCACAATCCGTGGTGTGATATAGCTGTATTGATAGGGAATTTCGAGCGGTGGACAGGTTTGGCGTTTACATTGAGGGTTTGGATTTTGTGTTTGTCGCTGTCTTGATTATCTGCTCTGATATATAGGAACCCTAATATTTTATTTGGATATATAATTTTAGTGAGCGGATCATAGAATTGCTTGAAAATTTGAAATATGGAGCACAAAGAGAAAGAAGTTGTGATTGACATTGAGAATGGTGATGCTAATGCGAATAAGGATCCCCCCTCCGATTCCACATGGAGGAAGAAATCTTTTAATAAGATTGTCAATGGGATTTTGAATATGAAAGGATCTGTTGGTGATGAGGTGGGGGCGAAATCTGATGTTGGTTCAGAAGAAGAGCTTGCTAATGAAACGACAAAATTGTTGGGGGATAAGGCTCCTGGAGGAAAGGAGGGCGAGGGGGCGGTGCCCCCTGTCGAGAGGGACAATGAGAGGGGAGGAGAGGGGCGGGTGCCCCCTGTCGAGAAGGATAGTGAGAGGGAGAGACGGAAGGGTGGGAAGGTTAAGAAGGCTGCAAAGCCACCACGGCCCCCAAAGGGTCCGACCTTGGATGCAGCGGACATGAGGTTGCTCAAGGAGATATCAAGGCTTGCCATTAAGAAGCGTGAGAGGATGGGACATTTGAAGGCACTGAAGAAGACGAGGTCACCCAGATTGCCAACCTCGTTGTCATCAGCAGTATGTTCATCTGCTGCCACCATCTCAGCCATGTTCGTCACTGTTTTCTTTTTCCTTGTGCTAATCTTGCAAGGTATAATCATCATTGCCACTTTTCTTTTCTTTTCTTTTTCATTATCGTATATTCCTACTAACATTACCTTCACTTTTTAACTTGTTATATATTTCAAGAAGGTCATTCATGATTGCAAGTGAATTCAGTTATATGGTTCTATAATTTTCTGCAAGGAAGATGCAGATTTTTTTAGGATTTTCATTTCTGGGAACTTTGATCTTAAATTGTTGACGTTTGATTTGTCGTGTGAAGAGAAGTTGTCATTCAATTTCAATTTGTCAAACATAGAATGTGATTGCTGTCATAGTCTTCCCTTTTTGTTAGGTTTAACCAACGGAAAATGTTTCAAACACTCACCTTTTTGCAGCTGCGTATACTCATAGTTTTCCTTAATGAAGTAGTATTAGGACAAAGAAATGGTTAATGAAACCAAGTTTATGAAATTGCTGTGTACCATCTGCTAAATCGAGCATCACGGTCTGTTGATAGAAATTATCTCAGTGTCTGAAACAATGATTTAGGAAAAGGAAATTACAATCCAATTTCATGTTAAAGCGATCTTCCATTCGAGTTTGCTGCTCTTCCACGAAATGCTACTGCTGAAAACCATGAATTCTTCACTACTCATCAAGATTAGTATAATTTCGTTAAATCTCGGTATTTTGTTTTGTCTGCAGGTCTCAACTCAAGCACCAGTTCAACTTTGATAATCACGGGAGCTCCTCAACCTCAGCCAGCACCAGAGACGAGGGGCTTGTCGCCTATCTAGTTCTACAAAACTGCTATGTCAGATGATGGTGCTGCACCGAGCTTCTTACCTCCCAAGTGCGTGCCCTCTTCATCTGCACCTTCATCCACGCGTAAATTTTGCTTTTGTTACTGTTTGTAACTCTCCCTTGATTGATTGTTAACTTTGTCAATGCAGGTCTACATAATTGCTCTCTGGTATGAGTCTCAGTCTCAGCTGGCTGGAATGAAAATGAAGATGAAGATGAAAATGACGACAAGCGTTTTGAAAAGAACATGGTTTTGGTTGTTCAAATGGTGGGGATCAAATTCTAACTGAGTGCACATATTTTTCTCCGACTCTTTGTAAATGGGAAAGTTGCTTGACTTTCTTGCACTTGTTGAAAGTGGTTCTTTGTATCTATAAGCCAATGATGAATAAATATAACTTCACTTTTCTTGTGAAAATTTTATGATAGTTTGCTGTGTTTTCGACAATGTTTGCTCAAGATGAAAATGATGGAATAAATATTTTTACTTGATTTTATGTGTTCTTTAGGTGTTTTTTGTGGTTTCTTAGGTAAGTGTTTTGTAAATCTGCTGGTAAATAATTATTGAGATCAATATAATATAATATGTATGGAAAATTGGAAAATTAGTAGACACAACACAACAAGAAAATCAATGATATTATTCGACTAAAATAATTAATATTATTGATAGATCAAGTTACATATGGAAATTTGTATTTTTTATTTTTTTTTGGTCAATTTAATGCAGAAATTTTAAAGACTGCGTTACGGTGGACTCGAACCCGAGACCTTTGGCCTCCGGCATTAACTACTCTTCCACTAGGCCAACACACAGAGAGGAAATTTGTGTTTTTGAAACCAATAAACGTAATTAATGAATTTAATATTTACTTTAATGTAGTTAGGATGACGGCAAGAAAAATAAAATGAAAGAATGCCTGCGGCAGTGATCTCCATTCTCCACACACAAAATAGGCAAGCATGTTAAAAATTTCACAATATACTTTCCTATTCATGTAAAATGAAAAATTAATCGATGAGTGTCGAAGTGGTTGATAAATCTGATATGCGAGATTTATGAAAACAGTAAAGAACACGAGAGACTTTTACGTGGTTCGATCGAGAATAAGATCTACGCCCACGGAGGAGATGATCCTCAAGATGTTTACTATAATTTGATTACAACAAGTATCTCCAAGAGAGCTCAGTATTGAGAATTTGCTAACCCTTTACCTTCAATCTAACTCCTATTTATACATAAGCGTAAACCTTATCATGAATCCTTGATTGGCGGGACCATGATCTCCACCATAACCGCCCATGATTTCCACCGTTATTACCCATGATTTCTACCGTTACCTCACTATTGTGCCTTGATTCCGCCTTTAATTAGGGTTTGAGGGTCATCACTCGGTAGTACCGAATAGAGGCAACACTAGGTTAGGCCCAGCTCGCTAGTGTGCTTGAGAGGTTGGGCCATATCCTATCATAGCCACAGAAAAGTCGAGGAATAGCCTTGCCGGGTGAGCGGAGAATGTGCTTTGCCGGCGGGATGTTGCTTGGTGAAGGTTTCATTGAAAGTTCTTGTCTCTTGTTGTATGGCTTTGAAGGACGAGGTCGACCTGAAACACTTGGCGATCCGAGGTGGATATGGGCGTAACCCGATGTCCGAGCTCAAGATTATCACGTGATCGGTGGCGGACGCCGAGGTCCGATGTCGGGGACGTCGGTCGGACTGAAATACTACTTGTTGGTATGAGGACATGGGCGTGGCAGATGTCGAGCTCGATGTAATCATTATGTATCGCCGTGTCTGCATTTTCCATAAAGTCGTCATACGCGCGGCGGTAATTGGGCATTTCGAAAAGCGTGCGTGCGTCGGTCACACATCGATCGTAGATGAGCACGTGTGATAAGCGAAGCGGCAGATTTTAGGCGCCATTTATCCTATAAATAGGTCGAAAAGAGCAATTCACTTTCTCCTTCGACGTTTGAATCAGAGCATAACCTTAGAAATCCCCATTCCTCTTTCACACTTTGTTGAAGAAATCGGAAATTCCACTCCAAAAAGTAAGTATGTATTCTTCACCTTCTCGTTCCTCTTCGCTCGATAACTCGGTTCGGCTCGGGTTACGCCGTCCGTCGATTCAACGTAGGGATTACATATGCCATAACCTAGGTAAATCTATAGGACTTAGTTCTGGGTTTCACGGTGTCTTCGGTTTGGGATGGCATCGAGGATTGGTGCGGCGAGATCGACTTTGACGACGGAGGAGCTCTTGGTGGTTGCGGAGAAATACCACGTCCCGGAGGATGCATGGTGGTGCCTTCCAGAAACCCAATGATAGGCGATGGCCCTCAGGAGGTTTATTACCATCTATGTAGATAGTTTAATAGCTGGGCTTAGATTTCCTTTTGCCTATTTTCCTTAGTTTACAAGAGTACTTTGAATCCCATATGCCAAGTGACCTCCAATTCTATTAGTCTGCGGTTGGGCTGGGCTGGCTGTTATTCTGACATAGGCGAGGAGTTTTCTTTCGAAGTCTTGATCGTTTTTAGCATCAAGTCTATGGGAGGAGTGTATTATCTTTCACCTCGCCTAAAGTTTAAAATAGCTTCCCATGAAGGTATCCCACCGCGAATAGATACTTCTTTCTGGGATGAGGGTATCCGAGGTATGAGTGGGGCCCCGGAGCGATAAGGGCGTGAAAATTAATCCCCGGCCCTATGGAGAATTGTTGAGCGATATGGGTGAGATCTATCGATCAATTATACCAAAGATGACTGAGCGATCTTTGGTGAGTGTACATAGGTCGGCAGCTCGATGCCAGTGCGATTTGGGTGAGGCAACCTTGTTATTTTATTTACTCCGTCGATTTCGTTGTGCTAACGAGATTCTCATTCATTTGCGGTGAAGATTGACCCCCCAGAGAAGTCAATGTATCGAGCATTCCTCATCTCAATACCTCGGGCTCGATCATGAGTTATTAACAAAGCTGAAAGAAGTCCGAGGTGCTCTAGCCGAGAAGGATGAGGAAGTGATACACTGGAGAAGTCGGTCTGCCGAGTTGACTCAAGTTCGGATAGCATGGATGTCATTTCGGCATCTTGATGAATCGAAACAAAAGTTGCGTGAGGTCGATCTGAAGTGGTCCGCTCCTTCTTCGAGAATGAGGCTTTAAAGTTAAAGATTACACAACTCAAGTCCGGTGATCTATCTGCAGATGTGATCCAAGGACGACTGATGCAATGCGAGGAGCAGCTTGAGTTGACTACAGAGAAGCTGGCTCGGATCTCGGAAGAGCATGCAGAGTATGAGAAGGTAATCCGACGGACTGGTGGGACTACTATATCTGAAGCCGACGATCGAGTTCAGAGCTTGTTGGCGGAGGGCATGGTATTGAGGATGAGGAGGTCCGAATAGCGAAGTTTAAAGGCTGTCTCGACTACGTCACGAAATACATGCGGATGTATGAGATCGTTCACAAGCGACGCATGCCCCAACCCATTGCAGCGTCTTGATGACGCCCGATCCCATAATTGAAGAGCAAGAGGAGGCGGCTATGCCGATCACGCCGAAGTGCTCCGTCTAATGGGTCCACCCGACGGAGGAGCTTTTAGAGGGCGGCCTTCGGCGGTTCGGAGGAGGCGCGTGCGGGCGGCGGTCGGCGTGGAAGGCGAGAGTTCGGGGCGAGGGCATTGTGTTGGTCCGGCGTCGGGCTCGCTGGGTCGGTATGGCCCAGTGCGGATCGCATTTCAGTAGGAATCGCCGCGTCGGGTCGGGCGCTCTGGAGCAGCCGAGGTAGTCTTGTCCTCATAGATTGGGTGGAAGGCATCGAGTTCATTCAGGGTATTCATCGCCAACACGGAGATTTCGTTCAAAACTATCTCGACCGGTGAATCTCGGCGAGGCGAGCCCTAAGTCGAATGATTGTATATAGTGCGGGAGTTTGTATGTAGGTATAAATGTATTTAGACTCGTTGAAGTGTACGTTTTCCTCTTGAGAGGTATAAACATAGCTTAGGACTTAGTTTGGTCGTAAATGTATTTATCTTGATCTGAGCATAATTTGGTGAGATCCAACGGATGTCTTTTACATATAGACTTTTCAATTTAATGAGTAATCTGCATGTGTGCATGTAGACTTTCAAATTAATGAGTTGTGCGTATGCGTTGACCGAGACGCTTGATTTCATGAGTAATCTGCGAGTGCGGCGCGCTTAGTGAGTACCCTACTTGGTGGGTTATTCATCTTCGTGAGGCGTCCCCCGTGAAGGTTTAAATGCGGTATATCCAGATAGATGTTCGCATATCAATAAAATGGAATGCTCATATACAAAAATAAACATTTTATTCAACAAGTATATAACATCGCACTTGCAAAACAAGTAAGGAGACTAATATAAGGTGATCCAGTAATCGAAGCTATGTAAAGTACCTCCTTAAATGAGAAATATGCCGGTTAAGGTATATGCGCACCGGATAGGTGAGATAGTTTGTAGGCCCCTTGCAGAGGTCTTCGTGAGCAGCGGTATGGGCCTTCCCATGTCGGATCAATTTGTTAAGGCGTTCGGCTCTGCTGGCTTCATTATTTAGTAGGACGAGGTCGCCTACTTGCAGTGCGGAGGCTCTAACCCTTTTGTTGTAATACCGTGCGACCTGGCCCTTGTACTTAGCTTCATTTATGAAGGCGAGTTCGCGCTTCTCCTCGAGGGCATCAAGGTTGGCCCGCAGTCTTCCTCGTTCGGCACTGGTCGAAGTGAAGAGTGCGCGGGCTTGGCGCACCGATCTCGGCCGGTATGACGGCCTCGATGCATCGTGAGACCCGGTAAAGGGGTTTCCGTGCGACGTCCAGGTGTGGTCTGTGGGACCGGAGGACTTGAGGAGATTTTCAGCCCGGTCGCCTTTAGCTCGGTCGAGCTCTTCTTCAATCCTTGTGCGATCGTGCGATTCGTCACCCGGTCGACCATTCGCTTGCGGGTGTGCGACCGGGGAAGCGTTGATCGATCTGAAGCTCTTCACACCACTCGCGAAGTTTTGTCAACGAATTGGGTGCCGTTATGCGAGACCGGGATGTGTGGTATGCGAGCGGCGGACTATATTCTTCCACACGAAGTCTGAATCCTTTTGCTCGTGAGGTTCGACGGTGGCTCGCTCGACCCATTTTGTGAAGTAGTCTATGGCGGCGACTAAATATCGAGGCGACACGGTGCTCGGTCGAGCGGACCAACGATGTCGATCCCCGTTGCATGAAAGGCCGTGGGCTCTGCGACTACTCGGATCGGTGCGGGGTAGCTGCTGGCCAAGTGGCGTGAAGGCGGCACCGGACACTTTTAACGAGTTGGTGAATCTCGAAAAATGGTGGGCCAATAATATCCCGACCTCAACGTCTTCTTTGAAAGAACCCGGGAGCCGATGTGGCTTCCGCAAGATCCTCTGTGAATCTCATTAAGCACGTAGTCGGCTTCTTCTGGCCCGAGGCACCTCAGGAGGGGTTGAAGGTAAGACTTCCGGTAGAGAGAGCCCTCATACACAAGATACTTTTGGGATTTCACCATCATCTTTTTGGCCTCTAGCCGATCCTGAGGTAGTGTGCCAACTTCCAGGTATGCTTTTAGGGGCGTCATCCAGTTTGGTTCACCTCGAGATAATGCGATGTGGGCGCTCAATCTTCCGGAATGAACTTCTCTACTGGCGGCTTTGTCGATGACGAAGCTAATTTACTAAGGATGTCAGCTCGGCTGTTTTCCTCCCGTGGGATTTGATTAATACTGAAGTATTTGAATGAGGCCAGCATCTCTTTTGCCTTCTCAAGGTACTGCTTCATTCGATCCTCTTTAGCCTCGTATGTGCCTAAGACCTGGTTTACCACGACACAGGAGTCTCAAATATCTGGACTTTGTCCACTTTCAATTCCTTTGCTAGGCGAAGTCCTGAGATCGTCTTCGTATTCCCTTCGTTGTTGGTGGTCGGGAAGGTAAACCGGAGGCGTATGTCACTTGCTTATCCGGGCCGAGGAGGAGGATGCAGCTCCGCTACCCGTCTTGCATGAAGCTCAGATCCACATACATCTGCCAACATTCAACGGGTGATGCAAGGACAGATTTCTCCGCCGTGAGGGTGGGAGTGACCTCGCTGGTAGAGGCGACCTCGGTGAATTTGACCTCCACCAGGAAATCTGCAAGGGCTTGCCCTTTTATGGCCGGCCTGGGGGAGTATGAGATATCGTGTTCGTCGAGCTCCAGTGCCCACTTAGCTATACGTCCAGATGACTCCGGTTTTGATAAGACTTGCCTTAGAGGTAAGTCCGTTAGTACCTGGACTGAATGAGCTTGAAAGTAAGGCCGGAGGCGTCGCTTGGCGTTCACCAAGGCCAGAGCTACCTTCTCGAGGTTGGTGTACCTCGTCTCCGGTCCTTTGAGAGCCGGCTAATGAAGTAGATGGGAGTTGCCGTCCCATCTCATCTCGCACCAATCTGACACTAATTGCCTCGTCCGAGGTGGCGGATATAACGATAGAGTTTCACCTTGCTTTGGGACGGATAGTGTCGGCGGTCGGTGAGATATTCCTTCGGTGTCGGGCGACACAGTGTTCTTCCCGGTGAAATCTGGAGCTCTCCTCGGGATTTTGAAGAAGGAAGTCGCTTCGGCGGCTCGAGATAAGAATCGGTGAGGCGGCCAGGCATCCGGTGAGTTGTGTATTTCACGGATGGTTTTGGGATCCGCATGTCGAGCACCGTTTTCACCTTGGTAGGATTGGCTTCGGGCCTTCTCGAGAAACCAGCATCCCGTAAATTTACCCGTCTTCACCACGAATGTGCACTTCTGGGGATTGAGCTTGAGGTTGGCCGACCTGAGGAGCTGAAGAATAGTTTCGAGGTCGATGGCGCAGTTCTCAGCTTTTTTGCTTTTGACTACTATATCGTCGACATAGACCTCAACAATTTCTCCTATGTGATCCTTGAAGATCGCGTCCACCATTCTTTGGTAGGTAGCTCCAGCGTTTTCAGACCGAAAGGCATCTTCAGGTGGCAAAGACACCAAAGTCGATAATGAACGCTGCTTTTTTGGGCGTCTTGGGGCTCATCAAGACTTCGTGATATCCTTGTATAAATCCAAGCGAAGATCTCATGCCCCACCAATGCTTCCACCTTTGTCGATGTCGGGAGGGGTATGATCCTTTAGGCGGTGTTTATTGAGGTCGGTATAGTCGACACACATCGCCATCCCTCACGGCTTTCGAACTACAACGGATTAGCCATCCAAGTTGGGTATTTAACCTCGTCTGATTTTAGCCTCACAGAGTTGGGTTACCTCGTCTCGTATGACTGGCTTCGCAGCAAAACTTCTCTTCCGCCGAACCGGTTTAGTAGCCGGGTCGATGTTGAGACGATGAGTTATGAGCTCGGGCGAGACCCAGTCATATCCAATGGAGACCATGCAAATACATCTCTATATTCCTTAGAAATTGCATGACTGTTGGCGAATATTGGTGAACCTTGGGTACCAACCTTGACAACTTTGGAAGATTAGGTCGTCGTATAGTGAAGATTCTCGGTCGGATCATCCCGAGGTGGCAACCGGAGGTTCTCAGAATTGCTAGCCCGAGGTAAGGCCGCATCTTGGGTTGAGACTCGTAGGCATTCTTTAGGCGCCGTTTGGTGCTTACTGAATACTTAACACTCCCCACAGGGGTGGGTATCTTAATGGTGAGGTGGTACACGGAGCGACGGCTCTGGTTGCATCTGACCAATCTCTTCCCGTGATAATGTTGTATGGAGAGGAGCTCGGACCGGGAAAATTGAATGGCCTGTAACCAGGCACGGGAGGCGCGCCTACGGTATAGGAAGGGTAATGACACCTTCGGGTTGGAGCGCCTCTTGAGTAAAGCTCCATAGCTGGGAAGGTGCGGGGTGTACTAATTCCTCCGACATCAAGTTTATCCAGCAGCTCACGGAATATGATGCTAACGGAGGCTCCGATGTCAATGTAGACCGGTGTACATTCTTGTTACCCACCGCATGACTTGTATAGTGATGGCGTCCCGGTGAGGCATGATCTTGGGTCTTGGGTCGTCTTTGGAGAACACGATGTTCTCTCCATCTCGAGTCGCTTGTTTTCGGCTCCTCGGGGTCGGCCTTGAGCTTCATTTCTTAGTGACGACCTCGTCGTACCAACCGACAGTCCGGTTATAGCGTAGACCTGCTCCATTACATTGGGACCTTCGTCCTCGTCATCTTCAGGTCGGGTTGCCGTTGAGGTTGGTCCGCAATTGTTTTCACCTCCATTTTTCCCTCTCGCTTTTTATTACCCGGCCGGTCGGCGGTGTACTTCTTGCCTTCCTTCGCGAGCGAGCTCGTCAATCTGTGAGCTCAATGACTTGCGATCTTACGTATCGTGACCGTACCCACGGTGGTAGTCACAATACTTTCCGTTGACTTTTTTGGATCCTCCTTTCATAGGAGGAGGTTTTGGAAAGAGCTCGGTGAAGCTCAAATATTTCCATACTGGATTTGAATAGAGGCGTTCGTTATTACCAAGGTTTGGCCGAGGTCCGGCCTTGATTCTCGGCCCTTTTTATTCTTTCGAGCGCACTTGGCGTTCGGCACCTCGCCCCGATCTTCCGGCTTCCTTCTCGATCCATTGCTCATCCCGGATCTCTCGTCTTGGTCGACTCGTCCCCTTCGACAAAGTTGTCAACCAAGGTCCAGGCGACTAATTGTCTTCGGTGTCGCGGTGATCTCTTTATTCGAGCTCGTGTCGGATCCGTTCTTGAATGCGTTGATGATGTAGAGATCGTTACTCTCATCTATTTTAAGGATTCCATGATGAACTGGAGACGAAGTTCGACATTGTTTCGTCCCCCCTTGGCGGATTGTAGCAGTCGGACGAAGGTTGTTGGTGACATCTTTTGGTAAAAGCGCCATTTGAACCGATCCATGAGGTCTTTGAAGCAATGGATCTTTGTTACGGCGAAGCGAGGTGAACCAACGTCGAGCATTGGAGATCGGCACCTCGGAAAGACCTTACAAATGTGGAAATCTTCCATCCTCGATTCGCCATGTTGGTGGTATAGGCAAACGAAGTCGGAGGGATCTCCAGGCCATCGTGATGCGGCAATATTCGGAGCCCGGTATCGGCTGTGGTGAGGGTGTATCCGAATCTCCTTGAAAAGGAGATATAATTCGTCCGTGTCGGTCGAATCAGGAGCTCGTTACCATCCCTCTCGGGAGTGGGAGATCGATAACGGCGTCTGTCGTCTCTTCGAGGCGAGTTCGACTTGCGTCTTTCCTCCTTCTTTCCGTCCACTCCATGGGTATCACGTCGAGGTGGAGAACGGCCCGCGGAGGATGCAGGCGAATGAACCACGGTATCGGGCGGTCGTTATCTTTGCGGTGAACGTTGATTACTTCGGAGAGGTGGCGACCTCGATTACTGAATCACCACTTCGGGCACTCTTGAGGGCCCGCTCCGTTTGTCCTCCGGTTGAGAAACTCGGAATTGATTAAGGTTGGCGTTGAGGAATTCGG
The DNA here is from genome assembly GCA_036937905.1 of Salvia rosmarinus. NCBI lineage: Eukaryota > Viridiplantae > Streptophyta > Magnoliopsida > Lamiales > Lamiaceae > Salvia > Salvia rosmarinus. Next base: position 58,752,449 of record CM072820.1, read on the forward strand.
ACACCGCCGATCGAGGACCTCGTGGGAGCGGTGAACCTCCATTCACCGTCTCGAGGTCGGTGTCTTCCTCTTCGTTGGGACGGCGATCCCGAGGGTGTATGGAAGCATTCTCCATGTAACCTCGTGTGTGATCACCGTGGCGTCGCAATCTCCTTTCCTCGGCGTTGTGTGACCACCGATCGTTCTGACGGTTGTTACGGCATCGCCGACCGTACTAGCATTTGCGTGTCCTTGCCATTAGATTGGAGAAAACACAACTTTTGTTCAAGATGTAGTTTCCCACAGACGGCACCAATGATAAATCGATATCGAGATTTATGAAAACGAGAAAGAACACGAGAGACTTTTCGTGGTTCGATCAAGAATAAGATCTACGTCCACGGAGGAGATGATCCTCAAGATGTTTACTATAATTTGATTACAAGTATCTCCAAGAGCTCTAGTATTCGATGAATTTGCTAACCCTTTTACCTTGATCTAACTCCTATTTATACATAAACGTAAACCTTATCATGGATCCCTTGATTGGCGGGACCATGATCTCCACCATAATGCCATGATTTCCACCGTTATTACCCATGATTTCTACCGTTACCTCACTATTGTGCCATTGATTCCCTTTAATTAGGGTTTGGGGTTGTCACTCTGCGTGAACTGAATAGAGGCAACATTAGGTTAGGCCCAATTTCTGTGAGTGGGGCAGAGGTTGGGCCATATCCTATCGGTGGTCATCCTTACTATTATAAAATTTGATACAAGACGTAGTCGAATCATAGGCTATCATCTTCACACATTTTTTACATGGATGATGAGAAAAGTTAGCAGTTAGTTGAGTTTGTATTTTCAACTAACTTTTTCTAGTAAAATAATTTGTAAATTACATATTGAAAAAATAAATCACAATGGAATATGAGACCTAACAAAGAAAGGCGTTGATGAGTTTTGTATTGGCCAGAAACACCCTGAACGAATATTTGAATAATATGATTGGATATTTTATTGATGATAAAGAAAAAGTTGTCGTATAAGGAATGAAATAGGTATGACATGTATGATATTTTTTTTTTAGAAAGTTTCATCAAGTAAAGTTCTTTATAACAATCTCTAAATCGAATTTGAAACACATCCCACGTTCCCACAATAGTTGTTTTTTTATTTTTATTTTTGAATAATTGTAATGCTTATATCTTTTGAAGCATAATTCATAGAACTTAGATAATCGCACATGGACTCTATTGATGGGCTTGAACAGATTGATTTTGGGCTGCGGCCCACATGTTTAAATAGTCGGTTATTTGGTCGGCTAGCTCCCCCTGATACTATGTAAATGCAGGATCCTCTCCACTTGACCATCCTCCCTTCCATATATAAATGTATACAAACACACAACCGCAAACCCTAATTACACTCACTTTCTCTCTAGGGTTTTCGTGGGGACCTGGAGATTAGCTTTCGATTTTCCCCAATTCAACCGTCAATCGTGTCGCCCGCCAGATTGGAGAGGTAGATGGGCACGGAGAGAAAGAGGAAGGTGAGTCTGTTTGACGTAGTCGACGAGACCGCTGTGCCAGGCAAATTTTCCAGGACCAACGGTGGTGCCAGAATGGCTGCCGCGGCGGTGCCATCGACGATAAATAAGTGGAATTTGAAGCCTTATTCGCAGAGATATTACGAGATTTTGGAAAAGAGGAAGACTCTGCCCGTGTGGCATCAGAAGGATGAGTTTTTGCAGGTTCTTAGAGCTAATCAGACTCTGATTCTTGTCGGTGAAACCGGTAGTGGTAAAACCACTCAGGTTGGTGTTCATGCGCTCGACTTGATTTGTTGGCAATCGATGCGCCCCTAAAGAATAGATTTTTATGTGTTTTTTCATGAGAATATTTTGATATTGGCCAGCTAGGTTTTGTTGGTTGATTTGTTTTTCAGAATGAGGCGCTGTCTCTTTATCTATACTTTCCCCTCGTAATGTTGAATTAGCTGGTTTGCATTTTCATGTGGTAGTAGTGTTTGATTTAGGCCTGTAAATAGGAGGTTTCTTTTATTGATCTGAATGGTTTAGCTTGGAAACTAAACATTTAATTTGCATGTTTTACAGATTCCTCAATTTGTGCTGGATGCAATAGAGGTAGAGTCACCAGATAAGCGCAGAAAGTACATGGTCGGATGTACTCAGCCTCGGAGGGTGGCTGCTATGTCTGTTTCAAGGAGAGTCGCTGAAGAGATGGATGTGGCGATTGGTGAAGAAGTAGGTTATAGCATTCGTTTCGAGGATTGCAGCAGTGCTAGAACTGTATTGAAGTATGCTTATTCGTTTTTTAATAAATTATGAATTTCTGGAATTTGTTATCCGTGGTAATAGCCTTACCTTTGTTTTTCTTATATTCAGGTACTTGACAGATGGTATGCTTTTGAGAGAAGCCATGACCGATCCACTCCTGGAGAGATACAAAGTGATAATTCTTGATGAGGCCCATGAGAGAACTTTGGCAACGGATGTTTTATTTGGGCTTCTGAAGGAGGTGTTGAAAAATAGGCCCGACCTTAAACTAGTAGTCATGAGTGCCACACTTGAGGCGGAGAAGTTTCAAGGTTACTTCTTTGGTGCACCACTGATGAAAGTTCCTGGGAGGCTCCACCCTGTAGAGATTTTCTATACCCAGGAGCCTGAGAGAGATTACCTTGAAGCTGCTATAAAGACTGTGTGTCAGATACACTTGTGTGAACCTCCTGGTGATATTCTTGTCTTCCTTACCGGTGAAGAGGAAATTGAAGATGCATGTAGGAAAATTGGGAAGGAAATAGCCAATAATGGGGATCAAGTTGGACAAGTCAAAATAGTCCCTTTGTACTCAACACTTCCTCCGGCAATGCAGCAGAAGATTTTTGAAGCTGCTCCACCACCTGCAAAGGAGGGTGGCCCTGCAGGAAGAAAGATTGTTGTTTCCACCAATATTGCTGAAACATCTCTTACAATTGATGGCATTGTTTATGTCATAGACCCTGGGTTTGCAAAACAAAAAGTTTATAATCCCCGAATTCGTGTTGAATCTCTCTTGGTCTCTCCTATATCAAAGGCTAGTGCCCATCAACGTTCTGGACGTGCTGGAAGAACACAGCCTGGAAAGTGCTTCAGGCTCTACACCGAAAGGAGTTTCCATAACGACCTTGTACCGCAAACATATCCGGAAATATTAAGGTCAAATCTTGCAAATACAGTTTTGACTTTGAAAAAGTTGGGAATAGATGATCTGGTCCATTTTGATTTTATGGACCCACCTGCTCCCGAGACACTTATGAGAGCATTGGAAGTCTTGAATTACTTGGGAGCCCTTGATGATGATGGGAACCTGACCAAGTTGGGTGAGATCATGAGTGAGTTTCCGTTGGATCCTCAAATGGCAAAAATGCTCGTCGTTAGTTCAGAATTTAATTGTTCCAATGAGATCCTCTCAATATCTGCAATGCTTTCGGGTATGCTTCTTTACTCTTTCTACTTGTTTCGTGGTCTATGTTGTCTTATATCTACAAAGAAGTAGATCCTTCGTCTGGCATACTTCACTCTGAGTGAAGTTCATGCTTTTAGGTTGTCTTGCACACACATCTGGCCTCTGTGTGTTGTAACTGCAGATATTGATCTCATACACAACTGCTGGAGCATTTGTGTATGTTATTGATATCTGGGTGTCTGTTTAGGTTGTCATCAGCATCTCTTGTCTCATGCCTCCGCTGGCATGTACCAAGGATTTTAAGTAAGTGCTGATGCAGATAGTTGCAGTTTCTCAGTATTCTCTCATCAAGCAAATGGTGTCGTCTCGCCTCTATACATCTGCTGACCTTCCGTGGGCCTCGTCTGTGATAACCAATTTTTTCTCTAGTACCCAATTGCTTTGTCCGGCCTAGGGAGGCCCAAAAAGCTGCCGATGAAGCAAAAGCTCGTTTTGGTCACATTGATGGAGATCATCTCACGCTGTTGAACGTATATCATGCTTACAAACAAAATAGTAAGTAATATCCTCAGTGTCTCTTATTTTCTCCCCTTTGTTATTGGGCATGTTGGTGCTAATGTTTGCCCATAATGGTAATTATTTCAGATGAAGATCCACAGTGGTGCTATGAGAACTTCGTCAATCAGAGGGCTCTTAAATCAGCGGACAATGTCAGACAGCAGCTGGCAAGGATCATGGCCAGATTCAATTTGAAGCTTTGTAGCACAGATTTTAACAGTCGTGACTACTATGTCAACATCAGGAAGGCTATGCTAGCTGGATACTTCATGCAGGTTGCCCATTTAGAGCGCACAGGCCACTATCTTACTGTGAAAGACAACCAAGTATGTGGCCGTTACAATTTGTATGTTGCATCATTTTTGCTTCATTATTTCAGTTTATCAATGTATAAGGAGTTGCTTGTCTTGGCAGGTTGTTCACTTGCACCCTTCAAATTGCCTGGATCACAAACCAGAGTGGGTTATCTATAATGAATATGTCCTTACAAGCAGAAATTTCATTCGTACCGTGACAGATATTCGTGGTGAATGGTTAGTTTTGGAGTCTTTCCTGACATGAAACTTATCTGTTGTAGTATTGTGTAATGCTCTAATATCTTAATGTCACTGATTTATGCTATTGTATGTGAAGATAGTTTTTTGTGCACAAATATATGCATGTCATCTCCTTTTGCGAGTTAGATTTGCTATATAGAAAATACCTGGTTAATCTTATGCTTCCTTTTCCTTCTTGACATATGTTTCTTTCTTTTTGTGGTTGGGTCGTATGTGTCTTGTTTTCTTATTTAACCGGATGCCTAGTGTACCTGTTTCCCATTGCTACACATTCGAGTACTGTAATGAATCCCCAGTGGGACATGTTCCTGCCCGTGGTCTATTACAACGTGTTACTACAATCACAATTTAATGTTGGTTGTGGGGACTAAGCTGTTTCAACAGTCCTTGTTCCAAACTGCCGACGTTCTCTTGTGTTGTCATGAATTATGCTTCGGTTTTAGTCTCTTGCTGTTAAACCACTGCACCCTGTCGAAATATTTGCAGGTTGGTTGACATTGCACCACATTACTACGATCTCTCAAACTTCCCAAACTGCGAGGCAAAGCGCCAGCTCGAAAAGCTTTATAAGAAGAGGGAGAATGCAAAGGATGAGAGTAGAAGTAAGAAGTGAAGAGAGTCCCACTTACCTCTGATGACAGAGAGCATTATAGATGTGAGAGCTTCAATTGTATTTGAAGATTGAAGGACCTTAAAATTTATCTTGTTTGTATGGATGCTAGAATTTCGGCCTCCTTGTGGTAAAAGAGTTGTAATGCTTTCAAATGTTAAAAAGGTTATGGTAGGTTGAGCTTCATAATTTTCAAAGTTGTAAAATTTGCCTTATAATCGAGCAATAGAGCATTTTTGCAGGCATTTTTTATTCGAAAATAATTTGATATAAAAGCTTCTCAAGAGAGTTTGCTTTACTTTTCTATGAACAAATAATGTTTAGGTAATGCGAGGATACGAAATAATGTAGTAGATGAAATACTTACTACTATACGAAACCATATAATTAGGAATGTCAATGGATGGATTTTACCCGGATCGATCCGAATCGTTTAAAACCTATTAAATTTTAAAAGCGGTTACGGTTTACATTTGGTTCGGACCGTTTTAGACTCGGACCGTTTAGATCCATAATTTGATTGTCCGATCAGGTTTAGATTGGTTTAGAATCAGAATCAATACTTATTTATTGGTTCTGGTCCGAGTAAAACTCGTCTATTGATAAGTCTAAATTTAAATAAGCTTGTCAATGATCTAATTTTATCCTATCGATTCAAAATCACTCATAACACATTAAATTATAAAGCAATAATTTCGATTTTAATTCTGGTTCTTGTCTAGTTCTGGTTCGGTTCTAGTTCCAGACCCGCTTAGATCGGATCGCTTAAGACCCATAATTGATGGTCCGGGTTTGGTCCGAATCCAGTGTCTAATGGGTCGGTTCCAGAATCATTATTTATTTATTAGTTCTAGTCCGGATAAAATCTACACCACCATTGACATCCCAACATGTAAGATTAAATATAAAATATTAGATGAAATACTACACGCATTTTACTTTTATTTGTTACTAATGAGTGGAGGCTATGTGCTTTTATATATTAAAATATAGCTATATATGTTTTATAAAAATATCTGTGCATGTTTTATCAAAAATATCCGTCTTTTAAAATATCAATATCGGGCATTTTGATACAAATATGATAATTTGATTTTGATATTTTGTATCATATATAGTTTAAGATTTAAAGTATTTACTCTTAAAATATCGGCATAATTGTGTTCAGTTGAGTTATACATATACACATCCTGGATTTCTCGTGCTTTGTGAATTACTTGGCTTTCATAAATAAATAAAAGCGTTGGATCAAAATGAAAATACAGTAAAGCCAGGATACCAAAACTCATTGTTAAAAGTAAAATAAAATAAAATTCACTAAACAAAGTATAAAACCAAAATATCCTTCGTTTCTATGGACTGTGATTCATCAAGCAATAGAGAAAACTTGTTTGGGCCTAAGTGCATAGATTGAAGCCCGATAACTGCTTTTAAGGCCCAAGTTGAGTTTTTTTAACTTTTATATAGCAATAAAAAATATATATTGTTGGGTAGAAACCTATCGGTCGTAACTCATAAGCGCGCTTAACACACTCAGCTTGTAGTCATACGTACTTGCTCACTGCCTCCTTCAGCCGCCATTTCTCCGAGTAATCACACCCCCCTTTCCGAATTTAATTAGGGTTTTATGATTCCGAACCATCAGCTGCCTCCGAACTGCTTGGTCGTTTGTTTTCTGGTTTGGTTTTGTGGTTATTGTTTGTTTTACTTCTGGTGTTCCTTCTATGGAAATGAAGTTTAGTTCAGCGGTAGCCCGATACACATTTCAACTTTTTTGTTTGAATTTGGTTTGTGTTTTTTGCTGATTGGGTTCAAATCGTTCTAATTCAGTAGCCTTTGATGTTATATTCTTTTATGTGAGCGGGTTTGTCGCGGGTTTGCTTACTGAAATGCCTAATTCCCAACGTTTCAGAGGCAAGGTTTCTTGTTCCGTTGCACCGGATAGCGATGGCTCAGCTGCATGCGGTCTCTTCGTGTTCCGCCAATCTCCTCTTTAATTGCTCTAAAAGAGGTAGTATTTGATATTGATATATGTCTGCGTGTAGAAAACCTGGTTAGCAATAATACTAAGTGTGTTTGATTTCTTGAAATGTAGATTCATGTCGAACTTACGATAAAGCTTACTGCACTCGGAGAATGGCCTCACAAGAGCAGGTGTTTTTGGCACTCCCTTTCAGTTAACCTACATTTTGTGTGTGGCATGATAGGTGGTTCTCTAAGGAATTATTTTTTTCTACTTTTATGATGGCAGCTAGGAGTAAAAGCCAGCGAGTTTCACGGCCTTTCAGTCTCCCAAAACATAGCTAAATTTGGTCTTGTTTGCGAGAATCATGGTATTAGCCCTCCTTGCTCTGTAGGGTGGACCACCAGTACTGGCTGTTCCTGTTTATTTTTTCTAGTTTATTGTTCACTAAAACTGAATGGTTTTCAAATAGTAGCAAGAGATCATGAAAGTTGAGTGCATATTTTGTTGTCCTTATATGATATATGAATAAGTAAGAATATTTATCTTTGTTCTTCTCTGGACATATTCTTATTCTGGTTTCTCTATAAACAAAATGACAATTGTGTTTATTGAAGTAAATAATTTTTTAGAAAGCTCAATTTCTTTATGGTATATGCTTGGACATGCTACACCCCGCACCTGCACATCTTAATTTGTTTGTTATGCCGCGGGCAACCATTTAAAATGACTCTACATACATATTCTATTAGAATGAGATTGCATGTGTATTCCTAAAATGTGAAAGACAACAATGAATCTGGATGCAGCTATCAGAGCAGTTTTGGCTAGTGACAAGGAGGTGTCAACTTCTAGTGGTTCAGATAGTAAGGTTTTGCGTAAAAAGTTGAACAAAGTTGTGCTGGCCTATAGTGGTGGTCTAGATACATCTGTAATTGTACCTTGGCTTAGGTATGTGATTCTTCTTTTATCTTGAGTTTATATGTTCCTTCTATTCCTCAGGATTGTTTGAAACTTTAATCAGATCTGATTCCTGCTGCATCCACTCTAGTAGAGTAAACATCTTTTCGTGGCCAGAATACACATTTCCTCACTATTTTGTGCATTGCAGGGAGAATTATGGCTGCGAGGTTGTTTGCTTCACTGCAGATGTTGGTCAAGTATGTGAAAAACTAATCTTAGTAATCATAAAAAAAGTTGGAATTTCCTTAAAATGCTATTAAGGAAATGATTTACTGCTATAAATTTTTACACCGAAGAAGAAAATATATGTAAAGCCGTAAAGGAAGAAAAAAGGGCATGGATTTGGTTTTGATATCTATAAAACCATTTATTTGATAAAATCCCATGAATGTTAGGGTCTACAAGAATTGGAAGGTTTAGAACAAAAGGCCAAGGCTAGTGGGGCATGCCAACTAATAGTGAAGGATTTAAAGGAAGAATTTGTGAAAGATTTTATCTTTCCTTGCTTGCGAGCTGGTGCCATCTATGAGAGAAAGTACTTGCTTGGGACTTCAATGGCTCGTCCAGTTATTGCAAAGGTACAGTCCAGAAAATATATTAAAAGGTGTTGTTTCATTATTGTTTTCTCCTTTTATGAAATCAATGCATCCGTGTATCTAGAAACTTGATCTGTTCTTTTTATAATCGATAACTATATTCTCAGTTTTAAAAGACCGTGTTTCCTGCTTTTATATAACTCTTATGTTCTTAGATATATCAAATGTGGTAGATGGTATTTATATGTACACTTGCATGTTGTCACTGGTTCACCACATAGCATTCCCCCTCCCTCTTCAGATTGAGGTACCTCTCTTCTTGATGTATTTTATTTTACCCCATCAAGTTACTAAATCAATTGTGATAAGCTCAGGCGATGGTTGATGCTGCCAAAGAGGTTGGAGCTGATGCTGTATCTCATGGATGTACGGGGAAAGGAAATGATCAGGTAAGCTTTAGAGCTATACTGTCTTTATTGTGATTTTTGTTGAAGCATGACTGTTGGTTTTATGCAATTGTCCTTAATTGTAGCCTTGTAGGAACTGTAATTAGCCTAATTCTTTGTCGTAGGTCCGCTTCGAGCTCACCTTCTTTGCTCTAAACCCTGAACTCAATGTCGTTGCTCCTTGGAGGGAATGGGAAATAACAGGAAGAGAAGATGCAATTGAATATGCTAAAAAGCATAATGTGCCCGTACCAGTGACAAAGAAATCGATCTATAGCAGAGACAGGAATCTGTGGCATCTCAGTCATGAGGTAATTGGTTCTGGGAGAACTGAAGCTTGCATTGTTTCATTTCATGAGTATATTTTCTGTACAAAATAGATCATTCCAGCGTTTTCTGATTTTTACACCCTCCAACATTTTTGCGGCACCTGTGTCTGACAAGCCTTTCACTCGTTTGAGATTCTCCAACCGAACAACTTTGTTGATGCCTGTCTGTTCAGTTCTTCTTCTAAGTTTATATAGAGCACTATGCTCTATGCATGGACTAAAAGGGAAATTCACCTTGAGAAAGTTTGTTTACTTGTTGCAAGTATTTGAGTCGTTTGAAGATTTTATGTGAGTGACAGAGATCCAGATTCATATTTGTATGTCTGTGATCATGATATGCGACTTGCAAATATTTCTGAATCTTTTACTATTAAAACTTAACGGCTCTTGCTCCTTTGGTGCATGAAGGGGGATGTCTTGGAGGACCCTGCTAATGAACCAAAGAATGACATGTATATGATGTCAGTGGACCCAACAGAGGCACCCGATCAACCTGAGTAAGTCGTGATGGTGTTTCTTTTTCTCCTTTTAAGAAAAAATAAAAATAAAAATAAAATTCCTGCTTCTTGAGTGTTCTCTCCTGATCTTGCTATTTATTTTCTGAAGTGTATATCATGTTCACTTCCCTTACACTGTTCCCCTGCCCATTGTTGTAGGTACGTGAAAATTGGTATAGTCGAGGGTCTACCTGTCTCAGTCAATGGGAAGAGACTCTCTCCTGCATCTCTACTCGCGGAGCTCAATGATCTAGGCGGTAAGCACGGAGTCGGACGCATAGACATGGTTGAAAATCGACTTGTTGGCATGAAAAGCCGCGGGGTTTATGAAACTCCTGGCGGGACCATCCTCTTCTCTGCAGTGCGTGAACTCGAGTCCCTAACACTAGATCGCGAGACCATCCAAATCAAGGACTCCCTCGCCCTCAAGTATGCCGAGCTAGTGTATGCTGGCCGGTGGTTCGACCCCCTTCGTGAATCCATGGATGCTTTCATGAAAGAAATCACTAAGACAACCTCTGGTTCTGTGAGACTCAAACTTTACAAAGGATCTGTGAGTGTAGCTGGCAGGGAGAGTCCCAACAGCCTCTACCGACAAGACATCTCTTCGTTTGAGAGCGGCGATATCTACAATCAAGCTGATGCTGCCGGATTTATCCGCCTCTACGGGTTGCCGATGAGGGTCCGAGCAATGCTCGAGAAAGGGCTGTGATGTGTTTTAGAGGTATGTGGCATCTCTATTTTGCTGGGTTATTGACTATGGCGTAGTTTGTGGAGTTGCTTGTTACTTTTTTATTTCTTTCACAAACTTGAGTTGGAGGTAATTTGAATGACTTAATTTGTTTGGTTAATCATTTAGGAAGTCCTTTCTCGAATTTTTTGGTAACCGCGCTTTTATTTGGGTTAATTGTTCAAGTCAAGCTTATGCTGTTACGTTCCACCACGAGTTCGATGTTTGTTGGGTGTATAATTAAGGGTTAGTTGCCAATCAATATGTGAATTCTTAAGTTAATTTGTAATTTCAACATGATTTTTGAAGTGTTTTGATTTATAGCAAATTCGACACTCCTTGATTAATTATTAATAATCGGATTTGAATTTTCAGCATACACAACTAAAAAGAATAAACTGAGTTTTGCTTGGGTTTGAATTTATTGAACAAGCTCAATCTATATATCTTATGAAAAAGTCTAGTTTTACAAAATCTAATCTGCCTATTATATTCTTATTAATGTATTTAATTTAAGGATAGTATTGTAATATGATATACCATATTTATTATTATTATTATTGTGTGTGTGTGTGTGTGTGTGTGTGTGTGTGTTTTAACATATTTGATATAAGATAAGAACCATTATATATCTAAAATATTTCAAAATTGTGATAGATTTATCTATTTTTTACACGTGTGATTCATGAATGAGCCAAAATTGAGGTCAAGTACATACATGTCATTAGTCGACAGGAATACCGAATACCCAACTTCAATATATATGCACAAACCTTATTGCCTTTTGTTTTTCAACTTCAATACCCAAAGATTTATGCAATTCTGCATGACCGGTTTGGATCCAGCTCCGAGCCTTCTGTTTCATCCCCTGCCACTTTCCGATCATCTTCTCCAACCAAAACACACCACTCCGAGTGCCGTTCTCCCCTTATATCTTCGAGAAAATCGAGTAAACCGCAGGATGAGCTTCGTCCACTCTCGATATCCCCATTGCTCTCCAGACAAGAATGCAGCCCACAAGCCCCGAAAGCGTGCCTCAAACAGCAACGTCGGGCTCAAACGGCATCCCTTTAACCAACTCTTCTGCTGTCTCCAGCTCCCCGCCCGAAACACGAATAATGCTCCATCTCCGTCTCCACCCCAGGCATCAAAGACACTTCGGGCGAATTCCTGAGCTCATCATCGCAAGAAACATGTCTAGAGCATCCACAAACTTCTCACATTGTGCACATCCCCTTATCATTGCAGTTCAAGAAACTACATCCTTTCCACATAGACTATCAAAAAGTTACTTTCTTCTTCATTTACCATTCTATTCTTCATGAATCCATTGATCATGATGCTCCAAGAAAATGCATTCTCTTAGGCATTCCATTATACACCTTTGCTTCACCATCAACCCAAATTCTATATTACCTAAGATCAACACATTGCAGGGCACCACGTCTTTCACGACGATCTCATTAAACACCCTACAAAACGATCTCGATCACCCAAGCTAACATATCCCCTCATTAATTTAGATCCCAGATAGATGTTAAGATCAAGCCCTAGACAGATTACGAGCCCATGCAGCTGCGGGACCAAAACATCGAACACCGTGTTCAAAAATGCGCCCATGGGCACTGCATACGTGAACTCATCCGGCCTCCGATCGCTCCCCATCATTTCTTGAAAGTGGTGGCGGGCCTGACGCGCGGAATCCAGAAAGGAGGGTATTCCAAGACACGACGTCTCTGTGAGGCGTCTCGTCAAACAGCTTCTGGGCTTCTGTGAAATGAAAGGCTTCGACGTAACCGTTCATCAAGGAGTTCCACGAGACGGCGTTTGTCCGGGGATAATCATCGAACAGTTTCCGTACGTCGCTGACATTTCTGCTGAGCACACACTCGTTGATCTTATATGTGGGTATGGAATCGAGCAGCGGTGAAGAGAGGGGCCAATGATTTTTGTGGGCGCATTGAAATTGAAATGAGAGAGGTGTGTGGGTAATGGGTATACATATCTCTTTAGTAATTTAAATAAAATGGAAACGATGATAAAATTGAAAAATGATTTTCGACTTAATTATTTGTGGATTTGAGATATTGTATCTACGGATACTAGTTGATTAATAGCTCCGTAACTCAAATTTATTATTGTGAATCTTTGACTGATTTTAATAAAAGTTATTGAATGTATTATGAATGGAGATCCAATCTCACAATAATGTAGTGTTATGTTAATTAATAGTAGGTCATGTGTGGTAAAATGCATAAACAAGTAATGTTATTGAAGATAATTCTATTCCAATTGTTCCTTTTGACAGGAATCAATAAGAAAAATCCAACCCGGTTCGATTTCATCCTAATGTAGTAGTATACCAATGAAGCGAACTATTCGATTTCGTTGAAGTTACAGATTCAAATAACTCGAGAAATTTTGGTTAAATTATGATTCGAATAATATACATAAATTACATATGAATAAATTTGAGGGACATAACGAAAAAGAAATATATGAACAAATTTGGGGGATTGAGAGAATATTATTTAAGAGAAAATGAAACTATGATAATTATTTGCAAGATATTTTTTAAAAAAAAAAAAGTAATACTTATTCCGTCTCGATATTGTTGATTCATTTTTGCACTTAGAAAGGAGAAATATTTTGAGTGTAAAAAATTGTTTTCAAGTATTTTTAGTGGAATTGTCTCAACTCAAAAGGAAAATGAACCAATAATAATGGGACGGAGAGAGTACATAATAGGATCTAAAGTTCACATAAGATTCTTTTTAATTGGTCCTCCAATTTTCATTTGGTTCACTTGAGTACCCTAAATTTGATAAATATTGTTATTGACTCCTCAAAAATTTTGTTTATTTTCGGATCTTTATAGTTTGCCCCTGCTAGAGTGATGGAGCTTTTGTTGTACAATAATATACTTTTTCGAGCTATACCACATCAAGTTTGTTAAACTAAATAATAACAATAAACAACTATTGGTAATAATATGCGATGAAAGGTCCAGAAAAGATAAATCGAAGTTGGCAATATGCATGTAGCTTATTTTAGATTTTTTATGCCAAGACATAACAACAAGAAAACTAGCCTCTCACAACTCCCACCTCAAAATCACAATCTTTACGATCTTGACGTTCAAATCGATCAGAAATTTAGCTTTTCTTTTCAGCATTGATCTAGTAGAGTTTGCACAATGTTGCTTCCGAGTCTAAACTTATGACTTCGACCCGATTAACTTTTTATAAAGTGCGTCAATTTCCACCTGCAACATAGAAAATTGTATCATGAAATTTCGTCTGACCAACTTTAGTTCAATTTTCAATTTCGACACCAACATTTAGGTGTTTGGCTGAACTTTAGTTCTAAAATAATTTATAAATTTATAAATTCCTGATAAGTATTTGAAAAAACAAGTTTTTAAATAACTTATAAACTATAAAATAAGCTTTAACAAATTATAAGTTCTCAAAAAATATGTTTTTCAATCACAACTTATTTTTTCATACGCTTGTGAGAAATAATGAATTTACCAAAATAATCTTACTATAGTTTGTTATTTCCGACATATATCCTATCAATTTTACTTTTTTTTTTTCCTTTCAATTTTCTATCTTTAACTATGATTTTCATTGTCTAACTCATTATTTTTTCTCTAGCTTATAAGCCTAATTATTCAAATACTTTGACAACTTATAAACTCTTAACATACACATCTTATAAGCTCTTAAAATATTTTATAAATTGTTGGAGTTTATAAAGTTTAGCAAAACACCTTCTTAATATCGTCTATCAACTTGATAATCATTAACCACGTCAGCAACAAACAAGTGAAATATGACTATCCCTTTTTTAAAGGGAACTTTGGGTCAATTTTGATTTTTCACACGAATTTTAAAAATTATCATAAAATACACAAATTTAATGATTTTATTGTTTTTACCACGATTTCAAATTCAAACCAAATTAGATCTGACTTGACATCTCACAAATTTACTATAGACTAATCGCTTAGTGATATAAACGACATCGTAGAGAGATGATATAAAACATCCTCGTTCCATCAAAATAAATCAGATTTTTTAATTTCTATGATTCATCGCTTCAACCTTCATTACAGAAATTAAGTCTTTTCGTTTGTTTTATCGTCTGGTTCTAGTTGGGATCAAAACAATCGATATCCTAGATGTCATTTATATCACTGAACGTTTTGACTATGATAAATTTTTGAGATGTCAAGTCAGATTTAATTTGACTTAAATTTGAAATAGTGATAAAATCACTAAAGTCATTAAATTTATGTATTTTATGATAATTTTTAAAGTTCATGGGAAAAACCAAAATTGATCCAAAATTAATATATTTATGCGTATATAACCATTTTTTAAATGCAAAATTATTAATCTATACGACAGATCTAGCTTTTGCAGCAATTTTAAGCCGGTAACAATATCGATGTATGAAAATCAAAATTTCTATATCATTATAAACATTGGACCAAAATTCTTGAATTATTATATTAATAGTCCATCGTAAAATAGCTGAATTCAGCATTGTTACCTTGTACAGCTTGAGCAGTCTGTCTCTTCTCTTCTTCAAAGTTGCAGTGACCAATTCCTTTTTAGACAATTCGAATAGCTGAGGCTCTAGAATTACACCTTTGATATACTCAAATCTTCTCAGCTGGTTTCAAACAAACCAAACCAAACCAAACCGAATTAATAAAACGACAACTAATAAGGTACCAAAGTTTTGAATGACTAACCTTGTTTCTCTCAGCTGTAGCCTTCAGCTCAAGAAGGATGTAATCCTTGAACTGATCAAGGGTGCATAGGTCTAAAAATGACCCTTTGCAGCCACTCTTTTGCCCCCATTTCACCGTGTTTCCTTCGTTCGGCACCACCACAGCCACCAGCATCGACTTGAAGCTATCCCCGAACACCCATATCTGGACGGAACGACCATCCCACATTTAGATCATCGGGAATATAACACATGATTTTAAGCCTAAAATACACAATTTAACATGGTTCTTTTTTTGGTCAGGGAGAGGGAGAATAGTGGAGACTGAACCCGATACTTCTCTTTTTATACAGAGATGTAACTTTGTTTTAAGCCTTACATCTTCAACAATAGGTGTAATGCCATAAACTTTTTCTAGATGTTCCACAGCAACATACTCTCCTTGAGAGAGCTTGATAAGATTCTTCTTCCTATCAATGATTTTGACTACTCCATTAGGCATCATCTCTCCTATGTCACCTGATTGATCAAGATACGATCAATCAAATATATTGTCATTGTCATATAATTGACTTATGTTGATACTGATTGAGCAAACCTGTGTGGAACCATCCATCTATGACGGCTTCTTGGGTCAATTCCGGGCTCTTGTAGTACCCAACAAATGGGGACTTCGGCCTAAGGCATATTTCGCCACGAGAAGGCTCCCCAAGCGGGTCATACCCCATCTCGGGGACCTCCTTGAGACGTAGCTCAGTATAAACGAATGCTGAGCCGACTGCCCCCACCATGGACATCTCATCTGGGTACCCGAGGGTGGATATCCCGCAACTTTCCGTTAGCCCTGCACATTTTCCACATTATATAAAGCTCGAAATGACGCACGTACCTAAACTGCCAAAAATGCATAAACCAAACTATCAAGTAGCAGCTGCAGATTTCTCTCGTCTTATGGTGATCTTTGAAATACATCATGCAACCATGATTGTAAAAAAAAAACATCTATTACTATTATCAGTGTCTATTCTCGCAAATTTTGATATACCTATAATATCCTCACTTATCTTCAATTCTAAGGATAACTTAGTAATTTAAAATCCATAATATAGATTTTATTTAGTTTGATATTATAAAAATAAGAATCCTTTTGTTTCTAAATTTCCTTATTATGACAAAAAAAATTATTTATTTTTGAGATATATTATTAAATTTATAACTTGTAAGTACCAATTCCTACCGTAGCCTTGCGTGACAAAAGTACAAGAAGTAACCCTAAGGAACTCCTCCACCTCACTGCTTAGCGGAGCGCCCCCGGAGACTATCAGACGTAGTCTCCCGCCTAACCTGCTCTTGACCTAGATGAAGACCAAAATAGTAATGTGAGAAACCGGGCGGTTCAATGGCGTTGTCCCGTCAAGAGTTTTAGACCGAAGACAGAGAGATTAGACGAAGGAAAGAGCCTACCTTCCCGAAAGCTAGGAAATCTGCCAACGGCGATGCATCTTTTTGCTTGTACCCTTTGTTCATCCAGTGAAGCTTGCTGCACCACCAGATGCAAAGATATTACTACCACTAGTCGAACATAGTTAGTGAAGATAATATAGTAATCGAGTTTTTACTATTTGTAGAGCAAGTGGAAGATTCTCCTCCTCCTCCAGTTGAGGTCTTCCAGTGCTTTCAAGACTCCTGAAAATAGGGAGCAGGAGTTTAGCATCACAGCTGATGTTAATGCACGAAACAACAAGCAAACATTCATTCATTTCCTTGCCTTCATGAATTCTTTCAAAAACTCTTGGAACTCCTGCCAAAAACGTCGGCTTCAATTCTATCATATCATCCCTAATTTCACTGATTTCCTTCATTTGGAAACATCAGATATCAGATAGCAGATCATGGCATGAGAGAGAGAGAGAGAACTAACCCCATGATAGTAGCCAACTGAAGCACCCTTGTGGAAGAAATACTCTTCAATCATTCGATCTAGGATGTGAGCAAGGGGCAGGAACGATATATACACATCATCCACAGACATCTATACATATCAATAATCGTCAAAATTTAAAACTCAACAATAAAGATTTGATGAAAAGACTGTTGCAAAAACAATCATCATCACTCACTTTGTCTTCGAATTGATCCAGAAAGAGATCGACTCCTTTTATGTTGGTCACCACGTTTTCGTGTGTCAAAACGACTCCTTTAGGATCACCACTTGTGCCACTCGTGTACATAATCGTGCATATGCTAGACTGCTCCGGTGGTGATATCTCAAACGGATTGTCTTTCCCCTGAAGCAATCAAGATTCAAGAAAAACGTCGAACCAATGCCTCAAAACTCAAACAAATTCAACGACATTCACTAGAAAAAACTTACCATATTAAGAAACTCATTCCATGAATACGTTTTAATACCAGTTGCAGCAGTCTTCTCCTTCTGTTCCTCTGTGAAAGATGTGAAGCAAACCATCACTGCAATCCAACCAAAAAAAAAAAATCAACAAAAGAACTACTTGAGAAAAGTAGACAAACTAGGCATTCATACTCACATTTGAGCCTCTGAGCATGAGAACATTCAGGATTTAGGAGCTGCAATGAGAATATGTTTAGTGGCATATCCAATGCTAACGAAGCAAAATATGAAGCTAAAGAATTAGAGTGTTTTCATGCTCACTTGTTTAATTTTCTTGTCTTGAACAAAAACAACATCAATCTCAGCATGATCTAGTATATAGTTCACAGCTCCAGGCCCTGCCCCAAACCAAAGAAAAAAACTTTTGTATCACTAGTATCTCTTTCATAAATCTCAAGTAACTTAACATGAACTGAGTAATTGCAACCATTTTGCATCTCAAGATCTAATTAGGCAAGCACTTAAAAACAGAAATCCATGAAATTTAAGTCAAGTTACCAAGTGTATCATAAAGAGGAACGCAGATTAAGCTATGTGCGCCACAAGCCTGAAAAAAAGAACACGGAGTATTTGAGGCTTCAAGAACTATTAAGGAAAGATGAGCAAGAAGAAAGACAGAGTGAAGAACTAAATTGAAGAAAAACAAGATCGTGATCTCTCCTCTAACCTCCATTGCCACAATCCATTGAGGGCAGTTCATTCCATAAATTCCAACTCGAGCACCCTAAAATGTCGAGGGCATTTTAATCAAGATTTTACTAACATTAGGAGAAAAAAATGTTGAATAATCTATATATATATATATATATATATATAGGGACTTGATCAAATGAGAACCACATCTTTTTTGCGAACTCTGCGAACATGCATAAGGCGATGAAAGTTGTGCATAACGAAACTTTCTAAAATTATTTTGTTTGCAACAATTTTAGAATTACTGGTTCTATTCATTCAATGAGATCCAACCCTATATATATATATGTACACATGTATGTGCATTTTCTTACTGGTTCAAAGCCATGAGCCCTCAAAGCAGAGCCAGCTTGTAGAACTTCTTCATACACCTCCTTGTAAGTCTTCCATTTATAAGGCCCCCACTGAAATTGAACGAGTTCAAAGTCAATAAAAAAATGTAAGAAAATAGAACTATTTCTTTCAAAAAAATATTCCAAGCATTTTTTTATTTACAATTTTAAAAAAATAAAAATTACCTTGTCATTCACCAACTCACGCCATCCTAGCATCTTATTACCAGAATGCTTCTCCACTGATGATCTGCATGTTTAACTTAATCCATAACTACACAACGACATTCTAACAACTAACAGTGTACTATAATTTTTAAGGATCATAAGCTTTCAAGACAGATTCTGCCTTAACTCATTACATGATCACCTGAAGATCTTCCAAACAGTGGACGACTCAGGCTCAATGGGTGGATATCCGTGCTCGGAGAGAGGATTCCTGTAGACGGGGCCCACTGAGAGCTCCCCATCTCTACCTTTCTTGCCTTCTTCCACCACCACTGCGAATTTGTTCATCATTTCCTGCAATAAAACTTCGAGAAAATTTGCCTGAGTAAAATCTTAGCAAGAATATGTTTGTGCAAAAAGTGAGTGAAAGAGACTCGAACGGTCCCACCATCATAATTGCAGCAACTATGAAGCATACAGTTTTTGTTTGCTATGACATAAATACTTTCATATGACTTCACATTGTCAGTTGGG
This sequence comes from Salvia rosmarinus, assembly GCA_036937905.1. Taxonomy (NCBI): domain Eukaryota; kingdom Viridiplantae; phylum Streptophyta; class Magnoliopsida; order Lamiales; family Lamiaceae; genus Salvia; species Salvia rosmarinus. The sequence continues at coordinate 58,771,964 of CM072820.1, forward strand.
AAATTTTTTGATTCAGACAAAAGGGACAATAAAAATAAAATAGAATTAAGTTCTTGCTCATTAATGCTTCCTGGATAACATCAAGTCAAACAAACGCCAAAATATCTGCAAAAATCAGTCTTATTAGAATGTGATGGTTGAAGAAAAAGCTCAAAACAAAACAAGAATTCACTCACATACATTACACATAACGAAATCAAGAAAGAAACAAGGACAAACTCAAAGATAAGAATCGCAGACAAATTACATGAAACAATGAGAAATTCCCACTTTTTGTCTTCTTTTTGTTATTGTTGATGAAGATTTGTGGAGAAGGAGAAGAGACCTTTTTATATAGAGTGGCGATAATTAACGATATCAAGTGATGTAGTGAAGCAATGATTGGCAGCTGGAAAAAATCGCAAGTTTGGCGACAGCACAACTAGATTCTGGAAGTCATTCAATGCAATAACTGCCAACTTTAGCTTAAACCGAAAACCATTATTTAAAGAGTGATCTTTATTCGGTAGCATTGTGGTAAACCACAATCAGCTTTATTAAATGAAAACTCGTTTATTTAATTTTGATCTATTAAAAATTAGTTTACATTAAAACTATCTTATGGAATTACAATTTTGCACCTATCGAATGAAAATTTTAAACTTAAATTTAAATTTAATAATTTAATATTTTGAGAATATGTGGAAAAGGGGTGTGTGGCCAGCCACAATGTGGCCACAAAGATTTACTGTTATTTAAAATCATGGCCAAACTCGATCTTTTTGAAAACCACGTTACTAATTGAACGGCGCTCAAAAAATGTATGAGCAGTCAATAATTTTGTCAGCGTCAGTAGTTGACGTGTATTGATCCCGTTGGTGTACAAAGATGAAATATTGGGAATAATTTGTGCGTTAGAAATATTTCTTGAAATAGTATCATTAGATTGTCCTTGGAATTAGATTGCATTTTCTATGGTTCATTAATGCGGAAAATCGAATTCTTTATTTATTTATTTTGAAGGAAAACACGCAGCCAATTGCACAATATACAATTGTTGATTGTTGCAATAACATGTTAATGACGCTCAAACAATGTATTTATTTATGTAAAAATTACGAGTGTTGGAGATGTTGCAATAACATGTTATTTTTATGACCAATAAAACTGAATTGGAGTAGGTTGTTAAACATGTAAAAGCTAGTCATCCACGACCATATTTTTAAGAGAAAATTATATTTTAGTATTCAAATTATTAACTTTTTAATGTGCAAACTATATATAATCATAATTAAGTATCCAAACTATCTCTTGTCAAAATTTTATTTATTTATTTTAGACAGCAAAACAATGTTATTTTGATGTGAAGTCATTATATATTCATATTAAAATTATCTTCAATGAAAACCCTATCGCACATGATGGAAGACCTTTCACCAAATTTGATTTCTCATTGACGAACCAGCCTCAAAGTAATTGCTTTTCATAAATTTTGGCACCTCAATGAAGAGTATACTCTAAACACAAATAAATGAGGGTGGAAAAGAAGGCGAATAGAGAGAAAATAATTAAATCAATTATTTTTGGTTATTTCTTTTCTTTTCATTTATTTTTAAATCTCAAGCACAAAATGACTTCAATTTCTTCTAGGTGGTAAATAATGTGTATTTCTTTCTTATATCAAAGGATATATTTGATCAAATAAAACTTGAAGAATAAATCTTTTTATGAATATTCTGGAAGTCTGTAATATTTTTTTATACAATTGAAAAAGTAATTGCCTATATTTGTTTTACACCAAGAGCCAAAAGAGAGGCCAACCGTGAGGAATTAAATAAGGACGGTTCAGTTCAACTGTTCAACTAACGCAATTAAAATATATCACCGTTATATTGTTGGGAAGTGCCAACAGTTTTCTTTTATTTCACATTAATGACCAACGCTTCAATTTAATCCTTCATTTGTTTACAAACCCCATAATTATAGAAGTCAAAAACAGCTACTCTCTCTCATTTTTTTTACCATATAAAATCATTTACAAGTTTAAATTCTAAAACAACCACACACTAAATACGCAACCTACTCTTACGGCCGTACGGCTATCAAACTAGTGTGAACTGAATCCAGTTCAATTCTTGTCACGAAGGGGAAAGCTGTTGCTCTTCTCGAGGACCACCCAATAACTAACTCGAGGGATTCAACGGTTAAATAACTAGAAGAATATCTGCATAGTATTATCATTTTAAAGAGGTTAAAACTCTTACATTATTAAGATTGGATCATTGTTATTTGTCTAAATTTACTAGCTCTTAATTAATTGAGCTAAACTCGTGAAAACTAATTCAGTTCAATTCTTGTATTATATTTACATGTTGTAATCATGTTTCACTCCGTTGATAATATATATATATATATATATATATTATATAAATCACTCAATAAATAGTATTCGAGTCCAAGTGAATTGATGATAGTGAAACACAAGGTGCATGATCTCATAATTTAGTATTGCATCTCATATTTGACTATTATTAAAACATACGGCTATGCTATCTGTTAAAAAATATGAGAGGGGCACATCACATACATTTGTTGACTGAAACATGAGATGCGGTACTGTATAAAAAAACCGAACCGAAAATGTATCGATACATTGAGGGTGTTTGGTGACTTATAAGGTTTTTAAGAAGTGTAATTTACAAAGTGTTTGGTAAAATTTGTAAAGGCTATTTTGTAAAAATAAGCTCAATGGTTATAAACTCTCCTAAAATAAGTTGATCAAACCCAACTTATTTTTCATAAACTTATTCAACCATGAATTTACCAAAATAACATTATTATAGTTCGATAGGGCTATATATCACAATACATCAATTTTATCTGAACTTACGATTCTTTCTGCAGATTATAAGATGCGAACACTTTAACATCTTATAAGTTCTTGAAACATCTTATAACTCGCTTATAAGCTCTTTAAAATAATAGCCAAACACCCCCATTATCACAAATCCACCAGCTACACGATGGAGCTCAACAGCAAAAGATCATAATCATCCTCATAAATTTTAAATGACTTGGGATATCAAGCACCAAAGAAAAGGACACATCAACTACCCACATTACATACGATATCTAGCAATTTAAGCAACAACGTCAAGTATTGTACGACAAATGGCACTATTTTCAGCTATTAGTTTTGACAATGAATTAACAAGATGATGTCAAGAACATTGAAGGATCTAATGTATGTAGTATCCCAAGTTAGGTGCAGAAATTGAATGAGCAATTCATCTATATTTAATTCTACTTCAATTGCATGCACATGGAAGAAGAACTAACATTTATGCATGCAAAGCTAAAAGGTCTACCAATTTCGGGGATTTCCCAGTTGAAAAACTTACATCTTCACCGGTTACTGCGTTTTGACAAGCCATTAATGAGATTCTAACTCCGACAACAAGCGTCGGAAACTGCATGAAAAATGTAATCCTATAAGATTCTTTTTGACTTTGAGAAACAAATACTCATAGCCAGTTACATGAGTTTGAGTTTCGTCAAGACTTTCTAAGTCGAGCTACCCAAAATATACAATACCCTTGAACAGTATTTTGCAGGTCTAGCTTGGTGAAAGTCACATATATGAATTACTACATTGGTTATGCATCAATTGAAGCATTTAAGCAGGTAACATGCAGTACCGGGAAAGCTGTTTTCATTTAACATTAATTTGACATTGACAACAAAACACTAAAGACAAAAAACTTGGGTGAGCTCTCTCTCATGGTAGTCACTTGTTTTTGTTAAAATAATTATATATTAATTATGACTAGTAAAGATAATTAGATTTTGTTAATTTATAATTAAATTCATTAATTTTTAATTCAAAATTAGAATTTATTAATTCATAATTAGGGTTTATTAATTCACAGTTATAGTTTATTATTCAAAATTAGGGTTTATTATTTCCAATTAGAGTTTATTAATTCAAAATTATGGTTTATTATTCAAAAATAGGATTTATTAGTTCCAAATAGGGTTTATTAATTCACGATTAGAGTTTATTAATTCAAAATTAAGATATATTAATTCAAAATTATTACTTATTAATTTATAATTAAAGTTTATTAAACTAATTAATTTTAATTAGAATTAATTTAATTAATTAGGATTAATTACGGATGGGTCTCACTGCGCGCACGCACAGGAGACCACCCCAACACTAAATTCCCCAAAGGCCATCAAAGTGGTCATTTGAAGATGGGAGGTGAAAATGCTAATATTTTGGGTAAATAACACATAACATTTCAATGTTTTTGATTTTTACATTCTTGTCCCAATATAAGTATAATAACAAATTAGACCATAATCGTTGCAGAATTTTAACACCCGTGTCCTGATGAACAGAATCGGGTCTAATTTGCTTATATGACATAGTAGTTTGGGTCTGATTTAATTACGTGGCACACATGAAATATATATGTTAAAAATTGGTTTTCTCCCTACATCCACCACTTGGAAAATGGAGGATATGAAATCGAGCATGCAATTCGATGACAACGAAGACGAATTTCACGATGCACTCAGTGAATTCAAGTTTTACGATTTTCATCCAATTGTGATGAATCGATCTCTGATCCTGGCCCTAAACCACCTCTTGGAGAAAAATCACCACTGCCGACGATTCTCCGCTGCTGTAGGTCTCTGTAGAGTAGAAAATTCTTCAATGATGACTCAACGAAGCTCGGTACGTCGAAAAGCATGGACAATTACTTGAGAGACGGAAATGTATTGCTTTCTTAGAAAATCGAGGAATACGAGAAGGGATTGAAAGATACAAAACTTGCTTTGCAGAAAAGTGAGACAAGCGAAGAGAAATCATCGATAACGGATTATACTGCATCTCACGGTGAAGAATCAAACTCCAAAGGAAGTGATGATTCAAATTTAAGCCTTCTGTTTACGCTGGTCGGTATAGTAATCAAGCTCGTCACCTTCCAAATTCTTTTGCTAGTCAAAATTTTTACTTTTACAATACAAAGGGTATATTACTCGTACATGATTGTGTTTAACCCTTTGGGGCTTTTGATGGCATACAGAGGATATATAATTCGGGAATTGAGAAAAATTGGAATCTCTTGTTTAGAATTGTTTCATAATGTGTATTAATATAAAGAAAAAAGAATGACACGGAAGGGCTCACCATGGTCGGTCATTTTGAGGTGGGGTTGGGTTGCTGCCGCGCAGGCTATGCTTGGGCTTGGGCTTGGGCTTAGGTAGATTTCCAGCGTGCCATGTAGACACAACGGACCCGATTCTGATGGTTATGACATTATCATGAACCCATTTGAAAGGTTATGATCCGATGTTTACGTTGAGACTCAAACATAAAAAGTTGAAAACGTTAGAATGCTATGTGTTATTTACCTAATATTTTTAATATGACTCCTCTGTCACTATAGATAAGATGATAATATCTTAACCAAGTAAACCAAGATTTTCCATGTCCAATGCAGAAAAATACAGAAGTTTTGCCCTTACAATCATGCATACTAGGTTTAGTACACGGTAAATGGTATTTGTAATGAAGTAAAGCATAACATATCAGTTAAAATGCTACAATACCTCACCAGTTAAAAGCATAAAAAAGATTTAACATAACACTGACAAAGAAGTTCTTTTAGAAAACATTTTCCGGCAATAAACTACCGTGCTCTTTCAGTTATTTAATTTTTTGTCTAGTAATTCTAATTTCTAAGGCCTGTGTTTGAAGCATAAAGCTAAATACAAAATTTGCAGTTTTCATGGAAACCTTACTCTAAATGCTACATTCTAAATTATGCATTAGTTATCTATATAACAAGTACATAAAATTTCAGTAGCAATTGAGAAAGAAACATTTGCCATTTATTGCTTTCAGGAAGTTTGTTAGTAGGGAAAGTTATGTACCGCAAACGCAAAGAAGAAATATACAAGGCATTAGGACCGTAAGCGAGTCAAACTATGCCAAAATACACACAGCTCAGTAACTCAGTTGAATAAAAGTTCATTCAACAACATCCAGTCAAACAAACAAATCAAGCTCGAAGTAGACATGATTTAGTTCATATACCCAATATTTCGGCATTTAATAGATACTTTGAGCATATATAGCTTTTCAATGTGATCATTTATAATTTTTAAAAGCTCACTTAAGCTTGATTAGACTCGTGAGGCTCGAGTACATTCAGCAAATTAAGTTTGAGTATCTGATATCAGTCTTAGGGGTGTTTGGCTAAGCTTATTTTAGAGAGCTTATAAGATGTTTTAAGAGCTTATAAAAGGTAATGTCTCAAATGCTTATAAGTTGTTAAAGTGTTTGGATAATTGATCTTATAAGCTAGAGAAAGAATCGTGAGTTAGAGAGAGAAAATCATAGTTAGAGAGATAAAATTGACGAAATGTGAAGTTGATAGTGTATGTGCAGGAAATAACGAACTATAATAAGGTTATTTTGGTAAATTCATGATTGCTTATAAATTTATAAAAAAATAAATTAGGGTTGACCAACTTAATTTTAGGGGAGCTTATTTTCACAGCTTATAAGCTGTTTTAAAGAGCTTATAAGCTCAACCAAACACTCTCTTAATCACAGATAGAGATGGCAATGGATCCCGGATCCGGTCCAGATCCCTGGATCCAGATCCATTTTTCAGGATCTGGATCCTCAAAAATTTGGATCCGATGGATCTGGATCCTACCCCCATATTTCGGATTCGGATCTGGAATTTATTTTTTGAGACCCGGATCCGATCCAAATCCGGCCCGCAAATCCATTACTTTTTTTATTTTATATATATATATATATATTATTTTTATAATAATTAAATACTTAACCCTAACTTAAAACTCTTTAATTTCCTTTTTCAAATTCTCCCAAAATAAATCTACTCCCAATTTCATTTCAAATTCTCTCAATTATGTATCAATCGGCATTCATTGCGGATCGCGTCACTTACACCACCGACGAGTTGTTTGTTGTTTTCTACCTTATAGTAAATTTATAACTAACGTATTTCAATATAGTGATAATTGTAGAAATTCTAAATAAGTGTTATAGTATTATTGTGTATTTAGATTATTATGGTGTTACTGTGAATTATAGTTGATTTAGAATTTATTTTAGAAGCGAAAACATATGGATCCGGATGTGGACCCTGAACCCTGCGGATCTTAGGATCTAATTTTTTTGGACCCAATGGATCTGGACCAGATCTGAACCCAAACAAAAAGAATCGGATCTGAACCTCGCCAGATTCGATCCAAATCCGACCCATTGCCATTCTAAGTCACAGAGATTAGATAAAATTGTTAAAGTGTAATTTGTAAAGGCACGAGTGTCTCTTAGAGTTCTTCAAGAGTCTCAATGTATTTACTCTCATTTACTATCTAGATGTATCCATCTAACTATAAATACCATGGTATGTAGATGGATCAATAAATAAAAAAATATCAATACAATAAGATGCAAGAGCCGTAGCTTTGCATTCTATCTCCTAACTATCTACATTATCATATTATATTCTCCAACAAATTCGACAACCCAAACTTCTTGAACATAGTTAGTCATGGAAAATAGTTCTAAATGGAGGATAATTATTAAGGAACTTAATTAGCAAAATCTATGAGCAACCAACCAACACCAATCACGAACCGAATAATAGAAGTATCACCAATATATCTCATATCAAAATCCTAATTTCAATGATCTGTATAAATGCAATGTCAATCCAAACATAGGACATGATGAAATACAAATGCCATATTGTAAAGCAAAAATAAACAACAAGCATCAAACCAGGAGCCACATAATGTACAAATACTATTGGATAATCACTGTTGTAAAATGGTTATCGAAAACTGGTGCAGCAAGCTTTCATAGCAACAAATGGAACTAGAAATACACCACAAATGAACTCATTAACAATCAAAATCCCGCAATTAACGACGAAAAATCAGTTCTATAATCTAAAAAATTTAGGATTTACGAACCTAATTTGTTTGATTTGACTGCTGCAGCAGTTGTACATCTTCTTCCAGAGGAGGTACCCACTTTCCATAGACCCACTCGCGATGGAGGCGGAGATCAGGCGCCGAGAAAACGAGCTGCTCGCGCGATGACCGGAAGAAGATGGAGTATCGATCGCCGCCTTCGAGGACGGAGATCACGATACCCTCCCACCAGCCGTCGTTGTGGAAGGCGTCGACATCCTCGCCGACGCGGAAGCTGCGGCGCGGCTCGCGAGGGGGGATCGGGCGAGCGAGGATGACATCGACGGCCTCGCGTAGCGGCTCGGAGACGCCCCCGCGGCCGGCGGCGGTGAGAGTGTGGAATTGGAGGTGGAGGCGGGGCTTCTTGTGCGACTTCGTCGAGACGCGGCGGACGACGGTGGCGGTGTACCAGGACCCGCGGAAACCCTCGTCATCGAAGTTAACTTCCACTTGAGCGCCCCGTTTGAAGGGGTCGCCGGAGAAACCTTGATTTTCAGACATCATTGAGTTTGTTGTTGAAGAGAGTGTGTGTGGAGTGAGAGAGGGAGAAGGGAATTTGAATTCAATTGGACTTATAAGAGTAGCTTTCAATTCACGCTTCCAGACAGTGTTCCCTCGCTTTTTTTTCACTCTCGATAACTTTTGAGGTCGCGTTTTTTTCAGGAAAAGAGAAAAGAAAAACAAAGACACATAGATCTGTGCGAACATTTGTATAGACCTAAATTATATCTGCAAGCCTAAAAACAACATTTTATAATATTTGTTAATAGGATTTATTACATGGCATATATTTTTCAAACTTGAATTTGTTATATTAAAAAGTATATCCAAGTGATTGATTTTGAAATTTCTACGCAAAACTACTGTCAGTGGAACTGTCAACATTTATAACTTAATTAACTTAAACTCTAAACATTAATTATGAGAACTGATGGATCCAGTTTTCGTAAGGTAATAAATGCAATAAAGAACACGAGGAGTTAACGTGGTTCGATCTTTAAAATAGATCTACGTCCACGGAGCAAGAGAGTGTATGTGTATTTGAGTGTGTAAGAAACGATTACAAAGAGTGTAGATGATCATTTTCCGTCTAATCTAGCATCTATTTATACACCATTATTTTGAAATTGACTCTAATACGAGATCTTCTCTCAATAGGATTCTTTTGGATATATCCGAATCTTCTACGTCTCTACTTGTGATTTGAGTTGTAGTTGGTTTATGAGTCTTCTTGTGCCGAACTTGCCTAGGCCGAGCTTAGTGTTGAGGCCCATTTATATTGGGCCTGATGCTTGGGCCTAGTAGTTGGGCCGTATCCTATCACATCCCCACCCCAAAAGACGTAGAAGTGAGGTCGTGAAGGATTGGGGAGAGTGATTCTGACATCGCCTCGCTGAAATTCATAGTCCGGCGAAGTCGAGCTCGTACAGTTCTGCCGAAATCGTATGTCGTTTGGCCATAAATTAGCCGAAGTCGAATACTCGTCGCCCTGCCGAGGTCGAATGCTTGTCGACCTGCCGAGGTCGAATACTCGTCGCCTTGCCGAGGTCGAATGCTCGTCTTCTTGCCGAGGTCGAATGCTTGTCGACCTGCCGAGGTCGAATACTCGTCGTCCTGCCGAGGTCGAATACTTGTCGTCCTGTCGAGGTCGAATGTGTAACGTCGTGCCGAGGTCGAACATGGAATACGTCACCTTCATTTAATGCGTACAACGGTTGGGTTCTCGATAAAGTGCACATTGGAATAACTTCCATGATCGCCTTTTCCCATTTCACTTTTCGCACCCACTTTCAAATTCCTCAAATACTCTTTGTCTTTACGAAAAGTGCAGTGTCGGTGTCTTCACCATTGTCGTCTTCGCCGAGCTTGATGATATCTTCTTCGATTTCTACATAAAACAAGTAAGTTTTTATGGCTTCTTCATCTTCTTCTTCTTCAAGGATTCTCACGGCCATGAAGGCCGTATTGTGTCGATGTCGCCGTCGGACTCGCCGACGGTTTTAAGTTTTCACTCTTGATTCCCTTTCTTTTGTGTGTAGAGTAGGTTTCCCTTTGAGGGATTTTGGTATGGTTTCTTCTTTCCTTCTTTCTTGGAAGCCCTGCAATAAGAGAACTTGCTTCTCGATTTTTGATTCCAAAATCTTTTGGGTTGGTCACTCCCCAACCGGAGGATAGGGGCGGTGCCCTCAGGAGGTTTTGTCCTTGTTCGAGGACCGCCTTAGGTGCGGTCTTCGTCTTCCTTTCCTTCCGTATATGTCGAACTTGACAAATGTTCGGCATACCTCTTCTTGACTAACGCCAAATTCTTTTAGGCATTTAACGGGCCTTAGTGTGTTTGCCTATCGCCACAATTTTCCTTTCACCCTAGGGCTTGTCCTTAGGTTCTTTCAGCTTAAATCTAGCATGGGGTGGTATTATTTATCACCTCGCCGCCATTTTAAAATAAAAACGAAGTCCAAGATTTCGAATTAGCAGTAGAAGTTCTTCTTTTGCCGGTTTGAAGAATCCCATCAGTTCGCCTGGAACACGGGGAAGCTCACCGATGTAGCCACCGACGACAGCTTCGGTGGCATCGAGGACATTTTGCAAAGGGTCGTCCAAGTCGATGAAGATTTTTCAGAGGCCGAGCTCGCTGCTGCGGGGCTAAGCCCTTATGATCCTACCACCGCGGTGGAGTCGGTGAAGGGTAAGGCCTCTCCCCCCTTATTTTACTTCAGCTCTTGATTGATTTATTGTTATATGTTCTAACTCGGCATTTGTTTCAACCTCGCAGTGGACTTCCTTCCGTCGAGGAAGAGGTCAAGGTCCGATGCCGAGCCGTCTGCGGTGGTTTCGAAGACTGTGACCGAGGCCTCTTCTGAGATGGGCAAAGGAATAGTGAGGTCGCCTTCACCCCCACCTATGCCACGCCCCATCAAGGAAAGACGCGTGGTTTCTCCTCCTACCGGCGATGATGATTGCGAGATCATCGGCGCCCAGGCCGCACGTCGGTTCTTCCCCGAGGTAATGCATTTGTTTGCACGCTACCAAGTTATGTATTTGTAATATCCCGTAGTTTTAATACTGGATTACGATAATTAATTCCGTAATTAGTATTATTAATTCAATAATTAAAATCTTAATTAAGTCGACTCTTGACTTTGACCAAGCATAATTAGATAATTTCGTATGAGATTCACGATGCTTAGTGAATTAAGGAATATAATTTTCAATATTCCTTGAGCGTAATTTTCTAACGTCGAATAAATTCGACGATTCGTCTTCTGATATCATTGAGAAGTTAAGCCTAATTTCAAAATTCCTATTATTATAGGAATAAATAAAGTTGTAACAAACTTTATTTTGAACATTTTAGAGATAATCAAACTATGAGAATTTAGAGACGTTTCAAACGTCTACGTTTAGAGATAATCGATAACTTTAGCATATGATCTCGGAATTATAAAATTCAAATTCCTATGATTATATTATTATATAAGAGCATTATTTATCATTAAATAATGCTAGGAAATTTAAAGAATGCAATGTACCTTATTTAATGGGTTTGAAAACCTAAATATTTAAATTAGGGTTTATGATCTAAATTGTTTTAAATAATTTTCTATGATTAAATTTATTTTCTAAGACATATGATATGTCACATAAATATGTAGTAGCTATTTTATACAAGGAAATAAAATATTTGGAATTATCTTAGTGATTTTCGAAAATTGTGAGTTCTAAAGTATGATTTAATATTTAATTCTTATCTAATTAAGGATATATGATAATTATTATATTATTATGATTTCATTAAGGACTAAATGAGGTGTAATACAATTTGCACAAGTGTGAGAGCACACTTGCATAAAAGTGGCGAAAATTCTTAGGTTTTAAGTATGATTTTATGTATTAAATATCATCTAACAATTAATGAGATGTTATGATTAGGATCTTATCATATATGAGTTGTAAAGTAGCATTAATTAGCTAATAAAACAAGTCATCCAAGGCTCATTTATTGTGAGAGCCGAAAATGTTGAAAAATGGTTGAAAATTTTCCAATTTCATACTATATAATAGTGCCATTTGTTGGAGTTGAAATATTTGACTTTTCAAATATTAATTTATAATAGGATTATAATATAATATATGATAGGAAATTAAATAAAATTTACCCTAATCTATTGAAGCATGGCCGAGAATGTCACACATGTGACATTTTGTGATAAAGTCTTCTACTCTTGATAATTATGCACTAATTTATTAATTAATTATAATATAGTAATAAAATAAAATTTATCCTAAGATCTAATGACATGGCGACACACACCTGACATGTATTACTATGTTATAATGTTCTATCTTAGGTGACAACTAATATCGATGTATTTAATTGGGGATAAGATAACAAGTTGTGTATAGGATGAGATCAAAATTCTTTTCTTTAGCGAAGGAGGTGGCGAAAATTTTGAATGAAATTAGCAAGTGTACAAGTTATCATTTCATGTAATTATTAGTGTACAAGTTGTATACATCTATAAATATAACATAAGCTCTCCACTAATCCATTTTGCACCCTTTATTTTGAAACCTTAGAGAAAATTGAGAGAGAGTTCATCAAATTCCATCCCAAACTTAGATCATATAAACCTTGACAATAAAATCCGTACCGATTAAAGGTTAGAAATTTTACTGAGCTTCGATTACATGCTAGAATTTTCGATTTTCATCCGTTAAAATTTAAGTTATGATCTTAGTTTATATATGAAATTTTCGAAAATTTTAGATATCATGCTAATATGTTTAGATATTATGTTTATACTATGTTATTAAGCATGTATATTAATTATATCATGAAATTAAGCATCTTATTAAATTTATTCATTGGACCGAAAACTTAGGGTGTTATATGTTGATGATTTTAATTTTAATTGTTGATTTAAGCATGGAATAATGATCTAGGGTATTAATTATGCTTATATGAATTTATGTAGAATTTTTGGAAAACTATAGCGTATAGTTTGTTGAATACCGAAAATATATGTATATGTTATAATGTTGTGATATAATTCATGTTTAAGTAATATAATAGCATATTAAGTGTGTAGATTCATAATATATGGTTGTGAGAAATTATTGAAATTTATAAATATTTATTTGACCTAAGTCGAAAATTTAGAAAGTGACTTAGGTAAATTTTATTCAATAGTTTATAATAAATAACAATTATGTTGTAGTAAGCATAATTGAGGGTGATTAATTGATTTATGAATTTATTGGAATTTTTAAAAGTCATTTGATGGGTTTATTATAGAAACCGAAAACTATATGTTATAATACTAAGGTGTATAAATTTTATTTGACCAAGGTAATTACATATTATTAATCACATGATAAAATAGTGTAACATGTGAATTTATAAGAATTTTGCACAAATCAAGCTATTTAATTGAAATAAGCGAAAACTTTATAAAATATGAATTAATGATATAAATTTATTTTAACAAATATAATTACATATTATGACCTAAAATAATGTTATAGACATAGTATGATTTTATAGGAATTTTGGAACAAAATTGCACATAAAATGATAAAATTTCATAAATAGTTGAAAAAGTCAAATGTTGACTTTTCGTTGACCAAAGTCAAAATTGTTGACTTTTGGTTGACTTGGTCAAAATAGTTGACCAAAATCGTTGACCAAGGTCAACGGGCATGCAATCGATATCGTGATCAATGTGGCGTGAATGCGTTTAGTAACAATCTACTTACGTTACATAAGTACATTAAAACGTCATTACATCTTAAAAGATAGAATATCTCTTATAAGTTAAGAAATTTCATAATCGACCTCGATCGATTTGGAAGCGTCAAAATAAGTCCGGCGTTAGCCTTATGTGATACGTGAGAGCGTTATAGACTATGTTCGTTTCTATCGAGCGTGACCGGCGTACTAAAATGATTCTTACGTAAAGGTGATACGTGGACGGGACATTGGCGTGGAAAAGAGACCTAGTATAAAGACTACGTTATGCAGGTGGGCTTTACTCGAAAACCCTTTTATTTACGATGCTTTCTTGAAAAGTATTTATTTACAAAGCTTTCGGTTGAAATGATTATGAGCGCTATTCGATTACATGCCCAAAATATTTATGTTTTAACGTATGGATCTATCATGTTGTTGGGCGAGCCAACGATGTATGAGAATCGATTATTGGGTCGCTCCCAATTTTTAAAATCGATATCGGATCTTAGTCGGATCTGCGAATTCACAGCTAGGGTTAACGTGTACACGATTGTATTTGTGAGCCGTTAGCAACATCATCGGCCGGTCGTGGATCTGGTCGGATCGAGAATCCCGACTATGTGATTGGGAGCCGTTAGCAACATCTTGACCCGATCACGGCGTCGGTAGAAGAGGCTACTTCTACAGACGTGAGATCAGTTTATGAGATCAGTTATGAATAATTATGTGAATGATACGGATCATACGTAACAGAAAATGCCTGGCCAGGCGAATCTTTTGTGAAATGACAAAGTATTTTGGTATTCACGAGTTACTTCAACTAAAATCCTCGTGTTATACTTATGGGCAGTGTAATTAAATGAAATTATTTTGGCATGAGTCCACTAAGTGCAATCTTGTACTTAGCCGCATGTTTGTTTTAAAATGCGCGGGTTGGTGATTGATGAGATGGACAAGTGTTGGCGATCGGAGTTTTGTCGCTAATAGTTTACCTTGGGTGTATATCGTCGTATATGCATTCACATGCTTTCCGCTGTTCAAAACACTTTATTATACTATTTTGGATATTACTTACGTTACCTCCGGATCAGTTGAATCCTTTTGTTAATGGTGCATTGGTCAGTTATACGAAATCGTTGTGTGTTTATCTATCGAGGTTTGAAGTTTTGAAAGGTTGTTGGTCATTATGTTCTTAATCCACGCTTAGTTGATGACGGTCCGTCTAATCCGTACTTTGGAAAGGCGGTTTTATTACTGATTAATGTCGGCGGTCGTCCTTTGAACCCAAAACCTTCTTTCAAAAGTCAGTCAGATTAGTCACTAGATTTCTAGAAATCGGTGTTGTGCTCAACACTCCATCACATCAAGCTCAACCGGTAAAGAGGTAAATTATTTTCTCAGTTTTGAGCTCGAAAGTTGAAAGTTGAAACAGTTGAACTTGATGGTGTTGAAAATGATATTGAATTCACATTTTGAAAACAATGAAAGTCTTAAAAGTTTTGGAACGTATTCCGAAAAAAAAAATTCAGAGTTATGAGAAAAGTTGACAGTGTTATGTCAAAAGTTTTAAGATAAATGAGTTATCAGTGAAATGAGACCAAGTTTACGAAGAATGAGAAACAGTTGACATGATAATGTCAAAAGTGATGTTTGAGTTACTGAAAGCATGAGTACAGAAGTTATGTTACGATTTTTGAAATGTTTATTCAAAGTTTACAATTTATTCTGAAAATGGGTATGTTATTCCCAAAAGAACATAGATGCTCTAAGAAGCATGCTCACCTCTTGAACATAGAAGTATGAGTTCCAGGGGCTTGATCCCTCTTGCGAGAACAATAGCAAAGTATTGATTTACGAACGAACGAAAAATCAATTGGAAACGAACTCGAGTTTTCAACGAAAAGCTGACGAAAGCAAGAAAAGGATCAAAGGTGCAAGACGCATGGGTTCGATAAGGACCAGAGAAAGCTAAACAAATTTTGATGAAAATCTCGTGCTGAAGCGGGCACGAGCTCACAATCGTCCGAAGGAAGTAATTCCGGCAAGTCGATCAGCAGTAAAACTGCACTGCGCAATGTTTTGTTTTGGCTCATTCTTATTCGTTTGAACTCCGTTTTGCGAACGGTTTTCGCTCACATATTTTTATCTCAACGAAATTCAATTCACATGAAGGACAGAAATCCTGAATATTTCTCCAGAATTCGTAAGGAACAGTTGAAGTTAGACTGAAAATTTTGCTAAGAATAGAGAACTTAAGAAGTTGAAAGTAGAAATTCCATAAGTATAATTATGATGTAGAATGAACATAGGATCTTTGATGTAAACATTTATCTGCTTATCAGATGTGTTTGCTTTATCTGCTTAACATATATGTTCTATTCTTTTATCTGCTTATCAGATATAGATTGACTTACGCTAGTATTATCTGTGATAGATGGCCAGTCGTTATTACTCACCGAGGCGAAGGATGATGCCGAGGGTTACACCAGGAGAAGTATTTCAAGCCTATCGTACTTATAGCATGAGTTGGGGCGACAGTCTAGGAGAGTTTCTGATGAGTTATCTGCGATTATGGATGGGCGCCCATGAGTGCGGTGTGACGAGGATATGGCGGCATCAGCGGTTACTCACTCGATTGCCGATTGATTGGGAAGACTATGCGAGAGATATCGGCGACTATATCTATCGTGCGAGCATTGACTATGACCGATTGGAGATTTGCGAGGTTTGTCGACCATCTCATATATGTCTACACAGTATATAGGGCTGCGCAAGAGGCCCTATCTGCCACCAAGGAGTACACTTGGCGGGACGACACACGGAATGGTTATATACGGAAGTTCCTCGGTGGTCAACCTGCGATGCGAGGTTCATGGGCGGAGATCGACCGTGCATGTGGCGAGGCATCGCGACCAGTCATTAGAGTGCCGTTCTTCCACCTATGACGTTCGGACATCCGGCGCGACCGGCACCACAGTTCCACCACCAATGGCGGCACCCAATCACGAGAGGACATACATGGAAGCATCTGCCATCAAGAAGGTTATGTTCTATGCGCGATGTGTATGCCATAGGGATGAGAGGGCTGGACCGTCACGTAGGCGTGCTCGAGAGGAAGCTCGGAGGAGGAATCGAAGAGGACCCGAAGAAGAAGAAGATCACGAGGAGGATCAAGCGAGGACGAAGCTGCGAGGAGAACCATGGAAGCGTGGCGAAACATGGGCCAACGGATATTAGTATACGAGTAGTATGTAATAGGTAGTATGTAGTAGTGATGTTAACAAAGTTATAGAAGCATAGTATTTTAAGACGTCTTATAATCAATATGTAGTTGACAGTAGTACACATAGTACAGAGTGTGCTTAGCTCTCTTTTGCGCTTAATGACTTGTACAGAATAGTCCTCCGAGGCAAAGTTTTCCATATATATATGATGATAACCCAAGAATGGGCTTTTATGAACATCAAGTTGTGCGAAAAGAATGATGGCTGCTTAAGTTGTTTATGATTCGATTTTATAAAGATGTTACGTATATTCAACTGCAATGAACGTTATTCGAATACTAACTACGTTTTATTAACAGAATGCCGCCAGATGTGCACCTCGGTGGAAGTGAGGCGGGGGAAGAGGAAGAGGCGGGGTAGGCGGGATACCACGGGCGAAAGTGAGGAGATCGGTGCCACCCCACCTCACTTTGACCGTAGAGTAGAAGAACTCTTTTAAGGCGAACCCGCCTCCTTTGATGGTAAAGGAAGCCACGAGGATGCCGAGCAGTGGGTCGAGGCTATCGAGCAATTTTCGACTTTCTTGTTTGTACTACAAGAGAGGTTATCTTGCGTGACTTTCCAACTCACGGGCGGTGACACGGTGGGAAGCAAGGAGAAAGACGGTGACCCCGAACAAATGGAATACTTTACAGGACGACTTCAAAGCGGAAATGTATGATAAGTACATTCCAAAAGCTAGGAACAAAAGGAGATTGAATTTTTCACCACAGGCGAGGCGAGATGTCGCCATTGAGTACGACCGAGGCGTTCTGCGATATGTCTAGATATGCCGGGCTTAGTGAATCTTGACATGAAAATGTCGGAAAAATTCGCGGGCGAGACACGAGATAAAGATGTCATTTGGCGGTCGTGGCGACTTAACTTATCACGGAGGCTCTTAGTCGGCGTTAGACATAGAGGCTGCAATGCGAGGAAAATCCGACCGACCCGGTCACCAAATGTCGGTGACAAAGGGAAACGCATAAATGGGAAGGAAGTTCGAACAACAACAACAACTTCAACCGAGGAGGTTTCAACAACGGCAACAAGAGGCCATGGCGAGAATAACATGGCTCGCATGAGGCAGTGGAGGAGACCCATATTTACTCCACCTACCCAGGAGATTGTGCGGATTCCACCATGCCCGAAGTGCAACAAAAGGCACACGGGGGTGTGCATGGCGGGAAATCCCATCTGCTATAAGTGTGGCGTTAGGGGCCACTATGCTAATGAATGCCCTGGAATTCATCAGATAACCATGGGGAGGCCAAATCAATCAGGCCCTGCCCAACCGTTAAGGGCAATTCAGTACCAACCCCAGCCACAACAACAAAGCGGTGACGGACGCAGCGAGAGGCAGCGACAGCGGCAACAACAACAAAATCAGCGGAGGCAAGCACTCGTCGGCGCAACCAGCTCGGGGCGAGCACATGCACTACATAGGCGTCGAGCGAGCAGAATCGAGGTAACCTAGCGGGTATGGGATTACTTTGCAATATACCTATTATCTTACATTCGATCACGGGTGCCGCATTCTTTCATTTCAAAAGCATGCGTTGATATGTTAGAACTTAACCACGAGGAAGCGAATCAGAAATGAGAATCTCATCACCTATAGGAGGTATTATGGCCGTTACGGGCTTGCTCGAACTTAGAATTGAACTTAGGCTCAATTAAGGTTCTAGCAAATAACTGAACGTAATACCTATGGGGATGTAGATATAATCCTAGGGATGGATTGGTTGGCGAAAACCATTCCACGATCTTATGCAAGGAAAGAAGAATTTCGATGCAACCAGGAAAAGAAGCTACAATTTCTATGGGATTAGTATGGAAAGAAAATCCCAATAATATCCGACTCCAAGCAGGAGAATGATGAACAAGAAGGAATGTCAAGCATTCCTTGTATAT
The DNA here is from genome assembly GCA_036937905.1 of Salvia rosmarinus. Classification (NCBI taxonomy): domain Eukaryota; kingdom Viridiplantae; phylum Streptophyta; class Magnoliopsida; order Lamiales; family Lamiaceae; genus Salvia; species Salvia rosmarinus. The sequence goes on from CM072820.1 coordinate 58,790,879, forward strand.
CTAAATGGAGAGGAAAAGACGAGTAAAGGTGAAGGCGTGGAAATTGTTAGAATTTCAGGGCGTCTTTCCCGAGACATTACCAGGACTACCCCGGATAGGCGGCTAGAGTTCACAATTGATCCGAGCGGGATCGGCTCCGATGTCAGCGCCTTACTGAATGGCACCCAAGGAACTCGAAGAGTTGAAAATCAAATTCAAGAGTTATTGGACTTGGGTTTCATAAGGCCAAGTGTTTCACCATGGGGGCCTTTGTCCTTTTGTCGAGAAAAGGATGGTTCGTTAAGGATGTGCATCGATTACGAGAATTAAACAAATTGACGCTTAAGAACAAGTATCCGCTACCAAGGATAGACGATTTGTTCGACCAATTGAGAGGTCTGGCGTATTCTCGAAAATCGATCTTAAATCGAGCTACCATCAACTAAAGTGCGACCGGAGGATATATCAAAAGCGGCATTCGAACAAGGTATGGTCACTACGAGTTTGTAGTAGTGCCGTTCGGACTAACCAACGCACTGCCGTGTTCATGGATCTTATGAGCAGTGTTCCATCCATACTTGGATAAGTTTGTCTTAGTCTTTATAGATGATATTCTAATCTATTCAAAGAACAAGGAAGAACATAGGGAACTTGAGAGCAGTTTCTGAGACCTACGGCGAACAACTTTATGCTAAATTCAGCAAGTGTGAATTTTGGCTTAAAAAGTAATATTCATGGACACATTGTGTCGTGGAAGGAATAAAAGTTGATCCGGCAAAGGTCGAGGTCTGTGCAAGGATGGAAAGCACGACCACTCAAATGAAATTTGAAGTTTCTAGGATTAGTGGCTACTATAGGAGATTCATTGAAGGATTCTCCAAGATAGCAAGGCCAATGACACGACTACTCGAAGGGGATCAAATTCACATGGGTGATGAGTGTGAGGCAAGTTTTCAAGCGTTAAAAGAAACCGACTAGTGCACGGTATTATTGTTCAGATTCAAACAAGGAATATGTTATCTATCGATCTTCCAAAATGGACTTGGTTGTGTCTTGATGCAAGAAGGAAGGTAATAGCCACGATCGAGACAACTTAGACCACATGAGTTGAACTACCCAACTCATGACTTAGAACCGGCGGTGTGGTTCATGCACTAAAGATTTGGAGACACCGTCTTTACGGAGTAAGATGTGAAATCTTCATTGACCACAAAAGTTTAAAATACTTTTTCGAGCAAAAAGATCTGAACATGCGACAAAGGAGATGGCTCGAACTAGTAAAAGACTACGACTGTGGCATAAACTACCACCCAGGAAAAGCTAATGTAGTAACGGATGCCTTGAGTCGTAAAAGTCAATCAAAACTTGGATGTCTTTTGACAACGGAAGGAAAACTCATTGAAGAGTTTGAGAAGATGTCAATAGAGATAGTCGAACCACCAAGGACAATCATGGATAATATTGCTACACTTACTATGATGTCCGATTTAAGAAATAAAATCATAGAAGAACAAAGAAAGGATGAGGAACTAGAGAAGATAAGGGCTAAAGTGAGAAAGGGAGAACAAAAAGGATTCAAAGAGGCATCTGATAACGCTATATTGTTTGAGGAAAGGCTATGTATTCCAAACAATGACGAGCTTAGAAATGAAATCATGAGTGAAGCTCATGATACTCCTTATACCGCCCATCCAGGCAGTACCAAAATGTACCAAGACCTACGAGGAAAGTTCTGGTGGGAAGGAATGAAGAGAAATATAGCCTCATTCGTCGAACGTTGTCTTACTTGTCAACAAGTAAAAGCATTACATCAAAGGCCATATGGAAAGCTGCAACCTTTGGAGATACCGAATGGAAGCGGACGACATAGCTATGGATTTTGTAACGGGTTTACCAAGTCACAAAAGGAAACAACGCTATATGGGTAGTAGTAGATCGCCTTACAAAATGTGCTCACTTCCTACCAATTCGAATCACCTATGGATCCGACAAGCTAGCCCAACTATATGTGAAGGAAATTGTACATCGCATGGAGTGCGAAATCTATCACTTCGATGAGATGCGAAATTTACTTGAGGTTGGGTTAGCTTACAAAAGGAATTGGGAGCAGTGAATTTGGCACAACTTTTCATCCACAGACAGACGGCCAATCGAGCGAGCGATCAAACGCTAGAGGATATGTTGAGAGCGGTAGTATTGGATCGAGCGCAACTTGGGAACAAGTTTTACCACTTATTGAGTTCGCCTACAATAATAGTTATCGGCAACAATCAACATGGCCCCATATGAAGCATTATATGGAAGAAATGTCGATCACCACTTTCTTTGGGATGAAGTTGGTGAAAGGAAAATTTAGGGCGGATACGATCGAAGAAATGATTGAAATTGTCGTCGGATAAGACAAAGAATAAAGGAAGCTCGGGATGGCGTAAATCATATCTCGATACCGTAGATCCGAGCTAGAATTTGAGTGTGGCGACAAGGTTTTCCTTAAAACCTCTCCGTCTAAAGGCATTGTAAGATTTGAGGTAAAGGGAAAGTTGAAACCACGATTTATAGGACCTTACGAGATCCTTGAGAAAATAGGTCCTGTAGCTTATAGACTAGCATTACCACCAAGTTTGGGTAATGTTCATAATGTGTTTCATGTGTCTCAGCTGAGGAAATAAGTGTATGACCCAAAACACGTAATACACCATGATGACGTGGTCTTGAATCCTGATATGAGCTATGAAGAGGAACCTGTGGCTATTTTAGACCATAAGGTTCAGCAGGTTGAGAAATAAATCAATTCGATAGTGAAAGTCCCATGGGCACCACGGACGGGAAGAAGCTACGTGGGAACTCGAGGGCGCCATGGAAGGCGATACCCGAACTCTTTTGAGGTATGCAAATTTCGAGGCGAAATTTTTTAAGGGGTAGAATGTAATATCCGTAGTTTTAATCTTGGATTACGATAATTAATTCCGTAATTAGTATTATTAATTCAATAATTAAAATCTTAATTAAGTCAACTCTTGACTTTGACCAAGCATAATTAGATAATTTCTGTATGAGATTCACTGATGCTTAGTGAATTAAGGAATATAATTTTCAATATTCCTTCGAACGTAATTTTCTAACGTCGAATAAATTCGACAGTTACGTCTTACAGTATCATTGAGAAGTTAAGCCTAATTTCAAAATTCCTATTATTATAGGAATAAATAAAGTTGTAACAAACTTTATTTTGAACATTTTAGAGATAATCAAACTATGAGAATTTAGAGACGTTTCAAACGTCTACGTTTAGAGATAATGCGATAACTTTAGCATATGATCTCGGAATTATAAAATTCAAATTCCTATGATTATATTATTATATAAGAGCATTATTTATCATTAAATAATGCTAGGAAATTTAAAGAATGCAATGTACCTTATTTAATGGGTTTCGAAAACCCTAAATATTTAAATTAGGGTTTTATGATCTAAATTGTTTTTAAATAATTTTCTATGATTAAATTTATTTTCTAAGACATATGATATGTCACATAAATATGTAGTAGCTATTTTATACAAGGAAATAAAATATTTGGAATTATCTTAGTGATTTTCGAAAATTGTGAGTTCTAAAGTATGATTTAATATTTAATTCTTATCTAATTAAGGATATATGATAATTATTATATTATTATGATGTCATTAAGGACTAAATGAGGTGTAATACAATTTGCACAAGTGTGAGAGCACACTTGCATAAAAGTGGCGAAAATTCTTAGGTTTTAAGTATGATTTTATGTATTAAATATCATCTAACAATTAATGAGATGTTATGATTATGATCTTATCATATATGAGTTGTAAAGTAGCATTAATTAGCTAATAAAACAAGTCATCCAAGGCTCGTTTATTGTGAGAGCGAAAATGTTGAAAATGGTTGAAAATTTTCCAATTTCATACTATATAATAGTGCCATTTGTTGGAGTTGAAATATTTGACTTTTCAAATATTAATTTATAATAGGATTATAATATAATATATGATAGGAAATTAAATAAAATTTACCTAATCTATTGAAGCATGGCGAGAATGTCACATGTGACATTTTGTGATAAAGTCTTCACTCTTGATAATTATGCACTAATTTATTAATTAATTATAATATAGTAATAAAATAAAATTTATCCTAAGATCTAATGACATGGGCGACACACACCCAACATGTATTACTATGTTATAATGTTGCTATCTTAGGTGACAACTAATATCCAATGTATTTAATTAGGGGATAAGATAACAAGTTGTGTATAGGATGAGATCAAAATTCTTTTCTTTAGCCAAAGGAGGTGGCCGAAAATTTTGAATGAAATTAGCAAGTGTACAAGTTATCATTTCATGTAATTATTAGTGTACAAGTTGTATACATCTATAAATATAACATAAGCTCTCCACTAATCCATTTTGCACCCTTTATTTTCGAAACCTTAGAGAGAAAATTGAGAGAGAGTTCATCAAATTCCCATCCCAAACTTAGATCATATAAACCTTCAACAATAAAATCCGTACCGATTAAAAGGTTAGAAATTTTACGAGCTTCGATTACATGCTAGAATTTTCGATTTTCATCCGTTAAAATTTAAGTTATGATCTTAGTTTATATATGAAATTTTCGAAAATTTTAGATATCATGCTAATATGTTTAGATATTATGTTTATACTATGTTATTAAGCATGTATATTAATTATATCATGAAATTAAGCATGCTATTAAATTTATTCATTGGACCGAAAACTTAGGGGTGTTATATGTTGATGATTTTAATTTTTAATTGTTGATTTAAGCATGGAATAATGATCTAGGGTATTAATTATGCTTATATGAATTTATGTAGAATTTTTGGAAAACTATAGCGTATAGTTTGTTGAATACCGAAAATATATGTATATGTTATAATGTTGTGATATAATTCATGTTTAAGTAATATAATAGCATATTAAATGTGTAGATTCATAATATATGGTTGTGAGAAATTATTGAAATTTATAAATATTTATTTGACCTAAGTCGAAAATTTAGAAAGTGACTTAGGTAAATTTTATTCAATAGTTTATAATAAATAACAATTATGTTGTAGTAAGCATAATTGAGGGTGATTAATTGATTTATGAATTTATTGGAATTTTTAAAAGTCATTTGATGGGTTTATTATAGAAACCGAAAACTATATGTTATAATACTAAGGTGTATAAATTTTATTTGACCAAGGTAATTACATATTATTAATCACATGATAAAATAGTGTAACATGTGAATTTATAAGAATTTTTGCACAAGTCTAAGCTATTTAATTCAAAATAGCCGAAAACTTTATAAAATATGAATTAATGATATAAATTTATTTTATCAAATATAATTACATATTATGACCTAAAATAATGTTTTAGACATAGTATGAATTTATAGGAATTTTTGGAACAAGAATTGCTCATAAAATGATAAGAATTTCATAAATAGTTGAAAAAGTCAAAATGTTGACTTTTCGTTGACCAAAGTCAAAATTGTTGACTTTTGGTTGACTTGGTCAAAATAGTTGACCAAAATCGTTGACCAAGGTCAACGGGCACGCAATCGATGTCGTGATCAATGTGACGAAGACGTTTAGTAACAATGCTACTTACGTTACATAAGTACATTAAAACGTACATTACATACTAAAAAGATAGAATATCTCTTATAAGTTAAGAAATTTCATAATCGACCTCAATCGATTAGGAAACGTCAAAATAAGTCCGACGTTAGCCTTATGTGATACGTAGAACGTTATAGACTATGTTCGTTTCTATCGAACGTGACCAACGTACTAAAATGATTCTTACGTAAAGGTGATACGTGGACGGGACATTGACGTAGGAAAAGAGACCCTAGTATAAAGACCTACGTGTACAAGGTGGGCTTTACTCGAAAACCCTTTTATTTACGATGCTTTCTTCGAAAAGTATTTATTTACAAAGCTTTCAGTTGAAATGATTATGAACTGCTATTCAATTACATGCCCAAAATATTTATGTTTTAACGTATGGATCCTATCATGTTGTTGGGCGAGCCAACGATGTATGAGAATCAGTTATTGGGTCGCTCCCAATTTTTAAAATCGATATCGGATCTTAGTCGGATCGCAAATTCAGCTAGGGTTAACGTGTACACGGTTTGTGATCGCGAGCCGTTAGCAACATCATCGGCGATCGTGGATCTAGTCGGATCGCAGAATCCCCGACTATGTGATTGGGAGCCGTTAGCAACATCTTCGTCGATCACGGCGTCGGTGAAGGAGGCTACTTCTACGCACGTGAGATCGCTTTATGAGATCGATTATGAATAATTATGTGAATGATACGGATCATACGTACGAAAAATGCCCGCCAGCGAATCTTTTGTGAAATGACAAAGTATTTTGGTATTCACGAGTTACTTCAACTAAAATCCTCGTGTTATACTTACGGGCGGTGTAATTAAATGAAATTATTTTGGCATGAGTCCACTAAGTGCAATCTTGTACTTAGCACCGCATGTTTGTTTTAAATGTGCGAGTTGAGTGATGATGGGACGGACAGTGTTGAGCGATCGGAGTTTTGTCGCTAATAGTTTACCTTGGGTGTATATCGTCATATATGCATTCACATGCTTTCCGATTGTCAAAACACTTTATTATACTATTTTGGATATTACTTACGTTACCTCCAGATCAGTTGAATCCTTTTGTTAATGGTCTGTTGGTCTAGTTGTACGAAATCGTTGTGTGTTTATCTATCAAGGTTTGAAGTTTTGAAAGGTTGTTGGTCATTATGTTCTTAATCCACCTTAGTTGATGTGATCCGTCTAATCCGTACTTTGGAAAGGCGGTCGTTACGTGATTGATGTAGTTTGTCGACATGAGTGACTTTTTCTGGGGACCGAGCACGTGAAGGCCGAGCTCGCCAAATATCTGGACGACGCCATCGCGGCCTCGATCGGTGGCTCGTTATTCCGTGGAGCTGGAGGAGAAGACCCTCCTTGTTCTAGAGGTGTCCGGAGGCAAGCGAAGGCTCGCACGCGCCGAGAGGAGACCGTGGCTGTGGCGGGCCGGGGCGCGGCGGCAAGGGCCGGTGGCGGGCGGGGCCGAGGCGCGAGGTCAAGTCTGCTTGTTGAAGGTCGAGGTTGAGGCATCCGACGCCGGAGGCCCGGAGGCGGCCCGTCAGGAGCTAGCCCGTGTTTTGCGAGAGGTTGTTTCGTCCCAGAGCCTCGGCTGGCCGACGATTCGCCGAGGTCCCGAATACTCGGCATTGCCACCCTCGATGAAGTTGCCGAGACTACCCGCATTGGATAAATCAAGTACGGGTACGAGGTCATGGAGAACGAAGCCTCGCGGGCATATGCCGAGGTCCTGCTGGCGGCTCAAGAGCTTGCCCGGCCGTGAGCATGTCGTCCTCTCCACCTTGCCGATCGCGGAGTCGGTTCGTGCGTGCTCGGTGGACCGGACATACGATTGAAGCTATAATGGCTGATCGGCTAAGGAGCCGGGGCGGCGGTGTTGCCGAGGCAACGGAGGTTAGGAAGGAACGGAGACGGCGCAGCTGGAGTCAAGCGAGATACGGAAGACGCCGAGGCTGCTGGAGCTCGGAAAGAGGCCGAGGTCGCCGAGCCCGAGGGAGAAGGCTGGGAGGGTCGGTTGATCCTTTTCAATTTTTTTTTTTTTTTTTGTACATGTACTCCTAACAATCTCCCGCCTTAAAGCGCTTTAATAAAATTCCCAATTTTATGGAAGAATTTTGTCTGTTGTTTTTGTCTCCACCGTCCCGAACTTGTCGATGTGTCTCCTGGTTGGACCAAATCAAAATTTTGACTCGAGCTCGGCTAAAGAGGTCGAGGTCCTTCACTGGAGGGCAAACTGGGCATGTTCAGAAAAGGCGATGTCAAGTTCGGCTTCTCAAGAGAAGTTTGACGAGCTTCAAGCTCGATTTTTTGAGTTGGAGGAGAAGCTCGAGATCGCGGAGGATAAAGCCAAATTGGTCGCCGAGGAGCACGCCGAATATGAGGTGGTTATTCGACGAGGTGGTGGAATGACTATCTCCGAGGTCGGCTAAAGTTTCGAGATCGAGTCCGTTGTTCGGTGCTTCGTCCGAAAAGCCGAGGCTTCTTCTTCCGTCGGGCTTCTCCTAGGATTGCGAGAGGTTTTCGCTTGAGTTCTATGCCCAGAGACGTCGTCCATCGAATGTACCGGGTCGTGGATCATCGAGCAGCCGAGGTCGTTTGGCGAGGTATAGAGGTCGAGCCGCCAACTCCTAGCGCCGATCGAGGACGAGGTAGCGGTGGGGGTAGGGTTAGCATAGATGAGTGAACCCCGACTTCTCGGGATTGGCTTAGCTTTTCCCAGCTGCCTGGGCCTTCATCGTCCTCGTAATGTATGCGTTGTATACTTCAAAAATAAGAACAATTTTTTTGCCTTGTGTTGATTTTTCATTTTTAAGCAAACGTTGTATACATTTCGTCCTCGTAATCTAACGAAGGTAGGTCATCTTCGTACTCAAACGAAGGCAGTTTGTCCTCGTATTAAACGAAGGTAATTCATCTTCGAAATAAACGAAGATAGTTCGTCCTCGTATTAAACGAAGGTATAAGTTCCTTATTTGTCGAGATGTGTCGATAGGGGTGGCCCCCTCATGCGCGTTTAGATATCATCCTCTTAGAGGGTACTGTTCATCCTCCTTAGAGGGTATTGTCATCCTCCTTAGAGGTATTGTTCATCCTCCATGTAGGGTATCGCTCATCCTCCCTAGAGGGTATCAGATAACGGAAAGAGGTAGTATGCATAAGTGATAAATAAAATATGCAAGCATATGAAGTAAATGAAGAAAAAGACTTTATTAATGAACAACGACGTTACAAAAGAAAAAGGACCTAAAGACGCGACAAGACTAAATGAACAACTTGACACTTATGCAAAATATCTCTTCAGATGAATGATGTGCCACGTATGAGGTATTTTCTCACCGGATAAATGAGCGAGCTTATATGACCCTTTTCCGAGGACTTCTTTAACTCGGTATGGTCATTCCCATGTGGCTTTAGTTTGTCGAGCTTTAGCCTTTATCGACTTCGTTATTTCAAGCACGAGGTCGCTCTACTTGAATTGTCGGATTTGACACGGTTATAATACCGAGCTACTTGTTTCTTGTACCGAGCTTCTAATGTAGGCGAGGTCTCTTTCTTCTAGCGCATCCAGTCGTTCGTAAATTCTCCCGCTTACTTTACCGAGAAATGGATGGTATGGAGGCTCGCATACCGATTTCACGGATGATCGCCTCGGTTCCATACACCAAACCGTAGGGTGTTTCTCCGCTCGATGTTCGAGGTGTTGTTAGATGCACGACCACAAGACTTGTGGAAAATTTTTCACCCAGATGCCTTTGACTCGGTCGAGGCGAGTTTGAGTCCCTTCACAATTGTCCTGCTGGTGACTTGGTCCCGACCATTTGCTTGAGGATGGGCCACCGAGGTGAATTTTGTTGAACTTGAAGTTCTCGACACCACTCTTTGAAGACTTTATCTGTGAACTGTGTCCCATTATCTGAAACAAGGATATGTGGGATGCCGAAGCGACACACAATATTTTTCCAAATAAAGTCGAGAGCGTTTTTGCTTGTGATTCTCACCAAAGGTTCGGCTTCCACCCACTTCGTGAAGTAGTCGATGGCGACGATCGTGAACCGAAATCGCCTCGAGCTTTGCAGAAGGGGCCCACGATATCGATCCCCCATTGCATGAATGGCCAAGGGCTTTGCATGCTGACGAAGTCGGTTTGAGGTAGCCTCGCACATTTCCATGAATTTGGCACTTCGCACACTTTTTACGAGGTCGATCGAGTCTTTGAACATTGTTGACCAATAGTATCCCCATCGCATGACTTTTTTGACAACGCGGGTCCCATGTGGCTTCCACATGATCCCTCATGTCTTCTCGTAGACGTGCATCACCGGTTCGGACCCGCACACCTTAGGAGAGGCCGAGATACGACTTTCAGAGAATTCTATCTCAAGCACGATCGCAAAGATTTGCTCAAGATTTTTCTAGCCTCGAGCCCGCCATGAGGTAATTCGCCTCTCCAAGTATGCTCGAATGGTAGTCATCCAGCTAGGTTCCTGTCGAGACTATGTTGACTTCACCCGGGATCGCCTATGCTTCATTTTGGACTTCCTCTCTTGGCGGGCTCGTTGATGACGAAGCCGTTTGCTTAAGGTGTCACCGGCTATTCTCGCTTTCTCGGGATACGAACCAACTGGAAGTATGAGAAAATCACATTGTGCTTTTGGCTTTTCAAGGTATTTCTTCATCTTGTTGCCTTTTGCCTCGACTTTCCCAACATGTGGCTTACTATGACCGAGAATCACTGCGTGAACTTGCACACTGTGATCTCAAGACTTTGAGATAGGCGAAGTCCCGCAATTAAGGCCTCGATCCCACTTCGTTATTCGATTTTGAATGTAAATCGAAGTGGGTAGGTGATCTCGCCATCCGTCCCGTAAGTAAGATGCTTGCCCGCCACCCGCTTTTCCCAAGCTCCATCCATAGATTTGCCAACAATTCTTGGATGCTTCCTTGACGGGTTCGGCATCGGCATGTCCGAGGCTCGGTGGGTTCGGCTTCTCCGTGAAGTTAGCCTCTATAGGAAGTCTCGCTGGGCCCGACCTTGATGGCTCGACGAGGCAAAAAGAGATATCGTGTTCGCCCAACTCACTTCCCACTTAGCAATTCTCCCAAGCTTCGGCTTTGTCAAGATTTCGTCAAGTGGATGATCGATGAGAACTTGTATGGGATGTGCATGGAAGTAGGGACTAGTCTCCGTGCAGCTTTTACTAATGCCAAAGCGAGCTTCTCCAGGGGTTGATATCTCGTTTCTAGCCCTTTAAGTGCTCGGTTGATGAAATATCTGAGGAGTTGACGACGTCCGCCTTCTCGCACTAACATCGCACTTATGGTTTCGTCCAAGTCGCGAGGTATAGGAGAGGACTCTCCTTCCGCCGGGACGAGATAAAGTGGGAAGTTTGGCAAGGTAGTTTTGATATCTTCAAATGCCACCTTATGTTTATCATCCCACTGAAACTCCGGGGCCTTTTTGAGAATTTTGAAATATGGGAGTTGCTTATCCATGCTTTCGAAAGAAAATACCAAATATGACTATGCACTGTCAACTTATGCACGTCGTGGATTATCTTCGGCACCTTCATCTCCAAAATGGTTTGAACCTTGACGGATTGGCTTTTAATCCTTCTTGTGAAACCCAAAGCCCTTAAATTTTCCTGATCGAACTGCGAATGTACACTTTTGGGGGTTTAGCTTTAGGTTCACTTTACAAAGTAAACCGAGGACGATCCGGAGGTCGGCAACACATGTGGCTTTCTCCTTACTTTTGACGACTATGTCATCTACATACACCTCCACATTTTGACCGATGTAGGGCTAAAATATCTTGTCCACCATTCTTTGATAGGTGGCCCCTGCATTCTTGAGTCCGGGGACATCTTCTTATATGCAAAGATGCAAGTCCGTGATGAAAGCTGTTTGGACGCGGCCTCGCCACTCATCAAGACTTGGTGATATCCTCAGATAGATCCAAGAAGTCAAGATTTCGTATCCAACCAAAGCGCCAACTTTTTGTCAATATTGGGAAGGGTAGCGATCCTTCTGCAATGTTTATTGAGATCGGTGTAATCGATACACATTCGCCATCCCTCCTCCTTTCGACCATTACCGGTTGGCTATCCGTGTCGGATACTTGACTTCAACAATATCGTGCTTTCAATAGTTGGTTCACCTCGTCATGTATGACCGATTCGTTCCGCTGCAAAGATCTGCCGCTTTTGCCGGCGGTTTCACACTTGGGTCAATGTTGAGCGGTGAGTAATAATACTTGGTGAGACCCCGCCATGTCAAGGGTGACCAAGCGAACACGCCTCTCAATTCTCTTAGGAGTTGGATGGTCTGTTTTCTTAGTTGAGGTACTTCGGTAGAACCTACTTTGACGACCTTGAGTGGATCGTCTTCATACAGTGTGACCTCCTCTACCATGCTATCGGGAGCGGGTGACGTCCTTTCTAGTTCCAACTCCTTGGGTTTCTTTAATTGCTATGCACTGGGTGCCGGGCCGAGGTCTCGCACCTCTTAAGGCGAACGCATGCATTCTTTGGCTCGCTTCGATCTCCCGGATCACGGCTACCCTCCCTGTCGGGATCTTCACCGTCAAATGGTACGTTGAGCATACCTCCTCATCTGCGTTTAGCCAATCCCGTCCTAGTATGATGTTATACGGCGAGTAGGCGTTTACCACAAAGAACTGTACCACCTTGGTGGAGCTCGTCGGCGCTCTTCCCACTGTGACGGGTAGTCCAATGATTCCTTCCGGGCGTGTCTCTTCCTGCACGAAGCTTTGAAGTGGTAGCGGGGCTGGTTTGAGGCGTGCCTCCTCAACTCCCAATTTGTCGAAGCATTCCTTGAAGAGGATGCTTACCGATGCACCACTGTCGACGTACATGCGCTTTACTAGCTTGTTGGCGACCACCGCTGATTATTATCGCGTCCCGTGAGGTACTACGATGTACGGGTCGTCCTCGAGAAGGTGATTGTCTCGTCCCTTTCAACCTCTTGTTTACTGTGTTCGATGGTTCGGGACCTCGGGCCTCGGCTTTTAGGAGGACTTCGTAGTGCCGCGAGGGAGCCCCGTGATGGTGGATATGACTCCATCGTATTGAGGCTCGTCATCTCATTCTTCATCGGTGTCGTGCCTTACTTTTTTCTGAGGGGCACAATTTCCCCTCTCATTTACTTGCTTCATCTTCTTCTGACCTCGGTGGGGGCCTCGTCGACCAGTTCGTCGGTCATGACTTTTGTACTTTTTAAGAACCCCGTCATGCACCAACTTTTCGATGTCTGCCATGATATCCCTGCATTCCTCCGTGTCGTGTCCATAATCTTCATGGAAGGAGCAATACTTGTCTTTGGATCGACGTTTCGATCCCCCTGTCATGGATCGAGGTTTCTCGAACATGTTCGTGTGGAGCTCGTAGATCTCCGCCCTTGACTTCGTCAAGGGTGCATGCTGGGGTCGCTCCGGGTTATGACGCCCGAGCCTGACTCTATCGGCCACGTTGTATTCTTTCCAAGCGCACTTGTCGGCCTTGGCTTCGGTCTCCTCGACCATCCTCTTCCTCCTCTTGTCGAGGGCTCCACCTTTTCGCTCGCGCTTTTCTATCGCCCGTCCGCTTTGGCGAACCGATCCGCTATGCGCCACACCCGACGCAGATGGGGTTCGATTGACGATCTCTCAGATAGGGCCCCGACAAGACGCCGTTTGGAAAGCCGAGATAATGAGGAGATCATTTACGTCCTCGACTTTTAGGCTCTCCTTGTTGAACACGGTCATGAAGTCGCCGATGGACTCGCCTCGGCTCGCCTCACGGTGAGAGATGTGCCGATGTAGTTTTGGACTCGGCCTTTTGGAAGAACCTTCATGGAAGGCTTCCATTAGGTCGCGGTAAGATCAACACTCCGGGAGGTAAACTGTCAACCACCGCGGCGTTGTCGATCAAGAACTCCGGAATAGCTACACGTGTGGATGGTGTTGGGCGGTTAATCATGTTGTATTGGAATTATGAAAGGAAGTTTACGGATCCTCGATCCGTCATAGGGGGCGATGCTTGGCACCCGCATTTGTCGGGAGGGGAGTGTTGAGTATTTCGTTCGAGAAAGGGGTAATGATCTTCCCGTATCCATCGAACCCGCCTCCCGGGGAGCAATGCTGAGTTCGTCGGCCGGACTCGTTATAGTGGTGGGGATCGACCTCGCGGTGATCACGACGTCCTACCCCATGCTGCTCATCCCTTGCACGGTCGGTTTGGAACCCAACCCGCGTAGAGGTATTATCCACAGCGCGAGCGCCTATCATCCAGAGGCTGGGGGAGCCACCTCGCTGTGCTGCCTCGTGCTTTGATGAGGCTTCAGCGTCCTTTTCTTCGTGACGATGCCGACCTTGTTCTCGGCTGAGGTACTGGAGGAAGCTCTCCTTATTCTTTTCGAGGAACCCTTTAACCGCCTCGTCAAGGTTCAACTGCGGTGCTAGGGGTTCTTCTTGGTTGCTGTTGCGACCTCCTTCGCTATGGTACTCTTCTTCACGCAGATTGGATGGCCTCGCCATCGAGACTTGAACGTGCCTTCGGGGTCGATCTCTTACCGGCTTATCCGGCCGAGCTCGTGCCGATCTACCGCCGTTATTGTTGCCGGTAGCAGCCCTGGATGTAATGCTTCTTGTATTCATCGTTGTTCGATTGTTACCGAGAAAAGTTGATCGAAAACATAGAATTTCGCTTCCCACGACGCGCGGTGATCGATCCGGTTTCGAAGGTAATAAATGCAATAAAGAACACGAGGAGTTAACCTGGTTCGATCTTTAAAATAGATCTACGTCCACGGAGCAAGAGAGTGTATATGTATTTGAGTGTGTAAGAAGCGATTACAAAGAGTGTAGATGATCATTTTCCGTCTAATCTAGCATCTATTTGTACACCATTATTTTGAGATTGACTCTAATACAAGATCTTCTCTCAATAGGATTCTTTTGGATATATCCGAATCTTCTACGTCTCCACTTGTGATTTGAGTTGTAGTTGGTTTAGGAGTCTTCTTGGGCCGAACTTGCCTAGGCCGAGCTTAGTGTCGGGCCCATTTATATTGGGCCTGATACTTGGGCCTAGTATCCTATCAAGAACATTTAAAAAAATATTAGTCACATTATTCAATTAATGAAACCAATAACTTAGATATAATATTTTGTATTATTATCGATATTTAGAATCAATACTGATTGGCTCCAATCGGTGTGACCAATAACTGTTTATGTGATATTTATCTAAATATAATTATTAATTGATACGTGATTAGGTAATATAATTTAGAATACACAGAATATTAGGCTACGATATATTCAAACAATTCATTTAACTTTGCTAGCATGCCATAATCTATTTAAGGAAAAGCGCTAGAGCAAATTAAAAATCCAAATAAAAACGCTTGCATTTGGACAAGTAAAAATGCTAGTAGTCTTCTAATATTCTAATCCATCACATACCAAAATTGTTGTGCTACAACATTCATTTCAGCAACAAAAGGCACTTAGATTCTACAACTACAAGAGCACACAAAATGTACAAACCTACCATATATACCTTCTTCACCACCAAGAGGCAATCAACCAACTTTTGTGAATTTTACAAAATAGAAGAAAGTTTACATTTAAAATCATTCTCCACAGTCTTGATGTTGTCTTGGGTCTCCCTCAGCCTAATCTGCAGGAAGGCAATCTCTTTCGTGGACTCCTCGATGTCTCTTTCAAGCCTGGTTTTCGTGTTATGTGATCTGGCCATTGAGAGTTTGTGCGTCGTTTGCAAGCTTTTCTTCTTTGTCCTTCATAGCAAGCAGCGCGTTTATACAGACTTCAAACCCTTGTGTTTTCCAAGTTTGTGAGTGTTTCCCTTATGTCATCCATGATGCTTACGGGATCATTTAGCTGAAACTTGGAGGCTCTTTCGACTACACTGGAAAATGTTACCATATAGCCTATAGCCAAGCCTTCTTGCAAACTTTCTTTGAAAGGCTGGAAATGTGGCAGCCTCTGGAAGTCTTCCATGGCTTCAATAGTCTTCCAAAGAAGTGTGTTTTTCTCAAAAGGCAGCTTTTCCGGCTCACTGCAGCAGGTGTTGCTCCCTTTTCTGGCTGTTTCTCATTGTCCTTGTCCACAGGAGTTGCAGGTGGACTTGGCATCATGGAGCTTTTATCAACAGTAGCAGTAGCTTGTGCTGCTTCATTTATTCTGGCTGTTGAGATCGAGCAGAAGAATACAAGTCTCTTCCACTTTCTCGGAAGGCAAGCTTTGTGGCCTCCAGATACACTAACGGAATCTATACAAGGACATTTATCTAACATCCAACTTTGGATGCAATTCTACCACTTGTAATCTGCTTGATGATTCTCTGCCAGCCTCTTCAGCCAATATTCGTTTTGTCATTCTCACATTTCTTTTTCCAGGACCAGAATCGCCATTAGCTGATTTGGCATCGTCATGAGGTCCTAGGGCTGGCAATTTTTAACACGACACGAACACGCACGAAATTAACGGGTTAGTGTTCAGCCTTATCGTATTCGTGTCCTTATCGTGTCGACACGATAAGGACACGATAATTTCATGGCGTGTTCGTGTCGGATCCGTGTCGTGTTCGTGTAACCCGATAATTTTCGTGTTGCATTTGTGTTCGTGTCGGATCGTGTTGTTATCGTATAATTCGATAATATTTATATATATTTAATATTAATTTAATTATATTTTATATATTCTTATTTCTTTTATTTATTTATTTTCTAATTTTGATTTAAATTTTATTGTTTAGGTAATAGGTCGTGTCGTTATCATGTCGTGTCAACATGAAAAAAATCGTGTCATATTCGTGTTCGTGTTGTGTTCGTGTTCGTGTCGGACAGATCCTTAACGGGTCGTGTTCGTGTTTGGCCTTATCAGGTCGTGTCGTTATCGTGTCGACACGATAACAACTCGACACGCACGAATTGCCAGCCCTATGAGGACCCCCCCTGTGAGCCATCATCTAGTCTGTTCGAATGGATATCACCTGAACTCTGACCTTCATGTTCAGCACTTCCTACAACAGGAAATCATTCTTATATTCAATATATAGAGCCAAAGCATATCAAGTATTTCTTTCTTTCCAAGGGAGCCTCAAAGAGGATGTCATTGTTTATACCTGTTGGCTAGAGTCCTACTGCTTTCCACCGGGATCCTTTTCGGCCTCCCACTCTCACTAACTTCTCCAATTCCCAATTGCTTGCCATCCTACAAATGGAAGAGTTGTAGTATAAGTAGAATGAATCCCCCACATAGTATACATAAAACATCTATTTCACTAAGACCTTAGACCACCAGAGTCACCATTGTTGTGAATCCAGACAGCCTCGTCGTCGTCAACGCGCATCCAGACAGCACTTCCGTCGACCCCGACAGCAACTCAACGTCGTTCCTGGCAACTTTCTCGACATCTGCACACAACAAACAGAGAAAGAGAAAGGGGAGGGAGGGAGAGAAGAGGACTCTGCTCAGCCCACACACTGGTGGAGGCTACTCTTGATCGGAACAACTGTGCACCACCGCTGAGCACTTTCCGACCAACAGCCCATTCCGTAACTCCACAGCAAGAGCAGCCACCGAGCACCACAAGAGAGCTCACATGAAGAGGAGATGGCCCGAAGCATCTCACACAACCTACGAACTAGAGTCTCACGAAGAAGAGGAGTGCAGCCACCGCACACAGTTGCGGTGCGCCTCTCCAAAGCTCCCTCCTACACTCTTTCAAACTCACCCTAAACTCTCCCCTCCGTAGCCGCCTCTCTCTGCTCTCTCAAACCCTAATCTCTGCAACTCTCATCTTAAATAAATAGAGCCCAAACACAAAGCAAGTGGGCTACCAAGGAATGGGCTTGGTCACAATTCTTGTTGGGCCAATAAATTCCAACAATCTCCACCTTTGGCCCAAGCGTGGTGCACTATCAATGTCAAAGAGGAGACTCATCATTGCCGAGTGTCCCCTGCAAAATCACACAGACCGAGCAAGGAACAAGACGTATAGACACATAGTCCATACATGATCACAAAGATCAACCAAGGGTAAATTAACCGTGTTCATACCTGCAAAAAAGACACACAGAAAAAACACCCACAAAGCATGAAGACAACTAATACACAATTAGAAGCTCACGAAGAAACATCACAAAGCTAGAAGATCACAAAGATCGTCATAACCATCACACAGACGGTAAATCACAAAGATTGCTATCACTAAGCTAGCATAGATCACACAGATCGTGAATCACAAAGAAGATAACCATCACTAAGCCATGAAGTTGGCACAAAGCCACCAAACCACTAAGCCACAAAGAAAGAACCTCAAAGGTATTAGTTCACAAAGAACAAATCATGAGCATAAAGAAAGGGAAGAAGCTCCACCTCAAAGTGAGCAACGACAGAGACACACAAGGAAACAAATTCCTAAGCTCATGCACCCTAAACTTAAAGCTCAACCACATAGCTCCACCTTAGAGCAAATCACTAAGCATGCTCGAAAAAAAAAACAAAGATGGATCACTTAGATCCTATACACATAGTCACAAAGCAACAACAAACAAGCAAGTCCATAGGCATGAGATACACGAGAAACATATTCATACATAATATCTCAAATTAATCACATAGCTACCTAGAACTAGCAACACATAGACTCAATCATGGCTGCACCAATTGGCAATTCTATACGAAATTAAATACACAATTTAATAACGAGAGATGTTCAAGCCAATTTACCAGAGAGGGATTCTCGGATCAAATACCCGTCTTACCAACTAACGACGAGGATAACCATGAGCTCTGATACCACTGTTGTGAATCCGGACAGCCTCGTCGTCGTCAACGCGCATCCAGACAGCACCTCCGTCGACCCCGGCAGCAACTCAACGTCGTTCCTGAAAACTTTCTCGACATCTGCACACAACAAACAGAGAAAGAGAAAGGGAGGAGAGAAGAGGACTCGGCTCACCCACACACCGTGGAGGCTCTCTCGATTGAACGATCGTGCACCATCGCCGAGCACTTTCCGACCTACAGCCCATTCCGTAACTCCACAGCAAGAGCAGCCACCGAGCACCACAAGAGAGCTCACATGAAGAGGAGATGGCCCGAAGCATCTCACACAACCTGCGAACTAGAGTCTCACGAAGAAGAGGAGTGCAGCCACCGCACACAACAAGGGCGCCTCCAAAGCTCCCTCCTACACTCTTTCAAACTCACCCTAAACGCCCTCCGTAGCCGCCTCTCTCTGCTCCTCAAACCCTAATCTCTGCAACTCTCATCTTAAATAGATAGAGCCCAAACACAAAGCAAGTGGGCTACCAAGGAATGGGCTTGGTCACAATTCTTGTTGGGCCTTTGGTACTACTCTTATTTTACATAATCCAGAACTTCCATAACGTTGGCGTGATTCGGTTTGAGCAACGGATCCCGACGTGATACATCTTCGTAATGAAAATAGATCCGTCGATACCGATATCGTTTTTCCGCTTTTCTTCTCTAGTTGGAGAACCGATTGATAAAGGGTAGGAATACCGTGGCTATTCAAGGCGTACTCATCTTCCCTTTAAATAATAATCCTAAGAAAAACCCAAAGAACGTCCGTCAACCTCTGTGAAAGTCGGTAGTATCCGCCCGAGCGGCTCTTGATGAAGAAGACATGGAAGACCCTTCCGGGCACCTAGTTGTTTTGTCTATTTATGAGATGCGGTGCTTCCGCACCGTGAGGAGCGAAGTCACCGTATTGGCACAGCCTTTTGGTTCCAACAACCATAAATGATGTCCACCATACCACGTTGTTTTACAGTTTCAGTGGTTGAAAAGCAGTCGCGCCAAAAGTTTATGTTTTCCAGACTTGGAATACGACATATTCTTTCTAAACAGAATACCTTCAAAGTATTAAAGACAATAAATAACTTCTAAGATTGCCAAGGAC
Organism: Salvia rosmarinus; assembly: GCA_036937905.1. Lineage (NCBI taxonomy): Eukaryota > Viridiplantae > Streptophyta > Magnoliopsida > Lamiales > Lamiaceae > Salvia > Salvia rosmarinus. Next base: position 58,810,487 of record CM072820.1, read on the forward strand.
AATGGAGTAGATGTAACACTTTACGTCGAAAGAACCCAGTATGGCACAATTTCGATTTTAAAGTTCGACATTTATTAGTGGGTTCACTTTAAATCTGCGGTTAGGATGAAATGAAGTGTCACCTTTTGAGTACCTTCTCCAGTGTTTCCAGCTGTGTCTGGTTTCTTCTCTGCAAATTCTCTCCCAGCTTTGCTAATTGAACAAAGAACTGGCAACTTCTGAGAAAAATGGGCGTAATAGAATCTATACCTTCAGTGCTCTTGTGGATTTATTGTTTTCACTGGCAGTTTGTGTTGTACGACTGTTCCGTTGCTTTCTTTGCTGCATGATTTAAGGGTAACAAATCAAATACTTATTTCATCTACAATAAGTGTATCATTTGTGGATGATATGAGTTTTAATAAAATTATTGGTGGGTGTTGATTGAGTGGATAAAAGGTCCCACCATGTGTTACGCTGTGAGTGATAAGAATGGTTTTTTGGTGAATAATGAGAGCCGAGCGATTGTGAGGTTGAATAATAAAGAGTAATATCCAGAAAATGAAACTGATATACTTTTTATGGATACCGAATAAAATAATTGTGATACATTTATCATGGACTTAGAAAGTATATATAAATAAGTATTAAGAGTTTCTGATATCAAAACAACACACACAGTAATGCAAGGAGAAAGCCCATGATTCAGGATACTCTTAATACAGTCCACATAAAAATAAACACTTAACAAGATTCTAACCAGTAAATAGAAACTTCAGTATTAACACTCATAACATACTTGCATATTATAATGGTACCAAAAATCATATAAGAATGCTTTACACACACAAATACAATGGGTAAAGAATTCGACAGAGAGCATGCAAGAAAGAGAGCCAATATAATCCTCTCCATCTCTTCCTTCCCTCCATTCTGTGGTTCAGAGCATGAGAGTTAGTTGATTAGGTAACATAGTTTTGCCTTTGCAGATAGCATACAACACCTAGAGGTCAATATTAACCAGAAGTGTACTTTGCATGTGCCACATGCACAACAAAGACAGAAAAATAGGAGTCATGTGGTGCCTTTCCATTTTTAGGTTTTTACTACATCATTCCAAACACATCACCATATTCTTCTTTTCCTTTTTTTTTTTTACCTCCAACAATACCTCCTCCAACTCAGGTTTTACTGACATCATTATACAAATCATTTTTAACTCACTCAATATTTATTCATATTTTATTTAAATTTCATATTTATTATTTTTAATTTATTGTAAATTAATTTGATAATTACTTTCAATTAATATAAAATAAATTAATTATCAGTTAAAATTTATAATATTCAATTTTAAGCATACGACATAATTAATACATAATAAAATCATAATTAATTATTAATAAATAATAGATTCCGTTAAAGAAAGGGCAGCTAACATATTTTTTGGAAAGTCGTCGTCTTATACTTGAATATGAATTTTGCTTTTTTTTTAACTAAATCTATTATTTATTAATATTTTTTGAATGTAGTATTAGAAATAGAAAGAAAAAAGAAAGAAAAGAGAGAAAATACAAGATACACACGCAAAGTCAAGAAAAAGAAAAAGAAAAAGAATAGTATGTATAGGAGAAGGAGATGCATTCCCGTAACTAGGGGTGTCGACGGACAGATTTTACCCGGACCAGAACCAGTAATTTAGTATTGGTTCTGATTCTGGAACCGGCCCAATAAATGCTAAACCCGGACCGTATCCGGACCATTAAATTATGGGTCCGGATCGGGTATTACCCATTTCTAACCGGGTACCCGTTGGATCTTAATTACCCCCAATCCTTACTCTGTCGTACTTGTCTAAATCTGTAACCAATTCTAAATTGGTGCTATAGAAAGCTTCATTCTTCCTTCCGAGGCTCCAAAGGCAGTAAGAGGTGGAAAGTTGCCAATGGTATCCTGTGTTTCATAACTCTTTGTGGGCTATTATATTTCATTGTTATATTAGTTTATTATTTTAATAAGAAAAATTATAAAAATAAAATTTATGATAATATTAAGAATTATTATTTAGTTTTTATTTAAAAAACTTAAAGTGAAAAAAGTATGTACCATAATTTGGATTTATCAACCTTAATAAAAATTATTAATTAATAAAATGAATTAAAAATAAAAATAATTATATATTTTAATTGGATGGAATAGACCTTTAGTTAATAATTACAAAATTAAATTAAAGCATGCCAAAATTAAAATAGTAGAAAAAAAAAAACTGAAAAGTAGAACAAAGAAGCACACCTGAACCTCAAATGACAAAAGAAAAACTAGAATTCAAAATTCGACATGACCTAAGAAAATAAACCATAAATTGACATAATAATCCAACGGTAACCTGCATCGTTGGATTATTAGGTTTTGTAAAAATTTATCGGTTTTAATTTACACGTTTTTGGTAAATGTTGGTTTTAGTAAATTAATTAATATTTCGTAATCACACTCAAATGTAAAACGCTCTTATAGAAAAAAATGGATATGTAATACTCAAATTAAAAATTGTAAAAAAAAAAAAAAAAACGATCGGGTCGGACCGAACCAGGACAAAACAGGTCGGGTCTTGATCGGTCCGGGTCAAGCAGTTTCGAAGGAACCGGAACCGTTGTTTTAAAATTTAATGGTTTTGAACGGTTTCGGATCGGTCCGGGTAAAGACCGCCCGTTGACATCCCTACCCGTAACATCCTTTCATTGGGGATGTTCGTAGTTGTTGTGAGTCTTGTGACATCAAAAACTTGAATAAAAGGATATTTATATCCTCAATTTTTAACCATATTTTTATTTTTAATTGGTGGAGTGATTGATATCATTGAAATTATATTACTAATAGTTTATTTAATTTAATTGACCAAATCAATAGTTTATTTACTACATTATTTAATAAGAAAAAATATTTTGGATATTAGATAAAAATATATCATATTAAATTTTGCCATATAGTACTTATCACGAATGGATCATAGTCTTTCTAAAAAAGCAAAAATCTGAACATGTATTTAAGTAAAGAATGATAAGATTTAATATAAAACTCATTTGCTAGAAAAAATTGAGCAGCATTTATTAAAATAAGGTCTGCTGAATACAAATACAATCATACCAACTTGTACAGTTTAATCACTCTATAATCCCACATTGATTTTATGAAATTTAATGAAATGAGAACCTATATAAAAAGAAATTTATTTTTCCCAGTCCCAACTAAATTTTACTTTTAACTTGTCGAATAATTGATATTAAATTAATTAAAACTACACTACCAATAGTTTATTAAAATTAATTTGTCCAAATAAATAATTTTGACTAATTTAATTTAGATATCTTATAAATAGATTTGGATAATTAACAAGTATTACTATAAGAGTTTGGGATGATAACGAATAATAAAAATATTTCTGAAATCGGGTTTTTGACAAGTATGAGTATAGAAAATTCTAAATGGGTCCGAAATTAGTTGACATGCATACGTGAACTTTTTCTATTTTTTAAACTTGTTATTTATTCTATTATTATTAATGTTTATTTTGTAATGTTTCATGGTGTTGTTACACTGGATAACCAATTATTGTAACAAACTTACATTTATATATTCAAACAAATTCAAAATATTAATTAGGAGTATTATTATATGGGTTGAAGACAAGAACGAATAGTAAAACCACTTTTATATTGAGTTTGAGACGGTTATAAGTATATATATTCCATACGAGTTTGGATAGATGAACCAAGCCTCATTATTTTGAATTTTATAAACTTCACAATTTGGAGAGTATTAATAAATTTGAATCCTTCTAAGGTTGTATAATATTTATTCTTATATTTACTTTATAATGTTTGGATTTTATTGAGACATATAATCAATTAGTAAAACAATATATTTTATAAATTCAAACGGGCTCGAGAAGTAAGCGAGTGTTATTATACGGGTTTGAAATGAGAATGAGTAATTCGCGAGTATTTATACTATATATTATTAATATATATACTATGTAATGTTCGAATTTTATTTAGACAGATAACCAATTATTATAACAACTTATATTTAATTATTTAGATATTTATAAATTTTAAATAAGTTTGGATAATTAATTGGTATTATTATATAAGTTACAAACAAGAATAGGTAGTAAAATCAATTTTTAAAATTGAATATGGGGCATGTATAAATATATCAATCTTAAACATATACGAACAATAATCGATATGTCTACGTGAGATTTTCTATAACTTTTATATCTTTTGTTATTTGTTATTTTTATTATTAATGTTTACTTTGTAATGTTTGAGAACAATTATTATAAAAAGTACTAATATTTTTAAGTTCAAACAAATTCTAATAATTACCAATTATTTTTATAAATTATAATGTAAAATAATTTTTCGTCGAAATTCTACGGATTATACATATACTAATTTTTGTAATAAGATATTCATACGATTATACACGAGTCACTAGCACGGTAGCACCTCATCTATTGGGCAAAAGAGATCACTTTAACCAATAATATTATCGTTTAAAGACAGTAGATAATTAATAGGAAAAAAATATCATTTTAACCTAACATATTTTATGGTAATTTTAACCTTGCAAATTAATTACATTAATCAAATTTAATGAATTGAATTTCATTACAATTTTAGTTCATAAATGATTTTCCGACACGAAAAACATAATTGACATCGAAAATTATATGTAACTCGTATATCATTTCCGACGTCGGTTTTGAAATGCGTTTTCCTTACGTCATTTTCCGATGCATACTGGACTTTTGGCCCCAAAAACATTTATTGTCTAAATTTTTATGAAAATAAATTCTTTAGGTTCGATTGATGTATTATTGATTTATTAGGTTAAAATTGTCATATAAATAATTTATCAAATTAAATTTGCGTATTTTTTCTAATTAATATCAGTAAACTGGTCCACACGCAATTATATATTTTCAAATAATTTATGTATATTATTATAATCTTAATAACTTGCATATTTTTATTAAATGACCATTATTTTAAGTTACGAATGGTCAATTTTTCCAATTATTAAAATATAATAGGCGTATATATTAATCCGCTCTAGAAAAAGAAAGCGAGGTTTTTTTTTCCGTTAAAAGAAAAAAGAAAATAAGCGGACAGAAATATAGACTGCAGTGTGGTCCATCAGCTTCTTATTAGACTTCATACAAACAGAGATTTTCTCTCATCGACTCACGGAGTTTCACCCAAAACGACTATGGCATCCATGGCGGCGGCGGCGAGGACTACCTTCACGAACGCAGCTCTAATCTCGTTACCGAAATCTTCGAAGATCGAATCTGTCGGATTTCAATCATTCCAACCGCTCAATTTCAGGCGGTTGAAACAAAATAGTCGGAGATTTAATGTCGTAAAAGCATCGGCGTCTGGACTTTACTCCGCCGAGAATCTCGAGCTCACCGTGGAAAACGTGGACAAGGTTCTCGACAACGTCCGGCCGTACTTGATCACCGACGGCGGGAATGTCGATGTCGTGTCGGTTGACAACGGCGTCGTCTCGCTCAAGCTCCAAGGTAAGCCTATTTTCCCCTGTTGTGTGGCAGCTTTGAGTAATTGTTTTTTGGTTTGCGAATGATTCTGTTCCTGTGATGCATAGAGCTGAACGAATATTAGAATAACACTTGTGAGTTAGTAATGATTGATTTGGTGAATTTAAACTGAGATTAGGGATTCAATAATTCAATTCGATTTATTTTGCTTTTTTTTTCTTTGGTGTTTGGACAAGCCTCCACGCCACTTTCTTGTTACACTAGTAACCTGCAGTAGCCCTTAGATCACACATGATGTTTTCTGTGGCTATGGATGATCTGGTTGACAATGAAGAGAAATGCTGAAAATCATAGAGGATTATCATTTCACAGTTCATGGAATTGCCTTGATAAATAGTCCTCTACAACTCGGGCTTATAGATACTACACTAGTGGATTTCAGAACATATAACTGCTCCCTATCATCTATCTGCACATTTACGTGCATTTGTGTGTGATTATGTGCAAATGAACTAAATTGATCTCTGACTAGGTATGATATGTGATGAAAGCTGAAAACTTGCTACTAGGTAGATATATAGGTTGAAGTTATATTGCTTGTTGAAATGTACTATCCTCCACGATGAAGTTATATAGCCTCATGAACGCTTGCCTTGTTCTTCAATTATTTAGTTATGCGAAATGATTAGGGAGTATTGGAAGAAGCATATTCCATGTATAGTCGAAGCAAGCTATTCACTTCACTTATCTTCAGAACTATGAACCGAGAGTCATTTATCGACTAATAGGAGCATGTGAAAGCTATCTGAGTTCGACAACCACCATGAAAATGTGAGGTTTGCATGAGTTCTCAAGGAAAATATGGAGACGAATTTAAGGATATATGTAAAGTAGATTGCTGAAACAATATGCTGTTACTTGATGCATGTTGAAATGTACTACTAAGATTAGTTATATCTGGGTTGCCTTGTTATTCAATCATTAGTTACCCATTTTCATGACTATGGGTTGTTGGAAGAAGCATACTTCTATGTCTAGTTGAAGAGCTATTAACTTTTCTCCAACAACTATGAGCTGAATACATGCACTTGTGCTTTCTCGACTAACAGGAGCATGCGAAAGCTGTCCTAGTTCGACCACCACCATGAAAATGGGAATCGAAAGAGTTCTCAAGGAAAAATTTGGAGATGAAATCAAGGATATATGTCAAGTATATGATGAGCAGATCGTTGTAACTACAGTTGAGGTGAGTTCGTGCATGTACAATGTGTGTGTGTCATTTAGTATTGAAGCGTATGCATAATTGTAACATCGCATGTATACTTGCATTTGCAGGCAGTGAACAGCCATCTAGAGATACTAAGACCAGCCATCAAAAACTACGGTGGCAGCGTAGAAGTTTTGTCAATCACAGGTGAAGATTGCGTTGTGAGGTACATCGGCCCCGACTCTATTGGGTCGGGGATCAAAGCAGCCATCAAGGAGAGATTCCCAGATATTGTCAATGTCGAACTTACCAACTAGCTATTTAGCTAAGAATGAATTTTGAGTGTGCATGGTTTGTACATTTTGCTTATTTCTAACACTACCACGGTTGGTTTGTTCCGTAGATGTAAATGCATCTTGTATACAGCAATAATTGACATAAACCTGCAGCTCAATATGCAAAAGGAATGCTTTAAATATCTCTTTTTTATCTCTCTCATACAACCAATAGACAACAAGACGCGAATAATCAAATGCTGTCGACTCCGATTTATCTTTCAACAAATGGGTGTACAATCATGGAGTAATATTTACATTGTTAATAGCTTAATATTTGGGTCAACTACTGGCGAGGCTCACCACAGTTAAAAAAGAACATTCTTGAACCAAAATCATTGTCGTCATCTCGGCCCCGTCTGCACAGTATGCTACTACTGGCTCAGAATTTTAGCTTGTCGATGTAAGAGTCCTCACTTCTTCTCTCTCCTTGGGGAATGCCAAGTTACCAAACAATCAAAAGCTCATACATATATCTCCTCAATTTGAAGTCTACTAGTGTTGTCTGCAAATTTGGCGGCAAATAGGCCGTTAATGGAAAATGCTTCAGGGACTATATATATGTATATATATTTTACAAATCTGAAGCATTATACTTTCGTGGCCTTTTGGACTGAGCAGGCGAAGATGGAGCATCTGATGATCTTCCAGGCCCCTTCACAAAACCACCAAAATAATTTCAACGACGTGCTTTAGTCAATGATTACAAATGGATGATTCGGAAAATTCAATAAAACGATAAACATGGAGCATACCTTGCGCTGCTTCTGTTCCCTTTTGACAAATCTTTCCCCTAAAACCAGATGCAAATTTTCAATGTATAAGCCATGCATTAGGATAACATGCAAATGCTCAAATACGGGCAAAGCAATAGAATACTAGTGGAAAGTTCAAAATCGCATCTAAAAGGTCGTTATAGATAGTATTACCACCAGTCTGCAATGATTCGGGTGTGAATGTTCGATCTAGTTCTGCAGCTCGCTGTGATTGCTGCAAGAAACGACAATTTATACATCAAGGGAGGAATATATAGGGGATAAAAGAGAATTGTTGTTTAGTAATGTAAAACCACATTGTTACCTTGGGAGGTGTACCAGGAGTTTCAGTATATGAACCGTCACGAAATGATGAACCCTCTGTCTCCTTGTATTGCAACTAATAATCAATGGTCAAAATCAGATGATATGGAAAAGTAGAAATAATTGAGCCTTAACATGATATCACTCGATTCCAATTGTAATAAGAAAAAAGTTGGATTCAGTTAATTAATTTATAGTGGCGATATAATAGAGAAGGAGAATATAAGTGCAGAGGGAATAATTAAGGACAAATGCATTTAATCTTCATAATAATCATTTACTAATCCATGTTGATGTTATTCAGATAGAGAAGCACATATCAAACACATGAAAAGACAGCAAAGAGCTAAAAGAACGAGTAACTATAAGTAGTGAATATAACTCAAGAAATGAAATGAGTTATAATTTCTCAGAAATCAAAAAATAAATTTTTTCCACTTGCCAAAAGATGTAAACCGAACAAATTTACAAGTCCATGACCAAAATGAATATATTGTAGTCATAGTTAATATTCCCAGGAGAGTGACACAATCTAGGCAGCTACATTTAAATTTCAAATGTAAAAGATGAACCAAAGCACAATGGAAACCTGTTTCTGAAGATTCAATAGAGTCAATATCTCCTTTCTTAGTTCAAGATGCTCGGCGCACACAGCCTTTGTGGGAACCTTTGGTTTCAAGTTCACCTGTCAAATGTGAACAGCTGCTTCATCCATCCATTCACAAAAGAACTATTAACAAATTATCTCAAAGTCTAGTGTGCTCACAGAATCCCAATACAAATTTCAGAAATTGATAAGACACCCACTTCTGGATACCGCTTATGCAGCAAACAGCATGAAAGTTTCTATTTTTGGGGGGTGGGGGAGGAAGCTAAGGAGCAGGAAACAAACCCCAAGCTCTTGTAAGGTCTGCTCCACCCGCTTGATGGTTCGAAGTCCTGCTGACGAACTTACAGCTTGCACCATTTGATCAAGTGCATATGTTCGCAAATATACACGTAGCTGCATATTTTCTCACTCAGGATTAGTAACAGCAAAGTTATCATGGAAGCATGGCACCCAAAAAGCAAAGAGAGAAAAGCATAACAAATGCAAAAGTAGATATACCCCAGAAAATAGGATGCAAGAGACAGCCCAAATAGATCAACTTATCTAACACCACATCAAAATGTATGCCCAAATAGGAAGCAAGAGGCAATCTAGTGAGCGAGGACTTTAGTATTATAACTTATTTCAACATACCATGCGAAGAGAAGCCACAGCTGCAGCAGTTTCCAATACTGGATTTGTGGAAGGAGCCGCAGTGTCAGCATTAGTGACAGCCTTGTCAGCATTAAGTGGTCTACTCTCTGATAAGGCAGGCACTGGTGGCTCCTGAGAAGCCTAAAACCAAACAAGAACACCATCTCCATCAGTGATGCCCTGGGGGCGGGTTAAATTCAGCAACATGCACAAGATATCTTCCAGGGAGTATGGGAACTTATGCTGACCTTTATAGCTTTCCGAGCCTCAGTTATTCTTTTGGCATGAGCGACAACCTGGAAAGTATTGGGAGAAAGATTAAAAAAATGAAATAAAAAGAAGTGAAGATTATCTCGAACATCATCTGTTAACGTTGACAGAACGTCTAATTGAACTACGCAGACCTCAACATCCTTTCGCTCTTGCTGCTTCGTATGAGATAGCAGCAAGTTCAATGCACGCTTGCGCTCAGTGTCTTGGGAAGCATTGTAAGGTTCCTTCATCATTAGACAACGTTCAGATGGTGAGAAGAATGAGTCATATTTCTGATCAAAATTAAAAAATTGGACACTCCCCCGATTATAAAGACCAATCTCAAAACAAGCAACCAGATAATGCCATTCAAGAATGCTTTAGAGGATTAGCAGTTTTATCAAACCTTAACAAGTGGATGTCCAGCAACATCACCAGGAGATGGGGTTCTAGCAGTCAAGATGGAACGGCATACTACCAAAAAAAAGAAAAATGAATAATAGAGATTAATGGAATAAAAGATAACCTTCTTAAAGTATGAATCATTCGAATGGCATAAGTTGTTGAGCCATGGTACTTCATATGCACACAGTAGTCCAAGCAAGAAGGAAGTCATGAATGAGTAAACATAGAAATACCACTATAATAACGATCTTTAAGTTCCTCCACAGTTTTTGACGATGGGAACCTATCAGCTATCACAATGAAGCGGAGATCAAACCGCTCACACAGATCAAACAATTGATCCGTCTCTTCCTTGGTCCATGCCTAAAGCAAGGACATAAATATATGAGCCTGAGCACTGGCAGCATAGGAAATCAACTGAGATAAGCTAGAAAAAAAGCTTGTATAAGATCAACATAAGAGCAACCCAAGCAAATATATAGAAGGACCATGTCCGCTGAGGTGGTTCGGAATTAGTGATAGGATTTCAACACTCAGACTTCTGGCATAGTGGCATATACTGTAGAGGTTTAACTTTGGTGTGGGACACATGATTAATTTCTTGTACAAGTCAATATAGTATATGGGCTAAAAAATCAAATCCAGCTACAAACTATTGCAGTATGATTTAATGACAACAAAGAGCAGAAATGCAAAAAAATAGCACACGGTATCTACCATCCAGCATGGTTCTTATGTCAAAAACCATTTCCATCAATTGTCCAAACAGTAGCTGAAAGCTATTTGAAATAAGATCAGATGGTTAACCTATTTCTGGATATAAATAGTAAATTTGTACCCTTTCCTGTAGCTATCAGCTACCTAAATACACTCAACAATAGAGTTTGATCAAGTGTCTTATCCCAAACCTAAGGTGATCAACATAAAGTCAACAAAAAGAATCAAGTTCTTGACTATGATATGTATTATAAAAGGAAGACAAATTACTGAAAGCCCAACTCCGGGTTACATACAGGATCAGTCAAATGCTTCTCATACTCCTCGTCCGTATACTTGATCACGTCAACAGACTGCATAAAAATAAATAAATAAAATATTAGCGCTTCAGCTACCACCATAGATAAAAAAGAAGACCCGTCCTGAAGAATCACAAGTATGATCACGCATACGTGAAAGAATGACTTGGCTTACTTTGTTATACTTGGCAAATGAATAATCACCAGTCGGCGGAACATTATTTACCACTCGGACCTACAAAATACAAGATCTCAAGTACTTGCCAATCTAGCATTAGCACGAATAGACGAATAACTAACTAAAACCCCAAAAACATACCCAATGGTAAAGCTGCAGATTATCGTTCCGGGCTGAATTTGAAAATGGGAGCCATTGCCAAGTAATCTGCAGATACGAATCAGCTCTTTAAGGAATCGCAAGAAGCTGAAAAGGAACCCAAAACACACACAATAATAACTAATAAAATACGTGAACCTTTTCGTTTTCGGATTGAACTTTTCGCTTCAAGTGACTAACATCAATGGCGGGCATCAGAGGTGCCAACCCCCCTGTAAGGGCGTAAACCTACATCATACCAATCAAAATTCAAAACGCAGCCCAGTAATTTCATGAAAACTAGAGGGAAACCCAAATATAAGGGTTTTTAAAACCTCGCGCGAAATGCCATCAGGTTTCCTCTGAGATTCTTTAGGAGGCTTCGACTTCTTCTCCTGCATAGGCAACGCATTCTTCGGCAATCCTAATATATCCTTGGCGTCCATCTGCAAAACTATGGTTCTTCCCCCCAAAAAAATATATAAATGAGACTCTTACAACAAAATGATTCCCAAAATCCCACGCACACGAAGACTATCTTTGGGCGAAATCCGAGGCGTGGTAGTATCTGAACAGATAAATTGGGCAGAAAGGGGGGTTTCTGAGTCGAATTATCGAAATTACGACAAAATTAGGGCTCAGAAGAAGGGGAATTAGGACTTAATTTGGTTGAGAGGTAATCGAACAGATTTTAATTTGGTCCCGAATCCGTACCGTAGTTCGACCCGATTCGAATTTAAAATTACTTGATATCCATTCATATCCAAAACTACGAATTGTTATTGGGCCAAGTATTGATTGGATCATTCAAGAAGCGGTAGATTCATACGCAAATCGAAATATTATAATCTACACATTTTCAAAGATTGATGTACTCTTTTCTTTTGGCGATAATATGAAATTTATTTCTCGGTTGCTTGTTACATTCCAAACAAATCAAGCTTTTGTTTGGTAATTATAAACAATACTTTTCTTTTTTGGACATTAGATAATTATTAACTATATAGAAGAGATATATGCACGTTCAAAATGCAACTTCAATCTAAAAGATAGAGGTGGCTAATTGGGCCAGGTCAGCTGGTCAGGTACTCTATCCAAAATTATTGGGTACCTGACCCCAATTTTTTTTCAAATTGCTCTCAACTCCTGGCTTATATAAGCAAATCGAGTATCCTTATATCCGACTCGGGACCGAAAATACCCATTTTCATTATTACAGGTATCACATGCGCCGATTCTGCAGGCGGGGACATGGATCTCGTTGTCGTTGCTCTGGTGCCTCATGATGGTGCTGCTGTTGCAGTAGATGATGAACTCCACCATGTTGGGGTTGTGGACGGAGATAACCACGACCAGGCTCACGTCTAAAAAGACTTGGAGCCTGGCTATTTCCACCGAGAAGTTTAGGTAGACCAGGTGATAGGATATGAGAACGGTTGCCTTCGGCAATCTCTGGCAGGCACCGTCGAAGATCTCAACAAATGAATAAGCTTTTTTTTGTAGCGACGATTCACTCCAGGTTATATGAATATTGATCGGTGTCCTCCCAATTTTATATAAATCGTCGCAAATTACATATAAAAAATCTGTTGTAAATATATTTTATATTTATCCCATATATTTAGGATGACCAAAACCCTAACCCTAATTTGTATCTCCCTATAAATAGAGGTTTTAACCTCATAGTAATACACACTCATTTATCTCTCTACTTTGTTGTTCTCTCTACTTTATAACACGTTATCAGCACGATAGTTCTTCATTCTTCTTCATTGTTTGATTCGATTGCTTCGAGAACATCAAAATACTGATCTCTCAAGGGAGAACATCAATTGAATTGCAGGTTAGTTCCCTTTTAATATCAAATTTGTATATTGTCGATATTTTTGTAGGGCTTCAAAGTTGTCATGAGTGATTTATCAATTAGATGAGATATTCATTAATTAGTCCAACAAACCTCAATTAAATCAGTACAATTAGACGAGATTTAGTTTTGAATCGGTGCACCTCTAGCAAACATTAATAATAGACGAGATTTTCTATGAATATTGTTTTCAATTATCAATCATTATTTTATAATCTTAATAATCTCGAATATTGTTTGCAATTCTATGAATATTGTTTGCAATTCTTCGCTTTGTTGAATTCGATCAAACGAAGAAAAATAAACAGACACGGGTGTTAAAAAACTTAAAAGAGTTTCAGTCTATTTTGTAACGGGTTCGTGTGTATAGGATTAAAATTTATATATGGTTGTATATTATTAATTATGTTATTTTTGAGTTGTTATTCTTGATATAAAATTATTTTTATGATTCATGTATATTTATTTATTTATTCCTTATCGTTATTGAATTGCTTTATTTAATATCATTACGTTGAATTAAATTGATGCTCCTGAAGTAGCACAATTAATATTCTTGAAGAATATTACATGCTCTTGTAGAGCATTATTTGGGTAATATATGTTTATCCCAGAAGGAAAAATATAATGTTATGTCTTATTGACATTAATATTTTGTTCAAGTACCAATTGCACCCCTACAACGTACAAAAATGGATTCCCAACGAAGACTTGAGATATATGTTGGATTTGATTCGCCTTCAATTATAAGATATCTTGAACCTTTAACGAGCGATTTATTTACTGCACGATTTGCAGATTGTCATTTTGATGAAATGACATTCCCAACACTAGGTGGGACAAATCTACATCTTGAAAAGCATAAGAAAATTTCTTGGAATGAAAAACTTTATCACATTTTGATTCCCGAAGTAATCAATGTGAACAATAAGTCGAAAAGATAATTCATTTGCAAAAAGTTACAAACCAACTTCCTGATATTTTTGTAGATACAAGAAAAGTGACATTGTCTCACATCCTTGCTGCAAATATTCCAAATGTAATTAATGTCCTCAAGGACAAATAACAATGACAGCAAATGAATCAAAAGTTCAAAAAAACGTGGTCGACCAGTTGGTTCCAAAGATTTTATGCCTAGAAAAAGAAAGACGCAAGATAGGGATCAGATAATGGCGAAAATGATTAATCAATCAAATGAAAGTAATGTAGTTCCTGAAGAACTACAAGTGTCCGAAAATCATGAGATCTCAATTAATTATTTATCTTCTAATAGAATATTGGAGAGAAATAATATCATCGTGGATGATATATTTGCATTTAATATGGCTCTTGAAGTTGTAAATGAGGATCCTGAACCACAGTAGGTTAAAGACTGTCAAAATAGAGATGATTGGCCAAAGTGGAAAGATGTCATACAAAAAGAATTAAATGCATTAGGAATTCGGAAAACTTTTGGACCTGTAGTCCTAACACCGAAAAGTGTTATCCCTGTAGGTCTTTGTTCAAAAGAGAAATGAGAAAAATGAAATTACGAGATATAGAGCAAGACTCGTAGCAAAATGTTTCTCTCAAAGATCGGGAATTGATTATGTAGAAACATACTATCCAGTAATGGACGCAATTACTTTTAGATATTTGATTAGTCCGACTGTGTCACAAAGGCTTGATATGCGCCTTATGGATGTAGTAACTGCATATCTATATGGTTCACTAGATAATGACATATATATGAAAATCCCCGAAGGATTTAAAATGCCTGAAGCATGTAAATCAAAACCCAAAAGCATGTTTTCAATCAAATTACAAAAATCATTGTATGAGTTGAAACAGTCTGGACGTATGTGGTATAATAGACTCAGTGAGTATCTGTTAAAAGAAGGATACAAAAATGATGATGTATGCCCCTGTGTTTTCATAAAGAAAACTGAAAATGGATTTGCAATCATAGCAGTTTATGTTGATGACTTGAATTTGATTGGAACTCCCGAAGAGCTCAATAAAATTGCTAAATACTTGAAAAATGAATTTGAGATGAAAGATTTAGGAAAGACAAAATTTTGTATAGGTTTGCAAATTGAACATGTCCCTGAAGGTCTATTTGTTCACCTATCTACATACACATAAAAAGTTTTAAAACGCTTTTACATGGATAAAGCGCATCCATTACCATCACCAATGGTCGTTAGAACACTTGATGTAAATAAAGATCCATTTCGACCTATTCAAGATGGGAAAAGATTCTTGGTCCCAAGTACCATACCTTAGTGCAATCGAGCATTGACTTATCTAGCTAATCGCACTAGACGAGATATAGCTTTTCCGTAAATCTTCTAGCAAGATATAGCTCGCACCTACTTTAAGACATTGGAATGGTGTTAAGCACATCCTACGTTACCTAAAGGGTACCATTGACCTTGGATTACATTATTCAAAAAGTTCTGAGTATTCTCTAGTAGGATATGCGGATGCGTGTTATTTATCCGATCCACATAAAGCTAAATCACAAACCGGCTATGTTTTCACATATGGAGGAATCGCTATATCTTGGAAGTCCGTGAAGCAAACTTTGATCGCAACATCCTCAAATCATTCTCAAATCATTGCAATCCATGAAGCAAGTCGAGAATGTGTATGGTGAGAAACATGATAAGTTATATCCAAGGATCGTGCGGATTGGCTTCACCAAAGGACAATTCAACTGTGTTATATGAAGACAATGCTGCTTGCATCACACAACTAAAAGGATGATATATCAAAGGTGATAGGATAAAGCATATCTCTCCAAAGTTTTTCTACACACATGATCTTCAAAAGAGTGGCGACATCAACATTCAACAGATTCGCTCAAGTGACAATCTGGCGGACTTATTCACAAAGGCGTTGCCAACATCAACATTCAGAAAGTCGATACACAAGATAGGCATGCGTAGACTCAAAGATCTGCAATGATAAAAATGCAGGGGGAGCGACTGTACTCTTTTTCCTTCGATCAAAATTTTTTTTCCCATTGGGTTTTTATTTGTGAAGGTTTTAATGAGGCAGCATTTTTCTTTCTTTTTATGTTTGGTCATTCAGGGGGAAGTGTTGTAATATTTTATATTTATCCCATATATTTAGGATGACCAAAACCCTAACCCTAATTTGTATCTCCCTATAAATAGAGGTTTTAACCTCATAGTAATACACACTCATTTATCTCTCTACTTTGTTGTTCTCTCTACTTTCTCTCTACCTTATAACAAAATCGAATTTGTATGCAATTCAAGCCAAGTGCGTGTTGTGTCGGGGCGCAATGGGGCGACTTTTATCACCCTTCATTTTTGTTTCTCATTTAAATTAATAATTTATTTTAAATAAATAGAATTAAAATGCATTCGAGTATTCGGGTATTTACCCGATACTAAATTACCTATACTATATGATACCCATTAACTAATGAGCTACTACCGAATACCCGGTTATCCGATCGGGTGCGGGTCGGTTTGGATAAAATCCGACACTCGATACCCAATCAGTCACCCCTACTAAAAGATATTAATTATGATTTTTTTTGTTCAATTTAATACAGAAATTTTTAAAGGCTGCATCACGGTGGATTCGAACCCGAGGCCTTTGGCATCGGACATTAACCACTCTAACCACTAGGCCAACACACACACAATTATGATTTCTTATTGCAGCTTATATATATTTGGTTATGTAGTACTTATTTATACATGCATTACTAATTAGTTGAGTTGAACCACTAAATCCGCCAAAAACTATTCACTTATGAAACATTCTACGATTTATTGTTAACCTCACACTACTATTAGTATAACATGCATATAATTTTTCTATCGAATGGACACTAGCTATATATATTTATAGATTGATAACGAGGGTAATATGTAACCGCTATACATTTGTACTACATAGAATTTACTTATATGCAATGGTATACGAGTCACACGAGAAAATGAACTATTAAGAATATTTGATGCGATAGACTCGATCTATAAGATATTGATGGAATTCGATTGAATTGTTATATTTGTCATAGAACATATGAGTTCATCTATAGTAATTATCTTTCTATTTGACTTGTGAGCTATTTTATTGAAATATGGTTTTAAATCACACTTATAGATAACAATGATTGGCTTATTTTCATCATAAATGACTTGAATAGAATTCATTAGTAACTTCAAATATTTAAATGCGAAAAATATATGTTCAAGTGAAATAATACTAGAAACTTAGTTATTTTCCCACTATGTTTTCAAAACAAATTAACTTGAAAGACAACATTCGAAGTTGAGAATCTTTGTCACCAAAATTGAGCATCTAGTTAATGTCTCGAACCCAAGTCACTAATTTTCCAATCATTAAATATTTTTTCAAACTTAAAATAAATAAAACAATCATATATTGATGCAAATGCATTAATTAAACTATAGCCAGTGCACGTTCGACTGTGCAATTCGGTCCCCCAATTTAATACTCCAGTCTTATGACTTATGAGATCGCTCGCTAAAAGCTAAAAGCGTGATTAATTTCTTAAATCATTGGATTAGACCAAAGGCATTCGCCTAATGCTCCACGTGGGAGATGATTAGTGCGTGTATCAGAAATTAAAAATAATAATTACGAGTTATTTTTATTATCATTTGATTCGCGAACCAGATGTACGTGGAAATTCAGTGTTTGACACTGGGCGGCTTGCAGTTATCCCTTAATTTTTGGAACCTAAATATTTATACTCTTTTAAATTTAATATTTGCTTCAAAAAGAAAAACAATAAAGTTACTGTGCCAAATTATGGCTGGCCACACAATGATACTTTAGTAATTATCAATATAATTAATTAAAAAATATTAAATTAACGTGTTAATCATTTTTACATAAATATCATTCCCACTTATTCTGAAAGTATTAAATTTATTAATTTTAAATTTTTCATTCGATAGGGGCAAAAATTTAATTTTATAAGATGGTTTTAATGTAAAATCAATTTTTTAATAAATCAAGTATTAAATAAATGGTTTTTTCATTCAATAAAGCTGATTATGACTGACCACATTATAGTCGATAAGTCGAATAGCATCACTTAAAAGAAAAATCCCATTCATGGAGAGCCTCATAGTAACTCAACGATTTCGTTAGGATGATCGGTGCCTTGTTCCCAAGAATCACCCTACAAATTTAATGTTTAAATAACTTTTTGTTGTTGTTTAAAAATCTTAAACGCAACAAAAGAACATGTCAATAGATATAACAATAAACCCTAAACAAAACTTGTGGACCATAACAAAAGCTGATTTGAAGAAGAGAAAAATGAGCAATTTAACAATTGCAATTAATATATCATTTTTCGGTTAGCATTAATATGCTATAATTAACACAATTAATGTAATTATGTATATATATAACATATAATTATATGTAGTTTAAGCATATTTTTGGATAGTAATCACATATAATATAATTTAATGTTTTTTCAAATTGATTTAGCTGGAATGGAGAAATATTTTCATGTTCGTTCAAGTTTGATTGATTTGCCATAATAAATAGACTTTTGGATATGATTAAAGTAACTATTGTAGTTATAGACCTAATGATAAAATGTGAAAAGAAATATATTAATTATGAGAAAATTAATCAGTCCTATAAATATCCAACATAATATTTTTCCTAGGGATGGCAATCGGGTCGGGCGGGCACGGATAGTGTCGAACCACTTCTGTACCCGCGAAAATGATCCCCGCCCGCGACCCGCGACGGGTAGGAGATTCCCACCATACCCGCTGTTTGGTATGATTTTGTGATGATTCTTGGTATTGTTTTACATGTCAATTTCAGTAGTTTGTCCCATTTATGCCGTTGGTTTGATTTATATTTATCGATTCGGACTCACTTCGTTCGTCTCGATGTTTTGTAGGAAAATGGCATAAAATAGGATGAATTGGATCTGCCAAGGATCATATATTATTGAAGAGCATTTTGACAGGAGTTCGTAGGTGCAAACGGTTCATAAATCGGAGTTCGAACGAGAAAGAACGGAGCGAAACGTCGAAGCCGCGCACGACTCCGTCGCACGCACGCCAGCCCGTCGACTACGCGCCACCGACGCTTGCCGCAGCGGCGCCGCCCAGCCGGCGCTCAAGACCAGCGCGTTCACCCAATTTCAGCGCTCATTGCGAACGGCGCCACGCCGCACGCCACCCGCACACCCCGCGCGCCCGAGAACGCACGCCCGCTTCTGCCGCCGCTCGCCTCATCCGCGGCGCGCGCGCTTCGTCCGGCGCTGCACCACGCAGCACCCGCCAGCGCCCATCGCCGCAACGTCTCGCCAGCTCGCGCATCTCTCGCGCGATGCCGCCCGTCCGTGCTGCACCTCTAGCGCCTGGGCTCGATCTCCACACCTGCAGCTGTCTCCCAGAGCACAGCGGAGCCCGTCCGCGCACCTCCAGCGCCAGCGCCGATCTCCACACTGCCAGCAGCTTTCCCAGCGCCAGACGCTGGAGCCGGCCGTCGCCGGGCCTTGCCGCAGCTTCTCCCGCCGCGCCCTCCGCGTGCGTGTTGCCTTTCCCAACCGGCGTTCTCTTCCAGCCGGCGTTCTATTTCAAGTCAGAACGTTTCTTAAGCCCGCGCTCACTGTGAATCGGCGTTCAGTTCTCATTTAATATATAAATAGGCGTTAGGTCAAAAACGCGGGTTTGAGTTTGAGTTTTTCTTTTCACAGCCGCGGCGCCTCTCGCCATTTCCTGTTCACCATGGATTCTTGAGGAGCTCTACAACAGATCGAGATAGACAGATAATTTCTAGTTTTAATTCTTGTCTTCAGTTTTATCATTGAATAATCTTGTTATCAATTTATGCTTTGGATTATCAGTTCTTGTGGAATCAATTTTATAGTTTTATCGTTTGATGATTTATGTTGAATTCAATTTCATAGTGACAGTGGATTGGATTTTCATGTTCCGTTGATTTATATTGCGTAATGATTTCTTGCTTTCGTTTATTTGCAATTAGATTTAGATTAGGGATTGACAAACCCTATGAATAATAGAATTGCATATGCTTTTATTTACCGCTTTTGATTTATCGCTTTCATAGTTCAACTAGGGATTGACAACCCCTGGTTTAGATTTATCGCTTTATTAGTTTAGCTCGGGATTGACAACCTCTGGCTTAGGATCGCTGTTTATTTCTCGTATTTCAATTCTTGCATGTTCACCCCCCGTTGTTATTAGAATGTTTAGGATTTAATCGTTTTCTGTGCATGACATTAACAATAGCCCTGTTAGGTTTTCCTTGAGAGACGACTCGTGTTAACTTATCACGCTACGATTACCTCGTACGATTGCGAGTAATTTGAGTGTGTTTTTAGCTCGATCACCCGCGACCCGTGGGTACCCACGGGTTGGCGGATACCCGCGAACCCGCCACCCGACGGGTATCCGTCACCTGCCACCCGTGAACTACCCGCGAAACCTTCACCCGCGGACCACCCGCGACCCGCGAAACCAAGCATTTCAAAAAACACGAAAATATCACTAACAAATTCATAAATTATAAAGTTCAAATCCACAATTCCACATTCAAATCCATAAAGTTCAAATCCACGATGTGGTGTAGTGTGCGGCGGAAGGGTAAAATTAGAGCTTCAGGCTTCCTAGTTCTAATTAGAAATTAGAATATTAATATTTTATCATAAAATAATTATTATACAAATAGTTTTCGCGGGTTCGTGGATAATTCGCGGGTAAAATTCATGGTATACGGGTTTCATGGTGCGGGTATTGCAAAACATTTCGCCTGCAAGTAAACGGGTCTAGTTTTCAACCACGAACGTATCGGCTGGTACGAATGCACACCAAACCCGCGAATAATCGGGCGAAAACCCGCGGGTCGATTGTCATCCCTAATTTTTCCCTTTTATAAAACTTAATGTAAAACAAATTCATATTAAAGCCCTTGAACTATTTTGAAGGCCTATAATTAATTAAGGTATTATATAAATAAATATAATAAAAAATTAACTAATGATTTAATTAGAAACATATAATATAATGATCTTTTAAATATCAAAATTTGCGGTATATTATTAATTAACTGCATATTGAAAACCAGATATTAATATTTGATAAGGTAAATTTCAGGAATATCAAAAATAAATGTCACATATATTTTCGAATATCTAAATAACATTTATAGAATACACACACTGGAAATGGTATTACTGATAATAGGTATATAATTGACTTGCATTCTAATAATTTAATTCATTATTTTCATACGTATGCAAGTACCAATTACAATTTTAGAAACAATTAATAGGTAATAAAATTATGGAAATCAGATTTATTTAATATCCATTATAAAATAATTATGATAATACATGAACAATTTATAACAAAAAAATTCAATCAATGGTGATATAGTCGGGTTAAAACTCTACAATAATTGTTACCTTATCCAACGTGGATCGATGATACATGAACAGTCTTCAAGTAATTGGATGGAACTTGGATGGAATGGGCTGCAAAATAAGTCTGGAGGATGCTCTTCGGGGAGAGACTCCGACGCTCAAGTTAGAATGCAAGAGAAGTGTTTTCCTTGGATATATAGTGTTGTATAAAAACAAGATATATACTTTTTGTATAGAGTTATGTGAGAATACGTGTACATGATATCTTATGTAGAGTGAGTATTTATAGAGGTACATGAAGCAAAAATACGGGATCATGGCATCATGCCTAAGATGATGTTCTGATATTCCAGGGTGTTGGACAATGTGATATTGTGACAATTATGTGAGCATTCTGACCAGAGGCCAGAGATCGCTGAGTCCTCTAGAGAGTGATGGCTCTGACATTATAAGTCCTCTAAAGAGTAAGGGCTCCGACCATGTAGTGAGTCCTCAAGAGTGAGAACTCTGACATTGTCAGTCCTCTGAAGAGTGAGACTATTTCATCATACTTGGATCTAAAAAGAATAGGATTTGAGGCAACAGACTCCTTATTGGGCCTTAGAGGTGGCAAAGTAACGGGCGGGGCCGGTCCGACCTTGGGCTCGTCGGGCTTTTATATTTTTCGGGCCTAGAAATGTGAAGCTCAAACCAACCCCGGGCGGATTTTCGGGCGGGCGGACTTTTTTTAGATTATTTTTATTTTTAATATATAAAATTAATATTTTAAATTTCAAATTAAATAAATAAATTAAATACATAATTATAATCTCATAATTCCAATTTAAATAAAGAATCGATTGATAAGAATATATTAAGCTTACTTATTCTTATGATAATGCTTCTTGTATATTTTGACATATTTATGTATTCATACGATGATATTGTAATGTAGTATAATTTTAGTTCTTTAATTTAAGGAGAAATAAATTAATAATTACAAATCAAAGGTAAATGATATTATTAAACGTCAATTCCACTTATACGCCTAAAATAATAGAAAAATAAATTAATTATACAATATATATTTAAGATCAATGATTCAAAATAGTTTTTACATATTATAAGGTCATTAATCATCACCCTATATATTTTTGGAGATCATTTCTTTTATGAATTATTTTTGAATGATTTATAAAGTTATATTTTTGAAGTTCTTATTTTTTTCAGAATTTTGATGTGTTGCAATTCAAAAAAAAATATTTTCCTGATCAGTATGTGAATTAATAAGAAACTTTTACTATAAAATATAATTAATATTATTAAAAAATTATAGATATGTATATTTAATAATTTATAAAATATATATATTTAATAAAATATTGATGGCTTTTTAGCCCAAAACCCGGCTTTTTTTTGAAGCCAGTGAGGTCGGGGTTTTTCGAGCGGGTTTTTAGGCCCGATTTTTTTCGCGGCTTTAATTTTCAAACCCAAACCAACCCAAACCCCGGATACCCCGGGCGGGCTTTTCGGGTCGGGCTTATTTTGCCGGCTCTATTGGGCCTCAGTTGATTGGAGCCCCTAGATGCATATTTTGTTGCTATCAAATGGACAAAAGTTATGTTATAAAAATACGATTGAATCAATATATAATAGGATTAGTGAAACTTGATGCAACATCATCCTCATATCTTATGTGGCACCATTATATTCCCCCATTATTATTTATCTAATTTCTCTATTTAATGTCTTTTAAATTTTAATTCTAATCATACTAAAATATCTTATCCCACATTGATTTCTAATCATACTCCACAAATTGAACAACTTATATATATACTTAGAATCAATGTATATTTTTCTTCCTACAATTAGTTTTCACCACTAATTTATTTGGCTAATTAATTAGTTAGATGACCAAATAAATAGTTATATATTTTACACAACTATTTTAATTTGGCTAATTAATTAATTTGATGGCCAAATAAATAGTTATATATTTTTTTAAATTTTAAACTATCCATTTAATGTCACCTTATCAATATACAATAGGATTAGTAAACTTAATGCCACCTTACATAAATATCTATAATATATATTCTTTTATTTTCTGTAGTAATTATTCGTAGCCTATTCCATCAAGATATAAAATTATTTCGAATGTGTCAGGAAATAATTTGTAATTATTTTCTCGGAATTGAAACTTAATTGACGAAAATCATTTTTTCGTGAGATAAATCATTTTTATTTTAAGTAGTTTACAAAAATATTAATTATTTTAATGAATATTTTTGTCTTTATTTAAAATCATGTGAACCCGAATAATTCCACCAAAATTATTTCTTATACGGAAAAAAGATGTAGTATATAATGTATGGACAAAAATGGTAGTTGGAAACTTGGAATGTATTATTCCACAATGATTGATGGATCAGATTAATTTATATTTTACATGGTAAAATTTAAAATTACTTAAATATTTAAAAACACAATTTAGTCTAAGTAATTTATTTGTGGACATCTTGATACACGTAACACCAGTTAATTATAATTATGTATTGTAGAAATAAATAGATATATTTCTCTAAGAAATCGTGTATGGATAATTTTGTAGCAATCAATATATACTCCATTCTTATTTATCTAAATTCTCTATTTAATTTCTTTTAAATTCTAATTCTAATCATACTAAAATTATCTTATCCCATATTGATTTATAATCATATTCCACCAATTGAACAAGCTATATATATATATATATATACTTAGAATCAATGTGTATTTTTTCCATCCTATAGTTATTTTACACCACTAATTTAATTTGACTAATTAATTAATTATATGGCCAAATAAATATTTATATTTTTTATTTTTTATTCTATCCATTTAATGACACTTTATGGATTAATAATGGATTTAAGAATGGAATTGTGATAAGAATGAAAATCTTGGATTGAAAAATATACTAAAAGGCTTTGAAAATGACCTTTGATAAGATGTTCATTTAATTTGACTAATTAATTAATTAATTGGCCAAAAAAATACTTATATTTTTTATTGAAAAATTAATTTTGAAAGTTTAATTTGCTTAAGGTTACTTAACTTATTTTAGTCAATAATATTTAAGTTTGTCAAATAATGCGAGTCCATATAGGATAGAGCAATAAATTAGCAAATTGTCCTTTCTAATCAAACTCAAACCTATATAAATAGTTGTGTATTTTTTCATCCCAAAATTCACAATTATTTTGCACTACCAATTTAATCTGGTCAATTAATTAATTAGTTGGCCAAATAAATAGCTATATATTTTTATTGAGAAATTTTGGTCAATTTCTCATAAACTTCACAAATTTAAAATCTAAAATAAATGGATATATTTTGGCAATTTATATAAATAAATTTTGATGCTCATCTTGATTTTTCATGAGATTTCATAAATTGATAAAAAAAATTGAACAGTAATGATCAAATTTTCGTTGATAGGATAACCAATAATTGTAATACATATTTTATAAATTTAATCGAGCTCAGTCAATTAGTGGATATTAATATACTAGAATGAGGCAAGAACAAATAGTAAAAATAATTTTTTATTTGTGATAATTGCATGTATATATAAGTTCTAAACATGTAAGGACGTTGATTGATATATTTACTTATAATTTCTCACTTTTTAATCTACTGGAGCAATATATATTTTATTAATTATATATTTCATAAATTTAAACGAATTCGGGTAATTAGCGGATATTACTATACGATATGAGACGATAACATGATTTTCTCTATTTGTAGATCTTTTCTTATTTATATTATTGTGATACAAAAATATACATTATAGACAGGCAAATACTTTAATCGATATGTCTATGTAATTTTTTTCAATTTTAATCTTTTTTTATTTATATGATAATAATTAACCATATAGTATTCAACTTTTATTGAGACGTGTAACTAATTATTGTATCAACTTATATTTTTCACATGCTTACGAATGTTAAAGTGATTCTAACCATTAATCTTCAAGGTTGCGTTTAATTTTCATCATATTTTAAATGTTTAGTTATTTTCACCATTTTTAATATTTTCACAATTATTGGTGCTCGATTTTTTTAATACTAGGTACTATTAATGTTTACTTTATAATATTTGGATATTATTATACGGGTTTTGATAAGTAACATGCATTTTATAATCATAAATACAAAGTAATATAATTTTCCGTCGAATTTCGACGGGTTACACACTAGTTATATAGAAAAGTAAAATTCATAATAAAAATACAGAATTATACATCTAAATATGGATGTTGGATGTTATAATCAAAACAGTTATTTAACCATATGAACATATTTCATTTTATTTTATTGGGTTTAAATATGCAAAATCCAACATCTTATTGGATAATAATTTTTTTTTTACCATAGATGATTATATTTTTGCGCATTAATTTTGTCTAGTAAATGATAGTCATGAGAGGTATTAAATTTATAGAAAAAGGGAAATATATTGAAAGATATTTCTTAATTATTATAAATAAATAGATATAAAAATAACCATATTGTGCGACGAGTTTGTATCTTGTAGGTTCACAATATTGAATTCCAAACAAACTAATAGCATCTAACAATTTAATAATTAGAATCACTAAGTAATTTGACCTATTTTACTATAATATTTATAAATTCATCACTAATAACCTTAAATGTGCAATCGAATAAAACACATTATCGTTATTATATAGCATTATATAGACGATGTTTGAAAATTTTGCTTATTTAATACCCTACACTACAATGTAATATAGGGGTGAGCAAAATACCCGAAATTCGAATATCCGATCCGAATCAAACAGAAATTTAAAATTCGGTTCGGATTTTTTGGATTTTCGGTTCGGATCGGATTGATATTTTTCAAAATTTCAGATTTTCGGATCGGATTGGATTTTTTTAATCCGAAAATTCGAATTATATACAATTTATATATAATAATAGCATTTTATTTAAATATTTTTAAATCTAATATAAATATATATAAGAAATAACAAAAATTGGTTTTGGATTTTTCGGATTTTTCATGATTTCGGATTTTTCGGTTCGGTTCGGATATTTTTATAAAATTTTCGAATTTTCGGTTCGGATCGGATTGTTTTTCTTTCAAAATCGGATTTTCGGATCGATTCGAATTAGGTAAAAATCCGAACCGAAATCCGAATGCTCATCCCTAATGTAACAAACCATTAAACCCTATATTTTGATATTTATCAAAAGGCAAATAAACAATCTCCCGCTGCCAAAAGTACTTTCCCACCCAAATTAAAAAAAAAAAACGTGCGACAAATATAAAGAAACTTAAAAGGGGCCACATTCGCCCGACCACTCGCCTGATAAAGGTAAGAACGATTAAACCAAAAAGTGCGAGCAGCCTCGAATTGGTAGAACTTTTTCGAATTAATTGAGGCAGTAGCTAATCTTAATTATGGTACTTCTTTCCTCCCATTATTGTTGGCTCGTTTTCCTTTTTAGTCATCCCATTAAATTGGTTCGTTTCCAAAAAATAAAATAATTTTACACTAAAAAGTATATCGAATTTCATATCACACATTACTTTATATATAAATCACAACTCTTATTAATCTACTTATAAAAAAATGAGTCATAACTATTGGAACGGAGAATATTAAATTAATTAAGGCAGTAGTTAACTATAATATCAATGTTAATAAAATCATAACTCAAGTGGTTGTTAGGGTTAAAAAATTTAGCCGTCTGGATTCTGAAATTGCCGTGAAATCGGGGGCAGCCAACAACTTCGCACATGTTTGCAGCAGCTTTTGCAATTAACGACTTTCATGTGGGCGGCTAACATACAATTATGCTAATTACCTTTTTATGGAAATTAACAATTCCTATATTTATTTCTAATTTTAACATATTTTTCTTACAAAGATAGCTACTAGCAAATAACGCAGGAGATTGTTATTTGAATTTGGACATAGTCATTACGAGTTTGTGGTGTCCTCTTCATGCCTCCAGCGATGAGAAGATTGTTTTTAGATGAATTGATGACCTATAAGAATAAAAAGAAAGAAAATCAATATGTCGAAATCAAGAATTAATATCGGTAAGAAAAAGTCAAAACATTCACATATAATATGCGCGTTATATGTCTGAACACAGATTAATTATTGCTAAGGAAAGTTGTGACAGAAAATAATAAAATATAAAGCGGTGAAAAATAGAATCCTATGACAGGCGATAGACGGCCGCTGCAATTAAAACATCTGCGCCACATTCTTTTCACCTAATATTTGCCGCCCTTTTTAACATCATTTTCGTTTTGATAACTATAACTTTTTTTCTTCTTCTTAAAAACATCAAACAAATTAATTGATATGTGGTGATTATTTTAAAATTTATCTCATTCTGTGTTGTTGATCTCGGTTGCAGATTTGTTCTCGTCGAGAGAGTATAAACCTATCTGTCGAACCGCTTTCCAATGAGTAGGTTGTCTCTCTGTCTTTGGATTTGGTCAAACTAAGAGACAGTATCAATATTCCCCTCTCTTTTCAACCGCGTAATGTATAAAATATCACCAAAACTCTTGTGGGATCGTCTTTATGATAAATTCAAATAAAATTTATAATCAATAACATATTAAGAATTATGTTGGTGATTAAGTGTAATTTAATTGGTAAAATATTTTTTATCCAATTAATAGATTTGAAATTTAAATCATCTAGAGAGATTAGTGTATGCGCGTGATTTTTTTTGAAAAAATAAAGAATTATGCTCGTGCGAAACATCTCGTCCCGAGAGTGATTAAGATCTATATTCAAAATTATATTTTCAATAACATATACTGTATTGTATTTTATTGGTATTTGTGCATGCAAATATATCTTAAAATATGAGTGTAGGTTTGTATCTTGATTGTATCATGGTGAGACATGCAGTCTCGACTCATCCTCTATAATTATATTGATTGTTTCTTTAATTCAAATACAGCTAGGCCATGAACAGCCAACCATCATACTGTAAAAATTGGATTAGCTTATTTCACAAAAAACTCCCACATAAAAATAAAATACTCTGTTTGAGCGAAACTTAAACTATCTTTCTCGACAATTTCAAACATATGTGGTCTATCCACCTCAATATTTAAATTTTTTAAAAAATAAAAAGGCCTCAAAGTAGTGGTATTTGTGATTGAAATATATCTTCAAATATGAGTTTAAGTTTTTATCTTGATATGTCTCACGGTGAGACATACCGTCTCGACGCATCCTCTGTAATTATATTGATTGTTTCTTTAATTCTTTAACTCGTTAGACGGTTTCGCAGAAACTCCTACATAAAATATTTGCTTGAATGAACTTAAATTATCTTGATCGACGATTTCAAACATATGTGGTCTACTCACGTCAACATTTTTTGTAAAAATAAAATAAAAAGGGCCTCAAAGTAGTGGTTGACCACAACAAAAATGACACCATGTATCGTCTCTCTCACTCTTATTCTTCTTTCCACCAATAGAATGGAGACACTTGTCTCCTTTCTATTATCATTAGTCACTCAAATTTACTTGATTAGTAAGATAAATGTTATATATCTTCTATAAATTATAATAAGATACCTACTCATTCACGTCGAATATGACTTATTTTTCTTCGGTATAGTTATTTAAAAGAATGATATAAAGTGGTTAAAGGAATAAAAAATAGGTAAAATCCACATATTTTGAAGCGGTAACTATTTCTTAAAAAAAATAAATGAGCCAATTTGGATGGGGCAATACAAAAATGAATATAGATCAAGTTCGATTGGACAGAGGGAGTAAAGAATAAAAAAAATCAAAATTTTTATTTTGTATTCTCTACAAATAGAGAGATCAATATTTTTATAGTTATTACACACACTACTAAATTTCTCTCATTTTTTCTTATAACGTTAGTTTCTTATATTTATATTTATTCTTAATTTTTGTCATATTTTTAATTTATGACTAAAAGTAAATATATTTAGTGTTGTTGCTGAATGGTTTGATGGTTGGAGGGGTCATTGATTGATAAACTATAAAAGTAAATGGGGTTGGATTGTGAAGAATATTAGTGATGTGGAAGGAGATAAATTACTTAAATATTTATAAAAATTGTATGATTGGGTGGTTAGGATATTTGGTGGTAAACATAATTTTAATTGCGGATAATTACAAAAAACGGGTTTACTTATATCGCACCCATTGTACATTGACATTGAGTTTGTATTCATCATAAAAAGAATATTATGGCAGAATATTTTTCATTGGATATTCATAGCACACTTTCAATTTGGATATCCAGTCAAAATATCCTTCCCTGGAAATCCCACTAATATATATGTGTTCAATTAGTTGCATGTAGAGTAGTAAATTTTTTTTCACATATCTATATAGTCATTTGGTAAATAAATTACAATTACATCAAATTAAAGCTAATCCACACACACATGCTAGACAAAGTTCGACGTGGGATATCATATGTAGGCGTATTTTCTTCTCAAATGATTAATAGTTACTTATAAAACCAACAAATAAAAATAAAATCCAAATTTAGAAAAACCTCCGACGTAAGTCACAACTATTTTTCACCGACTCTCTCGAAGCAACTGAAAATCCATTTTTTTAAAAATAAACTTAATTTACAAAGTATCTATCAGTATGACATTATTATTTTGTGGTTAAAAAATGCATCTACTCTGTCGGAACTATATGGAATTTTGCTGTTTGTAGCATCTTGACCGTATTACGACCCCCCTCCCTCTCTACACATTATATAATACTAGTCAGTAGTCAGTAGTCATCAATAGTAGTATTTATTTGAAATCAGATTTTTTTTTAATTATTTCCATTGTTTAATGGTTTCACTTATTTAAATATGGTCGAAGGTGGTGGTCGCCCTCTATTTAACCGCCAAACTTAATCCTGCAAAATTCCCCCTCCAATCCTCAAACTGCAAAAAACAATCTCTCTCTCATCAAAACACCAAAATGGTGCCATCTCCGGCCCCTCTCCGAACCAAGAAAACCCGGGCCGTAGGAGTTCCGGTGATCGATTTCTGCCAGGAAAGAACTAAACTAACCCAACTAATCCTGCAAGCGTGCCAAGACTTTGGGTTTTTTCAGGTCCAAAACCACGGAATCTCCGCAGAGATAATCTCGAGAGTCGAAAGCGAGGGCCGCAATTTCTTCGCCAAAGCTGCATGCGAGAAGCAGCGGGCCGGGCCGCCGACGCCGTTCGGATACGGCTGCAAGAACATCGGATTCAACGGCGATAAAGGCGAGCTCGAATATCTCCTGCTCGAGGCCAATCCTCTCTCCGTTTCTCGCATATCCGAATCCATATCTTCCGATCCTTCCACGTTCAGGTAATTAATCTTTACTTGCATTTTTTTTGTAAGGATTTTGTATTTTTTGTCGTCTGAAAAAATGCGAGATAAGAATGTCTGTGTTGAAAAATTAAGGTGTATGTAAAATGTTGTTGTTGAGAAGCTCATGAATGAGTTGCTTGCATGCATAGCGCAAAATTTAATATTAGTTAATTTATATATATATATATATATATATATATATATATAGAGTGAGGTTCAAATAAGAATAAATTTTAAGCGTGAGAACTAAGAATCATGAAAATTCGTTATAAATAAAATGAATTAGCTATGAAAATTAATGCATCAATTATGAAAGTTACTGAATCCAAAAATTCAGAATTTTACCCATGGTTCGAATCCCATGAGGAGCGAAAAATTTCATTTTTTTGGATTCAGTAACTTTTCCAGCAGATTCATCAACTTTCACACCAAATTCATCATCATATATATATTTAGGAGATGGTTCAGGTAGAAAATGATAATTTGGTAGGAAATGAGAATGAATCTGGACCTTTGATTTGCTGGATCATAGTTGAGATTTAATTTCGGTTGTGCTACAGTTTTGTGTTTTGTGTGCTACGCGGATAACTGTGAAGCATTAGAACCCTTCTTGTGCTACGCTGCAATGAAAGATGTACTAAACTAATATATTTAGCATATGTGCTACGAATGGATGAAATATGTGCTAAACTAACATCTGCAACATAGTAATTCTGATTGTGCTACACAAATATAAAGATTTGCTACTATTCATATTTCTTACACTAAGGAGCTTTCTCACCATAATTCATCTATATATATATATATATATATATATATACATATGGAGTAGATCAAATGAGAACCACATCTTTTTTGCGAACTCTGCGAACTATGCATAAGACGTTGAAGATGATGCACAAGACGGTATAAAGTTGTGCATAACGAAAACTTTCTAAAATTATTTTGTTAGGTAATAATTTTAGAATGTTTTCATTATGCACAACTTTATAGGCTTTATTCATCAATTTTATACGTTTGTGCATAGTTCTCAAGTTCTCAAAAAATATGAATTCTCACTTGATCCAACCCATATATATATATATATATAGTTTAATTATATTACAAGTAATTTTTAACAACTTGCTTGTGCTACTTGTGACTAGAATAATGAATTGTTGGGAGATTTTTGGGTGTGGTAGTGATCTAGAGTTGCTGGGCTAAAATAAATAAACTGATTAAAACTTCTCTATTGAAGATGGAAATATCAAATAATCATGTTTTGCACTTAATAGTACAATTAATGAGGATGACTGGATACTCATAACAACCGTGGGCTTTTTTATATATCTTTGACCATCAAAACAAGATTAATAAGCTTCTGGAACTCCATTGAAAATTATCTAATTAATTTAAGAGCAGAAACTAATTGTCTTTCTAGTGGAATTAAATGAAAATAATTAATACTCGTCCAAACACGATACGTGTGACAACGACCGTATTAGTGAAAAAAAATCAAAGACTCGTCCAGAAACACAATTCAGAGCCCTATTAACAACCAAATCTGCAATAATATACACAAGAATAACATGATTTACTCAGACTAGTCAATGGCTATGAATTGTTTTCGTTACTCAGAAATTTGTTCCATAAATAATCCAACAAATAAAGAAGTGAATGTTGTTGTGACCACTTAGAACACATGGTGAAAAGGGACCCTATAAATGGTAATTACTGTGTTACTTATGTCAAAGCTTAATTTTCCATGGCATGCGATTGCAGATTTAGGTGAAAAAAATTCAAGAAAATTACTTTTACTTGTCTAGTTGGGCTCATGATTATGCATTTTGCAATGTGGAATTACTAATGAATGAATCGCATTACATCAACCCAAAAAGTAAGGAATAATTTTCTCGCTTTCGCACCTCTACAAACAATAGGCATATTTACTGTACATTCTTAATGACTAGCAATTATGTCCCACTTATATAAAATAACATTATTTGCAACACTAAATTAAGAGTTGGAACAAATTCTTTTTACTTATACAAGATGGCATCATCATTTTGTGATGGAGCAAGCAAAAGGTATCGTTATTGCACACTTGTCAAACAATCACTCATTACTACCACTCACATATGGATTCTAAAACACACAAAATATCAAAAATAAATAAATAAATTCCACACGCATAATGTCAACACATGAATCGAGGGCCTTCACACTGAAATAATGGGGTGTACTAAACTAATGCCTGGATGACAAAAATATAGGAAAGATATATGCTGTCATGTTTGAGGCCAACATAGTAGCATAGTACTAGGTAATAGTCAAAAGGGACTATGATTTTGTTCTCATCTCTTATAATTTTTCCTTTTAATTTTGTTATTGCAGCTGCGCTGTGAATGATTACATAGAAGCAGTTAGGAAGATGTCCTGTGAGATTCTAGAAATGGTGGCTGAAGGTCTGTGGGCCCAGGATAAATCTATTTTCAGTAAGCTTATCCAAGATGCAAGCAGCGACTCTTGCTTCAGGATCAATCACTATCCTTCAGTCAATGCTGCAGCTGATGATGGTGGTGATGATTGGAGGAACCCTAATCCCAAATCGTTTGATCACCCGTCCAAGATCAGGATCGGTTTTGGCGAGCATTCGGACCCTCAGATCCTCACCATCCTAAGATCCAACAATGTCGCCGGACTCCAGATCCTATCTGGAGATGGCTTGTGGGTTCCGGTCCCCCCTGATTCAGATAAAATCTGCGTGTTCGTGGGGGACGCCTTTCAGGTTGGTTTTCATATTGTTCTTCTTCTTATACTATCGATCGTATGGGTGCAGGTGAGTTAATTAAACATTTTTTTTGAGGAGGATGGAGAGGGGAGAGTTGGAGTAGTCGGATAGAATCGATGGTCTCGTAGTTGAATGGTCAAGCTGTTCAAAACGTCACTTATGAGCAATTTTTTGTTTAAAATAGGCTATGACAAATGGAAGATTCACGAGTGTTAGACATAGAGCAGTGGCGAATTCAACGAAACCGAGGATGTCAATGATGTATTTTGCCGCTCCATCCCTCAACACGACTATTTCTCCGATACCGGAAGTGGTTTCGATTGAAAGCCCAAGTCTTTATCGGCCATTCACTTGGGGAGAGTACAAGAGCACCACATATTCCTTAAGATTGACAGATCATCGTCTTGATCTCTTTAGAAAATAATCAAGGTTTTTTTTTATCGATCACTAAGTAATTTGGTGTTCGGGTGAAATCTTGATTTAATGCCATCTATCTAGGAGTAGGGCATGTAGAGGGTGTAGTTGCACATATACATGTTCTATACGAATTTTTATTTTTAATGCCACACTACTTGTGTATTTTAGATTAATATATAGGTAGGTAGATGGCCAAAGTTTTTATGTGAGAGCTGATGCCCCTACTGGTTCAATTAGTGAATGAGAATTCAAGTGCTTGTCATCCAAAAGTAATAAAATTAATTTCCTCTTTTTATAATGTCTTGTTCCATGATTTAAGGACTTTACTATAGGTCTGTTGTAGCCAGGGACGGAGCCAGTAAGGGGCCTGGGGGGCCCATGGGCCCCCCAGCAATTTTGATAAAAAATACAGGGGTATTTTAGTAATTTTACAATTTAGTTAAAATTTTTAATATATTATTACATATATCAGTAAATATCTTGGAGCTCTTGCATATAAGCCTTTTCGCTTCTTTTATCTTTCTCTCTCTCGTTACATTTCTTCCCCCAACAGAGACATCTTCCACCGGGAACAACATCGACGAGAAGTTCAACATATAACTGAATTAGGCATTTGATTAAACGTTTCACTTGATAGATAGAAAAACATGCAACTTCTCTTACTGATTAAAGCCGCCCTAACTACAACATTTCCAATCAGGTTTTGTTTGGATTTCAGCTGTACACCACCAAATATAACTTTTCTCAAAGATCACCCCCTCCCCCCAAAAAATGCCATTTATACTCTTTTCTTCATTCCTTATAATTCTAACTTAGTTGTATTTCTTTCTGTAGCTCGCTACCAATTCTATGCAATCATTACGCGTACATTCCAAAGCTAAAAAAAACACACATACATCAATGAGAAGATAAATTAATTTCTAAAATAAATTATGAAACTATTTACCTCTGCGCAGCCTAAAATCAGGACTAGGCTTAGGAGTGGTGAACCATTGTGCTGCAAAGGAATGATCAAGACATTGTTAATGCAATAAATCTTGTTAAGGTAGCAAAAAAAGTTTGCAAGTAATGAGGGAAAAAGGTTGGGAGATTTTGGTTCATCAAGTTTAGAAGTTTTGTAGCACATATGAGATAGATGTGCTAGATATGGAAGATGAATATGTTGTTCGAGGAAGAAGAAGACGTAGAATTGAGAAAATGACGAATCTCCATCATTATCGAGTTGAGCTATTTTGTTTTGTGATTGATATGCAAGCTCAAGAGTTGAATCAACGCTTTGATGAAGTCAACACGGATTTACTTTTATGCATGACATGCTCGATCCTAGAGATTCATTTTCGCATTTGATTCGGAGAAGTCGTCACTTGCAAGGTGTTACCCATCCGAATTTTCAAGTTACTTTGTATGAACTTGAAAGTCAACTTGAAAACTTTATTTTCGATGTGCGTATAGATGAAACATTTTCGAGAGTATCGTGGATTGGAGGTCTTGCTCAACATATGGTTTCTACAAGAAAACATGAAGTTTTTCCATTGGTTTATTTATTAGTTGTTGTCATCGATCTTACCATTGTCACCGCCAAGAGAAAGAGCTTTTTAGTAATGAAATTCATCAAAGTTCTCACGTAATCGTATGGAGACCAACCATTGAATGATTGCTTAGTTCCTTATATTGAGAAGGATGTGTTCGTCAATATCACTAATGAAACTATTATGCATCGATTTCGAAGATGAAGAATAGAAGGGAAATGTCATGATGTGATTGTATTTAACTTTTATTTTTTTGAATATTGTAATATATTTAAACAATACTATTTATTTTTATTTTTATTATAAAAATTATTTTTGGGTCCCCCAACACGAAATGTCTGGCGCCACTGGTTGTAGCTGTTATTATTTCTTTGAAGTCGCCTTTTTATTCAGTTCATAAGTGATATATATGGACCTAAGTCAACCTCTAATAGAAAAAACACATACTATTTGTGTGGCCGCGATGCAATGATAAAAGGCAAAATTCCTACGCGGCAGTACACAATTAATAAATAGGATTTTAGTTAGTATTTATCGATTCTAAAGTTTCTTAATTTTTCATTAGAATTTATTAATTTTTAATTTAATTTATAAATAATTATAATATATTAAATTATAATTATGACTTAATTAGGATGGACACGGCTGTGTTCCTCATGATAAATATAAAGTTAATGATTATATGAATCAAAATTTTTAAATTTTGTAGAGCGTGCTGCATAGGATATTGTAATAAAATTGCTTCTAAATATTAGTGATTGGACTAAAAAAATAAAATTGAGTTACCCCAATAAAGATATAGAATAATTATGATCAGTCACACAATAAGGTCACACAAAACTCATTTCCCCCCTCCTAAAATTAAGTATGGAAATATAGGTTTCCTTAAGACCTTTATACTTACATGTATTGCCATAATGATGCAACGTACGTAGGGCTGTATACGAACCGAGCCGAGCCGAACACTGCCAAGCTCGAGCTCGGCTCGTTTAAATTTTATTCGGCTCGAGTTCGAATTCGAGCTTTAAATTGAGCTCGAGCTCGGTTCGTTATAAAATTTTTGAGCTCGTGAGCAGCTCGAATTCGGTTCGATAACTACTCGTTTATGAGACATATTCAAACTCGAGCTTGAACTCTGCTCGTGTTCGATTTTGCTTGTTTTCGAGCTCGAATTTGGTTTGATAATGTGTTATTCAAGTTCGAGTTCGAGTTCGAGATCGAACTCGAATTCGAGCTCGACTCAGCTTAAACACTATTTTAGCATAATTCACTCCATGATTCCATTAATTCAAAAGATGCATAGTCTACTAATCAATCATAATCAAACAACACTTGCAATAAGAACTTTAACAAGATTCATTACCAAATGAATTTTTCACAACTAGCAAAGAAAAGGATGTCTGATTCTAACTAGTTTTGGATATAGATTATACAATAAATAGAATTAATATACTATTTAATATCATTCGAATACATCTACTTCATTCATCTACTTACGAATTATTATTATATTTATCTCATAGAAATTAATTATGTAAGTTAGATGTTATTTATTTTAGAATTATAATTATAGAGATATAAATATAACTACGTAATTCATACTTGTATATTTATACATTATAATGATCTATATTGATATTTTTGTTCATAAGATAATTTAGTAGATCATGTAATTTTTCTAGTTTTCCAACTCAATATTTCATTTGATTCTATTCAATATCATTCTATCACATTTACTTTTCAAAATCTACTTATGAGTTATAAATTATAATTGTTTTATCTCATAGTTACTTAGTTATAAAGGTAGATGAACTTTATATTAGAATTATGAATTATTATTATATTTATCTCGTAGTCAATTAGTTATGTAAGTTATTTTTAATTTATTTTTCAGAAATAATTATAGAGATATAAATATAACTATGTAACTCAAGTATACTTGTATACTTATATATTCTAATTATCTAAATCGATATTTTTGTTCATAAGATAACTTAATAAATCATGTTATTATTTTTTAGTTTTTCAAATCAATATCTCATTATATTAATTAATTGTTCATTTAATGATTTTATTTTATAATACACATGAAAATATAAATTAAGGTTTGATTAAAATATATATATATATATATATATACTAAATAAACTGAATATACTAGTATTATACTAGTATAAATATGATAATTAGTCAATATCATTCA
Organism: Salvia rosmarinus; assembly: GCA_036937905.1. Taxonomy (NCBI): domain Eukaryota; kingdom Viridiplantae; phylum Streptophyta; class Magnoliopsida; order Lamiales; family Lamiaceae; genus Salvia; species Salvia rosmarinus. The sequence goes on from CM072820.1 coordinate 58,848,469, forward strand.
ATTACATTTACTTTTCAAAATATTATACTAGTATAAATATGATAATTAGTTAATTAGTTATATAAGTTAGATGAAATTTATACTAAAATATATATTTTATAATTTATTATTTATTTTAATTATTTAAATATATAAATAATTTATAATCAATACTTCATCTACATGCTAATTTATTGCTAAATAATTATAATTAACATATTTTATAATTTATTATTCATTTTAATTATTTAAATATGTACAAATAATCTATTATTTTATACGTTCGTGAACATGTTCGAATCAAGATTCGTGCACATGTTCGAATCAGAGTTCGCGAACATGTTCGAATCAAGATTCGTGTACATGTTCGAATCAGAGTTCGCGAACATGTTCGAATCAAGATTCGTGAATATGTTCGAATCAGGGTTCGCGAACTGGATCGTTTGAGTTCGAACCTACGAGCCGAACATCTCTAAGCTCGAGTTCGGCTCGATAAACTTATCGAGCTCGATTCAAGACTCGAGTTCGGCTCGTTTACAAAACGATCGAATTTCAAACGAACTTTTTTCGAGCCGAGCTCCGAGTAGCTCACGAACGGTTTGGTTTGTTTACAGGTACGTGGATAAACAGGAAGAACAATATCAAAAATTCGTTGATTCTACAGAATACCGAAGATTGACAAATTTGAGGAAACCTCATTTTTATTAATCATCAAAAGTTGCGTCCAAAAGACAATTAACAATGCTTAAATAATAAACCATGATCGACCAAAAGAACGAAAAAAACGAAAAGGTCCAAAACTAAAACGAAATTACAAAAAAAATCCCGAAAAAACTGATAAATTACAAATTTGACCCTCCAGACGAAGGAATTTGCCCATTGGTCATAGCAAAGCAATGAGTATTGCTCAGAAGACCGTTTCTGCTTGCAAAACACTAAACCCTCATCGAAATCTAACATTTGCGTGAATTCTTCGGATGATACATGCGTTGTATTCAATTTAACTCAATTTGTGCCGCATCACACACAATTAGGGAAGGTAACTTTAGAAGAGTAGTACACATCTCTATATATGGTAAAAAGTATCACTTCAATTAATAAAAGCTTATTTCTAAATCAGGTGTGGTGTGGTTTGCTGTGCGTGACAGCGGTGGGTCTTTGTGTCTCTCTCTATATACACATCTTCAAATATATTAGATTCAACTGTTACCATGGAAGAAAATATTGGCCCACAAGTATAGCCAAATTAATCAAGACATACATATGGATTAAAAGGCCTCAATATGACAGCTACTGCATGATTGATAATTATAAATGTCATATCTACGTTCTTTTTGAAGTGATCGACATGGTTGTTCAACCACGATAATTAACATAATATATATATCTTTAGTTATTGCATTAAACGCTATCAAACTACTTGGTATCATGTCTATATCACCTCTTCACTTCATTTCAAATTTAATTTCAACTTCTTTTTAATTTCAATTTTATAATTTTATTGAAATATAATTATGTGTCAATTCTCAATTTTGTTACATATATAGAACCCTCAAAATCTCAGGCATGTGCTTTGTTCCTATAATGTTGATAGCAATTGTTTCAGATAACACTTGATAATTTCTTGTCATGTCTTTTACGATATAAAATACTCATTTCGTCTATCATATTCGTTCTTTGATTTTGGTGACATGTGTTTAATAAATTGTAATGGATATGTAAAGTGAGTGGAGATAATAAATTAATAGATTAATTAGTAGTGACATTAAAAGGTGGACCACAAAGATAATAAATGAATATATTAATAGAAAGTGATAGTAAAAAAAATGGATCATGTGTAGGTTTTTTGTAAATAAGTGAGTAGATTTAGGATAAAAATTAAGAAGTTAATATTTCCAAAAAATGAAGTGAATGTTTTTTGTAGAATGACCAAAATAAAATTAAATGAATGTATTTGGTGGACAGAATGAGTATCAATATCATATTGTGTAGGATATATTCAAATATTTGCAATATATTAACTATTGTTTTGTAGGATATATTTAAATCGTATTTAAAATTTTAATTCTAAAATGTCCTTATATGTTTAAAATTTAGGGGAGGGAAATTAAATTACCCAAATTGATAAAGTGTATGTAGTATATATCCAATCTCATAAAAACATGCACAATATACCCATTCAAATTAAAATATTATAGATGTCTATATCAATAAACATTTCGAAAAAAAACAACCTAATTTCGAAGGAATCTCTGCAATTCTGAAAAGCAATCCTTTCGGTTTTAGCATTCACCGGTCGAAATTTATTTATAATATCAAAAAACCGATCGGTATTATGATAATACCAGTCGAATTTTTCATAAAATCAAAAATTATTTGTAATATCAAAAAACCGATCGAAAATTATTTGTAATATCAACAAATCGATCGGTATTATGATAATACCGATCGGTTTTTTCATAAAACCGGTCGATCGGTTTTATGGAAAATTCGATTGGTATTATGATAATACGATATGTTTTTTGATATTACAAATAATTTTCGATCGGTTTTTTGATATTACAAATATAAGTTGAGGTAATTTTTTAATTTGAATGAATATTTTTTAATTTATATAATGTTGAATCAAATCACTGACATTTTGGTAACTCAAAAAAAAAATACAACTATCAATTCACACTGAAATCGAAAAAAACAGACTGAAAAGTAAGGATAAATTCGACCATTAACTAATAAATGGGTATCTGTCACATGTTTTTATGACTTTGGATATATCATACATGTGTGTTATCAATTTGGTCATTTATTCCTATTTACACTAAAATTTAATTGTTGTGATTATGATTAATTTAGTCTTATAGTAAATTAATTTATGTTATAGTTATGTGTTGTATTACTTATCCACCTTAGAGATGGTATACAAAATCACACAAATTCGTATGAGCGTGATCTTATACTAGTGTGTAACCAGTCGAAATTCGACGGGAAATTGCATTACTATATTTCTATGGTTATAAAAAATAAAATATTTACATATACATGTTAATTAATAATCAAAACCCGTATAATTATATCCAAATATTATAAAGTAAACATTAATAGTACATAGTATTAAAAAGATTGAGCACCATTAGTTGTGAAAATATTAAAAATGGAGAAAATAACTAAAAATTTAAAATATGATGAAAATTAAAAGTAGGCTTGAAGATTAATGATCGCAATCACTTTAAACATTCATGGCCATGCTGATAAATGTTTGTACCCGTCTACAATCTATATACACGCACTCGTCTTAAATCCGATTAGTTATCCAAACTCGTAAATTTATAAATATAAGTTGTTACAGTGATTGGAATTTATATGCACGTACATATCCAAAATCTGATTGAAAAATGATTTTATTACTCGTTTTTGTCCCAAAAATACGTGCTAACTATCGAAATATATTTAAATTTATAACTATAAGTTGTTACAGTAATTATTTATATGTCTCAGTAATGACTTGAATATTACAGAATAAACATTAATTAATATAAATAACAAAAAATTAAAAATAAAGAACATGTATAAAACATATACATAACAACACTCGTCCTACATTTGATTAATTACACGAACCTATTTAATTTTATTAATATAATTTGTTATAGTAATTAATTACTCATCTCAATAATTAACTTATAATGTTAGACAAAAAAAAAAAATCAATTTCGTGTTAGTTTTGCTCTGTGGAGCAATGAAAAATATCCTGAACCAATTATAGCATCATCTATAACGTGACATTAAATGGACAGTTTAAAATTTTAAAAATATAACTATTTATTTGGCCATGAAATTAAATTATTAGTGCAAAATAATTGTAGGATAAAAAAATATACATTGATTTTTAATTATATATATAAGTTGTTCAATTGGGGGAGTATGATTATAAATCAATATGGGCTAAGATATTTTAGTATGATTAGAATTAGAACTTAAAGACATTAAATAGAGAATTTAGATAAATAAGAGTGAAAGAATATAATGGTGCCACATACGATATGAGGATGAGGTTGCACTAAGTTTCACTAATCCAATTATATATTGATAAGGTGGCATTAAATGGATAGTTTAAAATTTAAAAATATAACATTTATTTGGTCATCTAATTAATTAATTAGCCAAATTAAATTAGTGATGTAAAATAATTGTATGATGAAAAAATATACATTGATTATAAGTATATATATATATATATATATATATATATATATATATATATATATATATATATAAGTTGTTCAATTGGTGGAGTATGTTTAGAAATCAATGTGGGATAAGATATTTTAGTATAATTAGAATTTTAAAGACATTAAATAGAGAATTTAGATAAATAAGAATGGAGGAATATAATGGTGAAAATAAAATTGATGGTGCAAAATAATTATGTATTGTGGAATGAAAAAAATCTACTATCAACTATTTATATAAGTTTAAATTAGGGTGGAATTTGATAAAAAAATCAATGTGGGATATGAGATGTAAATATTAAGAATAAATGAGATTTGAGAAAAATAGAAATGGAGATATTATATGATGCCACATAGGAGAGAGAGTCATGAAATCCTTAATCCTATTATATATAGATTCGTGGGTAAATTCAAACTGAAACTAAAAGATTTTGGGTTAACAAATTCATTAATCAGTTGATAATAAAAAGTATAAATTTTAAAAATAAGTCTATACTTTTTTTCGAAGTGATAGTATTTCAACAATTCATCGGAAGAAGTTTTTAAAATAAAATAAAATTATAATAAAAAATAGGTTAAGGGGGATTTTCTTCGATTTTTTTCACTTATATGTTTAAATGGTTAATCTATATCCTCGTACTCACAACAAATCTGATTAAAAAAAGATTATTACTTTTTCTCATTTTAAACTCATATAGTTTTATAAGTTGTTATAATTATTGGTAATTATTGGTTACTTTTCTTAATAAAAAAACTTGGATATTAACTAAGCATTAATAATAAATAGTATAAATAATAAAAATTTAGAAAATAAAAAAAAATTCCTGTTGCACATATTGATTAATGTTTAGACTTGTTTAGAATTTAGATACTCATATATTTCCTAAATCGAATTGAAAATTGATTTTACTATTGATTTTCATCTCAAACTCGTAGATTAATACCCACTAATTAGTTTAGCATACAAATGCAATTTTATTTAGGTTTTCAATTCATGAACATGTTATACTGAAATATAGGATAAAAACAAAATCCACTACCACATTATATTTAAACAGAATTATAAAAATAAACATAATTTTAAATATATTTTCCCTAATTTTTTTTTAAAAAATATATATTTTTCTATCTGTATTTGGACTTGAGAGTAAGAGGATGTTTACATTTGAGAGACATACGAAATGGGTATAAAAAGTTCGAACCAACAATGGCGTGGATGTATGTATATTTTTATGTATCAAGTTGAACGTATAACAAATTCAGTTAACTATTCACAAAAAATATATGAATATAAATTAGAGATTGTGAATCAAAATAATCATTACCAATTCTAATATGTGTATAAGAAATTTGGTATTTACATACTTATCATAGTTTTTTATTTCAGTTATATATGTACATCAGTTTTATTATTTTGAGTATAAATATATGTGTCTATACAAATAAATACATTTTCTAACCTATGTAAAGTTTGGATGCATTTGATTATTATTTACCAAAGAAGTGAAGATGTCTTGTATGAGAAAAGAAGGCCACCCTTTTAAACGTTTGAGCACAGCATATGCATAGAATCCATGGGAGCCACACAGCATGACGTGTCTATTTTGAGATTCAAAAAAAAGGAAGGAAAAAGAAGTTTTCAATTTTATGAATTATTAAATGTATTTATACTTATACAACATTTAATTTAGTTCGTTGCATAAGTAGAACCTCATTTAAGAATATTTATCACCTTTTATCTATGTTTAATGGAGCGAGTGAGCTAGCAGAAGATGCCCACGTTCTGGTAAACGAAATCTTAATTTGATTTTCATTTTGCAATATGACCTTAAAATTTGTTCCTTCCAAACTGCACAAAAAGATTAATAAATTAGATTTGTTGAAAAGTTACTACAGTATATATAATAGCGCATGCACTTTCATAAAAAAATCTTCAAGACCGATTGAATATAATTGTTGCCATAACTCGTAATGCAGATTACATTTAAATTGATTAATCATGTATCGTTAAAATTTTGCCCTTGAAAACTAAAAAATGGGGAAAGAAATGATGATATAGAATAATTAGTCATGTACTCATAACTCATATAATTCCATCAAAAAATTAATAATAGTAGCAAATGTAACATAAATCATCTAATTAAGATAATCAATTTATAGCAATAATCTAATTAAGGTAAATTGGAATGATTGGAATATGACATAATTAATAGAATTAAAATATAGAATTAAGTAGGTATAAATCAAGAATTAAGAAAAATAAGATTGAAGAAATATGAGAATGCCAAGTAGGATCAAATAATGATGTGGCAATGTATTTTAGTAATCGTATTATATATAGATTCTGAAGCAAATAAACTACTATGGTATCATAAATTAATTGTACACTCTTATCACCCACGCATAGCAAACAAGCCCTAAGAATAAGCATGAGAAGCGTTGATATTGACACTAGCGGAGAATTTTAGCGAACGATAATAAATGAATATAATAATTTATTTTAGTTTTAGTTTTCTTCACCTACTTTGAAACATAATATTAAACTTTCTTAATGATCATCAGACATTAATTAGGGATAAAATAAAATAAAATGCAAGTAATCTTTGATCAAATCATACCTACAACGACGAAAAATGATGACAGCTATTTTACAGTATTGGCCATTGATTATCACTTGGGCCTTGTGATTTAAAATTGTTTTGGTAAACAGCTTTATTCTCCATATATGCAACATTTAATTAATTATGTATGATAAATTTTTAAAAATAAATTCATTATAATATTTCCACCTGCATGCTTACTTGTTTTGGCAATTTTTCGAATTGTAGAGTTGGGTGAATTGGCATGATCTAATTATAGATATGACAATATTACACAAGATTAAGTGATAAGTAAATATTAGAGCATGTTAACTTAGCAGTAGCGTAAAATATTCACAAACCATCATATATGTACGATAGCACAACATACTCATGTGTATAATATTACATTTATTTTATTAAAAAAATTATACTTATGCTATTTTTTGTCGATAATTTATATACCAACACAATAAAATAAAAGATGAAATATGCAAAAATCGACAAAAGCAAAAACTACATACATTGTCAGGAAAACCTGAAGAATTTTGCGAACTACAAGTTCTCCTAAATTCTCAAAATTTTACAAGTTACTAAAACTGATGTGCCATATTTATAATAAAATATAACCTCGAATTAATATTACTTCCAAACCATGATTATTTACATTATCACAAATCAAAACACTTTAAAAAATTCTCATAGACAGTGACCTATGAATTACTTGTTGGAGTCCAAATCAACTAATTATATTTAAAAAGCTAGTTTAAGAATAAAATTAGAACTTAATAATAATTTCAAAAATATCATAATATTGTTTGAACTACATGACATTGTTAAATATAAAATAAAAATGCGATCATTTAATAGTTGATTAAACCACCGCAACAAGAAATATTTTCTTATATAAGAATGAAACAAAATTAAATAATGAACCATATCTAGTTCAAACTAGCAATATACAAATATTTTACAATCAAATCTCAATGATATCCTAACAACTTTCATATAAATAGAGGCAATTGGTCATAACAAAACTTACTTACCTTATATACCTTAATATCGATATACCTTGCACTAATTAAATAATTTAATTTACTTATAAATAATTAAACAAATAATCAATAATAGTTTACAATTTATAATAATCTAACATAATAAGTAAATTATAAGTGTCAGTGAAAGATATTATACAAATCTCAAATCTTGATTTTCTTGTACCAAGAATCCACCATCAATCCTAAATCTAAATTCAATACTAGGATGAGCAAGAAGCATATAGACTAGAAAAAATAGCAACTGATAGGATACGGTCCAACTACATTAGGCCCAAAGATCGCGCCCAATATAAATGGCCCCAACACTAAGCTCGGCCCAAGCAAGTTCGGCCCAAGAAGACTCCTAAACCAACTACAACTCTAATCGCAATTGGAGACGTAGAAGATTCGGATGCATATCTAAAAGAATCCTTATGAGAGAAGACTTGGTATCAGAGTCAAATTCAACTTGGTATCAGAGTCGAACTCAACTTGGTATCAAAGTCGAACTCAACTTGATGATTGTGTATAAATAGATGCTAGATTAGACGGAAAAGGGATCTACACTCTTTGTAATCGCTCCTCATATTATCAATACACACACTCTCTCTCATCCCGTGGACGTAGATCTTATTCATAGATCGAACCACGAAATCCTTGGTGTTCTTTGCGTATTTATTTCCCTAACGAATTAAGATCGATCACCGCGCCGTGTGGGAAACGAAATTATATGTTTTAGACCAACCTTTGTTTCTGTGGAATCAATCATGACGATGAATACCGAAGTCATACATCCGTGGTCGCTGGCAACAACAAGAATAACGGCGGCAGATCGCTACTGAGCTCGGCTTGGAAAAGCCCGGTCGAGATACGACCCGGCGGCATGTCCAAAGTCTCGACGAGCAAGGCCATCTCATCCCGCATGAAGAAAGAAGAGTAGCGAGTGAGGTCGCAACAAAGAACCGAGATGAACCCCTAGCACCACGCTTAAACCTCGACGAGGCGGTTAAAGGGTTCTCTAAAAGAACAAGGAGAGCTTCCTCCAAGACTCACCGAGAACAAGGTCGGCCTCGGCATGGTGAAAAGGAGGTCAAGTCTCATCTGACACGAGGCCCCCACCGCAGCATCCCCACTACAGATGATAGGCGCCATGTCGCGAACAATACCTCTACACGAGTTGGTTTCAAACCGATCGTGCAAGGATGAGCAGCAAGGCGGTCATCATGATCGTCGCGAGGTCGACTTCACAATTATAACGAGTCCGCCGACGAACTCAAAGATCATTCTCCGGGTGACGGGTTCGATGGATACGGAAGGATCATTACCCTTTCTCCAACGAGATACCGACACCTCTCCCGCACAAGTACCGGTGCTAAGTATCGCCTTCACGACGGATCGGGATCCGCAAAACTTCATCTCTCGCCCAAGACAACATGATCAATCAACGCCTCAACACTATCCACGTGTGTAAACTGTTCCCGAGTTATCGATCGACAACGCCCGCGGTGGTTCGACAGTTTACCTCCCGGGAGCATTGGATCTTATCGAGATCTAATGGAAGCCTTTCATCGAAGGTTCTTCCAAAAAGCCGAGTCCAAGACCACATCGGCTCATCTCCTCACCGTGAGGCAAGGCCGAGGCGAGTCCATCAGCGACTTCATGACTAGGTTCAATAAGGAGAGCCTAAAAGTCGAGACGACCTCCTCATTATTTCGGCTTTCCAGAACGGCATCTTACCTGGGGCCCTATACAAGGAGATCGTCAAGTACGAACTCCGTACTGCATCGGAGCTATGGCACATAGCAGATCGGTTCGCCAAAGCAGACCAAGCAGATAGGAGAAAGCGAGAAGCTGGCAAGGTAGAACCCTCTGACAATAAGAAAGAGGATGATCGAAGAGACCGAGGCCGAAGTCGAAATACCCTCTGAGGATGATCGAAGAGACCGAGGCCGAAGTCGAAATACCCTCTAAGAGGATGATCGAGGGAACCGAGGTAATAATCCCGGCAGAAATCAAACAGAAGAGAGACCTCGCCTACATTAGAGAAGCTCGATACAAGCAATAAGTAGCTCGGTATTATAATCAGCGTGTCAAATCCCGACAGTTCCAAGTAGGCGACCTCTTACTTCGGAGTTGAGGTACTTTTCTTTTGTTACGTCGTTTTTCATTAATAAAATCTTTTTTCTTTACGTACTTCGGAGTTGAGTCTTGCATATGTCATTCGTCACTTATGCATACTACCTCTCTCCCATTACACTGTTACCCTCTTCGGAGGATGAACTATACCCTCTTCGGATGACGAACTATTACCCTCTTCGGAGGACGAACTATACCCTCTTCGGAGGACGAACTATTACCCTCTTCGGAGGACGAACTATACACTCTTCGGAGGACGAACTATACCCTCTTCGGAGGATCTAACTATTATCCTCTCTGAGGACTAACTATACCCTCTTGGAGGACGAACCATACCCTCTTGAGGATCTAACCATACCCTCTTGAGGACTAACTTTAAACGCCAGAAGGGGACCATCCCTCCTGATAAAACTTGGCAAAAAAGGAACCCATACCTCCGTACGAGGACGAACTACCTTCGTTTAATAAGAGGACGAACTACCTTCGTTTAAATACGAGGACAACATTAAATGGATATGACGTGTTCCATGTTCAACCACGGCATCCCGAGGTCTGGCCGCCTCAACCTCGGTCTTCAGCAAGCCGACCTCGGCCTTCAACAGGCCAACCTCGGCCTCCTTCTCCGCCTTCGCCACCTCGGCCGCCGCCAGAGGTCTGGCCGCCTCGACCTCGGTCTTCAGCAAGCCGACCTCGGCCTTCAACAGGCCAACCTCGGCCTCCTTCTCCGCCTTCGCCACCTCGGCCGCCGCCAGAGGTCTGGCCGCCTCCACCCTGGCCGCCTCGACCTCGGTCTTCAGCAAGCCGACCTCGGCCGCCTTATCCGTCTTCGCCACCTCGGCCACCGCCAGAGGTCCGTCGCTCCACCGCCGCCTCGACCTCGGTCTTCAAGAAGCCGACCTCGGCCTTCAACAGCCAACCTCGGCCTCCTTCTCCGCCACCTCGGCCGCAGAGGTCCGCCACCTCCACCGGCCGCCTCGACCTCGGTCTTGAGAAGCCGACCTCGGCCGCCTCCGCCGCCACCGGCCGCCGCCAGAGCCCTCCCTTCGCCGCATCCCGAGCTTAGCCCCGCCACGCCACCTCATGGACAAGGAGGTCGATTCGACCTCGGTAGGGCGACGAGTATTCGACTTCTGCCAATTTATAGCCAGAAGACCTCGACATAACGCCTCGGTAAGGTAAAGCCAGCCAGAAGACCTCGGCATAACGCCTCGTCAGGTGAAGCCAGCCAGAAGACCTCAGCATAACGCCTTGGTAAGGTGAAGCCAGCCAGAAGACCTCGGCATAACGCCTCGTCGGTGAAGTTACCAAGACCTCAAAGATAACGCCGGTAAGGTGAAGCCAGCCAGAAGACCTCGGCATAACGCCTCGTCAGGTGAAGTCAAGCATGAAGACTTCGACATAACGCCTCGGTAAGGTGAAGCCAGCCAGAAGACCTCGGCATAACGCCTCGTCAGGTGAAGCCAGCCAGAAGACCTCGGCATAACGCCTCGTCAGGTGAAGTCAAGCATGAAGACTTCGACATAACGCCTCGGCAAGGTGAAGCCAAGCGACATGCGACTTCGGCATAACGTCTCGGCAAGGTGAAGCCAAGCGATATACAACCTCGGGAGAATATGAGCTCTACAGGATTGTGCGCGCTCCACTTCACCAGACCACAGATTTTGACGAGGCAACGTCAGAATCGCTGCCCCCCCCCCAATCACGACCTCTCTTCTACGTCTTTTTGGGAGGGGATGTGATAGATACGCCCAACTACTAGGCCTGAAGCATCGTGCCCAATATAAATGGGCCCCGACTCAAGCTCGGCCTAAGCAAGTTCGGCTAAGAAGACTCCTAAACCAACTACAACTCTAATCGCAATTGGAGACGTAGAAGATTCGGATGCATATCTAAAAGAATTCTTATGAGAGAAGACTTGGTATCAGAGTCAAATTCAACTTGGTATCAGAGTCGAACTCAACTTGGTATCAGAGTCGAACTCAACTTGATGATTGTGTATAAATAGAGGCTAGATTAGACGGAAAAGGGATCTACACTCTTTTTAATCGCTCCTCATATTATCAATACACACACACTCTCTCCCGCCCCGTGGACGAGATCTTATTTATAGATCGAACCACGTAAATCCTTGGTGTTCTTCGCGTATTTATTTTCCTAACGAAATTAAGATCGATCAGCAACAAAGAATACATTTTAAATTTATATTTATATTTATCAATTATAACAAATATTAATATAAAAATATTTCATTTTCTTAATTATAATTATTATAGATATATATATTAAACTAACTATACATTATTAATTTTATTAAAAAAATTGGAGGTCCCTTGGGCCCCAAGACCTTACGCATGAATCAAAAAATAAAAGTAATTTATCCCCAAGAAATACCCACATTGTGAGTTAAAACTTCTTGGTTAACATCAAATTTATCCATTATGATGATGACTAAATAAGTAATTCCTGCATTCTTCACAAACTGCAACAAAGATAACGCGGTTTGTAACTTTGTATAGGAATTTCAAATTATTCACAGAATCACGTTATCTAAATATAACTATACGCATTCTCAATATTATATAAATTGGATCATTAAATAGATTCATGAATAATGATTGCCGACAATATTAAATGAAACTTACATAAATTTGGGATGAAGATATTCAAAGCTGATAGGCAGAAGGGTTTAGAAGCCAAGTGACATCAATATAACGAATGCCAATAAATGGCATGGCCTCTTCATCTGTGAGGACTCTCGCCCCGTCACGTTGGCCCCGCCCATGCTACATTCTGTATTCACCATAATACACTTTCCTACTTAGCAAGAAATATATAAAAACTATTCACATAACAAAATTGAAATATGAAACGAATACATGTCAATAGAGAGTATGATATATTACATAATGTATTTTAGCGAGCATAACATTTGTACGATTTATGACTTACCGATGGGTTTCTTGCCCCAATCGCTCCATGAACGATTTTATCCAAGAACGTCCACAAAACTACGACTCTCGAATAGTCTCCCACGCTCTTCCCATATAGATTGAATCATCGAGAATTCTTGAATGAAAATCTGCTCGAGATCGACAAATTTGACCGCTTTTGAGTTGTGACCAACGTCACCTTAATTTTCTTCTTATTCCATATGGACAAAGGACATATATTTTAATGTGTGACGTTCAGTAATATCTTTATAAATATGTGTGCAGCATGAGGCCTAAACTCTTACATATATTTATATACATACCTTCTCTACATGAGGTACTTTTCTTCAAAAGATCAACTTTACAAGGTGTGTCATCAATAAAATCTATATGTTTTAAGTTTCAATAAATGACAAGTACATTGTCCAATAAACATGATGAGTATATATGATACGAGAATAAAAGATGATACATATAAAAAAATAGTATCTCATGCTGAATTTTTCACATGTTATGAGGTTTCAATTCCTATAGTTACATTACATACATCAGTTCATTTTCACAATTTCACCAGCCCCATTTTTTCAAAACATAAGTATAGCTTGTTGAGACTTCAACTGGAGTTAATGAAATAAACCAAAAAGTTAAGTAGCAAAGAAACCAAACAAATTTTTGTCTTTTTATTTCAAAATTTACAGCAACTCGAGTGGGGTATCTGATGGGATATGGCCTAACCACTTAAGCCCAATAGCAGGCCCACGTGAACTGGGTCTAGTCTAGCAATGAGGCCTACACGGTTCGGCCTAAAGCCCAACATCTAAACCCTATTCAAGATCAAATCTAAGAAGAGATATTAAAGGAGATACTCAAGGATCAAGATTATCATCAGAGATCGGATCACACAAGGCAAGGGATCCATGATAATCTTAAGGGATCCACAACATGTATAAATAGATGTTAGGTTGAAGGCAGAGGGGGTTAGCAACTATTGAATACTAGAGTTTTTAGATACATTCATTGTAATCAAACATAGTGAAAGTATTGAGGAATCATACCTCCGTGGACGAGATCTTTACTTTGATCGAACCACGTAAAACCTCTTGTGTTCTTTATCGTTTTCACAAACTCACACACAAGATTTATCATTGGCGCCGTCTGTGGGAACTTCGAACAAAAAGCTTCGTTTTCTCCGCAAAATCAATGGCAAGGACTCGTGCAAATGTTAGCGCCGCCGGTGGTGCTGGCAACGGACGGTCTGAAGACCCTGACCAAGCTGTTACGCAGCGCCGGGGAAAAGAGATCGCGGCTGCCGATAGCAACAACATGCCTAAGGGTTACATAGAGGACCTACCTATACACCATCAGGACCGTCGCCCTACCGAAGAGGAGGAAGCCGACCTCAACGCCGGTGAACAAGCGATTCACCGATCTCATGAGGTCCTTGGCAGAGCCGTGTCTGAATTCCTCAATGCCAATATTGGCCAATTTCAAAACTTTCTGAGCCAAAGGGCGAACGGAGCGGGAACCTCAAGAACGCCCGGACTGGCAGTCACGGGCGCCCGGGGTCGCTCACCTCTCCGAAATAACCAAGGATATTCACCTCGGCATAGTTGTTACTCGACTAATTGGGGGGGCTATGATGGGATATGGCCTAACCACTCAAGCCCAATAGCAAGCCCACGTGAACTGGGTCCAGCCTAGCAATGCGGCCTACGCGGTTCGGCCCAAAGCCCAACATCTAAACCCTATTCAAGATCAAATCTAAGAAGAGATATTAAATGAGATACTCAAGGATCAAGATTATCATCAGAGACGGATCACACAAGGCAAGGGATCCACAACATGTATAAATAGAGGTTAGGTTGAAGGCAGAGGGGGTTAGCAACTATTGAATACTAGAGTTTTTAGATACATTCATTGTAATCAAACATAGTGAAAGTATTGAGGAATCATACCTCCGTGGACGTAGATCTTTACCTTGATCGAACCACGTAAAAACCTCTTGTGTTCTTTATCGTTTTCACAAACTCAAACACAAGATTTATCAGTATCCAAAACAATTAAACAAGTACATCACACGGGAATGTTGTAAACTAATTTTATTATTTTTGTTAGAACATTTAAACATCAAATAATTTGTTTTACACATAGTTCACCAGCTGCTCTCCAGATCCTATCATCCTGTTGCTAAACTTGGGTCGATTTTGACCGTGGAGGATCCAACAGGTTTCTTCGGTAAGGATTTGTGTTTGTTGGATTGTTAGAATACAAATTATATTTGGAGTTGTGACGCTTTCTTTTTTACCAGCTGCTCTCCAGACCCACGTATATAAATTTGTGGTTCATTTTATAACAATTATCTTATAATTGCATTTCATATCCCTGTCCCGGGTTGAATATGGCTAATAGTGCATTTACAGATATGTAATACATGCCTGGGGCATGGGAACAGTTGGGAGGGGTAAATGCTTCGTGTCTTTCCCCAAGTACAGTTCAATGGCGATCTTATATTGCATTTCACATTCGAAACCCTTTTTTCACTTTTCATCTAATGTCGTAGTCTCTTCAGGTTCTGAATTTTCTGAAGACAATTTTGTCATGAAAGTAAAGATGGAGATTATTGTGAGCAAAGATCAAGTGATGAAAATTTATATTAACCATATAGTTATATCCTCGTCAAAACTCGGGGAAGACTGCTGTCTTCACCTTCGATTTCGAAGAAGATGCATAGGCAAGAACGAAGAAGATGGCAAGATTTTCTGTAAGACTGCAAAAGTGATAATCGACAAGGCAAGAACTGGAGAGATAGGAGATGGCAAGATTTTCTGTAAGACTGCAAAAGTGATTTCTCTTGTGGGCTAAGATTTCTCTTGGACCTCATTATTTCTCCAACCTATTACTTTTATCTCTAGCAATTTCAAAATTAGTTTTTTATCCTGCCCCATTTTCTTTCTGTTTAGTGCTTTATATTTCATGCAAAAGCACAGGTCTGAGCTCTTCACCGAGACTATACACATAGCTAGAGAACAATATGCTAGCTAGTTATATTTCATACTAGCCTTGTGCTGCTAGTTTATTGTTATATTTAACCTTGGATTCTTGTCATAGTTCACTATCAAACTACAAACTGCAGTAAGATCTTATAGAGAAGTGAATAGTATTTGTTGATTTAATTAACAATGGCTTTAAGATATCATAGTATAGGAATTGACATAGAAGTTTATTGTTATAGGAATTGACGTAGAGGGTGTTTGGCTAAGCTTATTTTAGAGAGCTTATAAGATATTTTAAAAGCTTATAAGATGTAATGTCTCAAGAGTTTATAAGTTGTCGAAGTGTTTGGATAATTGAGCTTATACGCTAGGGAAAGAATCGTGAGTTAGAGAGAAAAAATCATAGATAGAGAGAGAAAATTGACTATATGTGAAGTTGATAGTGTATATGTAAGAAATAACGAACCATAGCAAGATTATTTTAGTAAATTCATTATTGCATATAAGCTTAGGAAAAATAAGTTGAGGTTGAGCAACTTATTTTCACAGCTTATTTAAAGAAATAACGAACCATAGCAAGATTATTTTAGTAAATTCATTATCATATAAGCTTATGTTTAAGTTGAGGTTTAACAACTTATTTTTCAACATTCTGTTAGGAGCTATAGCTGTTTAAGAACTTATTTTGAAGCTTATAAGCTTATAAGCTGTTTTCAGCTCAAACACACACTCATAGAAGTTTATTGTTATAGGAATTGACATAGAAATTGCAGGTGGCTTTAAGATATCATAGTATAGAAGATTGAAATTGATCTCTAGATCTCTTCTTCTCAGATGAGGAAAGAAAAGAACAAAAAACTAGTTCCCATCTTGTGATATCTAAACGACTATTTATCAACCACCTTCAGGTAAACTTTTTAATTTGGTCTGTCATCTGTGCAGTGAGTCCTGTGGCGGACATAATAAGAGTTTGTACAGGTAAGCAAGCAAACTTCGTAGTCAACACATTCTGTTTCCTCCTCTATCTTTTCGTTCGTGTATGAAGTAGTTATACTCTAATTCAGGCAAGCGAGGAGAGAAGGCTGAAAGGATGACAGGCGGACATTCTGATATGTTCTCCATTGGATCCTCCTCTACTTGAGCCGGCTAGAACTACTCAACCTTTTTGTTGTCAGCCGCAGTTGGAAAATTTCAAACCTTCATGGTAGTTGAGAGATTTTATTCTAGTTTCTATTAGAACAAAAAAGTCGTGCATAAATTTAGAATTTCAGACATTTCTTGCTTTCGTTTTGATGAATGCACTAGGATAAATCAGTTCAAGTTTGGACATTCTCAGTCATATTTGATGCTCATGTTCTCTTCACTATGTTTGTGTATTGAACCTTGCTCGTTAGCCTTCATGCTGCAGTCATTTTCCCCATCGACATAAATTGTCATTTTCGAACTTTGAAATTTGTTCTAATTGTTGCTTTCTAGAATTTAGTTCTAAGTTTGTTTTATCAATAAAGAGTTTGCGTGGCATTTTAATTTTGTTTAATTGCCGAAAATAACAAAATATTTATACAATTTTGCAATTATCACACGATTTTTAAAGCGTTGCAATCTCATTTACAATGCCATCTTTTCAAAAAAAAATTGCATTATGACATTCTTGATTTTCTCATCAATGTTTGCTCAGTATGTACCGCTAAAATACCATTGTTCTAATAAAGAGATGATATAATTTATGAAAATTTTGGGACGTTGT
Source organism: Salvia rosmarinus (assembly GCA_036937905.1). NCBI lineage: Eukaryota > Viridiplantae > Streptophyta > Magnoliopsida > Lamiales > Lamiaceae > Salvia > Salvia rosmarinus. The sequence goes on from CM072820.1 coordinate 58,866,099, forward strand.
AATGACAAAAATTAGGTGTCAATGAATCCTTTTATTCCACCTATGAACACTGTTGAATTTATTTAGTTCAGGTAGAAATGTAGAATAGATTAATACATATTCTCACGGCTATGTCAAGGTGCTTATATGCCGTTCTATATATATTTTTGTACCGAAATCGTTCGATATTTTGGAACCTCATGACTCATGTAATGAGAAATTGTGAAAATACGCAAATTATGTTAAATTATAGATTGAATATAAGAATTGGAAACACAGCAATAATAAAAAGAAATACTATTATGTTAATTGTCCACTTTACAGTTTTTAGGAAATACATCTGACATGCAAAAACAAATTAATAAAAGTATTAGATAAAAATAATTAAAAAGGAAAAACAAATGCGAACCATAATAAAATATCGCGCAGCTCAGATATTACGGTAGCACACGACTCATCTTTCCGTGGAGAGATCTCTAAACCCTGGACCATCCTCGCTGCTTCTCTACCATGTAAGAATTTATTCTCTCTCTCTCTCTCTCTCTCTCTCTCTTTGAGGTGCTGTTGATTACTGAATTGGAACGATCCTCTGATATTTAGATTCCGGTATGATTTGTGCGTCTGTGGGTATTGTGATTCAACTTATTGTTAGATCCTCGTCGTCGATCTCATGAGCTGGTTATCGTTTGAATTCCTCGTTTCGCTTATTTGTCTTGCGTCGGATGCTCGATCCAGTCGTGTTGGTGTTAGATCTCGTGATTTTGCAATCAACTTGCTGGGTTAATTTGCTCCAGATGTAGGATTTGATGGGTCTCGCTTGAATTTTGGGCAATAATAGTGTAGTACCCGATGCATCGTCTTATAATTTTCCTGATATTTATTTATTGTATTTATTGATTCGTTCATTTTATGCAATAGATGTTTAAAAATGCTTATAGAACAGATCCAATTTCGGTGATCTTTTATCATGTGTAAAATTTGCTGCCGGTAAGAGTGACTAGACTGAAGTTCACGTGAGAGCCTCCCGAGCTTTGATATCAATGGTTTTGTGTTGTAAAATCACATGGGCATTTCCAGATGATAATAAATATAATTCTTGGTTGAGTATTTGATTGTTTTAAGCTAAGTTGTAACTAACGTTGTATTAGTTGGCAGTTAAAAGATGGGGCTGTCTTTCACGAAGCTTTTCAGCCGGCTGTTTGCCAAGAAAGAGATGCGTATACTCATGGTAGGTCTTGATGCTGCTGGTAAAACAACCATTCTCTACAAGCTTAAACTAGGAGAAATTGTCACCACAATTCCTACCATTGGTAAGTTTCACCTTTCCAATTTTGCTCATTAATGTATCTGCTAACTATCAGAAGTAATGAAATATAGGGTTGAATGTTTCTCATTGATGCTTTGTCTTATTGACCCTCTCTGTAAGAAGTCTTCATTTGTCGAGACAAATTACACCGATAAACTTTTCTAAATATGTTGATCGCCTGGTTGGGCATCTATATATATTTCTTCTTTGCCTAATCCATATTTTCTTTTTACAAGATTAAGTGCATATTCAACTCTGTCGTGCTGCAATATTTAATTGGCTTAGAACCCTTTCATTTAAATTGTCTAATCCTTAATTTGACAAGATTAAGTACTGTTTGTTCAGGGTTCAATGTGGAGACTGTTGAGTATAAGAACATTAGCTTCACTGTTTGGGATGTTGGTGGCCAGGACAAGGTATGTATTTCCTTGTTTTGTTCTCGTGGTTTGATGTCTCATGAGTAGTTAAAAGTCCCAATTATTACTAGGTTCTCTTCTTGCATCGGACAGAGAACTCATTATAATTTAAGAAACATCCACCCCTCATTAAATCTCGGTGTAAGAAAGCTAGTTGATTGCTAGTGTGTCGATCGGTATGTCCTTTTCTATATAAAGCATTTTAAAACCCTTGCTCTTCTTCTGCTAGAAGTGTGTATGCCTTATTGGTGTGCATCTATGTGTCAAATATTTAAGTAGAGAGCATATAACAGAGGCTTGATGTCCCCAGTTCTGCTCTTGCTCTGTTATTTAGAAGTTTGCAGACTTTTAGCTTTGTGAAAGAAGCTTAATATTTGAGCTTGATAATCAACAATTTCTATAATATTGCAGCCATAATTTCTCCCCTTTATTTATGTGCTCATGCTAGCTTGACCGCCTTCAAGTTTGATCTTTTGCCCAGAATTTGATGTACGCTGTGTCTGTTTGCAGATCCGGCCATTATGGAGGCATTATTTCCAGAACACCCAAGGCCTTATCTTTGTTGTTGACAGCAATGACCGTGATCGTGTTGTTGAAGCAAGGGATGAATTGCACAGGATGCTGAATGAGGTAACGCTTCACTGAACTTTTCTATTCTCAAAATGGTCTCAGATGAGCAATGAGTATGCGCTGCACTACCATAGCATACATACATAGCTTGCATTAAAAATATGCCTAGTCTAAGTATGGTGCCAATAATTTCCCTATTACCATTTTCTAAACTTCTCTGTTTTCACCTCTTTCAGGACGAGTTGAGGGATGCTGTTCTGCTTGTTTTTGCCAACAAGCAGGATCTTCCAAATGCAATGAATGCCGCAGAGATAACTGACAAGCTGGGCCTTCATTCCCTCCGCCAACGCCATTGGTATAGTCTCATCATAACTCACGATTACCTTCCCCTCGAGTTAGGCATCTTGAAATCTCATGTAATTGCTCCATATGTCGCTTCTGAAATGCAGGTACATCCAGAGCACATGTGCAACTTCCGGTGAAGGACTCTATGAGGGATTGGACTGGCTGTCGAATAACATTGCCAACAAGGTAAGAGTTGCAACTATAGCTAAGAGCAGAACAATCGAACCTGGCTGATTTTAACTCATCCTCTGAATGCAATTTTTCAGAGTTAAGCTCTTCAAGTCGAGATGACCTTGCACTATGACCTGTGGGGGCTTCCATTCTTTATCACTCGGATCGTCTAGCATTATTATGCCGACAGCCTTGGACCAGTCGAGGACAATACCATCTTTCGTATCTCCTATGTAGTTAATAATAATTTCTAGATTTTCTTGTCAACCGTGTGGTTCTTCCTACTACTGTTTTGTGGTATAGGATCGAGTCATGTTATAGATACCACCCACTGATATCGATTTCACTTTTGATGAGACTTATGTTAATAAATTACATTCTCCTGAGAATCGCTGGATCTGTTTTGCTGAATATATATGAGTACCGAATGGGTCAATGTTTATTTTGGTAGTTTCCTATTTTCAGTTGCACTAATAAAAAAATTTAATCTGAAAACTTGTTTTTGATCTTATTTAAAAATTTGTTTTGTGGAAGTCACAATTGAGTTACTGGCTTACTGAACATCCTGATTGTGCGGGAAGGTTTTACGCTACGTAATATAGAACACCGTTAAATTTTTCCATATGTTTCGATTTTTCTAAATATATGATATACATTTATGTACATATTTGGAGAAAATCACGTAGGCTTCTAGTTTAAAGTACCAAGCTAATTTTGTGTTTTTTTTTTTTTTGTACAGAAAGTGGAGAATGGTGTAACTCGCTAATTTTGCAGTGGAGAATGGTGTAACTCGTCAAGATTTTTCTGGGTCTTCTGAAGAATCAAGCGTGTAACTGACTCTTGGCTCTATGTAGCAATTTAATTTGTTATAACCCATATAATTCCACAAAAATCACGAACCCTTGGTGATTATTCAATCAGACAAATCACTGCTGAGATATCAGAATAGTTACAAGGCAAAGTTTCAAACTAGAAACAAAACGGTATTGGTATTACAATGACCAGAATCAGGAAGCCATTCATAATGAGAAAATACGAAAAGAGGGGATTGAACCTTCACCACTCTTAAAACCATTCTTAAAAGGTAACCTACAGAAACCTGATACCAATATTATTTATCCCCTACTGCAATTGGTTATTTTCAAAAACAAAATCGCACATAAAGAAGTATAAACAATTCTTGGCCTCTCTACATCTTCAACTCCAACTTGCCATATATACAAAGCCCCTCGGCATAGTTCAAGCCGCGGAAGGGGCGGCGACGTACTTCACACCGTGTGCAGTAGCCTCATTCATCACTGCAGCAATCAACGGCTGCAGCACTCCGGCCTCCACACGGCTGCCATCAATCTGGCCGCGCGATTTCTTGAAGTCCAAAGACTCGTCTTTGTAAATGTCCCACCACTTCTCAACCAGCATCTTGATGTCTTCTCTTTGCATGTTCTCTTCCTTCCCCGTGTACCTCCATGGCTTCGACCCCTAATAATTTTTACAAAGAAATTCGTCAACCAATCCAATTTTAGAATATCATATATAATTATCAGTAAATTAAATTAAAACACACACCGCAGCGCAGTAGTGAACTACTTTGACTTGGTCAAGCTGCACATTCTCTGGGTGGCGCCACAGCATGGCTAAAACAAGATTGTACACATTTGGGATTGGCTTGTACACATCCCTAAAATACATGTTCAAGAAATCCTGCCACAAAATCAAGATTCAATTTAATCCCATTTCATAAGTCATCATTTCTTGTTAAGGGCTCTCTCTCTCTCTCTCTCAAATATGTACCTGCTCAGCAAAAGAAGTAGGAGGGGTGATCTTGAGGGTGTCGAGAAGTCTCTCATAGGTGGCGATACTGGGCTCGAAGACGAACATGCCAGCGTTGAAGTAGAGCGCCGGCGGCGGGCCCATCTCCACCGGCCACGTTACCTTCTCCGGGCACTGCTGACAGTAGCCAATCTTGTATTGAGGCGTATGACTCCACGTTTTCTCACAGAAACAATCCATCACCGCGTAGAAGTAACCACATTCCAAATCAAACAGATGATCGATGTTCTCGAACACTTGTATATCACCATCCAAATATATCATCTTGCTATACTCCACAAACTACACACAACAAAATATATATATATAAATATATATATATACATCAGTACAAAATAAAACACCCCACAAATCCCAGATCAATGAAATGAAAAGGAATCAAATCTATCCAACTATCTCCGTTTTTGTTAACTACCAAGGTAATACACAAACTCTGGATTTATCCCGAATAAATTTTTCGTTACTTAAAACAGAGTAGAATTTTCGCCACCATTGCATAAATTTTGTTACGAAATGACTACTCGATCGGCTAGTCGAAATTTCTTTGTTACTTGGAAGAGTAGCAGAATTTTCTCCTCCATCGAATAAATTCAATTCCGAAACGATTCTTAAAGCCGAAAATTATCCGATTAATTCGAATATTAACTGATCAAAATCAATAATTTGAGAGAGATTTGACTATTTAAACAACCAAAAAACATAACGCATGATTGTAAATGTTTAGGTTTCACAGAACACACACAGTAACATGTCGCTCGGACCATCTTGCTCCGACAAAGAATCTGACCCAAAAAAACACGTATTTGGCATGCAGAAGTGTGTAATAACAATACCAGCATATCCAGAAAGTTCTGAACTAGCTAGCTACTTCGATCGATTCTACGTACGTACCTCCCAAATACGGAGTTTGGAATAGTTGATGATGTAATACGCCATGGCGAACTGCGTCTGGTTTTCCGGCGGATAAACGGGCTCGATTTCTCTAACGATGCAGCCTTGATCCTCCAGTTCGAGGCGGTGCTCCGCCGGCACGTCGGGCAGCACCGCCACCACGAGAGGATACGCCGCCTTCACCTTACGCAGACCCTTGGCTAGCCCCACCACGCCCTTCACGTAGTCGCCGTTGCCGGCCAGGAAAGTGACGTAGGCCCTCGACGATAGCGCCGCCGGATTGGCGAAATCCGTCGCTTTAACCGCCGCCGTAACGAGTTCGGGAGCCATGAAATGAGAAAACTAGCTATTCAGAGAAGTTCTGCAAAAATGAGGCGAATTTGGAGTTCTTGTTTACTGTCTGAAAAGAATAAACAGATTGAATCTTCTTTTTCTTGGCTTCAAGAGAGAGGATTGGCTTGAGCGCTCTAGTTGGTTTTTTAGTAATGGTGTGCAGTGGAGTTTATAGCGTAGTGAACCTGGCAACTGTTTTTAATTTCTCCAAACGATGTTGATTCGCGCGGAGACACGTGTCCCCTTATCTGATCGGACGGTGATAAGAATAAGGGGCTGATGGAATCTTCTGGATGGGGAAGGGTAATTTGGAAAATGCGAAGCAGCTAGAACTCACATCGTTTCGGGATTGTAAATGGACGTTTACGGCCACAATGTATTTCCTATTACAGTTACAATTTTATTAATTATAATACGCTATATATATCATACGTTTGATTACATATTTTAAAAAAATAGTTGAGATATATTTTTTGAGTCAATAAAATGAAGATTTTAAGAATAGAAGGAAATAAAGTAGAATGATTTATTAAAATAAAAAATAAGATACTTTTTATGAACATCCAAAATATAAATTATATGATATCTCTTTAAATACGGATAAAGTAGTATTTAATAGTATTAAATATTAAATAATATTAGTATCTTTATACACCATTTAAGCTCCATGCCAGCTCAATGTTTATATAAATTTAGTAACATATTAATTTAGTAGGTCACTCCTTGCGAGCTTAATAATAATATGAGTTGGTTAGACCGTTAGAACACTATTTCACTTATTAGGTAACTTCATACCATCTGAGGTATTAATAATAATATTAGTTTATGATAGGACATTCGAGTAAACGATGGTAATTTTGCAAACAATCTTTCCACTTCTTCAAATCTTTTTGATCTAAAATTATTTGAAGACTATAATGTGAATATGCTGAAACTAGGAAATCTTTTCTGATAATTATAGGTATCCTTAAAGGTAATGCATGCTAAATGTACATAATAATTAATATGTACATATATAATATTCTTGATAATTATAGTATTAAAATCATTCCTAAATTACTCCTAATATATTTTCGCTAATTATATTATGAAATTGAGATTTTATTTTTTTTTATTCATTTAATTTTGGAAACAAATGATTAATTTGTTTCTTAAAAGAATCGCCACCATGAAAATATAGATATGTATCAATTATACCATTGTATAGATTTGTACACATATACATATATTTATTTAATTTTAATTTGAATACATTTATATTTTTATGTATATTATAATGTGTTAATTTTGAATTTAAGATATTATTCCAGTGTAGATATATATCATATATTTTATTTTCATCGGTCTTTTTAGTGTGTTTAGGAATTAAATTATAGTGTAAGATGTGAAATATCAATTCTATTAATTTATTATTTTACTTGTAATAACACTAATTGTGTTTAATCTTGTGTTGTGAATGCTACTATTATGAATAAGATGGCAAAAAATTAGAGTGATATTTGAAAAGTATTACACGACAGATTATCAAATCAGAGTGATATTTGAAAAGTATTACACGATAGGTTATCAAATCTGTAATTACCACTCTTTCTTTTTTTTTTATGGAAATCAAATCTTTTATTTAGTCCTTTTTGAAATTAGAATTGGAATAAATGTTATTCTGATCGATTCTAAAATCAAATAATTATCCATTCCTTAATTAGAATCACTATTATTCTAAAATAAACTCATTACTCCTTCATTTATTGGAATCACTATCATCCGAAATGAGATATCATTTCCATAATTACCGTGAAGTGGTGATTAAGTCAAATGATAATTCAATTAAAATGAATCAATTCCTTAATTTTCAAAAATCATAAATATAGTGACAAAAAAATCCAATTATATATATACATAGAATGAACAGATTTATCCATGGATTAAATAGTATGGACTTTGGATAACTCCCTTGCACATGGTAAATTGAAGCTTAATTTATGGTAAAATTTGATTCCACTTTTATCATAAGTCCCCTAATAGCCCGCCAAATCATAAATATGAACTTTTATTGCATATTTATGTGTTTGAATCATACTTAATAAAGACAATATTTATGTGTTTCAATTTCCAGATTGAGAGGGTGTTTTTATAAGCCCCAAAAACAACCTGAAAACAATTTATAAACTATTTTGCCTTAGTGTGTACCCCCACATTCTTACATGAAAATGTTCTTATAGAGATCATTTTTTTTCCTGAATAATATATTGTTAATGTGTAGCTCTGAGAAAACCCCAGATTATATTTAGAAGTTTCGATACGTTAGGTTTAGATCTATATATTTGATATGTTATAATATTTTAAAATTGTTCTTGTAGTCGGATGATTAGGACCCTTCTTTGTTTGAGAAGGGTCCTGAGTTCAATCCTCTGCAATGCTTCTTCACCATTTAGGTCCGTTTCTTTCATTTTCAAATTTCTTTCCTTTGGTTTATACCTTTTTTTTTCCATCTCTCATTGAGATCTTGGTTAAACCTCTTCGCCACATATTTTTCTTTTTCTTTTCTATACTTATTTTCCTTTATCTTTCTTTCATTTTTCTTTTTCTATAATTTGTTTTATGTTGATAAAATGTTATTTCTTTTTTTTCTATAATTTATTTTATATTAAAAATAAAATATATATACAAATAATAAAGTTTTATATGTGAATTAATATTCTCAATCAAATTTCTAAAAGGATTATAATAAACTCATTATATTATTTAAATTATGATTATTTTATAATTTTATTTTATTATCTTTTAAAATTATTATTAATTGAGTCCCCAAAAAATATTTTCTGGCTCCGTCGTACGGCCTTGACTTTTAAAATATTGTTAAGATTCTAACTCTGAAATGTTTTAGTCACAGGCAATCCCACCAGTCATGTTAACTTGTCTTTCAATTATGATTGGATCTAATTTAGCGTAAGCATAGTGATTAGCGGTGGAATTTGAGGTTAGAAGTAGCCATCGGTTTATATTTTTAATCCGGCGGTCTTGGATCGCGTTCCTTTTATCTATCTGATCGGACGGCAGAGAAGGGCTCTCAGGAAGCTTCTCGATAAGAGTGGGGGTATTTTGGGAAAACCATCGAAGAGGCTGGAACTTCTCCATGTCGTTCACGGGCCACAACTTAGAACTCTGTAATTAAGTGATACTTAATATTTATTTATTTAATTTCCAAAACAATGAAGTTGATGCTCTATTATTGACGGGTACTACTTAAATATGTTATCGTTTCGAAAATATCATATTTCATAAAAGGATTAATTATGATTTATGGCATCATTTCAGTACTTTTTAATCTATGGCCTTAATTTTCAAGTTTCTTTAAAATATCATGAACTTTAAAAAATATATTAATTTATGTCCGAAAATATTTTATGACATCGGAATGCTGATTAGGACGATAACTAATTTTAAGTGAATTTTATTTTTCCCATGTTCATAAAACAACGTCGTTTTGACTTTATGAGTTAATTATAGTTTATGGTCTCAACTTTCAACGTTTTTCAGTTTATGATCCAACTTTCAAGTTTTTTAAAAATGTCCTCAACTTTAATAAATGTACTAATTTATGGTCCGAAATTTTTTCGACATCAGAACGTTGACTAGGACGGCAACATAAATTGAGGTGGATTTTCTTTTTCCACTTATACATTCAAAAGACGTCGTTTTGACATGCCACTTAGAGGAGCCGTTCGGCTTCGACGTCTTGAATAAGAGGAAGACGATGTCGCCTGCGAGCTGAAGGATGATGGATTGATATTGAATTTGGAGACGGAGCGATTTTTTGTTTTGAATTGTTTTGACTGTAGGATTTTGATGAGATTCATGACAGAGTAATTAGTGTTGGTGAGATGGAGATAGAGTAATTGTCTTTTTCATTTTATTATTTTTAATGAGTTGGACAGAAATGACGTCATTTCGAATTTATAAGTGGAAAAAATCCACATCAATTTATGTTGTCGTCCTAGTCAGTATTCGGTGTTGGAAAAAAATTCGTGCCATAATTTAGTATATTTCTTAAAGTTCTGGACATTTTAGAAAAACTTGAAAATTGAGACAATAAACTGAAAAACTTGAAAATTGAGATCATAAATTGAAAAATTTTGAAAGTTGACGCCATAAACTATAATTAACCCACGAGACCAAAACGACTTCGTTTCATATACATGTGGAAAATAAAAATTCTCCTCAAATTAGTTGTCGTCCTAATCAGCATTTCGATGCCGAAAAATATTTTGGCATAAGTTAATACATTTTTCAAAGTTCATGATATTTTAGATAAACTTAAAAGTTGAACCAATAAATTGAAAAATGTTGTAAGTTAGAAACCACTATAATTAACCCTTTATAAAATATTAATGGCGGAGTATACGATCTCGTGAATATGAAAATGATAAATTTGAATCCTATCAAGATCGAGCTACCGTTTTAAAGTGGATTAAATTAGTTTCGTTGTAGTGAGGAAACTAATAATACTGAATATAATTCGGTTTATTCTTGGTAGCTGCCCATTTTGGTAGTTTAAATATTAAGATCGTTTTCCATAACGTTGATAATGATTTAATTTATTTATATATTGATTGATTCTTAGTCTTTTTTTATTCAGTTTTTATGAGCTTAAGTCTGTATTAACGTGTCTTTGTGAATGTAGGTCCCTCCTGATAAACATCTGGTGGTGCAGATAATTGTTGCTTCATTAAAATAACGTTTCCTACCAAAGTTGAAAAGTGACTGATATTATGCCACTACTGATAAATTTTCCAACTAGATGTAAATCAGGTCGGCCATTTGAGTTATCCAATTATTTTAATTGGATTATTTGAGCTAATATTTTTTTAAGGTTACATATTTTCAACTCTAACTCTAAATATTAAGTTTTAGGGTTAATTTATTGGGTCAATCATACCAGAAAGCTTATGGTTTTTTTTTTCTTAATATTCCTATATTTATAATAAATAAATACACACAAAAGTAAAATAATAAATATAGGTTTGACAACCATAAAATTCAAAGACTAAAAATATCTACAAAAAGTAATATTAAATTACATGAAAAATAACATAAACATAAAATATTCAACAATAATTTTCCTCGTAGTTTCTCATAAATGAATCTAAAGTCTAAGAACATGAATAACATCTATATCGATTCGAAATCACTCATAACCTATTAAATAATAAAGCAACGATTTTGATTCTTGTTCTGGTTCTTGTCCGATTTTGATCCGGTTCTAGTTTCATACCCGCTCAAATCCGGACCGTTTAAGACCCATAGTTGATGGTCCGAGTCCGGTCCGGATCTAATGTCTAATGGGTTGGTTCCAGAACCAGAACCATTACTTATTTATTGGTTCTAATCCGGATAAAACCCATCATTGATATCCCTATCTCGAAGTTTAACTCCAGCCTGTCAATACGATCTCAATTACTCACCCCATTTCGATTTCGACCAAGTTGACTTATTTCATTTCAATATAAGAGCATGATATAAAATAATTAAATAGATAAAGAATAGTAAAAAATATATAAAATAGTTAAAATGATAAAAGTAGATAAGATCTACACATTCTGAAGATATAATTATTATTTTTTAAATAAAAAGAACCAAATTTGATGAACAACTCAAAAAGAATACATAACAAATTGGATAAAACAGTTGAAATATTTTATCATTACCGTCTCGAATTTGATTTAGATGATAATCATTGTCAACTATTTTTCAAGTAAAATAATAATAATAATAATAATAATAATAATAATGGTCGTCATCTCTGAACAATAAAAATAATGGTCAATTTATAATAAAACGTAAAGATAATATAATATCATGTCAAGTTGTTTGACCAATATTAGAAGAGGATAAAATCGGGAAAAGCACAAAAAAAAGCACGTCGGTCGGAAATGGAAGTAAAGAAAAATCACAGCTGTAATGAGTCTAATGACAGGCCGATAATTTTGTGGGGCCTTCTTAATTATATCTCACGCTTATATTAGTAAGTTTTTATTGATTTTGTATGTTAAAATTATTGATTTCAAAATTATATTTTATTTTTAGTAAATTATTTATAAATTTTTGCAGATAGTTACTGTAGACAATTAAAATTGTTAGCAAATGAGATCGCGCTTATGTAAAATACAAATTAAATAATTAATTATATTTCTATTTTATTAATGAAATTTATTAAAAATAGATATGTGATTAATATTTAATTTTAGCAGACAGCGCCCATGCCTCTGCTCAGCTCAAACTCATGGTTTGGTGTTCTCAAGCTCAAGCCCAAACCCATGGTTGGTGGCCCAAAGGCCCATTTGATGGCTCAAAGGCCCGTGTTCAAGCTCGTGGCTTGATGGCCCAAAAGGCTCATAAGCCCATAAGCCCACTAGCCTACACCTATAAATAGGGTGTTGGGGCTTCATTAGTGGGAAGAGGTGAATTGAAGTGAAGGAAGTGAAGATTCAAGAAGCCAAGACACTCGAAGAATCCTCTGCACAAGATTCTCCGACATTCAAGTCTTCTTCAAGCATTCAGCGTTCTTCGTGCAAATCACCACGTTCTTCGCCAAGATCATCCTCCAAATCAAACCAAATTGAAGTTCGATTTGGAAGCAAGCGAAAGCCTCCGCGTTGGCTCAAACTCAAGATCTTCAAATGTTCTTCAACATATCGTTAATCCGGCGGTTGATGCGAAACAAGGCGAGGTCCTTCGGATCAACGTCATCAAATCCAAACTTCAAGTTCGAGGAGATCGAGGAATCACATCCTCCAAACAACTCGAAGAACATTCAAGATCGTTCGAGAATCCACATCGAAGAGTAGAATCAGAGGATAATTAGAAGATCGAATCCACTCAAATTCATCAAATCCAAATTCAATTATTTTTGTATACAATTTTGTATTTATAAAATTTAAATACAAAAATTTGTGTTACAAATTTTGGCACGCCCGGTGGGACTTCTCTACCTCTCATCTCTACTCTTCACCAAAATCTTGAACGATGTTCATCCAACAACATGCAACCAAGGTCGCTTCAAAAGCTTCTTCAGAGAGCATTGGCGTCATCACAAGAAGCAAAGCCAGACAACTTCAAGAAACTTCGAAGTCGGCCATCGTCAGGGGAAAAGAGCAACACATTGCCACTTTAAATGAAGAAGGCGTTGGCTCTGAAGGAAGCTTCACATCCCCTATCTCAAATTCTATCACAAGTTACTCACTTGAGGCACCTGTGATGATGACAAACACTTCCACCGTGGAAGAACAACTTGCAAATCTTACAAGGTTGGTCGAATCTTTGAGCATACACATCCAAGAGCAAGATGCAAAGATTGCAAAGCTCGGGAGAGAAGGCGAGTCAAGCCACATCAACGATAAAGGAAGTGAGCGTGGACGGCGATGAAGAAGCGGGCGACAAGCAAGAAACTCACGACGAGAGAAAATCGTCCGCAAAACTTTCAAATCTCTTTCGATGGCTTCATGGCGGACCAACTCTGGAGTTCATCGAGGTGACCATGAAGAACAAATTTGATGGAAACTCCAAGTCATCATTGATTTACTCTAAGCCGTATACCCAAAGGATTGACAACTTGAGAATGCCTCTTGGTTATCAACCATCTAAATTCCAACAATTTGATGGCAAAGGAATCAAGGCAACATGTAGATCACTTTGTCGAGACATGCAACAACATTTGGAACATTTGGAGATCACCGGTCATGCAATTCGTTCGTTCACTCAAAGGAAATGCCTCGATCGGTATACGGACTTGGAATCAAACTCACTTGACAGTTGGGAGCGGTTGGAGCATGAGTTCCTCAATCGCTTCTACAAAGACCGTAAGAATCAACATGGTGGAGCTCACGAGTTCTCGTCGGTTTAAAGAAGAGCGGTGATCGACTACATCAACGGTGGAGAAACCTATGCCTCAAGCGTAAGGACAAAGTTATCCGAATCCTCTCAGAATCGAAATGTGCATTCAAGGAATGCATTGGGGCTTCAATACATCCTGCGAGAATTCACCAAGACGTTCAAGAATTGGCCACCGAGCTCACGATATGGAGCTAAGTATGGCAATGGCGGATTCAAAGGGCCTCCAATCCAAGAACCTCACAAGTTTAAAGAGAGACAAGAATTCAGAAAAGGAACCAAGTCATTTGACAATGCTCCGAAAGAAGAATCAATGGTGACGAAAGCAACTCCTGTCAAGTTTCTAAGGAAAGATGACAACAAAAACGACAAGCATAATTTTCCTCAAGACATGGGGCAAAGAAGGTTGACATTTAAGGAAATGCAACAAAAGCAATATCCTTTCTTAGACTCCGACGTCTCTGGGATCTTCGATGACCGCTCAAAGAAGGACTCGTCGAGCTACACGAAATGAAGCGACCAAATGAGGCGGAGACGAATCGATGACCCAAGATATTGCAAATATCACCGATTGATCGGGCATCCCATACATGATTGCTTCATCTTCAAAGAAAGATTATGCGGCTAGCTCATGAAGGAAGATATCACTTGAAGAAGAAAATGTTGCATCAAATGTTGTCACCCCGAATCCGACGACATCTTGGAAGGTATTGGGGCATTGTATGATACGACAAGCCAAGTAAGAGATCGATTGAAGTCAACCGTGATCGATGATGAAGATGTCTTGGCAATCACATTCTCCAACGAGGATTTGCGCTTGGGTGCGAGCCTCATAATAGGCATTGTTCGTGAGTTGCTTCACCCATGAGCGAAAGTCAATAGATTCTCATTGATGGAGGATCGGCTGTCAATATCTTGCCATTAAGAGCTGAAACAATGGAAATTCCGGTAGATGACTTGTCCAAAGCAATCGGTTGATGATTCAAGGATTCAATCACGGCGACAAAGGGCTCTTCGCACCATAAGGTGAACTTGCTAATGGAAGACATGAGTTCAACTGCATTGTTTCATGTCATTGATGCAAGACGTCCTACATATGCTTCTTGGCCGACCGTGGCTGCATGAAAATGGTGTCATCCCCTCTACATTGCATCAATGCCTCAAGTATCGTCATGATGGTGTCATGAAGACAGTGGTTGGTGATCACAAACCTTTACGTGTTGAGTCATATTTTGCTGATGCCAAATTCTACATGACAAAGACAACGAAAGAAGAAGTAATTGAGCATGACAAAGAACTTGAAGTCGGTCCGATTGTCAAGAACAAAACATCTCTCACCAAGATGGATCCGTTCGAGGGACTGACGATTCCTCTGACCAAGATCGATGCTAAAAGACCAACTCATCCACCTCTACAAGGGTTTGTTCGACCAAAGCAAAGTAACGCTGTCGAACATGGAGAATCTTCAAACAACGGACTCACTAAGCATTTTGGTCCAAAGGCGTATAAGCTTCTTGTCAATGCTGGATATAATCCTCAAGGAAGCTCTACACTTGAACCTCACTTGAAGAAGAAAGATGATGTGGTCCAGAATTCCAAAGTGGGTTTGGGATTTGTGCCAAAAGCGCCTGTTCGGATCACCATTAAAAGGGCGACTTCATCTAACTACATCTCCAACAATGTATGCAAGTCGACCTTGGACGACGATATAAAGTTGGGGCAACAACTCAAAAGTTGTTGAAGTGCTACTATTCCTGAAGTGTAGCGGTGAAAGCATGTACATATGTACATAGATCAAACGAAAAAAAAAAAAAAATGAAGAAAACCAAAAGTCAAAAAAATTGAGAAAGCAAGAAAAAACAACAAAAAGAAGCTGCCATGCTCCATGACGCACGAGCATAAACTGCAAGTCAACATGAAGAAAAGCAAACAAATAGCAAGACAGCTCCATGACGCACGAGCCTAAACTGCACGTCACTCCAAGAAAATCAACAAAAAAAGAAGCAAGATAGCTCCGTGACGCACGAGCCTAAACTGCATGTTACTCCTGGCCCGCATGAGTATAAACTGTGCACGGCACTCCCCTAAAACACAAGTTGATCTTTTGAACTACGTTTTGACTTGATCCATTTCAAAATGGTACGTAGGCAGCTTAGATATCTTCTAAGTTCAGTCATGATATGTGTTTTTCTCCTTCAAGTTGCGTGGTCAAAGTTCGTCATTAATTTGTATTTCAAGTTGGGTGATCAAAAAATCAAGCTCAAAATATTAAAGAAAAATGATACGAACTCTTGGAAGAGACAGTATGGTGAAAATTGTAAAGAAGCAAAAGCAGTCATGGGCAACAACCGAGATGATAGTCGGGTCTACACTTTGAAGATAACTCATGCTTGTTAACTCAAATTCGGTGTTGTCAATTTTGCTTTGAATATATGCCGACTTCTTAAGTCTAGCTCGATGTTGCTAGTTACGTCAAGATGGCTCTACCTTGTCGAGTCCAACTCCACGCCACCAGTATTGCTTTGAGGATGGCTTCACTGATAATCCCAACAACATATCGCCGACTTGATTCGGAGATGGCGTCGACGATGAATCACCGCTTTCGATTGAGAACATTGCTTCTAGCTAGCTGAGGTCGTGATGCCGATCTCCACTGACGCTTCGGCTTCAACTTTGCGGATGACGCACAACTTCTAGCTTCCTCTTCGCGAATGGTACACAGCTTCTAGCTTCATCTTCGCAGGACACTACACTTCTAGCTTCTCTTCGCGGATCTTTGCACTTCTAGCTTCATCTCCTTCGATGGTACACAACCTCAATTCCCTTCGCGTAGCCGTCACCTCTCTGGCATCAGTCACCTTTGCCCCTTCTCTCGCCGTCCTCAGAACTCAGCCGCCGCCTCGCGCGCCGTCGACCTTCATCTGCAGCCAGCGCCGAGAAAGGTTCGGCACTTATCGCCGTCGACACACCGCGTCTACTCTGACATGACTCACTTCGCGTCGTCGTCCTGAAGATCTGCACCGCCGCATGTAGCTCCTGGATTGTCGTTGCCTTCGCGTCGCAGCCTTATTGTCGAGGATGAACGCAGCCTTGTCGTCGAGGTTGAACGCAACCTTATCGTCGAGGTTGAACGCAGCCCGTGCCTTATCGTCGAGGATGAATGCAGCCTTATCGTCGAGGTTGAACGCAGCCTTATCGTCGAGGATGAACGCAGCTATCGTCGAGTTTGAACGCAGCCCGTGCCTTGTCGCCGAGGATAAACGCAGCCTTATCGTCGAGGTTGAACGCAGCCTTATCATCGAGGATGAACGCAGCCTTATCGTCGAGGTTGAACGTAGCCTTATCGTCGAGGATGAACGCAGCCTTATCGTCGAGGTTGAACGCAGCCTTATCGTCGAGGATGAACGCAGCCTTATCGTCGAGGTTGAACGCAGCCCGTGCCTTGTCGTCGAGGATGAACGCAGCCTTATCGTCGAGGTTGAACGCAGCCCGAGCCTTATCGTCGAGGTTGAACGCAGCCTTATCGTCGAGGATGAACGCAGCCTTATCGTCGAGGTTGAACGCAGCCCACAGCCTTATCGTCGAGGATGAACGCAGCTTTATCGTCGAGGTTGAACGCAGCCCGAGCCTTATCGTCGAGGTTGAACGCAGCCTTATCGTCGAGGTTGAACGCAGCCCGAGCCTTATCGTCGAGGTTGAACGCAGCCTTATCATCGAGGATGAACGTAGCCCGTCGTCGAGGTTGAACATAGCCCACGCATCCCCGCAGCTTCAAGCTCGCTCTATCACGAACACGCCTCCCCCAGCTTCAAGAGCTCACTCTATCACGAACACGCCTCCTCTCGATGCCATCTCTTCGGGCTCACGTCGACATGCCGCAGCTTCAAGCTCGCTCTATCACGAACTCGCCTCACTACGCACAACTTCTGGCACCGTCTTCGTCGGTGACTTCCGCATCTCCTCACGATAGCCTTTTAGTTCACGCCGTCTCCTCCTCACGACAGCTTCTAGCTGGTGCCGCCTGCAGCATCGTTGTCCTAACTCCATCTCCAGCCGTCTGCTTCCGTTTGAGCGCCCCGCCATCATGACCATCGTCTTGAAGCGCGCCAGCCACCAAACCCACCATTCCTGCCTTGATGCTTGCTCTCGAACACGAGATTGAGGCAGTTCAGAAGTTGCCTTTGGTCGTCTCCAAGGCAGCTGAGGCCGTCGAGAAAATCTGCACCACCGCATGCCGCCGTTGGCCACACGAACAAGATCCTCTTCGGTCGCCGTCCACCATGCGCAGCAGTACCGCCACGTTCCCTTCGTCGTCACGCTCAGCAGCCGCCATCGATTCATCCATTCTCAGCAGCTACATCCACCGTCGACGCCGCGATTGCCATCTCCGACCTTGGAAGCCCGTGCTGCCCAACGTGCCTCAACACCTCCGGTTTACTGTATTGTCACGTGAAGAAAAGCAAAATATAAGCGACACTGAGCCTGGAGTCTTTCCAGTAGTTGGAGGAGTTACCACTAAAGAGGATACGACCCCTTTAAGCCAGGAAATAACGTCAAGAAATGGAGTTTTTTTAGCTCGAAGAAGACAGCCCATCTGTACCTGAAAATACGAGGGGATGATGGAATTCCTTTAATCACATTGATAAAAAAAAAAGATTATATTGATGGAGCAGAGATGGAAAGCAAGCACAAAAATTAATGGCACCAATTATCACAAGGGCTTGATATGGAGGCAGTGGAGGCAGTAAAGTTGTAGAGTTCATAGTAGAGAATTCATATCTCAGTCACTGTTTTTTTTGAAATGTTGGAAAGAGTTGCGCAGCGGCATTTGCTGTATGTTTGTGAAAATTATCAAGTCTGGAGAACTACATGATGATAAAAATGAGGAATGAATTGAAAACGGGAAAGTATACACGAATGAAAGGAGGAAATCAACTCAGAATGCAGTGCTTGTGAGAAGGGAAGAAGTGGCTCAATTTATAGGAAAAAAATGAGAGGCAAAATTTGTCCGAGTCTGCTATCTCAACAACCCAACCTGCAAAATTTTGTCGTCACCTTCAACAAATTCTGTAGCCTCAACAAACTCCTGCAAGATTGAACAAACTCTGCAGGCTCCAACAAATTATACAGCTATCAAAGCAACGAAGGACATCTCTGCAAAAATAGTTTACTGTACAAAAAAACATGGACCAGGATATGGGCCTTAGGCTTCTGAAAATGAAGAAAATTGGGCCGTACTTGTAACGATGGGCTACTAGAAAGAAGGAAATAAATTGGAGTGAGATTTTGATAAAATATGGTCTGCCAAGTCAAAATACTTGTATTGAAGTAATTGTTATCATAACAATAAAAAAAGCAAGGGTTGACTGCTCTAAATAACAAAAAATGAAGAAGAAAGAAGAAAAACGTGGCAGTATGAAAAAAAGAAAAGAAAAGATGATACAATTTCAATTCCAAGTTTGAACCCAACAATTTATGTTGGTAATGGGCCCTTGAAATAAAACATGGTCCAATTCCTTCCTTTTGGGCATTCTTGGGCCATTTTTATGTAATTGGGCTGCCAAATTAAAAGTAAGTATATAGATCCAATTTTGGGGTCAAGAGTGAAGTCCAAATTCAAATTCAAGAACTCCTTGAAACGAGTATAAACTTTCTAACAAATTCAAATTCAAGAACTCCTAAATACGAGTATAAACTGTTTACAAATTCAAATCAAGTTCAAGGACTCCTAAATACGAGTATAAACTGTTTACAAATTCAAATCAAGTTCAAGAACTCCTAAATACGAGTATAAACTGTTTACAAAATTAAAATCAAGTCCAAGAACTCCTAAATACGAGTATAAACTGTTTACAAAATTCAAATCAAGTCCAAGAACTCCTAAATACGAGTATAAACTGTTTACAAATTCGAATTCAAATTGAAGAACTCCCAAATACGAGTATAAACTATTTACAAATTTCAAATTCAAGAACTCCTCGACAAGAGTCTAAACTATCAAAATGAATTTCGAGACTCGTCCATTTCCAAGACAACTCGTTCATGAACAAGTCTCGATGGGGCAATTTGTAGACAATTAAAATTGTTAGCAAATGAGATCGCACGTGTAAAATACAAATTAAATAATTAATTATATTTCTATTTTATTAATGAAATTTATTCCAAAAATAGATATGTGATTAATATTTAATTTTAGTGGTACAAAGGCCCATAAGCCCAAGCTCAAGCTCAAACTCATGGTTTGGTGGCCCATAAGCCCAAGCTCAAGCCCAAACCCATGGTTGGTGGCCCAAAGGCCCATTTGATGGCTCAAAAGGCCCATAAGCCCAAGCTCATGGCTTGATGGCCCAAAAGGCTCATAAGCCCATAAGCCCACTAGCCTACACCTATAAATAGGAGTGTTGGGGCTTCATTAGTGGGAAGAGGTGAATTGAAGTGAAGGAAGTGAAGATTCGAGAGCTCAAGACACTCGAAGAATCCTCACAAGATTCTCCGACATTCAAGTCTTCTTCAAGCATTCAGGCGTTCTTCGTGCAAATCACCACGTTCTTCGCCAAGATCATCCTCCAAATCAAACCAAATTGAAGTTCAATTCGGAAACAAAGCGAAAGCCCTCCGCATTGGCGCTCAAACTCGAAGATCTTCAAATGTTCTTCAACATATCAAGTTAATCCGGCGGTTGATCCGAAAACAAGGCAAGGTCCTTCGGATCAACGTCATCAAATCCAAACTTCAAGTTCAAGGAGATCAAGGAATCACATCCCCTCCAAACAACTCGAAGAACATTCAAGATCGTTCAAGAATCCACATCGAAGAGTAGAATCAGAGGATAATTAGAAGATCGAATCCACTCAAATTCATCAAATCCAAATTCAATTATTTTTGTATACAATTTTGTATTTATAAAAATTTAAATACAAAAATTTGTGTTACAGTTACATAATTAATTTGGAAATTATAACATTATTTTTAAATTACAAAAGTGAAAGATATAATTTCTTAAGTAATAAATTGACAGTGTTCATCTTTTCGGTCATAGACAAACTATATTTTATGCCATAAATCAATAAAACAATTGGAATAGTAGAAACGATCATAAGTCTAAACCTCAATACCACAAACTAATATCGTCACACGCTATTGCTAGCACATCCCAAACTATTTTCCTTCTCTTTTTATATTCGATCAATTTTTTTCTATATCTGCATATACAATTTGAATCATAATTCTCTCCCGGTGAAATTTCTGCATTCGCCACTTATTGTACATATAGGCTATAGCAATGTCGTCGATGAGTATAATAGATCATTTTCGAATAAAAATAATACTCATTCCATTCCAATATTTATGGTCCTTTTATTTTTTAATACGTAGATTAAGAAGAGTTGTATTTTGTGTGTAAAGTAGTGTGTGCATGAAATTCGAGGTATTTTTAATGTAAAAAATGTTTTATTTTTTAGAAACGGACCAACTTAATGAGACAACCCAAAAATAAAAACGAGCCAAGAGAGTATAATCTTACATATTTTTTTTATCTAGTAGTAATATATCTTTGGTCGTGTTTGGTGGAAATTGGCCACACATAACATGTCGGAAATTATTTTTTCCTGCCTTGTATTATATTGAATATTGATTTCTGACCACACACACCTAATAATTTAATATTAAATCAGATGCGTGTATAATGCATTTAAAATTTATACAGTAAATTTTGATAAATCTGGACGGAACCTATCTATTCAGAATTGAGCTGCATTTCCCTTGTGCCCAAACATGGATAATTTTAGGCCCAATAACACATATGGGCTTATGACAATTCGCAATTTTGAACAACCCAAACCCATTAAAACAAAACAACCCAAATCCATAATAGCTACTTCATCCGGGTAAACTAGGGGTTATGGATCGATTTTGATTAATAGAAATCAATTTATCGGTTAATCAAAATCAGAAATCTTAAAATTTACTAACCGTAATCGAATCCGATCGGATATTTAGTTAACTGATTAACCAACTCGGTTAGTCAGGTCGGTTAATTAGTTACTGAAATTAACAGAAATTACAATATTAAAAAATAAAAAAAGGAACTCAACAACAACAACACAATCTCTCTTAGGGGTGAAAATTTGGAACTGGATAATCGGTTAGTATCCAAACCAAAGCAATTTTTTGGAGTTCGGTTATCCGAATAACCGATTTTGGTAAAATCGGTTCCGTATTCGGTTTTGAAATTCAAAAATTTCGGTTATCGGCCGAAATAATTGTATTTATATATATATATATATATATATATATATATATTATTTTAAAAATACTAAAACTTAGAAACTATAAGTCGTGTGTGTGCACTGTAGTGTGGTTTGTTTAATTGTTTATTTGTTTTCTTAATATCTTTTGAGTTTTGGCTGGGGAAAGGAATGTTGCTACGGGAAGGGGAACGGGAGCCCTAGATTTCACGCCAGTGCGCCGCCGCCTCCGCCTTCCGCCTTCGATCGCCGCAGCCGCCGCGTTCACGCTCACCTCCACTCTGCCCTCTGAACACAGGCAGTGTGCGTCGCGTCGTCGCCCACCCAACTCTTGTGCTGCCGTGCGCCGCCTCGCCTTCGACCGTCGCCGCCTGCTCGCCTTCCACCCACGCACGCACTCTGCACACCAAGTCCAACTCCCAGACCACCGTGCGTCCCCCACCCAACTCCCAGCCAGACCACCGTGCGCCTGCACCGCAGCGGCGCCGTGCCGCCGCCTGCTCGAAAGTCGAAGGTATGATTTCAGTTTGTTTGTCCAGCTGCTACGATTTTGTTGCATGTTTGTATTTCAATTTGATTGAATGATTCATATGGCAACTGGAGCTTAATTCAATTTGATTGAATGATTCATATTAGATATGTAACACGACAGAGGTGCTTGATATTAAAAAATAAGCCAATTAACTTCAAAACAAACAAGAGAAAATTAGCACCAAGTAGGGTGAGACGTTTTGGATTTGCAGCATACTACTAGTTACAATAACACATTAGCATGACTTGGCTTCAGTGTCTTACAACGGGCTCCTCAAACTGAGAACGGAAAACTATTCAACAAGTAGCTATATTAGATCAAATGGAAATTCTGGCAATCTATGTATAGAATATCAGGAAAAAACAAACGCAAGTTTAAATGTACATGGTTTCGGAAGTCTAACAGCAATTATATTCAATGGTGATTATACGTGTTCAGCAAAAGTACCCGATAATTTTCCAAATGCTTCATAAAATGCAGCACCTCATTTAGATGTACACAATATATATTTTATTTCTCTAAGTGCAGCAGCAAAAAAAATAAAAATTGGTTTAACCAAATAACCGAAAACCAAACCAATCGGTTATTCGGATAACCGAATAACCGATCGGTTCGGTTACCGGTCAGCATATTTATCTATTTTCGGTTTCGGTTAACCAAATTTTTGGTTCGGTTAACAGAAATCGAACCGATTTACACCCCTAATCTCTATCTCTCTGTAGAGAATGCGTGCCTGAAATCCGATCATACTCTTTCTCTATTTTATATGATTTCGAATATTTAATATATATATTCAGCCGATCTGATGGCTAAAAATAGTTCTCACGTTCTTACTTTAAATAAAGTTTTTATTTGAATCTACTTATATATATATATATATAGGAGATGGATCAGGTAGGAAATAAGAATGAATCTGGGTCTTTGATTTGCTATATCAATGGTTGAGATTTAATTTTCGGGTGTGCTATAGTTTTGTATTTTGTGTGCTACACGGATTATTATGCAGCACTAGAACTCTTCTTGTGCTACGCTGCAATGAAAGATGTGCTAAACTAATTAGCATATGTGCTACGAATGGATGAAATATGTGCTAAACTAACATGTGCAATATAGTAATTCTGATTGTGCTACACAAATATGAAAGATGTGCTACTATTCTTATTTTCGTACATTAAGGAGCTTTCTCACCATAACCAATTCTCATAGTACCCGATCCCTAGATAGTATATAGTACTTAATCTAGACCACACATTTTGAACACATAGCCGCTTACAAGTTGACACGTGGCAGCTCATTTTCTTTTCTTTTCTTTTTAAATTTTCATGCGGGCAAATGGGAAGAAATCAAATCTTCTTCTTCTCATCCTCGACGGCAATGACAATGTGGCAAAGACTGTGGACAACAACATCAAAATACACAAACAACAATAAACAATAGATTTTGAAAGAAAGAAAAAGAAAAAAAAATTGAGAACAAAATTGATGTATTTTGAGTAAAAATAAAAAATGAATTTGATAGATGATTGAAGAATCGAAAAAGAAGGTGGCTATGGCAGTGGTTCACGGCGAATTCGCCGGTAATCAGGGAAATAGACGACGGAATTGACAAAGAACGATAGATGAGAGATTTATTGTCGAAAACCATAAAAATGCATTGAATAAAACATAAAACTGCATTTAACAAAACATGAAATTACATTAAACAAAACATAAAACCACATGTTACCACGAAATACAAACATGAATTTAACAAAGCATGTTCATACATTGATCAAAACATGTCCATGCATTTAACAAAACATGTTCATGTATTTAACAAAACGTAAAAATGAATTGTTAGCCAACGGGGCGATGACAGTCTTGGGAGCGGCCGCATGAAGCACGAGCGTGATCGCTGCTGCTGCACTACTGACGCGAAGCTTCCAACCGCATGCATTGTTTTGTTCAACTGCATGTATTTTTTGTTCATTTGAATGCATTATTCAGTTCAACTAAATGCATAGTTTGTTTTTCGCAATCACATAACAAATCAAATTTCTAATATACCCTTACTATAGCGAAATCAGCGAAATTAAGTTTAAAAAGTCCGAAAAAAATCTCAATCATAGGATCTATGAGATGAGTGAATGAGATTGATTACTACATATTATCTCAAACTCTGGTACTATTTGATCCCTCTATCTATCTATCTATCTATCTATCTATCTATCTATCTATCTATATATATATATATATATATGTTGGTTAGTCGGGTTGGTTAATCAGTTACCTAAATTAACAAAAATTATAATATTGAAAAATAAAAAAAGAAACTCAACAACAACGATTTCTCTCTAGAGAATGCGATACTCAAAACCTGTCATACTCTTTCTCTTTCTCTATTATATATGATTTCAAATATTTAATAATTATATATAGGGTTGGGTTCGTAGATCCATTCCCCGGATAGTATGTAGACTCAATCTAGACACACATTTTGAACACGTGGACGTACCAAAATTTGACACTGCAACCCATTTTTTTCGCTCGGGGCAAAATGGGAACGCACTCACGGGCGCCTGGGTGCCGTCCGGCTGTTGGTAGGGGAGTCCGTGGCGTTGGGGTCTCATACCGAGTTTGGGAGAGGCACAACAAAACACGAGATAATGCATATGAATAACATAACAATGCATTTAAATGAACATAAAGCGCATCGCGTCCAACCGTATTTGAGTGCGAGCAAGCGAGGGTAGGAGGACGGGTGGGCTCAAGCCATTTGGGTAGGGCAATGGGTGCCGCTTGTGTTGGGTGAGACGCTGGATTTGGGAAGAGCCACAACAAAACAAAAAAATGCATATGAAATAACATAACACCGCATTCACTGAACATAAATCGCATCGTGCCCAACCGGTCTTTGGGTGAGAAGCAATGACTGGAGTGTTTTCAAGATGCATTAAATTAAACTCATATGCATTTTGTGTTCAGTGAATGCATTTTGTGTTGATTTAAATGCATAGTTGAGTTCAACTCTATGCATGCTTTGTTTTCAAATCACATAACAAATCAAATTATTAATCTACCCTTACTACCACAAATTAACATGTAAAACTTTTAGAAATCAGGCGCGAATCTCACCACACGATTAATAGGATGGATGGATGAGATTGGGTCTACATCTTATCTCGGGACTCGGGTACTATTTGATCCCTCCTCATTATATATATATATATATATATATATATATATATATATATATATATTCAAATGAGAATCACTTTTATCCTAAAACTAATAACCAAATGAATTTGTTATGAAAGTTGATGAATCCATTGAGAAAGTTCTTGAATTACAAAATTCAAAATTTTCATCCGGGTTCAAATCCCATGAGGAGGCGAAAATTCTATTTTTTAGATTCAATAACTTTCCAATGGATTCATCAATTTTCATAATGAATTCATTATTTTTTGGTTCTCACGCTTCACGATAAAATGATTATCACGTTAACCCTCTCACACACACACACACATATATATATATATATATATATATATATATATATATATATATATATTATTGGTTCGATTTTGATTTTGATTTCGAGTTAATCGAAAACCAAAATAACGATAAGCAGGCCTACTCGAGACAGGAATCCGACCCATTTATACGTTATGGCCTGTGGCTGTGGGGCAGAAAAACTAATAAGCGCTTAAACACATTGTAGCTATTGATTCTCATGTGTACTTTCCATTGAGAAGAGGCACAGGAGACCACCCTAATTAATTAATAATTAATTTTAATTAGTTAATCTTAATGAATTAATTAATTCTAATTAAATTCAATTAATTCTAATTAAAATTAATTAGTTTAATAAATTTTAATTGTAAATTAATAAATAATAATTTTAAATTAATATATCTTAATTGTGAATTAATAAAATTTAATCGTGAATTAATAAACCCTAATCGTGAATTAATAAACCTTAATTTTTAATTAATCTAATTTTAAATTAATAAAACCTAATTTTAAATTAATAAACCCTAATTGAAAATAATAAATCCTAATTGTGAATTAATAAACCCTAATCATGAATTAATAAACAAAACACAAAATAATAAAATAACACACTAAAAACAACAAGACAAAGGCAACAAAATAAAAATGACACTTAAAAAATTCACAAAACTTGTGCCCGCAACGTAAGAGCGTGCGCACACAAGTTTTTGTGATTGAGAAATCAATACTGATTAAGACTTATATGAAATATTAAACTTAAGAAAGAGAAAAGAAAAAAGAAAATCAGGCTCTTGCGTGAAATCGGGGACTCTGGATCATCGATGTATCTCATGTATTTAATTTCCTTAATAATCTTCTAATCTTAACAATTTTATCACCGGAGTTTTCCTTCGACGACTGAATTTTGACAGCGCATGATGACCTGTTATATTATCTAAAAAAAAAAAAAAGTCTGTACGTAAATATTTATATTCCATGTAAAGATTCTAGACATAAAAAGTAAAAAAATTAATATTCCATGTAAGTCGTTTTTGACGGATTTGTTTTCTTAAAAAAAAGTAAAAAAAAAAGTTCCCATTAAGTGACGGTGGTAAAATCAATAAAATCACTAAAAGTCGGAAAAATTCGATAGTTCGGCCTTGTTTAATTTATAGATAGAGTCAGACATTTTTTGAATTCCTACCATCATTTTACTTGTGTAATATCTATGCGCTGAGTCTTGCACTTTCATGACCTCGACATATAAATTATAATAGATCTCCTCAAAGATAGGGATGAGATCCAACATCCCATAATTTTATGTGTATCATCGTTTCTCATCATTATATCTATTATTTTGTTAACATTATATATAATTTTATTTTAAAAAATAAAATTTAAAAATCATATACCCCAAGATTGGATTTATCAACCTTAATAATGAATTACTAACTAACAAAAATAAAATTAAATAATAAAAATTATTATATAGCCTAATTGGGTGGAATAGACCCTATGTAATAATTACAAAATTAAACTATAACATACAAAATTGAAATTGGAGGGGAAAATAATTTTTAACAAGATAATAATATTCTTAAAATGGGAAATACATGCATGGCCGTGTTAATATATTGAGTTGTGAATGGTGCCAAGAAAACAAAGCATACTTTTTATCGACACTAAAATATACAAAGGGAAACGTTCCGATCCTGAGAATATACGCCCAACT
Organism: Salvia rosmarinus; assembly: GCA_036937905.1. Lineage (NCBI taxonomy): Eukaryota > Viridiplantae > Streptophyta > Magnoliopsida > Lamiales > Lamiaceae > Salvia > Salvia rosmarinus. The sequence goes on from CM072820.1 coordinate 58,893,807, forward strand.
TGCCACTCCATTGCTACTGACAGAGCTGAGGTCAAACCTAACATCGCAAAACTTCAATTTGTAGAATCACAGATCGATCCGTTAATTCTTCAATTTAATCCTCCACTTTGCTTCACTTCAATCCATATTCTCCTCGCAGTTGCCGCCACATGTCTTTCCACCGGCGACACCTCCTCCTCCTCCTCCTACTCCTAACCGTCTCTGCAACCGCCACGGACGCCGTGGCGGACCGGCCGACGGTGTATGAAGCGATCGGATCGTACGGACTTCCGCAAGGCCTGCTGCCGGAGGGGGTGACGAACTACAAGCTCGATGTCGCTACCGGAAAATTCGCCGTTTACTTGGACAAGACGTGCAGCTTCACCATCCAGGGGTACAACCTCAAGTACAAGACCACGATCACCGGCACGATATCGAGGAACAGGATTACGAATCTGACCGGAATCCAGGTCAAAATTCTGTTTCTTTGGTTGAATATCGTTGAGGTCACGAAGGACGGCAGCAATCTGGAGCTCTCCATCGGGATCGCGTCCGCCGGTTTTCCGGCGGACGATTTCGAGGAGAGTCCGCGGTGTGGCTGCGGGTTTAAATGCGCGAACTCCGGCGAAAGCGGCGGCGGTATCAGCTTCGAAAAGCTTTTACCTCTCGTTGAAGTCTGATCGCGATTTGCAGGTGAGTTTTCTGGGTTGCGGTTGAGGATTTGAATGTGATTCACTGATTTGTATTTGGCAATCTGTGTTTGTTCGAATTTGCGAATTGAAATGTGATTATGCAGTAATGCAGTTGGAAAATCGCGCGCAAAATCACTATTGTATGATTATATGTAGCTGAGAATTTGGGTTTACTGATTGAACTATCAACTACGTACGCAGTTGGTGTGCTTCAGTTTATAGTGATACTAATATGCAATGGGGACATTTTTAGGATTCAATATCTGCTTTAATCTACTTTCATATATTACATTTGAACTATGATATTATCATTATATATGTTTGAAATTGTACATATATATGTGTGTGCGCATGAAATTTGGAATTATGAATTATGATAAAATATCGAAAATATTGCGACCATAGAGTTCATGTAATGGATTAACTGGATTTTGTCTTTTGCGTGGGTCCAACTATTATTTTATAGTTTTTGCTTAGGGCAAATTAGTTTGGAACATAGATTATATGAGTAAATTGTTGGTTGTAAATTTGTTACGAAGATTAATATGTCACTTTAGACAAATTAATTGATTTCTAATGTCAAATTAATAAAATATTACTCCCTCCGTCCCATTCAAGATAACATGTATTATATTTTGGACTATCCCATCCAACATAACCTGTTTCATTTTTATGAAATAATTATCTCTTCAAAAGTTGTGGGACTTACCTACTTTTTATCACTTCAATCACTTTATACAATTTTCCTAAATAATCGTGCCGAAAAGAAATGGACCGTCTTGAATGGGACGGAGGGGGTATATGAGAATAAGACAATTGGGCCAAAGATCACGATTATTAGGCCTATAAAAGATGGAAGCCCAAAATCACAAAAACCATGCAAAAATATAAAAAACAGCACCTAAAGAGCCCAGAAATAATTGTGTATGACTTATCAGATTTATGCATATCCAAATTAATGTATCATAATTGATCATTCTATAATCGATCCTATCTTAGTTTTGTACAGCGTGAATGAGTTTCCCCCGTTGTTTTTCTTTCTCGATAAGTCATACATAAATTCCTGTAAAACCCGAAATAAAACCAAACGATCCCGATTTTTGTGGGCTTGTCTCAAAATCATTCAAATCTCTTCCCAATAATCTGTTCCTCCGATTCTTGAATTTTGGATCAAGATTTAGCAGAATGCAACCAAAAATCCAAATGTTGGTCGCTGCGGCGTTGTTCTCTCCCTCCTCTTCCTCTCCGCCGCCACCGCGGCCGCTCCCACGGCGTACGAAGTGATACAAGCTTACGGTTTCCCTATCGGTATCCTCCCAAAAGGGGTAACACACTATGATCTCGACGAGTCCACTGGAAAATTCAACGCCTATATGAACGGTTCGTGCAGTTTCTCCTTGGAAGGGTCGTATCAGCTGAAGTACAACTCTGTAATCAGCGGGTACATACATAAAAACAAGCTGACTAATTTGTCTGGTGTCAAAGTCAAAGTGCTCTTTGTGTGGTTGAATATTGTGGAGGTGAGGAGAAACGGCGACAAGCTGAATTTTCTGTCGGAATTGCGTCTGCTGACTTTGCGATTGATAATTTCTTTCTCTGTCCGCAATGTGGTTGTGGATTGGATTGCGATGGTTTTGATGATGATCTGGAAGGGGTAAATCTTAGGAGTGATCGGCTTGTTTCTTCGATTTAAACCGAGGTAGAGTTGTTTAGGATGTTATTTTTGTTTCTTCGAACTGTTCTTGAACTAGTAGAATTATGTGTTACCAATTTGTGTTCTATTTTTATTTTTTATTTTTTTTGTGGCATGAATATGTTCACTGAGTTATATTACATCCATGTTCACAAAATTCGTTCATTTTTCTTTTATAAATATGACTCACACAAAAGTCAATATTTTACTTAATCCATTTATTTGCAAAAATCATCCATTACCCATATTTTTTATTCACGTAATATATTTTATTATGTGGATCTCATTCTCCACATATTTTAAATATATTACATTTATTAAAACCCATGTCGGTAAAAGCATATTCGTATTAGAGTATTCATCTTAGTGAAGGATTCAGTATTTTTGTGGCGAACTAATAATAATTTGACCGTTGATGATAAGCATGAAGCTTTTTGTGCTCAATTTCATTTTGCCTATTCAGTATCAGTTGCATCGTAGCTAGTAAACGATGTAGCTAATGAAATGGTTCTGTATCTTCGTTGGCGAGCAAATGAGGGGGTGGTTAGTTCTGGATGACTGGATGAGAGTAGAAGGGATGACTAATTCTGGATAGAAGTATAGAACAGACAAGCTAGTAAATTGATTTTAATGGTCTGTAGAAAGCTAAATATTTGGCTCCTCTGCCAAGCATGGAAGTTTCTGGAGTTATCTGAAACACACACTGGAAGTTCCACTAGATGTTGTAAAGATGCTAAATGGGGTGACCCCTTTTCACCATTAAGATAGAAATAATTTTACTTGCACTAGGCTTACTCTACAAGAAAGCTTAAAAGATTTGTACAACTCAGCTTTCAGCTTTGTATGCTTAGGGGTCTGGCAATTATTCTGTTCAGAGATTATTGAGAGAGTGTGATTGTGCTTCGCGAACAAGACAAGAATTTGGGAAGAGCCGTAGGTAAAGGCAAACTGGCCTTGTTTCGGTCATAATTTCTTCCAAATTAAAAATTAAAGAGCATAGTTCAGTTTGTGATTTTTCTTCTAAAATTGAAAAATAAAGATGCAGATGCAAGTTTTGACAAATTTCACACCCTCCACAGTAGGCCATTGCAAGTTTTTATGAACTTCATACTTCAACCTTTGTTAGCATCACTTTTAGACAGTTTTTGCGTGTTTGGATTATTTGAGAAAGGAGAAAGTCTACTCAGGTGTGGTGATCCATTATACAGCATCAGATAGCTATCCAAACCAGGAAGCAGACATATTTCTGCGGTTATGGAAATAATGAACTATTTGAATATATACGTTCGATAATTCATCCTATACTTGTTATTTTGCTAGCGTTAATACCTTGACTGTGCCTTATGCTACTTCAGTTTATCTGCTATCATCTTTTGTCTGGCTTATTATGGATCATAATTTAACCATCACTCCTAACCATGACTATCAGTCTATCACTCTAGTTCACAGTCTTGTTTGCATTGGCTCTTAGTCCTGAATCCCAGTTAGTAAACTGAGTTTAGCCAAATTATTGGGTAAAACCTAGAAGCAGGAGCTCAATCAGTTGCAGGCTATGATATAAAATATGTATGGACATGACACCCACGAACACCACCCCAATTAAGGAACTCGTTGACCTATTCCACGACATCTTTACAAGCTCTGCTAAAACTGGTGTCGTCTGTCCATTTTCTGCATCATTTCCCTCAAGTATCAGAACCTGTCATTGTGTAGATTCATCAATTCTATCAGTATAAAATTGGCACTTGCAATTCGGACCTTATCACTCTTGTAAGTGTTACATATCTCAACTCTAATGAACTGTGACTCTCCTCTCCAGTGTGTTCTGGTTGAGATGGTGATATATAATATGCTCTGTGAAATCCATTATCTGATTTCTTGATCTAGTGTTTTGGAAGAGATCAGTTGTTGTGCTTAAGTCGTCTGAGCATGATTGTTCAATGGAATCACAATCTTTTTCGTCTATATAGTTTGGTTTCTAAGGTCACCTTTTATATTAGCTTCATCCTTTTCTTCCCTCTCCTCTGTGATAATCACCATTTTCTCGTTTCACTATTTATGGAAGTACAAGAATTTTGAATTGTTACAGGATTAGTTGCTTTGTAGACTGAAGTATTAACATAAATTTATTTGCAACTCCTACACAGGTTTCTATTGGAAAATATCCTCTGCGTCGACTTTGATGGGCAAGGAGTGGAATTTTCACCATACGAAATCATCTATTATATCCGTCTCGTCTTGTTTCAGTCCCGTATTTCATTTTGTTGATTCATACCACTCGTTAAACAATGGCTTCATACTGGACGCTTGCTATGCTTTCAGAAAATGAGATTCCAGATTGGAGCACGCAAGTGGGATCAATCCAAATCCTAATCACTTTTTTCTAATGGAATAATGTTTGGGTCGGTCCAGTCAAGAATTTGAAAATCTCTTTCCCCTCGTCATTTTATTGCCGTATCATACAAACTCTCATACTAAATATTATTCTTTTATCATTAGTATCATTGTTTGCATGTACGAACAATTCTAATATTTTGTATTTGATTTCCTCTTTACGTGCAAGCTCAAATTGACTTGTTCTTCATGTGATACGTTGACTTTGAGCCCCAAAACTGCTATTTATTTCGTGTCGTGGTGTCATTTGACTTCAGCAATAAGTGGTGGAAACTCTTGATGAATCTTGGAAATTACTTCAAGCAACCACTAACGTTTAATTTTCATCAAGTTTGACAAATATGGATTGTAAAAAGGCTCATGACATTTTATTTACTTAGAAAAATCAAATGTGACATATTTAATCTATCAAGTGTTAGTAGAATTCGAACTCAAGGCTTTTGATCATTTACTAGTAGATCATTCTCGAGTTGATGAAATTGAATTGATTTTATGTATGCATGTCATAGACATAGTATCAAAATTAAAGAAGAAAAACGTATAAGCATTTATTAATTAAGATATACAATGGGATCAGAATACTTGTTGTGTTGTCTTGTTTAGCAGGCAAAAGCCCAATCGATGGGGGTCAAATGGTTGTAAAAAAAGTGAGAAGCTTAACTTCTCAATTTAATACTGTATAAATCGATGTATTTTGATGCTGGGACCTAACTTCTTACAAACCAATCCATTTGTAGGAACAACAATAATTTTATCTGTAGTTTAGTTGCTTAAAGGGTCAAGCTTCGATAATATTGTTTAATTTGCTAATTAAATTCAATGATACCACTTTGCTATTGTCAAAAGTAAAGTTTAATTTGTAGTTGATGGTATATTCATGATGTCAAGAGACACAATGATGCTCTTATGGCAAGATATAAAGCTTATGTAGGAAAATGTTCGGTGGTCGAAATATTGAATATTTATAATAAATTGTGATCGTATTTAAATTATCTAGAAAATAAAAGAAATATTGTTGTAATCAATAGCGAACTGCAGTACGTAAACGAGTTGTTATGTAAATTGTTATAGTAACAAACTTAGAATTGATACGAAATAACAATTTTTTAGGACTTTATAGTCTTTGTTGTTGGTCATCATAACTTAAGCTCGTTATAGTTTAATAAACACCCTCCTGTCCAAATGACATAAGCCAGAGGTCATTTACTGGCTTCGTTAAGTGCACTTTTTAAAATTTGTAATTATATTTTTTGAAAATGAAGTTCTTTGTTTGGGGATTAGGAAACTATTTAGTAGAATTAAGATTAAAAAGATGATTAAATGCTATTATTTTATAAAATAATTACTCAAGAAAAAACTGTAATACGGAACGAGATAAATATTTTATTTTGGAAATATAAATATGAATAACGTGATTCATGTAAACGCCAAGGTCATCTAGTTGATTATTTAGATAAGAATATTCTTTTTCCTTCCCCCTTTCTTTCTTCCTTTCTAAATATATATAAAATTAAATTAGAGTAGGAAACGTCCTTTCATCAATCAAGAGGTTCTTCCATAAAGGCCCAACACATTCTGACCCAAAACCCAAAACAATCAAGTGTTAATAAGATTTAAATTTAAATATTACATTCTTAATTAGAGAGTCTAATTCTCTGTTCTTGATACAAAGGTGTGTACATAAATATACGATTCATCATATATATTGTATAATTTACCATTTATAAATTTATACTTTTATGTGTCCTCTTACAAAATAAAATATGAGATGAAATATCATTTCAGTTAAGAATCTTAATCAAATAACTTCAACTTTTGGTTTGTGATTATGAGAAGTGCTATGTTACGATATGTGTATTTTAGGGGAATCTAATTAAATATCATACTAATTAGGGACTAAAGAGAGTTGTTTCCTAGAGATACTATAATTGTTTATTCTATAATAATAATTAAGGTTTAGCTTTGTGTAATTAATAAATGACACCTCAAACAAAAAGTCGAATGGCTAATTCGTCCATAAATGCATTATGAGATGTCGAGGACAGTATATATTTTAGGTTCACTATTTTACCTAATTTTCTTCAATCATTTTTTAATTATAATATTTTAAAATATTCTGTCTCCTGTTATTTTAATAGGTCGTTACACTTCTTAAAAAACATTCGATATAAATTATAAGTTCATGAAAAGTGAGAATATTATCTTATTCATAGTATTTAAATTGAACTAAGCGTCCTCGAAAGTTGTTGCGGCATTTGTTATATGTTTTAGATAAAGGTGACTTATTTGAATAACGTTTGTACGAAACAAGCTTAGTAAAATTTGAATAAATAAATAATTTGAAGTGAAATAATGAAGTTTATTAATTAAAAGGTCTAGCAATTGTTTGTGAACATTGAAATGGGATCAATGATCATAGAAAATTTACTATATTAAAGCAATTATCATATTACTATATATCACAAATTTAAAAAGATTCTATTATGTATTTATTTGAAATCTCAACTCTTATATTTTCATCATACGTCATTAAAAAAAATGCAAATAGAATACATTTACAAATTGTATTAAATACAAATGACAAAATACATAATTTTAACCTAATAAAATTGATATTGTGATAATTTTATTTTAGACTAATAAATCAATAATACCTCAATCAAGTCTATAAATTGATTTGTGACAATTTAGCTTATGAGTGATTTTTTATACAAAAAAAACACAGTTGGCACGAAAAAATGATACATAAAAAGAACAAGTCAGAAACGTCATTGGAAATGACTTTCGGCGGGCTATATGTAATTTTCGATGCGAATTATGCTTTTCGACATCGAAAAATTACTTACAGACTAAAATTATTACAAAATCAATTAATTAGACTTAATTAAAGTATAATTAATTTATTAGACTAGAATTATCATAAAGTCAATTTATTAGACTAAAATGATGTATTTTCCCAATACAAAATCTATATGAGACGGTTCTACGTGCTACTGCTACATTTGTGAGACAAAAAATTTAGGAAGATTTTAAAATGGAAAAATAATATTCTTGTAACGATACTTAACTCTCGTAACATTATTGACAAATAATGTACCAACTTACAAAATATTTACATCATGGCATTACTGGAATAAGAAACAAGTCAAATATGACGAAATATCGTATTTTATTTTATTTTTATTTTAAGTTATATAACTTATATGTAACACTAATCTTTTTTCTATTCTCTTTTTTTGGTCTACGAAGCCACAATTTTACTACTTTGCTTATTGTTTCTTCAACATTACGCGGAAAAACTTAGGAAAACGAAAGGCAAAGCAGCACACTTTACCATAACAGCCAAAATCCTTTCACGCAACAATACTAAAAATCATATACATAAAACAAAATAAAACAAAAGCTTCCAGAACAATAAAAAGTAAAACCGATCAAACACTTCTAATAATAATAATAATAATAATAATAATACTCTGACACCTGAGCATATAAACACCGAGTAATAACAATACCAGGAAACGGCGGACAACGATGAGCAAACAATTTCTCTAATTCTCTGCTCATATTTAATCAAATAGAATTTTAAAAAAATTCTACGAGCTAACGCAATATTCATCTATCGTCTCACTACCGGGCGGAATGCTCCGGGTCCAGTAACGGGCCGAACGAGATCACGTTTTGGAAGCCCGTTTCCATGGCCGGTGCGTTTCATTTCGCCCTGCTCTTTCTGATCAGCATCTTCCTCAGCTCCACCGGGTCCATCTCCTTCGCATTGGATTCGGGCCGATAATACCCGGTCACCGGGTCGGGCACCCATGCACTCTCCCCGGCCTTCTCGGATCCTTTCTTCAGCACCACGTTCGGAGCCCCGGCGACCCGGCCGCCGTTGGATCCCACCCCCTGCGACGCAGCGGAATATCCCCTCCTGAATTGAATAATAATAAAATATATATATTAATAAATGAGTGTTAGCATTATTGAAATATTTTCCAATATATAATGAGATTTAGAGATGATAGGAATTTAATTTTGTAGAAAATTCTAAAAACGAACCTGGAGATAGCGGCGGAGATTTGGTTTCCGATGAAGGAAGAGACGGTTTTAACGTTGGAGAAAGAGCGGGCCATTTTTTTTTCTAGAATGAGAAGAAATGGAGCTGCAGATGCAGAATTTTTGTTTTGTTTTTTATTTTTATTTTCAATTTCCTTGTGGGAAATGATTTGTGGGATTATTTAAGGGAACCTCTGTGTTTGTAGAAGGTTTGGAGGTGCCCTAGGGTTGAGAATGGATGAAGAAGTGAGGGAGAGGGCCGCCATATTTATAGAGAGAGAAATGAGCTGTTTGAAAAAAAATTGGGAGGGGAAAAAGTAAAAGGAAAAAACAAAAAATGGGGAGTTCCACTCGGAAATCAAACATACGCAATTTGCTGGTGCTTTCTTCTCGCCTTCATTGACACCCGCTCAACGTCTATTGAGTTTTCTTTGAGGTTCGCAATTCTTTGAGTTTCGTTTGACTAATTCCGAATGATTAAAATTGTGATGGATATTGTTTGAAACGTGTAGTTTTATTAATTTAATATAAAAAATTATGTGAGACAAATATAATATGGATCTAAATTTATATTTACAAATCCATCACTAAATATAAGCTTGAATCTAAATTTTAACTATGTCACTGTGCGACAGTTGTGTTGTGGGATTCTCCTTTATTTTGACTATATTATGTTTATTAATAGAATATATGAATTAAATACAAATAATTTCCGGCGAACAATGAGGACATGTGTTGAGTGAGTCTGAATAATCTCTAAGGGTGTGTTTACTTTGTATGATTAGGTTGGATAGATAAAATTAATCCAACCTAATCAAGTGTTTACTTTTAAGGATTAATATTTAAGGATATCCCAAAGCACGGGATTATTTTAATCCTTTTGAATTATTCTCCATTAATTTTAATCCAACCAATATAGGTAGGATTGAAATAATCCTCCAAGTAAAGGGAAAATTATTTATCCAAATTTTAATCCTTCACTAATCCTTTATAGTAAACAAAGGATTGATAGATAAAAATTATCTTATCACACATTTAATCCATCAAATAATCAATCCTTCAAAATGCTAATCATGAAAAGTAAACACTTCCTAAGGAGATTATTGGGTATAAAATTAATTACTTGAATTTCTGGACTAGAAGTATACATTTATAGCGAACATAAGATGGTAAATATACGACATGAATTTTATATTACACATTATATTTTATATGTTATTACGTGATATTGATGGAAACGGTCATGCTACATATGTTGCTACGTAGTGACAAAGGATGTGTTTTGGGATGTAAGAATCTTGAGAGTAATGTCTTATTTAAAAGATATCATAAATGAATAAAAAATGGGAGACAACGAACAGTAGAATAAAAGTGACGATAAATTTGTATGTATGGATCGCATTTAGGAATATAAGTAATTTGAAGCATATACCAAATGGATTTAATATTTCTATTCTATCTTGTTGCATCCACGAGATAAACTCTAATATTAGAACTAAAACGTTTGGAATATGGATAATTCTTGATGTAGTTAAAATTCATGGTCCACCAAAATTCGAAATGAATTTTACGCAATTATTTCTACAACTATATAATTGAGATAAATCCACGATTTACATCACGCCACATTTCGCATTGCTATTTGGAAGGCGGCGTTATTATTTTTGTTTTTCATCATAGACTTAAGTCTAGGGCGGTCAAAGGTAGAGTCCTCCATTTTAGACTTTTATAATTGTCTTTTTCATTATTATGGAGAAATAATATTCATTTTATGAAGTGAGAATTAAAAGCAATTTTCAAATTTTCAATTGTGAATATTTACAATAAATGAATCATTTTCTAGATGAACGTATTACTTGTATTCAAATCTTATAAGGAGTAACTTTTTTCAATACAATAACTTTCACAATGGATATAAATATTCTCACAAAAATTGTAGTTATCTCAATAACCAATCCCTATACGTCATAAGTTATATAACATTTATATTGCATTGTGTTTCTTTATCTGACCGCTTCTTACAATCCGATGTCTGAGTTGTAAAATAATTTTTTTAATGAAATGATCTACTTAATATATTCAGCAGGTAAAACCTAGTTTATAATAGACAGTTAAATAATGATTTCTTTACCTCTTAAATTGGTGCGAATTAGTAATTCCTAAATGTGGCCTGTATACCGAGACTCATCGTAGTTTTTCTAGGTTTCATATTATTATTCACGTTGGAGATAAAAAATGAAGGGCTGATTTAAACTTGACTTCTAGGGCTTAGAGCTTCACAGACGTTTAAATTAGACGTCAAAATTTAAAGAAAATATATTGATTTAGTATGATAATATGATTTTTATGCAAGTTTGAGCATCATAAACTATTAGTGTATATATGTTTATATATGCTTATAATTTTAATTTTTAAAAAAGCAAATTTGCCTTGTTTCGTCCACAAAAATTATTATATATTATCTGGCTGCCAATTATGTTTACGAATTACGATGGCCAAAATCACTCCCAAGCCAAAATCAACAGATTTTGATGCATTAAATTTAAATAATGTATTAATAAGTTATAGAGTACTAATATTTTAGTTTGGATCTCATGTGTGCAAACATAGTAAATTTTGGGAAAATACTCTTAAAAGAATTAGGAAAAATGAGAGGTACGTGAAACTCACGTTATGCACGACAAAGTTACATAAAGAAAATGAAAAATGATGAAATCTCGACCTCAGGTATCTCATGTTGGGCGACCACACAAATTAAGCCTAATCATACTCTCCACAATCGTGTCTCAACGCTTTTGTGAAAGCTTACAACAATTCCGCAATAAAATATTAATACATTAAGAAGATATTTACTTTACATTATTAGATTGGATAGATAAAATTAATTCAATTTAATTAATTATTTATTTTAAGGATTAACATTTGAGGATATCCTAAAATCCGAGATTATTTTAATCATTTAAATTATTCTCTATCAATTTTAATCCAACCAATGTAGGTAGGATTAAAATAATCTTTCAAATAAAGGAAAAATTATTTATCCCAATTTAATCATTCACCAATCTTTTATAGTAAACAAATGATTGATATATAAAAATTATCTTATCACATATTTAATTCATCAAAACTCAATCATTTAAAATGTTAATTATGAAAAGTAAACACTCCATGACACAACCTCATATTACAATAAATGTCTTATACTTTGTCCCCTTTACGTGATCCATAAACAACCATAGTTATGAGGTCGAGAATCTACTTCTTTTTATAGTTTCAACGCTTTCATAAATTGCTTTATTTTGGTATTTATTAACGTTATCGTTTTGTACGCTAACTTATATATGACATGTTATAACATAAGATATCAAATTGTGTGTGTGTTGGCCTAGTGGTAGAGTGGTTAATCTTGCGGTAAAGGTTTGGTTCGAGTCATGCGTCACCGCCTTTAAAATTTTTGTATTAATTGACCAAAAAAAAAAAAAGATATCAAATTGTGACGTAGAAGAAAAAATAACATTCCGTGCTTTAACTATTAGAGCTGCAATAATTAAATTATAATACAAAAATATACAATTTTAATCTAATAAATCAATAATAACTTAACAATTTTGTGACAAAAAATTTCCGACGTGCAGTCAAAAACTCACTTTTTCTCTCTCGATGCGTGACTAAGCAATTCAAGACCCCGTCGTGCAGTAGCATCGTCCAGTTGTATCAGCCTCGGCAACCATGGTGGAGTCCGGCGACCCAATCTGCTGCTATTTTAATATCTAAATTCTTAAAAAAATTCTAAAATTGTAAGATTTTTTTAAAAAGAAAAAGATACCAAAAAAATTCAAAATTATTGACTCGATAAGCAATTTTGACAAACGGCAATTTTAATATACTTTTAATAAAGCAGATAGTTTTTATCTTTTTAATTTGAAAATGAGTAAAAAAAAAAGTTTGCTTCTACGGCTTTGCATACATTCTTTAGTATACTCGATGCTCTGCTTTTCTGAATATGGGCACACAAATTCAAAATCTATAGAACAAATAATTGATACATATAATTGGTATTTTTTACTTAACAAGTTTAATCTCCGTCCAAAAATCAAAATCTTATAAAGATTTCCAATATCGCTTATTATATAAACTAAATGGAATTCAAATTGAGTCGAATCAAGTCATATAGTTGGATGTAATTTTCAATCTCAATTCCGGTCTTCTAACTAATGTCCTATCACCTATGTGCAATAAACCATTAAATAATTATCTACTAAAAAAATAAATTAAAAAAAAAACTCGAGTCTGTATCATGTGTAAAACTATGGGCTTCGCCTATCAAACGTATTGCTATAAATTTAAAAATGGATCAAATTTTGGTGAAAGAAAGCCCAATGAATTAGCCCACAAAAACTAAAACCCCATATTCTAAACTCCAATCCCATTTTCAAATCTCAGCTCGAATCGATCGTTGCCGCCGTGAAATTCTCGATTACCGGCGAATAAAGTGTCCATGGAGGAGGCACCACCAGCCCCCGCCCCCGCCCCCGCTCCCGCCGGCTCGGAAACTGCTGCCAACCAGACGATTTACATTAATAATCTCAACGAGAAAATTAAGCTCGACGGTATTATTTCTGATGGCTGTGTTGAGAATTTGGCATTTTGATGAGTTTGTCTGTTGTTTGGTTGACTCATCCTAGGTTGTGATTAATCATATGTTGATAGAATTGAAGAAATCGCTGCACGCGGTGTTTTCGCAGTTCGGGAAAATACTGGAGCTGTTGGCGTTCAAAACCCTAAAGCATAAGGGTCAAGCATGGGTTGTTTTTGAAGATGTCTATTCCGCCTCCACGGCGCTTCGTCAAATGCAGGGTTTTCCTTTCTACGACAAGCCAATGGTATGGATTTGCTTTCTTACTTTAGTTTTGTGCTGCAATTGCATTCTGGTGTCCTACATTATTTGTAGTACGAAGTTGAACTTACCTGAATTTGGTTCCTAGATTGTGCTATTATTTGTTACCATGTCTTTGTTCATGCATTATGTGTTGGAATTCGTATGCTGTTTTGCTTCTGTATCGTTAACATTCTGGGATTTTGTTATTTATGACCTTGAGGCCTGAGTATGGGTGTAGATGGGTAAAGCTCCATCCTGTAGGTGAAGTTGCAAAGACACTAGAACAAGAAACAGATACCAATTAGATAAAATCTATTTATGTGTTTATATCTTGGAAGTTATCTTCTTCAGTTGCATAATAATGTTGGATGATCTGATGCAAGATTTTAGTGATCATTTACTAATTGTGTATGTTTTAGCTTATAATGAGTTAGAACAGAAAATGTTGAAAGATTCTCGTGCTGTATGGTCATGGAGCACATGTTGAACTTGGGTAGATCCATTAGAGTGTTATGAGCAAATGGAACCTAATGTAGGAGTAGCACTGGCATCCAAGTTTTGTGTATATTTTGGTGTCACATTGAAGTCCCACTTCAATAAGTGACTAGTTTAACGGTTTCTAGATGATAGCTAAGTTGGTATTTGAGATAGTTGAAGGAACTATGTTTAACTATATAACCTCTTCTTTGGCAGTTAGAAAGAGGAATATAGATGACTATTACAAAGGCTTTTTGGAAGTAAAAGTGGTCAGTATCTTGTTTCTGTATATTATTTTAAAAAATCGGTTATTAATTGTTCTTCCTGTAGCCAGTGTTAGCATAGTATGAATTAATAATATCTCCCCCTGGTGTGTAGAGGTTTATCTATTGTATATTAGGTATTTCTTTGCTATCACATTCTGGTGGATTTCCCGAGTGTAAAGACTTTTAGCAGACACTAAAAATGATCACTAAGGCTTCAAATATTCACTTTCTCACTTATTATTTTCTCGTTACAGTGGGGTTGTAAAAACATTTAATGTTTTTACTGACAATGTTATCATCCCCATATTTCGGATTCATTGTGTATTACTTAATTACTTTTCATTATCATGGTAATATTTTGATAACTATGGCATTCCTCAAGTTTGACTTTCAAATTATGTACTTTTTGCTTATCTCAGAGGATACAATATGCAAAGTCGAAGTCTGATGTCATAGCAAAGGCAGATGGTACTTTTGTACCTCGAGAAAAAAGAAAGAAGCATGATGACAAAGGTAAGTAATCTTTTTATGTTGGTATATGACCCATTAAAGGAGGGAGCATGAGCTTCTTTTCAAGAACGGCTATCTAAAATAAATGTCTGACCATGCCTTTTGTTAAATATGTTTTGACTGAGTAGGTGCTTCATTACCTTCTTTGCTTTATGGCATGGTTTTGGCCTGACTAGACTATTCTGAGTGTTAGCTTTTAACAGATTATGGTCTGTGTATATTAATGACCAGTTTATTGGTTTTGATTATTGAGGGTCTCTATTGCACTTGATACACTTGGCATTTGGCAATGTGGGTTAGACGAGCCAACAACTCCAAATTATGAACCTTTTTTCTAATTCTCTAGCTAACGACTGTTTGCTGTAGCAAATTTACATTAATAACAGATTAGAATTGCTGAAAGTGAATCCATAGAATGGAAGTACTATTTGGCACTGTAACTGGATATTCTGCAGAAGACATGTCATGTATGGATGCCCTTGAATGAACTATTAGTCAGTACTACTATACTAACCGTTCATGAGAAAGATAACTGAGAAATCAAGTAAAATTTGGCAAGAGACAGTAATCATGATGGGTTTCTAATGTAAGTTTAGTAAATGCTACAGCAGTAACAAACTACAGTGATAAAGTTGAGGTTCAAGTTAAGTGAATATTAGGCATTGAAACAAGATATTTATTATGAAATGTTTATATGCTTGAACCCTCTTTAATGAACTACATTAGGCAACCAGCTTGTTCCAAATTTATAGGGTGCACTTGTTTCTGTATTAGGTATACCTAATCACATTTACTACACTCACTATTCTTCTCTGGTCTTTGTGTGCTCCTATTACAGGAAGAAAGAAGAAGGATCAGCACGATGCGAACCATGCAGCAGCGGGTCTAAATCCCGCATATGCTGGTGCTTATGGTGCAGCCCTTCCTGTAAGTGTTCAGTCAAGGGCTACTTGTTCTTTATATTTAATATTCTTATCACTATTTATGTCTATTGAAATTCATGTGGCCAAAAATTATCCTCCTCAATCTTGGCCATGGGTGGCCCGAACTATGTAATTTTTGTTCTCATGCACCACTTTCTCTCTGATGATATCTTTTTGCCTTTCATTTTCTGGAAAATGCTGTTTCGAGTTCCCATCATTCTTGTTTGTTAAGCTCCTAAATCATTCTTCTTTATGTGCTGCAGTCCCAGATCCCATTTTTGGGTGCTAGAGCTGCTCCAGAGGGTCCTGCCCCTCCAAATAACATCTTGTTCATTCAAAATCTTCCCCACCAAACAACTTCAATGATGTTACAGATGCTCTTCAGTCAATGTCCTGGATTTAAGGAAGTTAGGATGGTCGAAGCTAAGCCTGGAATTGCTTTCGTAGAATACGAAAATGAGATGCAGTCAACGGTTGCAATGCAGGGGCTTCAGGGATTTAAGATAACTGATGACCACCCTATGTTGGTTACTTATGCAAAGAAATAGATGAAGTTGTCGAGAATTGGTTGGTTTTTCATTCAGATTGAACCAGGCCCAGGTCCTAGCTGTACCAGTGTAATCGTAGTGTAATTACTTGGTACATTACTACTTCCAGTTTGATAATTTTTTCGCAGTCTTCAACTATGAACTTGATGTTTTCTCTTTATTTTTAAAGGCCATTTCTATCTCATACTTGGTGCTTGCTCTCTATTTAGCTTCTTGCAGAGGATTGACCAATTAACATTTTGCTATTTATTTTTAAAAAAAATTAACTGTGATATCATCTTGCTAGATTCACAATACACAATACATCCTGCTAGAACCTAAATGCTGCAACTGTTATTTACAAAGAAACACCTTGTAAAATGCTGCAACTGTTATGTACAAAGAAACGACTCGCTAAACTGTGTAAGAGTTGCAATGTATTGTCTCATAAAAAATGTTATTGTGGTCGCTACAGAAGTGTATGATGCGACTCATTAATATGTTAAGAGTCACAGGGTTTGTCTATGTTATAGTGCCACAAAATAGGTCACATAGATCATGAATATTTTAGTGTCTCACAAGTGTCTCGTTAAACATGTAGTATCATAAAGAAGCATCGCCTTAAACGGTCTACTGAGTCAGAAGGGAGTGTACTGTGCAGATATTATAGCGTCAAAAGGCGTACAGATAAATGGTCTATAGAGTCAAGTAAGATCTCATTAAATATGTTATTGATCAAAGGAAGTGTCCCGTTAAAACAGTTAGTGCTACAAAGAAAAGTCTTGCAAATTTTCTACGGTCACAAGGAAGTGGCTCATTAATTTAAGTCACTAGGTCTAAAAGGTAGTACAGTCATAATACAGTATCTTGTTAAATCTTTTATAGGCGGTCTCTTTTGGTAATTTAATACAGAAATTTTAAAGGCGGCGTCACGGTGGACTCGAACCCGAGACCTTTGGCATCGGGCATTAACCACTCTACCACTAGGCCAACACACACACACAAAGGTCTTGTATAAGATTGTTTAGAGTCAGAAGCAAGTGCCTCATAAAATATTTTATAGAGTCACAAAGGCACAGGCTCCTTATAGTTGTTAGTCTCATAGTAAAAGGATTTCTAGAATCACAATGTTGAACGCAAAGACATCCATAAAAAGTTTAATGTGCTCGTTTCACATTATAGAGAGAAACACATTTCTCACATTTTAACTTAAAACCATAAACACCCTATTATACAACTTTTTCTTGAAGAGACAAAAAGACCTCCAAAAACATTTTACCATAAATACCAAAGAACTGTCATACTACTCTTCCTTAAGAGACAAAGAATAGGAATAATTATTTCTTGGCCACCCTCATACATCGACAATTTGCAAAAGCAAATGAACAAATTCCAAAAATACCTACCTACATATATCCTGGATACCGATTTCAACAAAGTTAGCAGAGTATGGGAAATACAATATGGGTGCACAGTTAACATAAAGATATCTTCATCCTATTATACTCTTTCCAACTCAATGTTGTGTTTGTTTAGTTGTTCTTTCAACTCAGTCCTCCATCCATCAATTAGACTCTCTTGCTTCTTGATAACATCATTCATTACCTTCACCTCTTCTTCCATCATAGCAATCTCCTAATGAATACGGCCATTAGATGCAGAGCTATCAGCAGCATCGAAGAGGGTAGTTATGTGTAACATTACCTTCTGTAGGTTTTCTGCTCTGCTAGGTCGGTCCTCTCGTTGCAAACCAATAAAATAGAGCTGAAGCTTTTTGGCTGCCTCCATGAAGTCTCTAGCATGTCTCTCAACATCAACTAAAACAAATAGATGAAAAGTTACTTCTCTTTGAATAACAAGGCATATAGTGGTGACCAATACCTTCGTTTCTCAAGTACTTCAACATATTCAAACTCATTATTTCACTTACTTCAAAGGTGAGCAAAAATTTAGTATCAAAACGAGATGCAATAACTGTTGTTATAAATAGTAATGAATTAGAAGTCATATCTCATGTGCATTTCCACTTTTCATTTTCTTGTTTTCCCCTTTATCTCCTTCACTATCTAAAGACCTCCATCCATATTCAAGTTGGCATCATTCACGATAAATAGCGAAATTCTTACTCCCTCAACATATCAAAACCCAAGTTTCACTTACTTCAAAGATCAGCAAAAATCTAGTATCAAAAAGAGATGCGATAATTGATGTTTTAAACAATAATGAATTAGAAGGGAGATCTCAAGGGCATTTTCACTTCTCATTTTCTTTTTTTCCCTTTACCTCCTTTATTATCAAAAGACCTCCATCCATATTGAAGACTGGCATCATGATAAATACTCACTCTGGTGAGAAGGATGGGGAGAACGGTCAATTGCTTGGAGTTCTCTAGCAGGCAAGCAAGGCAACAAAGCAGCATCCAAGGCCATCACATGGGAGATCATGTCTGCCTTTGGAGGAGGAGTAGACTGCGGTTGTGGATCAGCAGCTTGCTGAGGCTCGAGCAGCAGTCTTTCAGCCATATCAACCCTTCCAAAAACACAAACAGCTGAAAACTGAAGCCAACCTAGGTTAATATCAAATTTGGGACGAACACAATGCAACTAGCATATTTCTAGAATGCAACTATCACGAATCATGATTCCTACTTTTAAGCTCAATTGTGGTTTCAATTTGGATTTGCCAAACTTGGAGGTCTCAATTCTATCGCAGACCAGCTTAACCTTTTAAGTATAAACGCGCAATAATCTCTTTGAAACATCTGTGCGACATACACCAAACAAATGAGAAGTATGTTCTAGAGAAGGTGACGGAGAAACAAAATGGTCGTGAACAATTCAACAAACACCTGGTGTGCAGCACGACAATTTTGATAGAATGATAAACAAAAACTAAAGAAGAGGAAACCGAAACCCACAGCAAAAACAGATCAATTCTCAGTCCCAGCAGATATCCCCTTCACAACAGTGTCATGGAACTGTCCATTTTTAGTGAAGGAAAATCGTAAACATGCTTAATTTTTGTTTAAATAAAAAATTGCAGAGATCATGAATCAATATTTGAATATCTCATATCTCATATCTGCCAAAAATCTACGTACATATAGATGTGTGTGTGTGTGTGTGTGTGTGAGAGAGAGAGAGAGAGAGAGAGAGCGAAGGAGTTTCACTACGAAGATACCTAATCAATATGTCCGAGATCCCCCCGACAACATGTGTTCTGTGCCGGTGTTGTTTGTGAGTGCTGTTTGAGGAGATGGAGAGAGGCAGCTTGAGCTTCTGAAGTAGAATGCAGTAGCAAATCCAATTTTTGGGCACTGGACTTCTAAAAATTGCTCTATATAACTCGAATACATTTATTATGATCTTTGAAACATGTTAAATTGATGCCAACAGATTCTTGAATTTTCAAATTTTATTTTATTATGTCTTTCTACATTTATTTTGTTTTGTCCTATCTTTGATGTTTCTTGTTATTGTTTAGGTTAAATATATTTATATATTCTATTCTATGGTGTAGAAAGAATTGACCAGATAGAGTGCAACTTCTACGGGTTTAGCATGAAAAAAATATATAAAATAAGTTTAAGGATAAAATTCAGTTTTGCCCATCCACGAACCGGTTTTGCTACTCATTTCGTCTTGTAAGAGAAACTAAGTATTTGGTTGGTTTTGTAAAACTCTTAATATTCAATTTTTTACAAGATTAATTCAACAGAAGCTTAATTTTGACATGAATTATCAAGATTTCACTTTGAATTGTGAACAACGACGGAGTCGGAAAAAATTATCTAGAGAGTCCAATTAATAATGTTAAAAAAATAGTAAGAAGAAATTTAAAATAAAGTTAGATGTTGAAAATATTTTTCACGCAGTCATAACATTTTTTAATTAATACATAAATATAAAAAAGATTAACATATGAAGTTAAAACCTTCATAGCATATGACTTATTATTATAAAAGCTAACAATGAATCAAGATTAAATAATGAAAAGATACATGTAGCTTAAACTAAAAAAATTATATCAAAAGTATAAATATTTTATAATCAATTATCAGTATAACTAGTAATTAATTATTCGAAACACAATTAACATTTCTTAACATTTGATGTTATAAGTTATAAATTAATAAAAGGTTATAATTTAAATTATTAATCTATAATAGATTTTAAATTTAAATTCCACCAGAACAAAAATATATAAAATTTAAAAATATAGCAAAAACAAGTTATTAGGAATTAAAAGATTTCTAAAACCTAACAAATATGATTAAGGAAAGTGGTTATTTTATTATATGATTCATGTATTCTCCCTCAACATGATAATAATATATTTTATTTTTAAAATCTTGGGGCCCTCCGTCACTGACTGGGAATGAAGGGTTACTTGACTACACTGAATACTATTTACCAGAGACGAACTATCACTTGAAGTTGAAGTTCACCTGCACAAGATAACACATCCTCATTTGCTCCACACTGTACAATATGTCTTCATTATACAGCAAACTGACCTGCAATGCAAAAACCAAACAAAATTTAGGCTTGGTATAGCGTGATTTCATCTTGATTAGTCTTCTATATGTACTGTTGGAAATGGTCACAGTTTTGTACGATGGGATATGGCCCAACCAGCTTCGGTATTGTGACCAAATGACAGTGGGCGACATTATGGACGACCCATGCGGTTAAGCGGGGGCCATCCTTTAAACCTGTAACCGCCCAAAACCTAATCGGTCTCCACCACACATGGGCGAGGATCCTACATGGAAGAGGAAGAGTTCCTACATGCGAGAGGAAGAGTCCCTACATGGGAGGATCGGATCCGCATTAGGGGTCCTCATATATGTATAAATAGGAGTTAGATCGAAGGTAGAAGGTTAGCAACTTATTGAATACTAGAGCTTTTAGCTACACTCACATGAATCGAATCATGGTGAAAGTATTGAGGAATCATTCCTCCGTGGACGTAGATCTTATTCTCGATCGAACCACGTAAAAGCGCTGGTGTTCTTTCTTGCTTTACATAAATCTCGTATATTAACATTCACTAGATTTATCATTGGCGTAGTCTGTGGAACAATGAACAAAAAGCTTGTTTTCTACAATTTAATGGCAAGAACACGTGCAACGCTAGCACCACCGCCGGTGATGGCAACAACCGCGCAGATGGCGATCGGTGGTCACGCGTCGTCGGGAAGGGATCGCGGGCGCCACCGGCGGCAACACGCTGAGGTTACATGGAGAACATTCCATACACCCGGGATCGCCGCCTAACGAGGAAGAAGATGCCGACCTCAGCGCGGTGAGCAGGCGGTTCACCGATCTCACGAAGTCCTTGGCGAGCGTGTGTCGAGTTCCTCAATGCCAATCTCGGCCAATTCAAAATTTCCTTCACGGAGGGCGAATGGGCGGGCCTCTCGAGTGCCCGAACCGGTGATTCAGCGCGCGAGGTCGTTCGCCCACGAAGTGGTCAGCGCTCGCCCAGCACAATAGCCGGAACGCGACGCTAACTTTGTCGCCGAGGTCGATCACCTCGCCGAGATGGTCGCAGCAATTCACCCCCGCACCGCCCGCGAAGTCGCTCACCACCTCGGCGCGTCGCCCGAGGTGGCGGGGCGAAGAGAGAGAGGCGGGCGAACTCCTCGAAGAGGCAGCAGACGCCGTCACGGTCTCCGCCCTCGAGAGATGATGATGATCTCCGGGGTTCGACCGGTACGGAAGAATCATCTCTCCTTTCTCCAGAGAGATTCTGGACACGCCCTTGCCCCAGCGATACAGGGCACCCAACATCGCTGCCTACGATGGTCTTGGGGACCCCTCCGACTTCCTTTTCGCCTACACTACCAACATGGCGAATCAAGGAATGGAAGATTTTCATATGTGCAAAATCTTCCCCGAGGTGCTGATCTCCAACGCCCGACGTTGGTTCACCTCGCTCCGCCAAAACAGTTTACACTGCTTCCAGGATCTCATGGATCGGTTCAGTGGCGCTTCTATCGAAGATGCCACCTCGGCGAGCCGTCGACAACCTGCTCACCATCCGCGAGGGCGAGATGAGACGATGTCAAATTCGTCTCACGGTTCATCAAGGAATCCTCAAGATTGATGATAGTAATGATCATACATCATCAATGCGTTCAAAAGCGGGATCCGACGGCGCGCGAACAAAGAAATCACCGAGGAGAAACCAAAGGCGGCGAGTAAACTTTGGAACACGGTGGACAACTATGTCGAGGGGACGAGTCGGATCGGAAGAAAAGAGATGCGGGATGAGCGGAGGTTGAGCGAAAGAAGCGGATGACCCGAAGTCGAGGCGCGATCGTCAAGTACCTTCGATAGAATCGAGAGGGCCATTGGGTCGAGACTGGGACCTCGGCAAAACCGTGGCGACAACGCGCCTCATCCGCTCAAATTGAGGCGAGATATTTGAGCTCCACACCGAGCTCTTCCGAAACCCTCCTATGAAAGGAGGATCGAGAAGAGGTCGGCGGAGAAGTATTGTGACTATCACCGGTATGGTCACAATACCGAGGATTGCAAATTTAAGCTCATGATTGACGAGCTCGTCGAAGGAGGAGCGCTCGAAATACCTCGGCCGACCGGACCGGGGAACAAGAAGCGAGAGGAAAGAATGGAGGTGGCAACAAGCTGCGGGCCGACCACGACGATGACCCAACACGAGAGCAGCGAGGACGAAGGTCCCAATCTTATGGAGCAGGTCATGCCATTCTGGGATCGCCCATAGGAACGACGAGGTCATCGTTAAAGAATGAAGCTCGAGGCCGGCTCGAGGAGCCGAAAAACAAGCGACTCCGGGATGGTGAGAACATCGTGTTCTCCAAAGATGACCCGTTGCCCAAAATCATGCCCCAACAAGACGCCATCACGATACAAGCCGTGGTGGGCAACAAGAACGTCCACCGGGTCTACATCGACATCGGTGCCTCGTCGGCATTATCTTCCGGCTATCGGATAAACTTGAGATCGGAGGAATCCAAATACATCCGCACCATCGATTGCGAGCTTCACTCGAGGCGGTTCGGCCGAAGGTGTAATAACCTTCCGATTCTCAGTAGGGGACGTGCTCCTGTGTCGGTCACAAAGTCCATTCAGTTTTTCTGATACGAGCTCCTCTCCGTACAACATCATCTGGCGGAGATGGCTATCGCCACCAGGCCGTCGCTCGGTGTACCACCTCACAATCAAGATACCCACCGGTGAAGTACTAAGCATCGGGGTGACCAAGCGATCGAAAGAATGCTACGAGTCTCAACCGGGATGTAGCCTGCCTCGGCATAGCATTATAGAATCCTCGGGAGCCGCCACCCGGGACGACTTGTTGAGAACCTTCACTATCTGACGGCGACCCTCCAAAGTTGTCAAGGTCGGCATCCGTGGCCCGGTGATATTCGACAAAGATGTCATGCGACACGAGGAATACGAGGGGCGTGTTCGCATGGTCCCCACTCGACATGACCGAGTGTCACCCGAGCTCATAACTCATCGCCTCAACATCGACCCGGCTACAAGCCGGTTCGGCGAGAAGAAAGAGTGTTTGCGACATAGCGCCCGGTCGTAAAAGGCAGTGACTCGACTCGAAGGCCAAGATCTTGTTCGAGGTTAACACCGACTGGATGGCTAATCCGATCGTGATCCCAAAGCCGGGAGGGTGGTGCATGTGTCGACTACACCGACCTCAACAAACACCGCTCGAAAGATTGTTACCCCTCCCGACATTAACAAGAAGGTGGAGCCTTTGGTAGGCCACGAGGTCTTGGTTTCCTAGATCGCATACAAAGGTACCACCAAATCTGATGAGCCGGAGGGCGCCCAAAGACAACGTTCATCACCGACAGGCGTCTTTGCGTCACGGAAGATGCCTTTCGACTGAAGAAGCGGAGCTACCTACCGGAGGATGGTGGGCGCAATATTCAAAGACTACATAGGAAATTGTCGAAGTCTCGTCGGCGATATCGTAGTCAAAGTCAAAACGGAGAGCTACGCGGCGACCTCGGAACTATCCTCCAGCTCCTCAGGTCGGCTAACCTCAAGCTCAACCCCCAGAAGTGTACATTCATGGTGAAGACGGGTAAATTCCTGGGATGCTAGGTTTCTCAAGAAGGCCTGAAGGCAAATCCCACTAAGGTGAAAACAGTGCTTGACATGCAAGAGCCAAAGACCATCCGGGAGATCCACAAACTCACCGGGTGTCTAGCCGCCCTCAGCAGATTCTTATCTCGGGCTGCCGAGAAGCAGCTTCCCATCTTCAAGATCTTGAGGAGAGCTCGGGACTTCGCCTGGCGGGAAGAGCACCACGTCGCCTTTTGGTGAAAGAGTATCTCGCCGACCGCCCATTCGGCCCGGCAGAAAGAAGGCGAGCTCCTTTCTTTATATTTGGCCGCCGGATGAGGCGATCGTGCGATGATGGTGCGAGATGAGGTCGTATGCGACTTCCCATCTACTTCATCACCGAGCTCTCGAAGGGCGTAAACAAGGTACACCGACGAGAAACTAGCGTTGGCGGTGAGCGCCAAGCGACGTCTCGACCATATTTTCAAGCCCATTCGATTCGGTCTTGGTGACTTACCTCTAAGACAAGTCTTGTCAAACCGGAATCATCGGGCGTATAGCAGATGGGCAGCGGAGCTCGGCGAACACGACATTTTATACTCGCCAGACGGCCATAAAGGAGCAAGCCCTAGCCGATTTTACGGTAGAGGTCGATTCACGAGGATATCCACGCAAAAGGTCACTCCGACCCGGCTCCTGGCGGGGAATCCGACCTCGACATACACGAAGGCTGTGGCGGATATGCGTGGATGGAGCCTCGTGTAAAGCAGTGGCGGGCGGGCATACTGCTTCCTCGGTCAGGAGAATCGGGAGGTAACCCACGACTTAGGTTTTCCTTCCGACCACGAATAACGAGGTGGAGTCTGAAGCCCTAATTTGGGACTCCACCTGCCGAGGAGTTGAAAGTGGAAAAGATCCGGATCTTTGGAGATTCTCGGTCGTAGTAAACCGGTCTTAAGCAATCACGAGGCCGAGGATGATCGAATGAAGCGAGTACCTTGAAGGCAAAGGAGATCTTGACCTCATTCGGGTATTCCACAATTCATCGTATTCCACGAGGGAGAAATACCGGTGACATCCTCGATAAGTTAGCGTCGTCATCAACAAATCCACCGGTGGAAGAAGTCCATTCGAAGCATTGCGAGTCCCACATCGGGATCATCACCGAGATAGAGCCGGCCGGATGTCTCCATAAAGGCCTATCCGGAAGATGACGACTACCTCAAGATCGGCTCGAAGCGAAAAGATGATGGTCGAGTCGAGTATCTCACCCACGAAGGAACTGCATGAAAGTCATATCTCCACCCGGCTACCGGATGCAGGGGCGGAAGAGCGGACTACGACTCGGAGAAATCCATATGGGATCTGTGGAAGCCACATCGGGTCACGAGCTCTCTTCAAGAAGGCGTTAAGATCGGGATATTCGGCCCACCTCATCAAGACTCGGCCGAGCTCGTCGAGAGGTGTCAAAGTGCGGCTTCACTCTACGGTCAAGCTACCTCGGACCGATCTCGGTAGCCTACAAAGTCCGTGGCCTTTCATGCGTGGGGATCGACATCGTCGGTCCATTTGACCAACACCGGTCGGTTCGATACTTAGTCGTAGCTGTGAGACTATTTCACAAAATGGGTGAGCGGAGCCACTTTCGAGCCTCACGGCGGGAGGATTCAGACCGTGTGGAAAAACATAGTTTGCCGCTTCGGCATACCGCATATTTTGATCTCGGACAATGGCACCCAGTTCGTCGACAAAAATTTCAAGGAATGGTGTGAAGAGCTCCAGATCAAGCAACGTTTCACCTCGGTCGCACACCCGCAGGAAAATGGTCAGACCGAGGTGACAAACCGCACGATCGTACTAGGGTGAAAAGAGGTTAGACCGAGCTAAGGGTGATTGGGTTGAAAATCTCCTCAAGTCCTCTGGTCCCACAGACAACACCTCGGACTTCAGACGCGGAGAAACCCCTTGACTTGGTCTCACGGGACCGAGGTGTCATACCGGAGATCGGCGCATCGAGCCCGCGTACTCTTCACCGACCGTAGCGGGGCGAGGAAGACCTACGCGTCAACCTTGATACCTCGAGGAAAAGCGAGCTCGCCTTCATAAACGAAGCCAAATACAAGTGCCGGTCGCGCAAGACTACAACAAAAGGGTAAAGCCTCCACACTCCAAGTAGGCGACCTCGTCCCTGAAATAATGAAGCCAGAGAGCCGAGCATCTTAACAAGCTAGATCCGGCATGGGAAGGTCCATACCGCGTTCATGAGGACCTCGGCAAAGGGCTATAAGCTTGCTCACCTATCCGGTGCACTTATCCCGAACACGGCATATCGCTCATTTTTGAGTGCTTTACATAGCTTTGATTTCGGATCGGCATCATGTTAGTCCTCTTATCGCTTTCTTTGAAGTACGATGTTGTTTACTTATTCAATAAAACATTTGTTTTCTAATGAGTATTCCACTGTCTCATCTTATATCTATGTGAACATCCGTTCGGATAAACCACAATTTACCTTCAAAGGGGCGCCTTGCGAGAGAGAACATCTGAGACTACTCATTAATTTGAGCGTCTACATGTAAAGCATCTGAGACTACTCGTTAATTTGAGCGTCTCCATGCAAATCATACTGATTACTCATTAATTTGAGCGTCTACATGCAAACGACATCGCACCGGATCTCCTCAATTTATACCCTTTATTTGGGAAGATATACATACGTATCTGATCTAAATACATTTACGACTAAAACCAAGTCCTAAGCTATATTTGTACCTCTCGGGGAAATATACACTTGATACAAAGTCTAAATACATTTACGACTAAATACAAAGTCTAAGCTATATACAATTCATTCGGGCTTAGAGCTCCACCTCATCAGTCCGCTAAAGCTACACCATTCGAAACAAAATCCCGGATCGCGATGAATACGGGATGAACTCGGTGCCTTCCACCCAATCGACAAGGTCGGCGCCACCACGGCCTACTCCGACTACACTTTGACGGTAGCAGATGAGTCACCGACACGAAGGGCGGCTTCCGTGACCGAGGTGGGACTGCGACCTCGTGAGCTTGTTGCTGACGTGGTTACGACCCATCCCGACCTGCTTCCTTCGCCGACCGACGGCCTCGCCGTTCGCTCCCCGAAGAAGGCCGGCCCCGTGTCGCTCCCGTCGTGCTCGGACCAAGTAATCGAAGCACTTCGGCATGGTCAGCATAACCCCCCTCTTCGGGTTCTTCAACTATTGCACCAAGGGGCGGTCGTGAAGCTCATCTGCGGGGTTGGGGCATCGTCGCCATGGACGAGCCCGTACATCCGGAGGTATTTGACAAGGGATTCGAGACAATCTTTGAAATTCTTACTGTGAGGCCCTCCTCATCCCTTAGCACCATACCCTCGGCAAGCAAGCTCTGCACTCGGTCATCGGCCTCGGATATGGTGACGCCACCATATCGGTGGATCATCTCTTCATATTCTGTATGCTCCTCCGAGATCCGAGCAAGCTTCTCCATCGCTAGCTCGAGATGCTCCTCACAGTGCATTAGGCGTCCCTGAATCACGTCGGCAGATAAGTCCGTCCCCTGGACTTCGAGATGTATGATTTTTAACTTTAAAGTCTCATTCTCAGCCAGAAGGTGGGCCACCTCTCGTTCAGCCTCTTGCAGTTTCATCTTCAGTTCGGCAGATGATGCCGAGCTAATGTCCATGTTGGCCAAAATCTGGGTCAGCTCGGCAGATCGGCTCCTCCAAAATAGCACCTCCTCGTCCTTCTCCTACCAGGCACCTCGGGCCTCTTTAGCTTAGTCGACAAGTCATGATCGAGTCAAGGTATTGAGAAGTGGAGTGCTAAAATAAAGGACAACACACATTTCAGAAGGTTGTAAATTTTATTATTCAAAAAGTGGGAAATTCTTACAAAGGCTCAGGATCCTATCGACCCCGGCAATTCAACCTATTACATCAAGTCCACTGACCTCAGGCTCTATGCGGGCTCGCCAGCCTCCTGCTGCCCTTGCTGCTGCCTGCGGTTGACCACCCCGGAAGGAAGCTGGAGCTCGGCTCCTCCTCCTCGGCCGGCTCGCGCCTCGACAAAAGCTCACAGGTTCGTGATCTTCGCCTCCCAGCGAGCAACGGCCTCCGCCGTCGAAGGGAGGAGGCGACGCCAAAGCCTCCAAAGACGGGGAAGGACCCGACCCCGGAGATCACCCGGGCGTACGCCTTATTCAGCTCCCGAGTGGCGACCTCGACCCAACCATGCTTGACCTTGTCAAAGTCAGGCATGGCGGCCGCCAACTCCTCCAGATGGTCTGACACCACCTTGGTCTTGAGTACGGCGGCCAGGTCGGCAATGAAGGTCGAGAAGCTCTCCGACTCGACGAGCTTGCTGGCAAAGGCCCTCAACATTGGCCCCTGATCGGCCAGCCTAGCACTCCTCTCGTCCGCGAGCTCCTTCTTCGCCCCGCCGCCTCGCCGCGTGCCTCGCCGAGCCCCGCGAGCGACCTCCGATGCCAAGCCCTCTTCGAGGCGGTCTCGGAAGCAACCCTCGCGGCCTCGCCCGCCTCACAGCGACCACGGCGGCATCGGCGTCGCGCCGCTGCAGCAAGCTCCCGGCGCCTCATGCGGGCGGAGCTCGGCGATGAACCCGGTGGCGCGTTGCGGGTCCCCAAGAAGACGCGTTGCGGTCCCCGATCACCGAGCTCGTATCCTAAAAAAGCAACACAAGTTAGTATCCACCCCAGAGCAGATAAAGCCAGATGTGAAAGATATTTATACCTTGGTGAGGGCTACATCCGAGCTTGAGCCCGGCACCTCATATTCGATGCGGGCCTGAGTCTGTTTCTCCGATGCCGGGCTCGACCTCGGTTGAGGCCCCGTCATCAGCTGGCTGATATCGTCAACCTTCTTCGGGGGCTTGGTAGGTCCAGCCCGCCTCGCCTTCTTCTTCGGAGGCGCCTTGCTCGGTGATGGTGAGCCCCTCTCTTGCGGCATCAGCTTCACTGCACAACAGAAGAAAATCGCGTCAACACAACGAGTTCGGACTTACAAGGCATAAAGGAGAAGAAGGTTCCCTCACCCAACTCGGCCCCCGACCCTGGGGCCTTTGACCCGTGAACGCTCAGTCCGGCCTTATTCAGGTCATCCTCGGTGAACCCTACGGAGACTTCACCGAGCAGGTTGAGCTGGTCCTCTACGAAGCCGAAGGGTTTTATCTTCAAATCCTTCATTTTACCCAGCCCCCACTCGTAGCTCGGGTGTCCATCAGCCCGCAAAAAGAAGTATTTATTTTGCCACTGAGACACCTTGGAGGGGGCAGTCACCCTAAACGGCAGCCGCGGTGAAAGATAATACACACCTCCTTTGCTTTTGATGCTAAAAAAACGCATCAAGATCTCGAAGGAGAACTCCTCGACGATGCCATAACAGGCGAGCCCCATACCTACCACCGACCTAATTGAATTTGGGAAAGTTGGCATATAGGAATTTGAAAATATTCCGAATGTTCAAAAGACGGGCTAACGGATACCTAAGTCCGCCTTCGTATGTCTATATACACCGTTATAAACCCTACGGAGGGCCAACGCCTATCGCTAGTCATGCGGAATACACCACCAGACATCCTCTAGAATACGGCATTCCCTTCCTCCTCTAATCACATCGTCAACGGTCGGGAGATGATATAACATCCCTAACTTTACACATATCCCAGACAGAAGAAATCGAAGGAACCCTAGCGCTAATGCCTAAGGATTTACCCGTAAAATTATGGCACATGTAGTCCCTAATCTCTACCTCGCTATCGGAGAAGAAGAAGAACAGAAGAGAGAGAAGTCATACTTACTTTTAAAATGATGGGTTATCGCTTCGATGAGTTGGGATGGACTTCTGAGAACTCTGAAAGTCTGTGAGTTTTCTTTTGCTCTGGAACGATGGGGAGAAGAAAGTGAACATTTTCCTCATTATGGCCTATTGATAGTACGAATGGGCGCCCAAATTGCCGTTTCAACTTCCCACGTGGTGATTGCAATTTGATAAGAGTAGACAGCGACGCTGCGTTTCGAGCGCCCACCAATCGTCTGGCGCAAGTGACGTGATCAACGCGCTGACAACTGGTCCAATCGTGCAATCATCACTCTGACTCCGGACCTCGGCATCGTACTTACATGCGACGTCGTCACCCAACGTCAGATATCTCAAGTTGGATCTCATCACTCTGACCTCGGACCTCGGCATCATCTAGAAGGATCTCTATCCAGCTCGGACCTCGGTATCATCCAGAAGGATATTTCTATCCAGATCGGACCTCGGCATTACCTATGCGGGTATCGCTATCCAGGTCGGACTTCGACATCCTTCTGCCGGACATCTTTGTCCAACGACAGGTGACTCCAGTTCGGTCTTCGACAAGCGGTGCATGCCCAGAACGGCAGCCTGCCCAACTCAGTTCGAACCGAGATCGCCAGGTCAAACCCTGACATCAAAGAGATCGAAAAACCTTCGACAACAACCTCAGCCGAGCAACATCCCACCTCGGCAAAGCGCATTCTTCACTTCACCTCGGCATGGTTGTTACTCGACTATTCGGGGCTATGATGGGATATGGCCCAACCGCTCGGGCCACCGACAGCCCAAACGAGTGGGCGACATTATGGACGACCCGTGCGGTTAAGCGGGGCCCATCCTTTAAACCCTAACCACCTCCAAAACCTAATCGCCTCCACCCTACATGGGGCGAGGATCCCTACATGGAAGAGAAGAGTTCCTACATGCGAGAGGAAGAGTCCCACATGGGAGGATCGGATCCGCATTAGGGGTCCTCAGATATGTATAAATAGGAGTTAGATCGAAGGTAGAAGGGTTAGCAACTTATTGAATACTAGAGCTTTTAGCTATACTAACTGTAATCGAATCATAGTGAAAGTATTGAGGAATCATTCCTCCGTGGACGTAGATCTTATTCTCGATCGAACCAAGTAAAAGCCTTGGTGTTCTTTACTGCTTTACATAAATCTCGTATATTAACATTCACTAGATTTATCAGTACCTTTGTTCATTTCTCTTGCTTTATGTATTTCTCCTGTCTTGGACATGCATTGATGTTGGTTAGGCCTCTTGAATACGTTTGTTGGTTCATTCCTTCTTGTTCAGCTACCCTAGCAGCACACTTTGAATTAGTCTTCACAGTTGAGAATCTTCTTCTCGACGTTCCGTCATGGACGAAAAACGGGGGCTCGTTGATAACTTCCGTTTTATCTATTTATTTTCTCTCTTCTCTCAAAACGAACTGGGTGAAAAAAGGACATAGGCACACCGGATTTTTTTTCTTCTATGAGCACTTGTTTCTTCGTCATCTCCATTCCATCAAAAGCACGGGTGCGTGCTTCGGGTGGATCTTGGGGAACGAATTGGCGTGTAGGGCATGCAACTCGTTGCTGGCGGAATTTCGTTTTCAAGGCAGTGGCTTTCCATACCATGGATTGGAACGGATCGACTTCAACAAAGATAACCTTTTTCGTAATATCCATAACAAATTGAAGCATACTAACAAGAGCACACGAGCATGGTACAATTATGCAACATCATTCTATCACTTCAATACTCGCATTATATACAGAAAGAAACAAATATTACTATCATTAAGACAACGCCTAATAACACAATAAAACATTATCTTCCACCCGAGCTAATTTTATATCAATAAATTATACTAAGAGGTGTTTGGCTGACTTATAAGCTCCTCCAAACAGCTTATAAGCTGTTTTTAAGCTTAAAACAGCTTATAAGCTGTTTTGGAGGAGCTATAAGCTCAGCCAAACACCCTCTAATAATTATAAAACCATTGAAGCCGTTATCTGCATTTTGTATTTTAACCTGAACTTGATAAAACCATTGCATCCCTTTGATATATATTGTTTTCTGTTGTGAGTTAATCGATGTAATTCAGAAAAATGAGTCCATCAGGCGACGAAGGTCATTGTTATTACTTTTTCATCAATCTTTATTTGGTATTCAAAATACAAGGAGCAAAAAGTGAAGAAATGACTGCTCTTCAGATATGATTGAAACATTATGTTTGACTTGTACTTGTTGACCTCTTGACTGATTGTATGAGTTTCCTTTTGAAACAACAAATTGTTACTGTGGAGGTTCTTCATCTCTGCCAGCATTGTTCTGTTTTCCTATATCTTTTTCTGCACTTGTACTAAACTAGCAGGACTGCCAACTCATGTAATTGCACTCTTAATGGCCTATGGCTGGCATAGTTTTGTTTTCGTAAATCATATGTTTGAGCATTTACTCTAAGCAGAGTTGGAATCATCTTTTCTGACATATACCAAATATAGTTCTAACTAACTTGTAAATACATGTTTTAGTTCTTTGTTTTGCTGCCACCTCTTTATGAGCTCATTTTGGAGATTGAGCACCATAATATTTGTGGAGGGAGACTTCTGAACCTATTTCCAGTTCACTTATGATGGTTAGTAGCATTGAGAGCTATAGTCTTGATTTTATCCCACGCTTCTCGGCATGAATCCTCAATATCTATTTGTATATGTTTGAACATATGTGATAATTGTTATCTCCTTCATTGTCAGTGCCCGATTTAAGTTGATATTCTATTTTGTATTTCATTTTATTGCTACGTATAGTATATAGATTAATATTCTGTTCATTATATGTGTCTATTGATAAAATAGAATAGAAGATGAAATTATCTAAAAATGTGATATATGTATGAGATTCTGTGAGGCTTAAAGTAGACCACTTATAAAATGAAAAGTTACAATAATAGCTCATGGATTTTTTAATTTATTTTCTTTTTCCCCCCACCCTTTCGGTTTCGGACATAGATTTTCCTTATCTCGAATCGGATACAGGAAGAATTGGATTTTATACTTCATATCACATATCTTATTATTATGTTATGTCACACATATCTTATAAATATGTTGTTTTAGTTTGTTTGTTTTTGAAGATTTATTTATTTTATACATTCTCATGTATATAGGGATGGTAATAGATTTAGCATCCATCCATTAAACAGTTTTCAAATTCAAATTCATTCAAAATTTGTTTACCCATACTCAATCCAAATTCGTCACGAATATTAACTTTATTAGTGACATCCGTCCCAAATTCGAATAGTAATATCTGCAAAGTGTCTATCCAGTCCATTTAAATTTATAAGATAAGATATTTAAATAATCAAATATGAGTTAGTTATGATGACTACAATTTTTTGTCATAATAAAAATTAAACACTACTAAGTAAATATTAATAATAATTAATAAAAATAATGAGAGATTATCAGTTGAGTTTCATGTACAAAAATTTGAAATTATACAATTTAACTTAAATATGTTGTAATCTAAAATAATATTCTAAAATCATTGATAGAAATATACAAATGACATTTTAACTTCTCATATAATCCTTTGTGGCTATATTAGACTTTTTTTAATAATTAACACATAAGTATTAATAGAAAATATTAAAAAATTATACTTTTTTTAAAAAATATTATAACTTTATATAATCAGTAGTTGGTACTCAGAGATGATTTCACATACGGTCGTAAACCTGTTACGACTCATGAGTACAAGCTTTATTACATAAACTCTTCAAACCCTTTTAATACTTATCCAAATATCCTATTAAGATTTGATAAAAACAAAAATAAAAATCCGTTTCATTACCATCTCCACCTGTACATATAAAAGCATAATAATGAAAATAAAATAAATTTCTTTATAGAGAAATATTGACCTGTAAAGTTATTCAAAGTTTCAAACCAACCTTCCCCTTAACCATGAGTTAACCTGAATTAGATTGCTATTCGTATTCCACCAACCACATAAAGCCCCACCCACCAAACAGAGTGATATCACTTATATATACCGTTTTGGTAGTTGAGGTCTGCATAATCTAAAAAAAGTGTTTGGTGCATCGTTCAATTTCTAAGTAAAAAATGCATGAACAACCACATTTGAGTTTTCACGCCCAATAAACATATAAGTAATAACATTAACTATTTTCCATCATCGTCTCTTAAAAACATTAACTTTTCATTTTTCACACAATTTTCACACAAATTCCATAACTTTTACCTACAATCAATTCATTTATTTATTTTAAAAAAAACCCACATATGACACATCTTCCACTCACATAATAACATATCTTATAAATATGATTTTACACTCATTATATTTATTAAAACTCGTATCATCAAAATTTAAAAACATCTTTTGAAAATGGAGGAAGTATTATATCATTTTAATCAATTTATTAAATAAAAAAAGGTCTGCCCAGCCAATTTATTTTATCCGAGTCTCACCCCTCCAGCAATTCAACTTATCTAGCCAACTCGGCTATTTACTTCTCAATTCTTTTATCTCTTATTGAGAATTTTTTTTGAAGGAAAAGTGGGATTTATTTTAAAATGTACAGTGATATTTATTTATTGTTCTAAGATTTGTTAGGCCGTGTAATTGAGTGAACAAGAACATCCGACTAACAATAAAAAAATATGTATCTGTTATTGTGACGCCCAAGACAGAAGTACGGAGATATAGTCGGTGTGGAGACATGGATAAGGAGCGGCTCTGATTAAGGCTTCAAAACGGAGGGATACTGAATGAACCGAAACGCATCGGAATGAGAGGGATTTCGAGAATATGCAGGTATGTGATTATATATTCGAGAAGAGTTTAAAGGATTTGATATGTGCTACTCATACCAACAAGATGTATCTTTTTTCGGGAGTTCATCTCATAAAAACTCTAAAATTAAGCGTGCTTGGCTTGGAGCAATTGTGGGATGGGTGACCCACTGGGAAGTTTGTCAATGAGTGTGTGAGTGAGGACAAAGTATATTGAAAATATTCGTGTTGGTCTGTGGGATCAGCCATCAATCCGTCGTCCGGGTCATTATAGATGGTATCAGAGCCAAACCTCTTACAGTACGGTGTGGTTCGGGGACGAAACAAGCGGGCGATGGGCATGTGGCCGTGGCGAAATGCGGAGTGATCGTCGGTGTGGAGGTATGGACAAAGAACGGTTCTGATTAAGGCTTCAAAGCGGAGGGGTACATGAATGGACCGAAACATACCGGAATGAGAGGAATTTCGAGAATATGCAGGTATGAGACTGCATATTCGAGGAGAGTTTAAAAGATTTGATATGTGTTACTCATACCAACAAGATGTATCTTTTTTTCGAGAGTTTATCTCATAAAATCTCTAAAGCTAAGCGTGTTTGGCTTGGAGCAATTGTGGGATGAGTGATCCCCTGAAAAGTTTCTCAGGGAATGTGTGATTGGGGACAACATCTTGAAAAGAGCTCGTGTTGATTTATAGAATTCGATCATCAATTTACCGTCCGGGTCGTTACAGTTACACGTAGTCATTTTTTTATTTAAACTATAAAATGCTCCAACTTTTCTAATTTGAGGATTAATTCTTCTATCTATTACTTTAATTGTTTCATGATTTATTTCTTGCGTTTCTATATATCCCATTACACAATTGCGTTAATCTTACAGCAAAATTAACTGTCACTGCAATTTTTTCTTTTTTCCCTGAGAAACTATAAAAGTAATAAGGTAGTAAATATTGGGGTTGACAATAAAATGGGGTGGATAATCCATAAATGAAAAGTAATGTAATAAGCTAGTCAATTAAAATGAAAAGTGAGATAGCTTAGTAAAACTATTTTTAATAATCTTTATGATTAAACAGAAAGAGAAAAAATAAACATATTTCACAATTAAAATAATATTTTTATCAGTAAACGTCACTATTCTTGGGTTTTAGTCCCAACTAATAATACAACCAACATATTTAGAAAATAAACCCCAAAATCCACCAACAAATTCACCACCAAACCCCGTTTCAGCCACGAGTGAACGACAACAAACCACTCAGCTTCTATCATCATCGCCATCTCCTTCTTCGTCATCTCAAATTTCTTCAATCCTTCAAAATGGATTCAAGAATCACCACCGACACCTCAGAAATGGCGGAAGAATCCCAAGTAGAGCAAACCCAGAACCAAAACCTCCTCCCCCTCGCTTCCGCAGCCTCAGTCTCCCTCTCTCTCTCCACTCTCCTCCCATCCCATTTCCTCCCTCCTAAGCAAATCGCCACCGCGCCCAGCAAAGTCAGAATCCCATCCCAAATCTCCTCTCTCTTCACCCTCTCCCTCTCCTCATCTCTCTCCCCCGCAAAACCCCTCTTCAAATCCACTGTTTCAGCCAACCCTCTGCAAAACACTCTCACCCTAAACCCCCACCACCCCTCGAACCCCTCCGGTGTCGGCGCCCTCCGCCGCGCCTCCGTCGTGTGGTTCCGCAACGACCTACGCATCCACGACAACGAGTGCCTCACCGCGGCCAACAACGATTCGATCTCGGTGCTGCCGGTTTACTGCTTTGACCCTAGGGATTACGGCAAATCGTCGTCTGGGTTTGATAAAACGGGGCCACATCGATCCACATTTTTGACGGAATCCGTTGCTGATCTAAGGAGGAATTTGCAGGCGCGTGGGTCGGATCTCGTGGTGAGAATTGGGCGGCCGGAGAGTGTGCTTTTGGAGGTGGTGAAGGCGGTAGGGGCGGATGCAGTGTATGTGCATAGAGAGGTCTCTCATGATGAAGTTCGGGCGGAGGAGAAGATGGAGGAGGTGATGAAGGATGAGGGAGTGGAGGTGAAGTACTTTTGGGGAAGCACATTGTACCACATGGATGATCTGCCATTTAAGCTGGAGGAAATGCCGACGAATTATGGTGGTTTTAAGGAGAAGGTGAAGGGTTTGGATGTGAGGAACACGGTTGAGGCGTTGGATAGGTTGAAGGGGCTGCCAAAAAGAGGGGATGTGGAGCCTGGGGAGATTCCGACATTGATGGATTTGGGGCTTAATCCGAATGCTGCAATGGGGCAGGTGCGATATGAATTCTTGTTGATTGACTGGTTCAGAATTCATGATTTAGTGGTGTTGCTGATTTGGAATGATCTGTTTTGTGAATGAATTCTTGCTGATTCTTGATCATGCTGCATTCTTCTGTTGCATTGTGTTTATGGTTTTTGTTTTGTGATTGGGTATTTTGATGTGGCTTTGTGGTGTTTTGTGATGATGAACACTTGCTATTCTTAGACATGATATGCTGAACATTGGATTTGTGAATGCTAAAGCCTATGTGATCATTCCTTTGCAATATTGGATTTTGGTTGTCTTAACAGTTAGTTGACTAGGGTAGCTTTTGCTCCTTGTATTGTTAAAGGGCTTATAGGGTTCAATAGAACTATATGGTGCAATTTTGGTTCCTGCATAGTTTAATATTTGGTCAGCCTTAAAAAAATTCGATGTTCTTGGCTGCCAGTTGCTTTGATCCAGTGAAGCAAGTAACTTTTTGTTAAGATTATCTTTTAGTGAACTGAGAAATGAAATATAAGATGGAAAGAAGTTATGAATGGTGATGTAATTGTATTGGACAAATAACTAGAAGCTTGTGTGTATATTAAACTGCAGTGAAGGGATTGTTTTTCATCCAAATCTTTCTCTTCCCAACTGTTGAGTACTTCATTCTTATGAGAAATGGAAAATCGTTGTACTTCTTCATATTTATATCTATAAACTGGTTGAATAATTAGATTATCATCGGACTTAATTATTATATGATTGATAGATGTAGAGAGGGTGAGATAGTACTTCTTTTTGTTGGTTCATGATCAAAGTCATTTGCATTTTCTCTTGTAGAATGGAAAAATGGCTGCTAATGCTTCTCTTTTGGGTGGGGAGACTGAGGCCTTGCAGAGGCTCAAAACTTTTGCTGCTGAATGC
Organism: Salvia rosmarinus; assembly: GCA_036937905.1. Lineage (NCBI taxonomy): Eukaryota > Viridiplantae > Streptophyta > Magnoliopsida > Lamiales > Lamiaceae > Salvia > Salvia rosmarinus. Next base: position 58,932,109 of record CM072820.1, read on the forward strand.
CATGCAAAGCCTAATAATAAATCTAAGGATGGAGCTAATGATAGCATATACGGTGCAAACTTCTCGTGCAAAATATCACCCTGGCTAGCCATGGGGTGCCTTTCTCCTCGCTCCATGTTTGAGGAGCTCAAGAAATCTGCTTCAAGGTATTTCAAAAGAATCTCAATTTCTCTCTTCTCTTTTGCTTATGCTCCTTTTTCATCTTAATATTTGCTTGTGAGACTGTAGACTTTGTAGTCACTGTCTGCTGAAATAATATAAACCTCGCATTTGACAGCATAATTTCTGCTGCTTCTAACAAGCCAAATGGTGGAGCGGGCGCAGCTGATACTGGAATGAACTGGTTAATGTACGAGCTTTTATGGAGGGATTTTTTCAGGTTAGTCTCTTTCGGACTTGCTAGTTCTTGAGGTTTTTGTACCTTTTCTCGACTTTTATAACAGATATACAAAGGGAGTTAATAGACATCTAAAGACTATGAAACTAACTTTTCTTCCTCTATCAGATTCATCACCAGGAAATACAGTTCTGCAAAGCAGCCGAGCTATTCACCAGCAACGGCTTGTACAGGTACGGCTGCATGAGCAGGAATTAGTTAAGTAAAAATTGGCCAAGATTCTGGGGCGGGGCGTGGGGCGGGGTTGGGGGGGCAATGATCCATTTTATATCTCTTTTTTTGTATCTTTTTCATTTCTCTCTATCTGTTGCTGGAATGGGTGTCAATAAGAACAAATGTCTAAGAACTGTGTGTTCGCTCAAAAAATGAGCGACAACGGTGATTATTGTGTACTACATTAGTGTTGGTTTGGTTCTAGGTCTTGGGATTTTTTGCCTATTTTTTGTTCATCAAGAGCTATGAAGCACCAATACGCAATACGACATGATACGATACGAAAATAAGTTCATTTTTCAAAAATCCAAATACGAATACGTTAAAAATATGTTTATATTTTTTGTTATATTTTTATATTTTATTAGTAATATTATTATTAGAAATCTCAAATCATGTTAATAATCTATTGTCCAACCCAATATTCTGCAGTTAAGATAATCCCAAATCAGGTTAATAATCTGCTGTCCAACCCAATATCCTGCAGTTAAATAATCCCAAAACACAATATAAAATGATCCATTAACAATTGGGCAGCGCCTCAGCAATTCTGGAATGGGACAGTACATAAATTGGGTAGTACATATAGTCTGGAATCGGACAGCGATTCTGGAATCACCGAAAAACAGCAATCAATAGGTAACAGAAAAGGAAAAAAAAAAAAAGCAAAAACGTAAAACAGAAAAGAAAATGGGAAACAGCAAAAACGAAAAAGAGGGTCAGGAACTTAGCGGCCTGAGCAGCGGCGAAGCAGACGGTGGCTGAGGTGGCGGTCCAACGTCCAAGCGGCAGTGGCGCAACTATCCGAGCAGTGGCGTGAGAAACAGTGAGATAAATGAATGGGTATTGTTTATTTTTATTGATTTTGATATCAATTACTCCCTCCGTCCCTCAAATGGGGTGTTAGGAATCTCCGGCACATCGCCTCCACGAGCGTAGCTCAGTTGGTTAAGAGCTAGCAGATTTGGAATAAGAACTAAAGATCGAATTTTAACAGCCACAGTGTGGGAGTTTCAACCTCTTTAGGGTGGCTCCTTGTGGGCAGTAGTTAAAGTCCTCCTAATTTCTTAACCGTTGAGTCACCGTGATTTACCCTCTCACATTCTCATGGGACTGGGGTGTGGGGTTTCCGGGGGAGAGCTTCCCCTTTTGGAACAAGGAATATTCGGCACGGGTTTTAATAAAACTTGTTGATGTATTTATGAGTGGAGTAAGGGTTATATTAATATAACATTAAATTAGTTAGTGATGTACCATATGTGATAAAAGGTATAAATAAATAGGTTATTGAGAGTAAAAAATAGAAATAGTGATGGGCTATGAGCGGTAAAAGGTGTAAATAAAGAATATTATTGACAGTAAAGTTGTAAAGATAGTTTCCATAAATAGATAGGAGGTAAATTGGGGGACGTCCCAAAAACGAAAACTATGAAGAAAATTGGGGGACGGAGGTAGTATCTTATTAAAACCGTAATTTACGTATTTGACTTTTATAAAAACGTACTTGACCGTATGAAATATGTATTGTATTTATAAAAAAAAGTTTTAATACATATTTCGGACGTATTTAAAATATATTCATATTAAATATGTATTTGATAAATACTTTGCCTATTTCTAGATCAAGAGCTGTGTAGTTGAAACTTGGTTTATTATATCATGCCTTTCCAACATTCAAGGAACTTGCTTGATCATCACCTCTTAGGATTTGTTGCCTTTTGTCACACTATATTTAACAAGAATTCGTTTATGATGGGGATATCTCATTCTCTCTCTCTCTCTCATGTGAATGCTTGTGAGAAATGTTGCAGTTGACGATTGTGTTGAATGTACACGCTTTTCATTATAGGTTTGTATTTCAAGTCGTATACGGATGTTCGAGAAGAAAAATAAGTAAAAACCAAAATTGATAGTAATATGATGAAGTAATACCTAACACGATTATTTTTGTAATAAACACTAGAAGTTGTATTGTTTTTTTTTGTCATTTTCACGCTAAATTATTGGGGTATCTGAACAGTTAGACGCAAGGTTCTCTACTTGTTTAATTTTGTCAAATTCCATAGGCATAATTTGCCATGACTGTATATAAAATGAAAGAAATTGTGTATTTTTTTCATTCCAGGAGAGAATACACACGATATTACAATCATCTCTCTCTCTCTCTCATGGAAACTTCAATCATATCTTGTAGAATTGCTCAAATAAGGCCATATATATGTAAAGACGACAGCACAACAAAAATAATCCATAGCAACATGAAATACACACAGGTCACCCATGCCCATAATCTTGGACCACCGAGCTCTGCACCCAAAGTGAGACGCCTGAATACCAATACACCAATACAACCTACCGATGTAGCAAAGAATACGAGCAACGAGAAGCTGGGGTAGCCGGCATTCTCTATCCTCAACGGCTCATTGTAGGCGAAGAAGTTGTATAGCGTGTTGATGAGCCAAGGCAAACCGATCCCGATATAAATGTTCACAGAGTTGCTACAGACAAGGAATACTCAATCTGTCAATAATACTAAAATGAGGCAAATGTGACTTATTTTTAGCAATTTCTGCGAAAATTTTCTGGCAACCAATAAATATGATATTGTGTAAACTAACATTTGAGTACAGGTGCCAAGTATAATACTTAAAAGAAATCAGAAGAAAAATAAAAGAACCTGCAGGTGATATTAGCTATGGCAGAGTCAGCTGTGATCTGCCGCTCTGCTGCAATCTTGCTTGCCATTAAATCCGGCCATGATGTTCCAACGGCCAAGGCTGTAAAAGCTACTCCCTCCGTCCCACCCAAGACGGCTCCTTTCTTTCTGTGACGGTTATTTAGGAGAATGGTATAAAGTGAATAAAGTGATAAAAGTAGGTAGGTCCCACAACTTTTGAAGAGATAATTATTTCCTAAAAGGAAGCGTGCCATCTTGGGTGGGACAGCTCAAAAAGGAAAGCGAGTCATCTTGGGTGGGACGGAGGGAGTATGACGTAAGCATCAATACCTGTATGTCGATGTGAGATGATGTTACGAGCTAGGACTGACAATAGGAATGCTGAAAGCAGTCAATGCAGTAACATAGAATTCTGCAGGAAAATAGGAACCTGTGACACAGCTTATTAGATCTGTAAGCTTGGTTACTACGTAAGCTATTCCACTGATGAAACATAAGGAGAGAATGAATGACACCCATCCGTGTGCGATTGGATATGGAGGTACGAAAGCAAACAGAAATCTCCAAGGTGCACAAAGCAACTCCCAGAATAACTTCGCTATCCGTAGACACGTGTTATTCAGTTTTCTTTCCGGGCTCTCCAACTGTTCAAAGGAAGAAAGGAAATGTTCAGCAAAGAAATGCATCAGAAAGTTGATAAGAATATTTTAGCAGTGTTCCAACGATTACATTACTGCGTATCAAGCACAACGAAAGACAGACTGTTATGTACGATAAGCGAGTACATAAAATTGACAAGCTCATTAGGGCGTGCACAAGAGCCCACATTCTGGACGAGTTTGAGTGGAGATACATAGATTGGACCACTCTGGCATCTCATACAGCAAACAGAATACAGAGATGTCATGAGAGGAAGCCAGAAATACAATACCGTCAATGCATCAATGAACTGTTCCTTCCAGATTGAGAGCAAGCTATCTTTATCAGAAATCTTTCTGCTAAACTTATCTGAGGATTCAGCTACCTCAGTATCTGGCAACTTCTCATACTCATCTGCGGGTTATGCTTTCAAAGTAAATGTTAGATTCAGCAAACTTAAGAATTATAATAAGCCCAGTATATTACATTTTATGTCTCAGAGATTACTATCCAGAAACAGCATAAGAAATATGCTTATGTGAAGTTAGCTAGAGCGATAGGCTATAGATGCATTAGACAATCGGGTACACAATATATAGAACGTAGGCTCAGTTTAGCTGCTTCTGCACTAGGATAACTGCATTGATTATTTTATACGACATGAATTATGCTATAGTAAGCTTGCTATCTACTTATTTTTGGCATCAATATACAGTTCCGACGTTGGGTTTTGCAAGTTAAAATAAGCGACTAAAATGACAATTGATAAAACTAGGAGACAAAGATATGAAAGGGAAACTGGAAGTCTTTTCAACTTGAGGTGAAAATAAACCATTTTCCCTTATTGTCAATTTGGGCAAAATGGTAGTATTCACGTTTTGTGAACTAAAAGAGAAAGGAAACACAGAGAAAGCGAACAAAGTTGGAATACTCGGGATTATCTGTGTCACCTAGATGGACAGAGAAAAATTTCAGCTACACTTCAGTTTCCTCACTCATCATCAAGGATTTCAGAGTACTTACCGTAACCTGTGTTTCCGTTCCTGCATTGGGCTGCTTCCACTGGTACCCATTCCTCTGGCCTCTTTGATCTTGCTCTGGATAAAGAATGTGAGATCAGCAGCAAGAAGAAGAATTATTCTGGTTCTTTTAGGGTAAAACTGGAACAAGTAGAAATGTTGAGTATATCAACCAAAGACCTACATGGGCAGAGACAAATAGGGCCAACGCATATCTTGAGCATATGCATGTAACAGCAATAGCCCAAATTGCAACACTGTCAATAAAGCTTCCCAGAGAGTGATCACATTTGGTGTCCATACCTGCAAATATTGACCTTGAGTAATTGATTTAACAAAAACATGCAGCACAATAAATAATTGTCATATTAGAATAAGTATGAGGGTACATTACATTATCTGTGTAAGATATACTAAAATACAGTGCTGTAACAAGGCAGTTTCTGTTAATTGACTCAACTTGGGCATCTGAACTGGTCCTATAAACTCATGTAAACATGTCAATTTATCTCCTGTTATTCCAGTTGTTCAGTCAAGTTGGATTGAGAATAAACAAAGGTATTACCTCCAAAGTTATATATAGCCAGATGTAAGCCCAGAAAGACCAAAAGAGTTCCACAAGCCAGACTCCAATATCTGATATCTTTTTCAGTTCACCGGCTTTAGGAACTATAACACAGACGGCATGGATGGGAAACAAATCAAAAGCAGCAGAACCAACAAGTGTACCAGGACCTAAACCTGTTGACAAAAGGATGGTAAGACAATTAATATTCAAGTAGAACCAATGTCCTAGGAAAACTTTTGCATAGTATAAGAGCAAAAAACAAGAGTCCAAGTGAAACCTACTAATATATACAAAAGCCTACGTGATACAGTGTCTCCTAATTCATCATAATAGCATCATTCAAAATACTTCAATTCTTAATTTACCAAAAAAAAAAAACTATTTCTTTTTATCATACAAGTCCTTTTGTTTTTTCTTCCTTGTGCTACAAAAAAACAAGAGCTGTTGTTGTTATGATCAGAAACTTAGAAAATATATATATATATATATATAACACAGCAATCAACTTTCAAACAGGAAGAAACGAAGATACTTCCAACTCTTAATTATTTCATATAAAATCTGATGAATTCAATACACATGAAGGAGACACAAACCTCCAGCGTACACTTGCCCGATATTCCGTATTGCATCAATGGTCGCTAAAGAAATCTGGGGGAAGCTAGTCCCAAATGCCAATAGTGTGATGTCAGCTATAGTGTAATTCCAAACCTTTTTGTGTTTGACAACTATGGTATTAGTGTAAGGATCAATCTCTTCGACTATCCGAGTATGCTTAACAACATGTTCCATGGACCGGAAGAAATGAGCAGTTATAGCTGACAATCCAATAAAGCAGTAGGCAAGAGCCATAAAATACAAGAAGATCTGAACACCATTACCAAGCTTAGTTTCAGCACGGTGAAGAAAGTAAAGTCGGCATGTCTCATCCCCAAAGGTACTGGAACCAGCTATGTCTCCAACGGTGACATTAATAAGAAGGCTCATCTTGACTAAGTTGTTTAAATCTCAGAGCTCGTCACGACACAGAACAACCCGAAACTGAAAAATTGCCTATACCATAAATCAAAAGTCATCACCAAAACAAAATAAGAAAAAATTAGATTATCAAAGAGAACTGGAAGCAGCATTGCAGAAACATGAGCCTTAAAACAACAGCAGCCCAAGGTTATATCAATGTTTTCCATGAAGCGTGCACTCTACCATCCACTCAACATAAAAATGCTTAGAGATTTTCAATCGATAGCTGAAAGGGAGAAAAGGGGTCACATATAGGTCTTTCATCATGAGAAATTATATGATAACGAAATCGTCTAAACACTTATATACACAGCTGAAACACAACTTTTCCCAACAAAAACTACACAGTGACTCAGACAATCACCAAACACATGACTGTACAAAGTCTGCGGTTCTCCTGCAGTCTCACATCCTTTCCACATACTGATTTGTGGTTCTCCTCTAATCACACATCTCTGTAACACCAAACCTCGTACAAAACTAGTCATACTTTCAGGTACTAACACTATTCCTTGAGCCATAAAATAGCCAAAACAGGCTAAACATGGTACCGATTATACTCGAACTCAATCAGGTCAAACATACAAAGCAACAATTGATCAAGGCGCTACTATTTTCAATTGAGAAAAAAAGGGAGCTAGCTGATGCCTAATCAGGCATTGTGTTCGGCAACAGGAATCATTCCCACTAAAGTACTAACAAATTCACCGAACTTAGTCAATCATTTAAGATACACAACGAACTGCGTAAAAACGAGAGAGAGGGTACCTCGTTCTCCGGCGGCGAGATCCACCGAATGGAGAATATTCAGCACCGCAATTGACTCTTCACATTTTCAGCATCATCATTGCAGCTAATTTAGTTTGCGTTGATCGAATTCTGTCACCCTTTTCCACCGAAATGGGAGATTTTATAAGCAAACTGATTTGTATGGTTCCAACGTAACCAAAATCTCTCTCAGCTGTCGTATTCTGATGAGTAATGATGTGGTCTGAACATGTCAGCTAATGTGGTAAAATTTCAGCCCTTCAATCTACAATCTATTCTTTTTAGAATCCTGTTAGTAGTTTTCTCTTGTTTTCAATAAGTATCATAAATGGAGTAAATATATTTATCATAATAATTAATGAGATTATAAACATAAATTTATTTACCTTATTAGTTTGTATAATTTAATGGCAAGGAACACTTAAAAAGGAACGGAAAAAGTATTTGTTTTCAATAAATGTAATGATCATGTCTACATTCCCTAAATATCCAAATGAGAAAGAGACAACATTATATTGTGAGGATCTAATTAATCGAGTGAATAATCTTATAATTAAAAAATCAGGACTAATAAGTTCAAATCCTCACGAGTATCTTTGAAACATTTTGATAAAAAACCACACTCCCACACGAAACGAAATAATATAAAAATGAAATTGCCAGACACTAACCTAAACTGGTAAAAACACGAAACATAATAACTTCTAACATAAAAAGTTATTCTCTAAATATACAAACTTTGGACTCATTTTAGTTTTTCCCATAAATTTTAAAAATTATTATAAAATACACAAATTTAATCACTTTAGTAATTTTACTATGATTTCAAATTTAAATCAAATTAAACCTAATTTGACATCTCAAAAATTTATTATAGACAAAACAATCAGTGATATAAACGACATCGTAGATAGAGAATATCGATTGTTATGATCCCAACTGGAACAAGACGACGAAACAAACGATAAGAATTGTTTTTTATAATGAAAGTTGACGCGATGAATCATAGAAATAAAAAAATCTTATTTATTTTGATGGAACGACGATGTTTTATGTTCTCTGTCTACGATGTCGTTTATATAACTAACCGTTTTGTCTATAGTAAATTTTTTAGATGCCAAATCATATCTAATTTGATTTGAATTTGAAAATCGTAATAAAATCACTAAAGTAATTAAATTTATGTATTTTGTGATAATTTTTTAAGTTCGTGGAAAAAATCAAAATATATTCAAAGTTGATGTATTTATGCATCAATAACCCTTATATATACTTTGACAGGCCCACATTCACCTAAAATGGTAAAACACATGCATCAATCCTTTTCTAAGCCATGCGATTACACGGTCGACGTGTGAGATCACTGTCTAAACATTTTTTTTAATCAACATTTCCTTTTTTCACATCAATTGGGTCGTATTTGGCATCCATTAAGCCAATCCATCACTTATAATTAGTCAAAGTTGAAATCAAGATATTTATCATTACAAAATAAAATCTACATGAATCACGTGTATAATATTTAATATAAATCGTCATCGTAGAAGAAAAAGAAAACGATATAAATTAAAAGATATTCTCTTAGATGTTCAATCGCATTTAGCCAATCCAAAAGTACATAGAATAAATTATCCCACTAAAAATGTACCTTCAATCCGTTTTGCACCCTATTCACTCACGCATCGAGTTTTCTCTACTAACATATATCAAAACAATAATAACAGTAACAAACTTATAAACTAAAATATTTATAAAAAATTAATGGTTTTGACTTGTACCTTTTATATATTTATTTAATCGAAGGAAAAGGGTAGACGACAAAATGGGATGCAAGTTCCAAATCATTCAAGAATCACGTGAATCATTACTGTCTTCCTTTCTTTTTCTTTTTTTTTATTATTATTATTATTATTATTATTATTATTATTATTATTATTATTGAAAGGAGAATCACGTGGATATAGTTTAATCTGTTTCCCCCTTCCAAAAAGATCATACGCTCAGAAACTTTTCTTTTTCAAACGTACAAAGTTTGATTGAGAACATAGATGTTAATCTAGAACCACTAAATTAACCCCAAAAGAAAAAATTAATATATTTAATTGAAAAAAGAAAAACTCCCACAATGAAGGCCAGGGTTTCATCTTAACAAGTCACTACAAATAGGAAGCACTAATCATCTTGGCAATAAAGCTACACCACATACACTTGTTCAAAAAGGGATGTATTGCTGCTGAATAATTATATGAAATACGAGCAAAATAAAGCAAGAAGTCAGCTAAAATCCAAGCTCATAATCTAGGAAATGTAGAAAATTTTTAGATGAAAGGCAAAACCAACAACACGAACTGATCCAAAAAGGGCATCGCAACCCCAAGCTGCAAGTTTAATCTTCTTCCTCGCCCTCTTGCTCAGCAATGTTGAAGTAGCGCAGTTCATAAACATTCCGCTCTTTGTTCGAAGCAATCACCCGAAGCCAATCTCTAACGTTATGCTTCTTCAAGTATTTCTTAGTCAAATACTTAATATACCTGGAGACAAAATGATAATCGCTCCATTGAAAATGACAATAATTGGCCGAGAATGAGAAGCAAAAGAACGAAAATATAGCCTACAGCTCTTCATTGCCAACTGCTACTATTCTTAAATTATCAATATCTATTATCCTATATAACCCACACCAAGAACAATAATACTAACAATACTGTGTCAAAGATGCCTCCATATGAGAACTTTTTATCCTTTTACCCTCTTATATGTAGTTGCTAACAAATACACTGTAAAATGATCAAATTGTAATGGTTAGATCAGCTTTACACCTCACTTAGCATTTGAGGCGGCAACAAAAAGTTGCCAAACTTCCCAAAAGCGGAATACCATACGCAGTCACTTGATTTACAATAAATCGTAATCAGTAAGTAAGTAGGTTAAGGTTTCAACTAAACTAACTCATCTAAACAAAAAATCATATTCACTTGATTTACAATAAATCGGACTCAGTAAGTAAGTAGGTCACTTAATAGTTTCTCCATCTTAATCTAAGATTAGCACTGCTTATGGATCAATATTTTTTCGAACAATGTTTATGGGCTATAGCATAAACAAGTGGCAGATCAGAAAAAGACTATGAACAAGATGATACTATTACTTTTGTAATATAACAATTTGATACACTTAAAATCAAAATCCCTTAAATATTTTCAAACGGTTTGGCGCTTGCATTATCCAAGAACAGTTATCCTAATCAAACTTTCAGCTAGCTTTTTACCACCATCTTTGTTACATAGTAAATCTTCCCAAGATTTAATATGTTGTAAAAGATTTAAAAGTTCTTTTACAACATATTAAATCTTGTTTGAATATGAGCAAGCAAACAGCAGGCATAATAAGTATCATAAAATGGAAGTAATAAGAATCGGACAGCATAAATGGCATGGGTCCATAAATTCAAACACTATGCCACAGATCTTTGTTAGAGCTTAAATTTTCACTCGCATAACTTTTATAGAAACGTTCTACTCTCTCACTGAAACCTGCATTCAGAAAAGCATACATATATTTACGACTACAAGTCGTCAACATGAACTCCGACGAACACGACATCTACGATGCAGCAGTCTTAGAAGAAGAAAAAAGAGATGAAGGCAAAAACACAAGTTTGAACAAATTAACAGAAAAATCAGATCACCTCTTGGAGAAAGCGGAATCGGCGGTGACGGTGATCTTGCTTTTGTCACGAGTTACGGTGACGGAATCACCGAGGGCGCCGGCTTTTCCGCCGACTTTGATTCTCTCCTGCAAAAACTTCTCGAGCGAGGCAATCTCCATAATCTTATCCTCCACCGGCTTCGTGCAATCGATAACGAAGGTCGCCCCCTTCTTCTTCCCGCCTTTGGCTCCCGCCACCGCCGCTTTGCTCATCTTCGCCGCTTTCCTGCAACCGATACAACGAATTCCAATCAGAAATTTCGAGATTGTGTTCGTGCGAGCACGTAGATGCCTAGCAGTAGAGGCGAAAGAAGTGTGTGGAAATGGACTGGAGCTTACGTCTATGGAGTCGACCGCCAACTGCGTGGTGTGTGTGAGAGATGAGATAGAGGGAGAAACGGAATAAATGATAGAGAGAGGCTGGTGGGCTAGGGTTTTGGGATTGTTAAGTTTCCGGGTTGATGGAACCGGGTTATAGAACAATGGGGTGAGATTGAACCGGGTCTTCCATATGCCAAAATCGATTTTTAGTTGAAAGGATATTGTGCTCTAATATCATTAATACTAAATTTATGCGCATTTATATGTATATATACAAAAAATCTTTTATGGAATATCTTTTACTATAAAATTTCATTAATTCAAAGCTATATATCACAAACATAAATACGCAACCCTAAAGTGATGGTTGGTACATATGAATGAAATATAAATTGGAATGAAATGATGATAGGAATGAAATGGAATGAAATATTTGATTCATATGGTTGGTATGTAATGAATGAACGAATAAGAATGAAATAAAATAAATAAAATAGCCATTATTTTTATAATTTATGTTATTATTCTTGTGATAATAATTATTATTATTATTATTTAGGATTATTATTATTATTATTATTATTATTATTATTATTATTATTATCAATTTTACTACTTTTTGTTATTATTATTATTATATAGCTATTTATTATGTTAATATTATTAATAACTATATTTTTCACTATTATTATATTATAATTATTTATTGTTAATAATTTATTATCATAAATACTACTATTTTAGTATTATTTATTATTACTATTATCAATTTATAAGATAACAAGTAAATAAGAATAATTTTGTTAGAAAAAAAAAAGTAAATTTGGTTAATTCTATGTTCATGGAATAGCTAATACCATGAGGGATGAGAGGAATGACTAATTTCATGTTCATGAGAATAAGCATTATTTCTGGAATGATGATTCATGTCGTAAAAAATATCAGTTATATGATTGAGAATGAACGCATGAATCACCATTTCATTCCTGCATATCAACCGACACCTAATTATATAAACATTTTCAGTTTAGCTTGTAGATAGTTTTGGAATCGTAGGGCAATTTAATTTTAATGGAAAAGATTATGTTTTACATATGACGAGACACATAGTTTCTTAGGGCTGGTACTAATATTTATAGTATCTTGCATGCTCGAGCATGCAAATTGTGTTCTAATTATATAAAATAGATATTATTTAGAAAATTATATGTATTGATATGTTGAATGTGAAGCTACAACATCTATTTAATGCTAATATTAACTTAATTCAACTATGTCTGACCAAATGCTACTAAATTTCAATATCACCGTGGTTATCTAGTTAATAAAAATTTAATTTGACCATTCAACATGTATAATATCTCAAAATATAAATCATTTTGTATTCTATCGCTTGAGATTGGAAAGTATAATTTAAGGTAAGAGTTAAAATTGAAAGTTTAATTTTGATATTGCATTCCTCATTTTCTTTTTAATAAAAAAGACAAAGTATTTTATTTTTGTTAATTAAATTCAAAAATTTAAAGACATCACGATAGACTCAAACCCAAAATCTTTGGTTTCGGGCATTAGTCACTCTACCACTAGGTCAACACATGTACACAAAAGACAAAGTATTATCGCAACTTATATAAGTAACTAGTTCTTGGTTAAACTCATAATTGGGAAAATACCATTTAACACTCCAACGTTTACGGCTTTTTCCATCCGTGTCCCAACGTAGCATAATAATAAATCAGACCATAACTTTTCAAATGAGTTCACAATAACGTCCTAACTACTAAATCCGGGCCAATTTTGCTAGCTGGCATATCAAAGTCTACGTTAATTACACATTTGGAATAAAAAATTATATAATATCCAATAACAAAAATAAAACGACGTCATTCCTCATTACCTTATCTTCTCTCTTATATCTTTACCTTATCTTCTTCCATCCTCTCTGTCTTCTTATGCAAAAGCCAAATTATGCCATACATTCATGGCCAACACCAAATCCAACTACTAATTTATCTATCTTATAAAGCATTGCGATCACAGAAGCATTGTAGCCAAGCAATGTAAAAAAAATCACCTCATTAATATCCAAAGCCAACTACGTTTCTGAGAACCAAAATCCTCCCATTCCGACGCACAACAATCTCTCTGATTCGACGAACAAGGCTAGTAATCGAAACATTGAATATTTTAGTCTCAAGATTCTCTTCCACGTACGGTGTAAAACCGGGGGCAAGAACCTTCGTAGCAAGCTCGCCCAACCTCTCGGATAAACAAAGATTATGTGCCATTGCACCGCACATCGATTCGTATAACCACACGTTCCTCATTGTCTAATGGCTTCCATCCACATGTGACATTAGGGTTACCATCTTCTCGCCTGGCCCCACCAATATCGACTTGTAAATGCTGAAGTCTAAGTGAAGAAAAACGTTAAACCTATTAGCACGATAGATTGATACCATGTGGTATATATTAAGGGTGAAGTTCACCATAGGTCTCTTTGAGAACCCTTTGGCCGATCTTAGCTTGGTAAACCAACTTGGCAGCCAGCTATAATATCTGATAATTTTAGGATCATCAGGAATTGGCCAGGGAAGCAGTGAGACGGAGGTGAAGAGGAGACTAGGGGTGAGATTCGGTTTGGTTTCGGTTAACCGAAATCAACCGAAATAGCTAACCGAAACCGATACCAATCGGTTAATCGGTTAATCGATTAACCGATTCGGTTAGTCGGTTCGGTTAGCGGTTAACCGAAATTAAAATTTATTTTTTTTAAAAAATAAAAAAATATACAAAATACAAAAAATAATCGAAAATAACCGAAATAACCGAGATTAACCGAAAACAACCGAGATTATTTCAAATATTACAGAAATTATAATATTAAATTAAATAATTTTTACTTAATAATTAAGTTAATTAATTAATTTCGGTTAATCGGTTATACCCGATAACCGAAATTCGCTTAAAGTAGGTAATCGATACTCGAACCGAAACCTAAAAAATCGGTTATCGGTTAACCGATAACCGACTTTTTCGGTTTAGGTTATCGGTTAATCGAAAATCGATACCCGTTTAAGCACCCCTAGAGGAGACGGTGAGAGGGAGAATAAGGAGAGATCTGACGAAGAAAATGCAAACAATTTGAGTTGACAGCAATAAATAAATAAAAACCGACGTCTTTTTATTTTTGTTTTTGGATACTATATAATTTTTTTATTCCATATGTGTAATTAACGTTGACTTTGATATGTCAGCTAGACAGAATTTACCGAATTCGATGGTCGGGACGTTATTGTAAACTCATTTGAAAGATTATGATCTAATTTGTTAGTATGTTTATGTTGGGATACGAATATAAAAAGCCATAAACATTGGAATGTTAAATGATATTTTCTCTTTATAATTTAAATAATGAGAAAGAGCTTCTAAGTTCTAACAGTAATATAGTTGGGTAACTCAGTTTTTAAATTAATATTATCCTATTTGTCTGGTTCTATATTCCATATGATGAGAAATTAACAATCGATCAAAAATACAAAAGTCGAATTAATTAATCCATTCCATTCTATTTTGCTCATCCCAAATCTTCTGATTCTGACCCATCGTAATTCGTAACTGAAACCCATTATGTACAAGATTGTAGACATTCAACTTTCCTCCAACTATCCTTTACGTTCGGCCCATATATAAATCTCAAGTTTTTTTTGAGGTAATATAGAAAGCAATGATTAAATAAGAAGATCTTTGGAATTAAATTTAAGAAGTGAAAGTAACGATTTTAAAATGAAAAACTCAAGAAACTATACTATACAAACCGGCGGTTTCCCGCAGCGAACCAAAGAGGCGGCGCTCCGCGCTTTCGCCGCCGGCGGCCGAAGAAAAAGAAGCTACTTATCACCGTCTGAGCAAATTAATTAATCCATCTAAATATGGAGGCAGATCCAGTGGATGACATGCCGTGCTCGTCTCTCGCAGTCGATTCCGTATTACGTATGGGATCTGTAAGTATTCCAAATTGACGGTTTTTGGATTGCCGAGTGATCGAGCAGTTCGACTGTTTGATGCTTTAGTTTTGTGTGTGATCGATCTTATTTTCGTTTGGGAAATAAATGCGAGAAGAACACAAGAGATTTACGTGGTTCGATCTTTAAATTAGATCACGTCCCGGGCGAGAGAGTATTCGTGTATTGAATGTGTAAAAAGCGATTACAAAGAGTGTGGATGATCTATTTCGTCTAATCTAGCCTCTATTTATACACAATTATTTTGACCTATATCTTAAATCCGAGGTCTTCTCTAACTAGGATTCGAGATCTTGGATAGGATCTTAATCCTATCCCTTCTCGAATTAGTATTCTTTTAGATATGGCCGAGCTTTCTGCGTTCCCACTGGCTTTAGGGGTCTTCTTGGGCCGAACTTGTCCAGGCCGAGCTCGATGTCAGCTTTACTTGTATTGGGCGATCTTGGGCTGGCGGTTGGGCCATATCCTATCACAACCCCCAAAAAAAACGCCTGCGAGGTCGTGTTGGTTTGGGGTTGTTTATGTCGGCGGGCGCGAGCGATCTGTGGCATTTTCTCGGGATCGACTTGGTGTGTATCAATGTTTCGAAGTCATGTATCGAATGCCGCGTTTGCGAGGCGTCTGCCGAGGTCGTGTCTTGTTGTTAGTGTCTCTACCGAGGCGTTTAGTCGAGGTTTTCGATTAACTTCTCCCGGCGAGGCGTTAAGCGAGGTCTCTGGTGACTTCACCGACGGGCGTTAAGCGAGGTCTTCGTCCGCTTCACCGACGAGGCGTTAAGCGAGGTCTTGACCGACTTCACGACGGGCGTTTAGCCGAGGTCTTCGACCGACTTCACCGACGAGGCGTTAAGCGAGGTCTTACGTCAAAGCCGCCGACGGCGTTAAGCCGAGGTCTTGGACCGACTTCACGACGGCGTTAAGCGAGGTCTTCGTCAGCTTCACCGACGGCGCGCGTCGAGGTCTTCGATCGACTTCACCGACGAGGCGTTTAGCCGAGTCTGCCGACCGACTTCACCGACGGGCGTTAAGCGAGGTCTTCGACCGACTTCACGACGGCGTTACGCCGAGGCCGAACACGGATTTTTCTCGCCGTCGTCGAGCACGGGACACGGATAAGCATTTAATGTGGCGCATTTGGATTCCCGATAAAGCACATAATGGGGAATATCTTCCTTGATACGCCATTTCTCATATCACTTTTGCCATTTCCAAAACAAACTTTCAAACTTTGGTATTACGAAAAAAAGCGTGTAGCAAGTCGCCATTGTTGTCTCGGAGTTCATCACCATCATCTTGATAAAACAAAAGTAAGTTATGGCTTCTTCTTCTAGTAAATCCTCCGAGTCGTCAGATTGTATGCGTGTCGCCGTCGGATTCGTCGGCGGTTTTGCATATTCCTTCGCGGGATTTTGGTAAAGTGTCTTCTTTTCTTCTATTTTAAAATCTCGATATAAAGGAGATTGTCACCGTGTCTGACGACTGACCGGGATGGTCTTCGTCTTCCTTATCTCGTGTATATATCGAACTTCAGCGGATGTTGGCATATCACTCGCCCAACTCAAGCCAAATTCTTTCCATCGGCGGGCTGGGTGTCTATGCCCGTCGGCATAATTTTCCTTTCACTTTGGGGCTTGTTCTCCGATTTTGCAAGCGAAGGGTGGCTCGGGGTGGTATTATTTATCACCCCGTCGCAAATTCAGCGAAGATAAAATCGAAGATCTCAAACTGGCGGAAGAAGTTTTTCTTACGTCGGTTCGAGATCCTACGAGTTCATATGGCGATCGGAGAAGATCGCGATGTGATTGTTGGCGAGATCGACGGTGGCACGGAGGAGGCCTGGACAAAGTTGGTCTCGTGGGCGATGCCTTTACCGAGGCCGAGCTTGCGGTGCGGGGCTTAGCCCTTATGATCCGCCCAGGGTGGAGTCGGTGAAGGTGAGGCCCTCACTTTTTTTTTTTTTGTAATTATCCGTTGCTATGCGACTTGTTGCATTTGTAGTGAACTTGGGGGAAAAGAAGAAGAGGAAGGCATCGAGCTCGATGTCGAGCTCCGTCACGACTTTGAAGGATGTCCGGGACATGCACGAAATGGCGAGGATGCTTGATCCCTTCACCGCAGCCACTTAAGCGCTTGAAGAAGGCTGAAGCATGCAATTCACGAGACCTCGGTTGATGCCGACCCGAATGTGTGATCGTCGGTTCCAGTGACCGCCTCGTATCTTTATCGGTGGCGTACTTATTCTTATACTTTGTGACGTAATATAAAGAATGTGTTCTTGACCGATGGGTTTTGTATAGGGGCGAGGATGTTTGGTAGGGTGGCGAGTGGCGGCGGGCGTGTTTGCGAGATGACCAAGATGTCGATCTTATCACGGGTTTCTTGAAAGCGCCGTTCAGCAGCTTTAACCGGATTGCCGGTATGCTCGTGAGATAGAGGAGAAGAATCTCCTCGTCCAAGATATTTGCGATGCCGAGGCAAAGATCAGGACCTAGTCAAATGAGGCGGCGCGACGCGGCCGTGAGGCGGCGAAGGTAGCCGAGGCGGCGGAGGCGGCGAGACCGGCGGCGGAGGCCGAGGTTGCCTGATGAAGGCCGAGGTGGAGAAGCTCGCCGTCGGAGAACGACGTGGCGAGCTCGCGAGGAAATGCTTCGTGCTTTGCGGAGGTTGTTCTGTCTGCGGGCTTCTCGGGATGGTCTCGGCGTGGCCGAGGTCTTGAATAAGCGCGCCGTTTGGATTCCATCGAAGAAGTCGCCGAGGATTACCCAGTGGATAAGTTCAAGTATGGGTATGAGGAGCAGAGGAAGATGCTATCGGCGGGCCTATGTCGAGGTTCGTCCATGATGCGAAGGAGCTGCCCGTCTTGCAGAGCACGGCCGTCCTTGACTCTGGCGGCGGCGAGTCGTCCGTGCCGGTGGACCGAGATCCCCGACCGATGCTTTAATTGTCGATCTATCTACGGGGTCGGGAAGGCGGCGGTGAAGCTTTGAAGGCGTCGAGACCGGGAGTTCTGAGGAAGCGAAGCAAAGAAGCCAAGTTAGGGCGGATGAGGTCGAGGCTTCCCAAGCTCGAGGAGGCCGAGGGTAGATAGGCCGAAGCTTACGGAGGGTCGATTGATCCCTTTTTTTTTTAATGTACATGTACATTGGTTTCTGACTGAAGGCATAATAAAATTACAAGTTTATGTGAAGAAACTTATCTTTTTATTCACTTTCCCGAAATGCTTGATGCTTCCTGTTGGTTGAACCAAATCGAAGACTTGTCGCGGCTCTTGAATTGAAAGAGGTCGAACTCCTCCATGTAAAGGGACAGCTAGGCCATGTGCGGTGGAGGTGGTATTAAGTATAGAGCGCCGGGAGGCTGTGGCGAGCTCAGGCTCGCGCTTTGGAGTTGGAGGAGAAGTTGAAATTGCAGGAGGAGGCTAAAGCAGTGGGCGAGGCATGCGAGTACGAGGAAGTCATCCACAGTGGTGGGATGACCATTCCCGAGGTCGGCTAAGGTTGTTGAGGCTGCTCGCTGCGTGAGAATGCTGAGCGTGAGTACGGCAAGAAATCTGGCAGTTCACGGAGCGGTTCGCCCGAATTAAAAGGCTCGGAGGCATATACAAGACCGTCGTTGCTCGACAACCACAGCTCGAAGAAGCTGCTTCGACCGGATCAGAGGCCTCTTCTTCGTCGGGGCTTCTCGCTGCCGGACTACAATAAATGCTCCAATTTTGGCGATCCGGAGTGGCGAGCTCAAGAGACGCGCTATGGCTCAAGAGCGGCGTGGATCCTCAAGGAGAGCCGGGCGTCATCGGCGGCGAGGTCGATCTAGCGAGGCTGCATCGTCAAGTGGCCGAGGTCGAGTGGCGGGGCTCATAGCGTAGATCGAGGACGAGGTAGAGGTAGGATTAGTATAGATGCTCTGTTGAATCCGATTTTGCTAGGGATTGGCTAAGCTTTTCCCGCCTCTGGACCTCTTGACCTCGTGATGTACAAAATGTATAATTTGAAATAAAAATTATTTTTGCTTTTGCTTTAACTCTTGAGAGCACTTGTCTACAATTACCGTAACCGATAAGAAGGTGGGTCGTCCTTGTTTAGCGAAAATAGCTCGTTTTACCGTAAACGAGGTAGTTTGTCTTCGTGCGAAGGTATCCGTCCTCGAAATAAGCGAAGGTATCCATCCTCATTTAAGCTTCCTCGAAATAAGCGAGGGTAGTTCGTCCTCGTATGAAGGTATCCGTCCTCGAAATAAGCGAAGGTATCCGTCCTCATACGAAGCTTCCTCGAAATAAGCGATGGTAGTTCGTCCTAAACGAAGGTATCCGTCCTCGAAATAAGCGAGGTATCCTTTTTCGTCACGGGGTATGGGTTCTGTTTTGCCAAGTTTTATCGGGAGGGTGGTCCCTTACGCAGCGTTTGAAGTTCGTCTTCGATTAAGCGAAGGTGATACATCCTCCGTCGAGGGTATTGTTCGTCCTCCAAGAGGGTATTTTATAAGAGTTATGTGCATAAGTGACAAATGAAAACATGCGAGACAAAAAAAAGATAGAAAAGAAAAGATTGTTATTGATAAGAGGTAATGGAACAAGACGATAAGACTGGGACCCGACCTAACACGACTCAAAGACGAACAAGACTCAACTTTCGACACTTATGCAAAATATCTCTTCAAATGAATGATGTGCCATGTGTTGGTATTTGCTCACCGGACAAATGGGCGAGCTTATAGGCTCCTTTCCGGGACTTCTTCGACCGGTAAGGTCCTTCCCATGTGGCTTCCAGTTTGCGAGCTTTGCGGCTTTCTCGACTTCATTATTTACGAGCACGAGGTCGCCTACTCGGAACCGTCGGGACTTGACACGCTGGTTGTAATACCGAGCTACTTGTTGTTTGTACCGAGCTTCCTTGATGTAGGCGAGGTCTCTCTTTTCTTCGAGCAGATCTAGATCAGCTCGTAGATTTTCCCCATTTGCTTCGTTGGAGAAGTGAATGGTGCGAAACTCGATATTCGACCGCGAGGATCACCGCCGGTTCCATATGCCGATCAGTAGGGCGTTTCTCCGTTCACCGTCCGAGGTGTTGTTCGGTATGACCATAAGACTTGTGGTAAATTTTCCACCCAAAGACCCTTAGCTCGGTCAAGACGGGTTTTGAGACCCTTCACAATCGTTGTGACGACCCGACTTTCCAATAAAGTACGGATCATATAGATCGTCACCGGTATGATAAAGCAGTGGATATAAACATAGCTAATCAAGGCAATCAATCATTCAATTACTCAATAACGCATAGGCAAAAAGGGATAAGCAATTCAATACAGACTCAAGTCACAGAAGGACTTATCAAAAGGGATTCAAGATTCAAACATAACCCAATCAGGGCAAAATTCGAAGTACGAGGTACAATCTCCAGTTCAATACGGCATAAAAGTAGTTATGATCAAAGCATCAAAAATTATCAGAGTTAGGCAGCAAATAAACGTGTGGACATGCATATGACGATGCATGCCCAAGGTTCTAGAAACCTTCCTAATAAAACATCAAAATAACTGCCACTCTGCACCACTTCGCATCCATCATCGATCCTTGCTCAACCTGCACATCAAAAACGAGATGCAGGGCTAAGTACAAAAGTACTCAGTGGACTCATTGCCGAAAACGTTTTCTTTATCAAAAGTTATTGAACTGCCCATAATAGCACATGAGGATTTTAGTTAAAGACTCATGCCTATCAAATATTTTATCATGTTTCCAAAAGTGTCAGGCCTGACTATTTTATCACGTTGTTCCATATCCGTAATTTATTCATCAATCATACGCTCATTCATTCACAAGACTATGGGTGGCCACCTACACATAGTCGCCGTGACCGGTCGAGGTAGCCAACCTTAACACACGGTCACGTGTACACAATCCGAGTTAGTCCTCAACTAAGTCGGATCCGATCGTTACCCTTTTTAACGTTGGTGGACCAACTCATTCACATATACCACTCAATTCTCGTCCCACATTTGGACAAATCAACCTCAGATATGGACACAACAAAACATAAATATTTGGCAGTCAATAACAGTTCATGCGATAATATTTCATAAAGCTTTTGTAAATCATGCTTTGAGTTATGCATAATCATTTTGTTTCAAGAAAAGCCCACCTCAAGAATTGTCCTTCTTGAAGTATCCGCTAGTGGTCCTTGTCGTTTTCGTCTACGTCCACGCTGGACCTTATCAACGTAAGAGATATAATTTAGTATGTCATTCGTTTCTTTCGAGAAGTATTGCTAATATTTAACATACTCGATATCCTTTAAGTCCTTGGGTTTTAGGATTTTTGTTATCGATAAGACTCTATTATCAATTATATTTCGTCTATTCGATTAGTCTCGTCATAGTGATGAGCGACACTTTGTCGTTGCATTCTTCTCCGCGATCGATGTTTCTTCACGCCGTTTCGTACAATTTATGAATCCTAAGTTCATAACTAATATTCGCTGCTTGTTTGTTAGTGCGAGTTCCAATAACTCATTCGAATTCGAGTTCGTCCCATATAACAGAAACTCTTACTCAATCGTTATCATCAGTTCAATTCTCGCCGCAAATTAAAGTTGCCAATATTTCTCAATTTCTACTGACATCAACGTCATTAATTAATTAAATATATTCTAATCAAAATTCATTACACATACATTAAATGTTTCTTTAAATCCAAATCTTGATTCTAACAAATTACTTTAACGAGTTAAAGTTACTAATATTCCTCAAAATTTAATTATTAGAATTCCATATTGACATAGTCTAATTAATTCATTAATTAATTAATTAAGTTCTTTAATTTAATTAATTAAATCCACAATTAAGTTAACTAAATAGATTAATTTAAAAGCTCATATCAATATTATTTTTAATTGATCAACTCCACATGACTTAAGTGGTCAAAGACCTATTTAAATTAAGTAATTAAGGCCCATTGCTCTTAATTAATTAAAGTCATCCCAAGCTAATTGATTAAGTTTAAGTAACTTAATTAATTAATTAAAGTCTAGCTCAATTAATTATTAAGGTCCATCTAAATTAATCAATTAAGTTTAAGTAACTTAATTAATTAAATGTCTAATTATAATTAGTTAAAGCTTATCAACTTTATTTAATTAAAGTTGATCTAAATAATTCCTTAAGTCTAAAAGATTTAATTAATTAAAGCCCAACTTCAATTAATTAAAGTTCAATTAAAACTTGATAGTCCAATTCTACATATATTTAAACCCAACCCATTTAAATATAAGAGTCCAATGTAATTAGATTAGGAAGCCCATCTCTAATAATAATAGGTCCACTAATTAATAATTTATGGCCCAATAGCTCGCCCATTTCGTGAACCTTTATCTCGGCCCGATTAAATAAATAATCCCGCCCAACTAATTAAATAGTTTAGCCCGCCCACTACTAAATTAATTAGCCCAACCTTATCTAAATACACCCAACAACATTTAATTTAATTAATAAAAAAGCCCAAACCACCCTCCTCCCCAAAAACCTACGTGAATCAAATACTCAATTCCAGATCTCACTCTCGTGGTCCGCCTCAAACACACACACACGCGAGAACCGCCCCGCCTCTTCCGCCATATCGCCGGTCGGCGAACCCATGACCGCCACCCTCCTTCTTCTTCCTCTCCATCTCCTCACTCTCACGCACACACATATCCCCATTCACGCCGCCTTTCCCTTCATTTCGCCGCGCTGTCGCCGCTTCACCGCCATCCGCCGCCTGTATCACATTCATCGGAGTCGCGCCGCAGAGCGACCTCGCCCTTTTCCGATCTCGCCGACACACACACGCCGCACCGAGCGATGTCTCCTCTCTCGTAATATCGCCGCCTGTCGCCGCTCCGCCAGATTCGACGCCCCTTAGTCAGCGCCGCCGCCGAGTAGGTTTGGCGTCGCTGTCAGCGCAAAGCCACCGGCTTTTCTATGTTTTGTTTAAAACTTTTTTTTTTTTTTTGTTTAAATTCCTATGTTCTTGAGCTTAACAATTTCTCGCTCTATGTGTTCATGTATGTTTGAATCGATGAACAATTTTATGAAATTTTAAATATGAGAAATTTGTAAAAGGTTCTAAGATAGAACCTTGTGAGATTAATGTATATGCTTTTCTTCAATCGATGGCCTACTTCAATCCAGAGATGGAATTGCACTGACAATCTCTTGAAAGAAAGAATGGAATTGGTTGTCTATTTAACAAATAGGTTAATGTTATAAAAACTAAGATTGTTACCTTTGAGGTTGTTGTTCTTGTTTGCTCTTTTTGCTTTCTTCCTATGTTTTGATTGTTGAGAAATTTTGAGAGTGGAATTTGTGATGAGGTTTCGAATGTGAATGTCAAGAATGAGATAGGTTAAAGTGAGAAGAAGGGTTTATTTTGTTATGTTGCATGTGATGTAGAATGCTTCGATGTTAGATGAAAGTACAAGCATTTGTCCCATATTGTGAGGTTTGTTTTCTGCAGAGGTGAGATTAGGAGAAATAGAAGTGTTGGTATACTCAAACTTTCCATTTTTTGAAATTATGAATTTGGGATAATATTGATAGCGACATATCACTCGTTTTGTTCGAACGAGAATCGATGATTGCGACTCGTCCATGACGATTAGGATATCGAGAAATTGTTACCTCGATTGTCATTGCACACATTCGCGATCCGATTTATCGGCTCGATCGTATTGCATTATCGTTCGATTATTAAATGAAAAATTTCTCGTTTATTCAATTAAAATATTAAAAGCGATTCGGAAAGATCTAATAAAAATAAAATTAAATTCTTCGTTAACAAAATTTTATTTTATTAGGGTTATTACATACCATCCCTTAAATTAAATTTAGTCCGAAATTTGCTAACCTTGGAAAAGATTTGTGTATTTTTCCTTCATAGTCTGATTCTAGTTCCCAAGTTGCTTCTTCTTGTCCATGGTGTCTCCATAGAACTTTCACTAACGGTATATCTTTGTCCCTTAGCTTGTGGGTACGTCGGTCCAAGATTTCCGTAGGTAGTTCTACATAACTCATATTGTCATCGAGACAATATCATATGTATCACATGGCGGGATCATGTATGTACTTCTTAGTTGTGAAACGTGAAACATATTATGCACGTTTCAAAACTTGGCGGCAATGCAAGTCTGTAGTCACCGGTCCTATTCTTCCGAATTTCATAGGGTCCTATGAAACGTGGTCATGACTTCCCTTTTATTCCGAATCTCACGATCCCTTTAGATGGAGAAATTTTCAAAGACCTTGTTTCCTCCTCAAAATGTAGTTTCAGACGACGTTTGTCGGCGTCGACTTCGTCGGTCTTGGGCCTCCTTGATCCGTTGGCGGATCCGTCGCACGATCTCGATCATCTCTCCCACGTAGTCGGTCCTAATACTCTCCTTTCTCCCACTTCATCCCAAAGTAAAGTGGTGATCGACATTTCCTTCCGTAAAAGCGTCAGACGGGCCATTCCAATAGTCGCTTGGTAGTCGTTATTGTAGGCGAATTCCACAAGTGGTAACACTTGTTCCCAACTTTCCTCTATCGAGGACAACGGTTCTCGATGTCTTCCAAATGGTCGAATGGTCCTCTCGGACCGTCCGTCCGTCTCGTGGGTGGAACGATGCATCAAGTGTAGTCGAGTCCCCGTTCCTTTGTAAGCTTATCCGAATCGGACGTAAATTTCGAGTCCCGATCGACGTGATAGTCTTGGAACTCCATGTAGACGTATGACCTCTCGAACGCATAACCGCTAGTCTATTTGACCCATGTGTCATCGGAATGGGTAGAAAATGCGCTCTTGGTCAATCGATCGATGATGACCCAAATAGCGGTATTTCCTCTCGTGATTTGGGTAGCCCGTAACAAAGTCCATGGCTATATCATCCCATTTCCATTCCGGTATGTCTAGCGGTTGTAAGGTTCCATACGGTCGTTGGTGAAGTGCTTTCACTTGTTGGCACGTCAAACAACGTTCTACGAACGAAGCTACGCCTCGCTTCATTCCATCCCACCAAAATTTTCCTTGAGGTCTTGGTACATTTTGGTGCTTTGCCGGGTGTCTTGTATAAGAAGTCTCATGAGCTTCCTTCATGATCTCGCTCTTAAGCTCCTTCGTCTCGGACACACACTCTTCCGTCATACAACAAGACGTCATCTGTTCTTCTTTGAAATTGGTGGTTGTTGTCCTTGATCTTAGCTCGTATTTCCTCTAGCTTCTTGCTCTTCCTCTGAGCTTCTAAGATTCGGATTCTTAAATCTGGGATTGCAATCAACGTTGCAATATAGCCCTCTATTGTCAAAGACGGATCTATGACTTCGATGTTCATCTTCTGAAATTCCTTTATGAGTATTTCCTCATGATTGACGAGACATCCCAAACTAGGATGTGATTTACGACTCAAGGCATCGGCTACAACATTAGCCTTGCACGGGTGGTAATTGATACCACAATCGTAATCTTTCACTAGTTCTAACCACCCTGACTGCGCCTCATGTTAAGATCTTTCTGCTCAAAGAAATATTTCAGGCTCTTATGGTCAGTATAGATCTCACATCTAACTCCATAAAGGTGATGCCTCCATATCTTTAAGGCATGTACGACCGGTTGCTAATTCTAGGTCGTGCGTAGGGTAGTTCAACTCATGTAGGCGTAATTGCCTTGAAGCGTAAGCAATAACCTTGCCTTCTTGCATCAGCACACAACCTAGTCCATTCTTGGAAGCATCCGTGTAGATTGTGTATTCTTTATCTACCCTGCTTCGCCAAGACAGTCTTGTTGTCAACAACTCCTTCAGTCTCGGAAACTAGCCTCACACTCGGCGGTCCATGTGTACTTGATTCCTTTCCTCAACAGTTGGGTCATGGGTCGGGCTATCGTTGAGAATCCTTCGATAAATCTTCGATAGTAGCCGGCTAGTCCTAAGAAACTCCGAATTTCATTCGGGTTCTTTGGCGACTCCCATTCTCGAATCAGATCAATCTTCGAGGGTCTACTTTGATTCCTCGGCGGACACGATGTGACCTAAAATGTCACTGCCTAACCAAAACTCACACTTGCTAAACTTGGCGAAGAGTTGCTCCCGCGCTCAATGTTTGTAGTACGGTTCTCAAGTGTTCTTGGTGTTCTTGGTTATTCTTTGAGTATATTAAGATATCGCCTATGAACACTAAGACTAATTTGTCTAAGTATGGGTGAAACACCTGCTCATAATATCCATAAATCGCGGGGCATTTGTAAGTCCAAAGGGCATCACGATGAATTGAAATGACCATACCTTGTACGGAAAGCCGCTTTAGGTACATCCTCCGGTCTAATCCTCAATTGGTGATATCCCGACTTTAGATCTATCTTAGAAAAGACTCACCTCCTTTAAGTTGATCAAACAGATCGTCAATTCGGGGCAAGGGATACTTATTCTTAAGAGTTATCTTGTTTAACTCTCGATAGTCTATGCACATCCTCAGTGTACCATCCTTCTTTTTCACGAAAAGGACAGGTGCTCCCCATGGAGACACACTGGGTCTAATGAATCCTAACTCTAAGAGTTCTTGCAGCTGATCTTCAATTCCTCAAGCTCCTTTGGTGCCATCCGGTATGGAGCTTTTGACACGGGCGTAACTCGGTTCGAGGTCGATCGTGAACTCGATCCGCCGGTTTAGCGGTAATCCCGTAGTTCATCCGGAAACACGCCGGGATACTCCTTCACGATCGGACGTCTTCTATCCTCCTCTCGCTCGATCTTCCTCCCGGAGATAGACGAGGTAGGCATGGTTCTCGGTCTTGTTCAAGAACGCCTTGCTTGTAGTGCGGATATAATTGGGACTCTCCTCCCATGCCGATCCCGTGAAAGTCTCAGAGATTCCTCTCCGGTGTTGGAAGGAGATTTTCCTTTCATTACACTTTGGATGGTCGCACTATGTTCGGTTAGCCAATCCATTCCTAGAATTATATCCACATCCGTCATAGGTATGACGTGAAGGTTATTTGTCATGACCTTAAGTGAGCCTAGTCCAAGTTCTAGGTTCGAGCATATGGGTTACCGTTTTATGCCTCCCACCGAGAAGATATTCTCATTATTTGTTCGTTTTTAGATCTAGTCCTAAGTTCTCTACGCATGCTTCAAAGAATAAAGGAACGCGAGGCACCAAGATCAAACAAGAGGATATGAGCATTTGGAGGAGTATTCCATACCGCCAAATTTCCTTGGTTCCTGGCGGCTCTTGCGGAAGTCTCTCTCGGTTGAGGCGCGAGCCCTCGCTGTCTTGGGCGGCCGTTGTTGCCGGTATTTGCTTCACATGCTTGTGTAAGCCGCCGCTTCTGTTGTTGTTGTTGAGGTCGGCGGTATTGTTGCCGCGGTTGCCGCCGCCATTCTTTGCCGTTGCCGCCGTGGTTGGTATGGCCGTCGGTTTGGCTGATAACATCGACCGGGTCGTTGTTGGAACGGTTGGGCTTGAATAGCCCGGACGGTTGGGTTTAGTTGGGCACATCAGGCGCCATTTCCCTGGCGATCCCGGCGCCTCGAGAAGTGGCCTTCCGCCGCACTCAAGCATCCATCATTGGTGAACGCGCGACGCCTTATGACTCCCGTGACACCTTGGGCACACAGGGTCGATGAACCTCTGGTTTCCGCCAGCGGGTACCATAGTGCGCCCATTTCCTGCCCGTGCCTGGATGGCACGTTGTTTTCGCCCGTGCCGGATGGCACGTTGTTCCTGCCACGGCCTCCCATCGGCCCTGGCCGGTGTTAGATCCTTGCCTCGGTGGGGTCCTTCCCACTTCCTCTTCCCGCGATCTCCTTGGTGAGTCGAGGGATGCACAGTGACGACTCTATCTTCAGGCAGAGCAGCCTCGATGTCCAGTGCCCGACTGAGGGCCTCACGGTAAGTCAGATCTCCGTGACCAGCTAACGACACCCTGATCTCATGGCGGAGTCCCGCCCGAAATTTCTCAGTCCTCTTCTCGTCGGTGTCGACCAGCTGAGGTGCATACCGTGACATTTCACGTAATGCACGGTCGTGAATCGGTGACCGTGGTCTTCCTCGCGCAAGTTGTAAACTCGTGCTCCTTCCTCTTCCCAGAACTCTTAGGAATGTACTTCAGACACTTCCTCTTTGAATTCCTCCAGTGAGAAACTTTCGATTCTTCTTACATCGAGTTTTCTCTTCGCCCCACCAAAAGTCGGCGGCGCCAATATCCGGAAGGCAACGATGATAGGCGCCCGTGATGTGCAGTGGAGGAAATTGAAGATTCGCCCCAGCGAATCCACAGATTCGGCGTCACGGATTCCGGTCCCGCTGAAGGTTGGCGGGTTTTGCTCGAGGAACAGCCTCGATCCGTCCTCCGTGGTGGTGGTGGTGGTGGTGGTGGTGGTGGTGGTGTGGCCTCTCTTCCGGGTTATCGCACGATTCCTCCTTCTCGGCGGCATCCTATCCTTCATAAACACACGAAATTAGATCTCGTCACACATCTCTGTAACACCAAACCTCGTACAAAACTAGTCATACTTTCAGGTACTAACACTATTCCTTGAGCCATAAAATAGCCAAAACAGGCTAAACATGGTACCGATTATACTCGAACTCAATCAGGTCAAACATACAAAGCAACAATTGATCAAGGCGCTACTATTTTCAATTGAGAAAAAGGGAGCTAGCTGATGCCTAATCAGGCATTGTGTTCGGCAACAGGAATCATTCCACTAAAGTACTAACAAATTCACCGAACTTAGTCAATCATTTAAGATACACAACGAACTGCGTAAAAACGAGAGAGGTACCTCGTTCTCCGGCGGCGAGATCCACCGAATGGAGAATATTCAGCACCGCAATTGACTCTTCACATTTTCAGCATCATCATTGCAGCTAATTTAGTTTGCGTTGATCGAATTCTGTCACCCTTTTCCACCGAAATGGGAGATTTTATAAGCAAACTGATTTGTATGGTTCCAACGTAACCAAAATCTCTCTCAGCTGTCGTATTCTGATGAGTAATGATGTGGTCTGAACATGTCAGCTAATGTGGTAAAATTTCAGCCCTTCAATCTACAATCTATTCTTTTTAGAATCCTGTTAGTAGTTTTTCTCTTGTTTTCAATAAGTATCATAAATGGAGTAAATATATTTATCATAATAATTAATGAGATTATAAACATAAATTTATTTACCTTATTAGTTTGTATAATTTAATGGCAAGGAACACTAAAAAGGAACGGAAAAGTATTTGTTTTCAATAAATGTAATGATCATGTCTACATTCCTAAATATCCAAATGAGAAAGAGACAACATTATATTGTGAGGATCTAATTAATCGAGAGAATAATCTTATAATTAAAAATCAGGACTAATAAGTTCAAATCCTCACGAGTATCTTTGAAACATTTTTATTATTATTATAAAAACCACACTCCTACACGAAACGAAATAATATAAAATGAAATTGCCAGACACTAACCTAAACTGGTAAAACACGAAACATAATAACATCTAACATAAAAGTTATTCTGTAAATATACAAACTTTGGACTCATTTTAGCTTTCCCATAAATTTTAAAAATTATCATAAAATACACAAATTTAATCACTTTAGTAATTTTACTATGATTTCAAATTTAAATCAAATTAAACCTAATTTGACATCTCAAAATTTATTATGACAAAACAATCGTGATATAAAGCGACATCGTAGATAGAGAATATCGATTGTTATGATCCCAACGCAACAAGCACGAAACAAGCGATAAATTGTTTTTATAATGAAAGTTGATGCGATGAATTCGAAATAAAAAATCTTATTTATTTTGATGGAGCAGCGATGTGTTATGTTCTACGATGTCGTTTATATCATAAGCTTTTATACATAGTAAATTTCTTAGATGCCAAGTCATATCTAATTTGATTTGAATTTGAAAATCGTAATAAAATCACTAAAGTAATTAAATTTATGTATTTTGTGATAATTTTTAAGTTCATGGAAAAAATCAAAATATATTGAAGTTGATGTATTTATCATGATAACTATATATACTTGACAGGCCCACATTCACCTAAAATGGTAAAACACATGCATCAATCCTTTTCTAAGCCATGCGATTACACGGTCGACGTGTGAGATCACTGTCTAAACATTTTTTAATCAACATTTCCTTTTTTCACATCAATTGGGTCGTATTTGGCATCCATTAAGCCAATCCATCACTTATAATTAGTCAAAGTTGAAATCAAGATATTTATCATTACAAAATAAAATCTACATGAATCACGTGTATAATATTTAATATAAATCGTCATCGTAGAAGAAAAAAGAAAACGATATAAATTAAAAGATATTCTCTTAGATGTTCAATCGCATTTAGCCAATCCAAAAGTACATAGAATAAATTATCCCACTAAAATGTACCTTCAATCCGTTTTGCACCCTATTCACTCACGCATCGAGTTTTCTCTACTAACATATATCAAAACAATAATAACAGTAACAAACTTATAAACTAAAATATTTATAAAAATTAATGGTTTTGACTTGTACCTTTTATATATTTATTTAATCGAAGGAAAAGGGTAGACGACAAAATGGGATGCAAGTTCCAAATCATTCAAGAATCACGTGAATCATTACTGTCTTCCTTTCTTTTCTTTTTCTTTTTTATTATTATTATTATTATTATTATTATTATTATTATTATTGAAAGGAGAATCACGTGGATATAGTTTAATCTGTTTCCCTTCCAAAAAGATCATACGCTCAGAAACTTTTCTTTTCAAACGTACAAAGTTTGATTGAGAACATAGATGTTAATCTAGAACCACTAAATTAACCCCAAAAGAAAAAATTAATATATTTAATTGAAAAAGAAAACTCCCACAATGAAGGCCAGGGTTTCATCTTAACAAGTCACTACAAATAGGAAGCACTAATCATCTTGGCAATAAAGCTACACCACATACACTTGTTCAAAAGGGATGTATTGCTGCTGAATAATTATATGAAATACGAGCAAAATAAAGCAAGAAGTCAGCTAAAATCCAAGCTCATAATCTAGGAAATGTAGAAAATTTTTAGATGAAAGGCAAAACCAACAACACGAACTGATCCAAAAAGGGCATCGCAACCCCAAGCTGCAAGTTTAATCTTCTTCCTCGCCCTCTTGTTCAGCAATGTTGAAGTAGCGCAGTTCATAAACATTCCGCTCTTTGTTCGAAGCAATCACCCGAAGCCAATCTCTAACGTTATGCTTCTTCAAGTATTTCTTAGTCAAATACTTAATATACCTGGAGACAAAATGATAATCGCTCCATTGAAAATGACAATAATTGGCCGAGAATGAGAAGCAAAAGAACGAAAATATAGCCTACAGCTCTTCATTGCCAACTGCTACTATTCTTAAATTATCAATATCTATTATCCTATATAACCCACACCAAGAACAATAATACTAACAATACTGTGTCAAAGATGCCTCCATATGAGAACTTTTTATCCTTTTACCCTCTTATATGTAGTTGCTAACAAATACACTGTAAAATGATCAAATTGTAATGGTTAGATCAGCTTTACACCTCACTTAGCATTTGAGGCGGCAACAAAAAGTTGCCAAACTTCCCAAAACGGAATACCATACGCAGTCACTTGATTTACAATAAATCGTAATCAGTAAGTAAGTAGGTTAAGGTTTCAACTAAACTAACTCATCTAAACAAAAAATCATATTCACTTGATTTACAATAAATCGGACTCAGTAAGTAAGTAGGTCATAATAGTTTCTCCATCTTAATCTAAGATTAGCACTGCTTATGGATCAATATTTTTGAACAATGTTTATGGGCTATAGCATAAACAAGTGGCAGATCAGAAAAGACTATGAACAAGATGATACTATTACTTTTGTAATATAACAATTTGATACACTTAAAATCAAAATCCCTTAAATATTTTCAAACGGTTTGGCGCTTGCATTATCCAAGAACAGTTATCCTAATCAAACTTTCAGCTAGCTTTTACCACCATCTTTGTTACATAGTAAATCTTCCCAAGATTTAATATGTTGTAAAAGATTTAAAAGTTCTTTACAACATATTAAATCTTGTTTGAATATGAGCAAGCAAACAGCAGGCATAATAAGTATCATAAAATGGAAGTAATAAGAATCGGACAGCATAAATGGCATGGGTCCATAAATTCAAACACTATGCCACAGATCTTTGTTAGAGCTTAAATTTTCACTCGCATAACTTTTATAGAAACGTTCTACTCTCTCACTGAAACCTGCATTCAGAAAAGCATACATATATTTACGACTACAAGTCGTCAACATGAACTCCGACGAACACGACATCTACGATGCAGCAGTCTTAGAAGAAGAAAAGAGATGAAGGCAAAACACAAGTTTGAACAAATTAACAGAAAAATCAGATCACCTCTTGGAGAAAGCGGAATCGGCGGTGACGGTGATCTTGCTTTTGTCACGAGTTACGGTGACGGAATCACCGAGGGCGCCGGCTTTTCCGCCGACTTTGATTCTCTCCTGCAAAAACTTCTCGAGCGAGGCAATCTCCATAATCTTATCCTCCACCGGCTTCGTGCAATCGATAACGAAGGTCGCCCCTTCTTCTTCCGCCTTTGGCTCCGCCGCCGCCGCTTTGCTCATCTTCGCCGCCTTCCTGCAACCGATACAACGAATTCCAATCAGAAATTTCGAGATTGTGTTCGTGCGAGCACGTAGATGCCTAGCAGTAGAGGCGAAAGAAGTGTGTGGAAATGGAATGGAGCTTACGTCTATGGAGTCGACCGCCAACTGCGTGGTGTGTGTAGAGATGAGATAGAGGAGAAACGGAATAAATGATAGAGAGGCTGGTGGGCTAGGGTTTTGGGATTGTTAAGTTTCCGGGTTGATGGAACCGGGTTATAGAACAATGGGGTGAATCTGATGCTGCCTTATGTAGGGTTGATTGAACCGGGTCTTCCATATGCCAAAATCGATTTTTAGTTGAAATGATATTGTGCTCTATTATCATTAATACTAAATTTATGCGCATTTATATGCATTTATATGTATATATACAAAAATCTTTTATGGAATATCTTTTACTATAAAATTTCATTAATTGACTATATATCACAAACATAAATACAAACCAAAGTGATGGTTGAGTACTATGAATGAAATATAAATTGGAATGAAATGATGATAGGAATGAAATGGAATGAAATATTTGATTCATATGGTTGGTATAGAATGAATGAGCGAATAAGAATGAAATAAAATAAATAAAATAGCCATTATTTTTATAATTTATGTTATTATTCTTGTGATAATAATTATTATTATTATTTTTAGGATTATTATTATTATTATTATTATTATTATTATTATTATTATTATCAATTTTACTACTTTTTGTTATTATTATTATTATATAGCTATTTATTATGTTAATATTATTAATAACTATATTTTTCACTATTATTATATTATAATTATTTATTGTTAATAATTTATTATCATAAATACTACTATTTTAGTATTATTTATTATTACTATTATCAATTTATAAGATAACAAGTAAATAAGAATAATTTTGTTAGAAAAAAAAGTAAATTTGGTTAATTCTATGTTCATGGAATACTATCTATGAGGGATGAGAGGAATATTAATTTCAGTTCGTGAGAATAAGCATTATTTACGGAATGATGATTCATGTCGTAAAAATATCGTTATATGATTGAGAATGAGCATGAATCACCATTCATTCCTGCATATCAACAATAACAATTATATAAACATTTTCAGTTTAGCTTGTAGATAGTTTTGGAATCGTAGGCAATTTAATTTTAATGGAAAAGATTATGTTTTACATATGACGAGACACATAGTTTCTTAGGGCTGGTACTAATATTTATAGTATCTTGCATGCTCGAGCATGCAAATTGTGTTCTAATTATATAAAATAGATATTATTTAGAAAATTATATGTATTGATATGTTGAATGTGAAGCTACAACATCTATTTAATGCTAATATTAACTTAATTCAACTATGTCTGACCAAATGCTACTAAATTTCAATATCACCGTGGTTATCTAGTTAATAAAAATTTAATTTGACCATTCAACATGTATAATATCTCAAAATATAAATCATTTTGTATTCTATCGCTTGAGATTGGAAAGTATAATTTAAGGTAAGAGTTAAAATTGAAAGTTTAATTTTGATATTGCATTCCTCATTTTCTTTTAATAAAAAGACAAAGTATTTTATTTTGTTAATTAAATTCAAAATTTAAAGACATCACGATAGACTCAAACCAAAATCTTTGGTTTGAGTTAGTCACTCTCTGGCAATCACATGTACACAAAAGACAAAGTATTATGCAACTTATATAAGTAACTAGTTCTTGGTTAAACTCATAATTGGAAAATACCATTTAACACTCCAGCGTTCTGCTTTTTCATCCGTGTCCCAACGTAGCATAATAATAAATCGGACCATAACTTTTCAAATGAGTTCACAATAACGTCCTAACTACTAAATCGGCCAATTTTGCTGCGCATATCAAAGTCTCGTTAATTACACTTTGGAATAAAAATTATATAATATCCATAACAAAAAAAAAGCGTCATTCCTCATTACCTTATCTTCTCTTATATCTTTACCTTATCTTCTTCCATCCTCTCTTCTTGAAAAGCCAAATTATGCCATACATTCATGGCCAACACCAAATCAAACTACTAATTTATCTATCTTATAAAGCATTGCGATCACGAAGCATTGTGGCAAACAATGTAAAAAAAATCACCTCATTAATATCCAAAGCCAACTACGTTTAGAACCAAAATCCTCCCATTCCGCGCACAACAATCTCTCGATTCGACGAACAAGGCTAGTAATCAAGAAACTTGAATATTTTAGTCTCAAGATTCTCTTCCACGTCGTGTAAGCGGCGAAACCTTGTAGCAAGCTCTGACCTCTGCGATAAACAAAGATTATGTGCCATTGCACGCGCATCGATTCGTATAACCACCGTTCTCATTGTCTAATGGCTTCCATCCACATGTGACATTAGGGTTACCATCTTCTCGCTCGCCCCCAATATCGACTTGTAAATCAAGTCAGTGAAGAAAACGTTAAACCTATTAGCGCGATAGATTGATACCATGTGGTATATATTAAGGGTGAAGTTCACCATAGGTCTCTTTGAGAACCCTTTGGCCGATCTTAGCTTGGTAAACCAACTTGGCGCCGCTATAATATCGATAATTTTAGGATCATCGAATTGGCGAAGCGGTGAGCGGAGGTGAAAGGAGGCTAGGGTGAGATTCGGTTTGGTTTCGTTAGCAAAATCAACGAAATAACTAACGAAACCGATACCAATCGGTTAATCGGTTAATCGATTAACCGATGGTTAGTCGGTTCGGTTAGCGTTAACCGAAATTAAAATTTATTTTTTAAAAATAAAAAATATACAAATACAAAATAATCGAAAATAACCGAAATAAGAGATTAACGAAAACAACGAGATTATTTCAAATATTACGAAATTATAATATTAAATTAAATAATTTTTACTTAATAATTAAGTTAATTAATTAATTTCGGTTTCGGTTATACGATAACAGAAATTACTAAAATAGTGTCGATACTCGAACGAAACCTAAAATCGGTTATCGGTTAGATAACAACTTTCGGTTTAGGTTATCGTTAATCAATCGATACCGTTTAAGCACCCTAGAGGAGACATGAGAGGAGAATAAGGAGAGATCGACGAAGAAAATGCAAACAATTTGAGTTGATGACAATAAATAAATAAAACCGACGTCTTTTTATTTTTGTTTTGGATACTATATAATTTTTTTTCCATATGTGTAATTAACGTTGACTTTGATATGTCATAGAGCAATTTACGAATTCGATGGTCGGGACGTTATTGTAAACTCATTTGAAAGATTATGATCTAATTTGTTAGTATGTTTATGTTGGGATACGAATATAAAAAGCATAAACATTGGAATGTTAAATGATATTTTCTCTTTATAATTTAAATAATGAGAAAGAGCTTCTAAGTTCTAACAGTAATATAGTTGGGTAACTCAGTTTTTAAATTAATATTATCCTATTTGTCTGGTTCTATATTCCATATGATGAGAAATTAACAATCGATCAAAATACAAAAGTCGAATTAATTAATCCATTCCATTCTATTTTGCTCATCCCAAATCTTCTGATTCTGACCCATCGTAATTCGTAACTGAAACCCATTATGTACAAGATTGTAGACATTCAACTTTCCTCCAACTATCCTTTACGTTCGGCCCATATATAAATCTCAAGTTTTTTGAGGTAATATAGAAAGCAATGATTAAATAAGAAGATCTTTGGAATTAAATTTAAGTGAAAGTAACGATTTTAAAATGAAAACTCAAGAAACTATACTATACAAACCGGCGGTTTCCGCAGCGAACCAAAGGGCGGCGCTCGCGCTCGCCGGCGGCCGAAGAAAAAAGCTACTTATCACCGTCTGAGCAAATTAATTAATCCATCTAAATATGGAGGCAGATCCAGTGGATGACATGCCGTGCTCGTCTCTCGCAGTCGATTCCGTATTACGTATGGGATCTGTAAGTATTCCAAATTGACGGTTTTGGATTGCCGAGTGATCGAGCAGTTCGACTGTTTGATGCTTTAGTTTTGTGTGTGATCGATCTTATTTTGCGTTTGGGAAATAAATGCGAGAAG
The DNA here is from genome assembly GCA_036937905.1 of Salvia rosmarinus. Lineage (NCBI taxonomy): Eukaryota > Viridiplantae > Streptophyta > Magnoliopsida > Lamiales > Lamiaceae > Salvia > Salvia rosmarinus. The sequence continues at coordinate 58,969,207 of CM072820.1, forward strand.
AACACAAAGATTTACGTGGTTCGATCTTTAAATTAGATCTCGTCCGGGCAAGAGAGAATTCGTGTATGTGAAAAGCGATTACAAAGAGTGTGGATGATCTATTTCGTCTAATCTAGCCTCATGTTATACACAATTATTTTGACCTATATCTTAAATCGGTCTTCTAACTAGGATTCGAGATCTTGGATAGGATCTTAATCCTATCCTTCTCGAATTAGTATTCTTTAGATATGGCCGAGCTTCTGCGTTCCCGGCTTTGGGGTCTTCTTGGGCGAACTTGTCCGGCCGAGCTCGATGTCGACTTTACTTGTGGGCGATGCTTGGGCGCGGTTGGATATCATCACCCCCCAAAAAGCGAAGCGAGGTCGTGTTGGTTTGGGGTTGTTTATGTCGGGCGAGCGATCGTTGGCATTTTCTCGGGATCGACTTGGTGTGTATCAATGTTTCGAAGTCATGTATCGAATGCGCGTTTGCGAGGCGCGCCGAGTCGTGTCTTGTTGTTAGTGTCTCTCCGAGGCGTTTAGTCGGTTTTGTTACTCCAAGGGTTAGCAGTCTCTGGACTTCACGGCGTTAAGCGGTCTTTCTGCAACTGCGACGGGCGTTAAGCGGGTCTGACTCGACACGACGGGCGTTGCCGGGTCTGGCCGACTTCAGGCGAGGCGTTAAGCGAGGTCTTCATGCGGCCACGCGGCGTTAAGCAGGCTTGCCCGACTTCACGCGGGCGTTAAGCGAGGTCTTCGTCAGCTCACGGCGGCGTTAGCGAGGTCTTACCGATTCTTCGACGGCGTTTAGCGAGTGCTGCCGACTTCACGACGGGCGTTAAGCGAGGTCTTCGACCGACTTCACGGCGTGCGGCGAGGCCGAGTTTTTTCTGCCGTCGATACGGACACGGATAAGCATTTAATGTGGCGCATTTGGATTCCCGATAAAGCACATAATGGGGAATATCTTCCTTGATCGCCATTTCTCATATCACTTTGCCATTTCAAAAACAAACTTTCAAACTTTGGTATTCGAAAAAAAGCGTGTAGTCGCCATTGTTGTCTCGGAGTTCATCACCATCATCTTGATAAAACAAAAGTAAGTTATACTTCTTCTAGTAAATCCTCGACGTCGTTAGTGCGTCGTCGTCGGATTCGTCGTGGGTTTCATATTCCCGGGATTTTGGTAAAGTGTCTTTTCTTCTATTTTAAAATCTCGATATAAAGGAGATTGTCACGTGTCTGAGCGACCTCGGACTGGTCTTCGTCTTCCTTATCTCGTGTATATTCGAACTTCAGGATGTTGCATATCTCCAACTCAAGCAATTCTTCCAGTCGGCGGGCCTGGGTGTCTATGCCCGTCGGCATAATTTTCCTTTCACTTTGGGGCTTGTTCTCGATTTTACAGAAGGGTGGCTCGGGGTGGTATTATTTATCACCCGTCAAAATTCAGCGAAGATAAAATCGAAGATCTCAAGCGGAAGAAGTTTTTCTTACGTGGGTTCGAGATCTCGAGTTCATATGGCGATCGGAGAAGATCGCGATGTGATTGCGAGATCGGCGGTGGCACGGAGGAGCGGACAAAGTTGGTCTCGTGGGCGATGCCTTTACGAGGCCGAGCTTGCGGTGCGGGGCAGCCCTTATGATCACGCCCAGGGTGGAGTCGGTGAAGGTGAGGCCCTTTTTTTTTTTGTAATTATCCGTTATGCGACTTGTTGCATTTGTAGTGAACTTGTTGGAAAAGAAGAAGAGGAAGGCATCGAGCTCCGTGTCGAGCTCCGTCACGACTTTGAAGGATGTCGGGACATGCACGAAATGGCGGGATGCTTGATCCCTTCACATGCAACAAGCGCTTGAAGAAGGCGAACATGCAATTCACAGACCTCGGTTGATGCCGACCGAATGTGTGATCGTCGGTTCCACGACGCCTCGTATCTTTATCGAGTGGCGTACTTATTCTTATACTTTGACGAATATAAAGAATGTGTTCTTGACGATGGGTTTTGTATAGGGGGGGATGTTTGAGGTGGCGAGTGGCGGGCGTGTTTGCGAGATGACCAAGATGTCGAGATCTTATCACGGGTTTCTTGAAAGCGCGTTCAGCGATTTAACGGATTGCCGGTATGCGTGAGATAGAGGAGAAGAATCTCCTCGTCGAGATATTTGCGATGCTGAGGCAAAGATCAGGACCTAGTCAGAAAGCGGAACCGGTTGAGGAGCGGTAGCCGGCGGGGCGGCGAGACGGCGGCGGAGGCCGGTTGCCTGATGAAGGCCGAGGTGGAGCTCGCGTCGGGAGGACGTGCGAGCTCGCGAGAAATGCCGTGCTTTGCGGAGGTTGTTCTGTCTGCGGCCTCGGGATGGTCTCGGCGTGGCCGGGTCTTGAATAAGCGCGCGTTTGATTCCATCGAAGAAGTCGCCGGTTACCGTGGATAAGTTCAAGTATGGGTATGAGAGCAGAGGAAGATGCTATCTGGCGGGCTGTCGAGGTTCGTCCATGTGCAGAAGAGCTGCCGTCTTGACACGCGTCCTGACTCTGGCGGCGGTCGTCGTCCTGCCGAGTGGACCGAGATCCCGGACCGATGCTTTAATTGTCGATCTATCTACGGTGGAAGGCGGCTGAAGCTTTGAAGGCGTCGAGACCGGGAGTTCTGAGGAAGCGACAAAAGCCGAGTTAGGGGCGGATGGTCGAGGCTTCCAAGCTCGAGGCGGCCAAGTGAATGGGCCAAGCTTACGGAGGGTCGATTGATCCCTCTTTTTTTAATGTACATGACATTGGTTTCTCTGAAGCATAATAAAATTACAAGTTTATGTGAAGAAACTTATCTTTTATTCACTTTCCCGAAATGCTTGATCTTCACTTGGTTGAACCAAATCGAAGACTTGTCGCGCTCTTGAATTGAAAGAGGTCGAACTCCTCCATGTAAAGGGACAGCTAGGCCATGTGCGGTGGAGGTGGTATTAAGTATAGAGTGCCGGGAGGCGTGGCGAGCTCGGGCTCGCCTTTGGAGTTGGAGGAGAAGTTCGAAATTGCCAGGAGAGGCTAAAGCAGTGGTGAGGGCATGCAGTGCGAAGTCTCCACGAGTGGTGGGATGACCATTCGAGTCGGCTAAGGTTGTTGAGGCGCTGCCCGGCTGCGTGATGCGTGGTACGGCAAGAAATCGGCAGTTCACGGGCGGTTCGCCCGAATTAAAAGGCTGAGGCATATACAAGACCGTCGTTGCTCGACAACCACAGCTCGAAGAACTCTTCGACCGGATCAGAGGCCTCTTCTTCGTCGGGCTTCTGCTGCCGGACTACAATAAATGCTCAATTTTGACGATCCGGGTGGCGAGCTCAAGAGGCAGCTATGGCTCAGGCGGCGTGGATCCTCAGGCGAGCCGGGCGTCATCGGCGGCGAGGTCGATCTAGAGGGCTGCGTCGTCAAGTGGCGGGGTCGGTGGCGGGGCTCATAGCGTGATCGAGGACGGTAGGGTAGGATTAGTATAGATGCTCTGTTGAATCCGATTTTGCTAGGGATTGGCTAAGCTTTTCCGCCTCTGGACCTCTTGACCTCGTGATGTACAAAATGTATAATTTGAAATAAAAATTATTTTTTGCTTTTCTTTAACTCTTGAGAGCACTTGTCTACAATTACTATAAGAAGGTGGGTGGTCCTTGTTTAGCGAAAATAGCTCGTTTTACGTAAACGAGGTAGTTTGTCTTCGTGCAGTGTCCGTCCTCGAAATAAGCGAAGGTATCCATCCCATAAGCTTCCTCGAAATAAGCGAGGGTAGTTCGTCGCTATGAAGGTATCCGTCCTCAAATAAGCGAAGGTATCCGTCCTCATACGAAGCTTCCTCGAAATAAGCGATGGTAGTTAGTCCTCGACGAAGGTATCCGTCCTCGAAATAGCGAGTATCCTTTTTCGTCGCAGTATGGGTTCTGTTTTGCAAGTTTTATCGGAGGGTGGTCCTTCGCGCGTTTGAAGTTCGTCTTCGTGTTAAGCGAAGGTACGTCCTCCGTCGGGGTATTGTTATCCTCAGAGGGTATTTTTATAAGAGTTATGTGCATGGAATGAATGAAAACATGCAGACAAAAAAAAGAAGAAAAGAAAGATTGTTATTGATAAGAGGTAATGGAACAAGACGATAAGACTGGGACCCGACCTAACACGACTCAGCGAACAAGACTCAACTTTCGACACTTATGCAAAATATCTCTTCAAATGAATGATGTGCCATGTGTTGGTATTTGCTCACGGACAAATGGGCGAGCTTATAGGCTCCTTTTAGGGACTTCTTGACCGGTAGGTCCTTCCCGTGTGGCTTCAGTTTGCGAGCTTTGCGGCTTCTTGACTTCATTATTTACGAGCGAGGTCGCCTACTCGGGCGCCGGGACTTGACACGCTGGTTGTAATACCGAGCTACTTGTTGTGTCGAGCTTCTGATGTGGCGAGTCTCTCTTTCTTCGAGCGGATCTAGATCAGCTCGTAGATTTTCCCATTGCCGTTGGGAAGTGAATGGTGCGAGAACTCGATATTCGATTTCGCGAGGATCTTGGTTCCATATGCCGGTGTAGGCGTTTCTCCGTTCACCGTCCGAGGTGTTGTTCGGTATGACCATAAGACTTGTGGTAAATTTTCCACCCAAAGACCCTTAGCTCGGTCAGAGCGGGTTTGAGACCCTTCACAATCGTTGTGCGACCCGACTTTCCAATAAAGTACGGATCATATAGATCGTCACCGGTATGATAAAGTGGATATAAACATAGCTAATCAAGGCAATCAATCATTCAATTACTCATAACGCTAGGCTAAAGGGATAAGCAATTCATCAGACTCAAGTGCGAAGGACTTATCAAAGGATTCAAGATTCAAACATAACCCAATCGGGGCAAAATTACAGGTACAATCTCGAGTTTCTGGCATAAAAGTAGTTATGATCAAAGCATCAAAATTATCGAGTTAGGCGGCAAATAAGCGTGTGGACATGCATATGACGATGCATGCCCAAGGTTCTAGAAACCTTCCTAATAAAACATCAAAATACGCCACTCGCACCACTTGCCCCATCATCGATCCGCTCAACTGCGCATCAAAAGCGAGATGCGGGGCTAAGTAAATACTCGGTGGACTCATTCAGCGTTTTCTTTATCAAAAGTTATTGAGCGCCTATAGCACATTGAGGATTTTAGTTAAAGACTCATGCTATCAAATATTTTATCATGTTTCCAAAAGTGTCGGGCGACTATTTTATCACGTTGTTCCATATCGGTAATTTATTCATCAATCATACGTTCGTTCATTCGCATATGGGTGGCCACCTACACATAGTCGCCGTGACGATCGGTAGCCAACCTTAACACACGGTCACCGTGTACACAATCCGAGTTAGTCCTCAACTAAGTCGGATCCGATCGATACCCTTTTAACGTTGGTGGACCAACGTCGTTCACATATACCACTCATTCTCGTCCACGTTTGGAAATCAACCTCGATATGGACACAACAAAACATAAATATTTGGCGAGTCAATAACGTTCATGCGATAATATTTCATAAAGCTTTGTAAATCATGCTTTGAGTTATGCATAATCATTTTGTTTGAAAAGCCCACCTCAATTGTCTTCTTGAAGTATCCGCTAGTGGTCCTTGTCGTTTTATCGTCCGGCTGGACCTTATCAACGTAAGAGATATAATTTAGTATGTCATTCGTTTCTTTCGAGAAGTATTGCTAATATTTAACATACTCGATATCCTTTAAGTCCTTGGTTTTAGGATTTTGTTATCGATAAGACTATTATCAATTATATTTAAATCATTCGATTAGTCTCGTCATAGTGATGAGCGACACTTTGTCGTGCATTCTTCTCCGATCGATGTTTCTTCAGTCGTTTCGTACAATTTATGAATCTAAGTTCATAACTAATATTAGTGTTTGTTAGTGCGTATCAGCGAATTCGAGTTCGATACTCATTCGTTATCATCATTTCCGTCGCGTTTCTCCTCACGCGTCCCATATATTCTAGGAAAAACTCATACACATACATTAAATGTTTCTCGTAATCGATCATCTAACAAGCGTTTCGAGTTAAAGTTACTAATATTCCTCAGCTCCACTTGACATAGTCGATATCATTAATTAATTAATTAAGTTCTTTAATTTAATTAATTAAATCCACAATTAAGTTAACTAAATAGATTAATTTAAAAGCTCATATCAATATTATTTTTAATTGATCAACTCCACATGACTTAATTGGTCAAGACCTATTTAAATTAAGTAATTAAGGCCCGTTGCTCTTAATTAATTAAAGTCATTCAAAGCTAATTGATTAAGTTTAAGTAACTTAATTAATTAATTAAAGTCTAGCTCAATTAATTATTAAGGTCATCTAAATTAATCAATTAAGTTTAAGTAACAATTAATTAATTAAAGTCTAATTATAATTAGTTAAAGCTTATCAACTTTATTTAATTAAAGTTGATCTAAATAATTCTTAAGTCTAAAAGATTTAATTAATTAAAGCCCACTTCAATTAATTAAAGTTCAATTAAAACTTGATAGTCGATTCACATGTATTTATATACAACACATTTAAATATAAGAGCGATGTAATTAGAGGCCCGTCTGAAGCCATCTCTAAAATAATAGGTCCACTAATTAATAATTTATGGCCCAATAGTGGCCCAGTTCTAAATGAACCTTTATCTCGGCCCAATTAAATAAATAACTGTGACTAATTAAATAGTTTAGCCCGTCCAACTAAATTAATTCCGACCTCTATCTAAATACATCCCACATTTAATTTAATTAATTAGCAATGAATTAAATACTCAAAGCCCAACCCATTGAACAAAGAACTAACCTACCCAATTTACTTTAGCCATCCGCTCTACACTCTCATTCACTCACACTGTAATGCCCGCCTCTCCAGGCCAGCCGTCGCGTCGGCGAGCTGCCTCGTGCTCCGTGTCGTCGCCCGTTAGTCACGCCTCGCCTTTCTATGTTTTGTTTTATATTTTTTTTTACTAAACTCCTATGTACTTGAGCTTATCTGATTCGATTACATGTGTTCATGTATGTTTGAATCGATGAACAATTTTATGAATTTTAAGCGTGAGAATCATGTGTGGGGTTCTAAGATAGAACCTTGTGAGATTAATGTATATGCTTTCCTTCTTTCCTACTTCAATCCGAAGGCACGAAGTGCTTGAAGAAAGAATGGAATTGGTTGTCTATTTAAGAAATAGGTTGAATGTTATAAAAACTTGAATTGTTACCTTTGAGGTTCTTCTTCTCTTTTCTTGGGGTGTTGTGAGATTGAAAGAAAATTTTGAGAGTGGAATTTGATGATAGTTCTCGTATGTGAATGAACAAGAATGAGATAGTTAAAGTGAGAAGAGGGTTTATTTTGTTATGTTGCGGAGTTGCGATGTAATTAGATGCAAAGGTGAGATTTGGATCTGCAGAGGTGAGATTGGGACAAAGGTTTGGTAAGTTGTTGGTATACTCAAAACACCTTTTTTTGAAATTATGTTTTTGGGATAATTTACGATAGCGACATATCACTCGTTTTGTCGACGAGGATCGATGATTCGACTCATCCATGACGATTAGGATATCGAGAAATTGTTACCTCGATTGTCATTGCACACATTCGCGATCCGATTTATCTTCCGATCGTATTGCATTATCGTTCGATTATTAAATGATAAATTTCTCGTTTATTCAATTAAAATATTAAATGAGCGATTCGGATTAAAATCTTCGTTAACTAAAAATAAAATTACGTTGAGCTACGTTTAACAATATATATTATTATTATTATTAGGGTTATTACATACCATCCATATAAAAATTTAGTCCGAAATTCTAATATGGAAAAGATTTGTGTATTTTTCCTTCATAATGTTTCAAGTTCCCAAGTTCTTCTTCTTGTCCTGGTGTCCATAGAACTTTCACTAACGGTATATCTTTGTCCTTAGCTTGTGGAGTACGTCGGTCCAAGATTTGTAGGCGTTCTACATAACTCATATTGTCATCGAGACAATATCATTGCGGTATCAATGGGATCATGTATGTCTTCTTAGTTGTGAACGTGAAACATATTATGCACGTTTCCAAAACTTGGCAATCTGAAGTCGTAGCCGTGGTCCTATTCTCTCCAATTTCATAGGGTCTATGAAGCGTGGTCATGACTTCCCTTTTATTCGAATCTCACGATCCCTTTAGATGGAGAAATTTTCGAAGACCTTGTCTCCTCCTCAAAATGTAGTTACATCGGCGTTTGTCGTACGACTTACGTCGGTCTTGGGCCTCCTTGATCCGTTGGCGGATCGTCGCGATCTCAACCATCTCTCCCAAGTCGGTCCAATACTCTCCTTTCCCCCCTCCCGATAAAGTGGATCGACATTTCCTTCGTAAAAGCGCTTACGTGCGGGGCCATTCGATAGTCGCTGGTAGTGTTATTGTGGCGAATTCCACAGTGGTAACACTTGTTCCCAACTTTCTCTCTATCGAGGACAACGGTTCTCGCATGTCTTCGTAAAGATGGTCCTCTCGGATGTTGTCCGTCGTGGTGGGCAGCGATCGAGTGTAGTCGAGTCCCAGGTTCCCTGTAAGCTCACCCAGAATCGGACGTAAATTTGAGTCTCGATCGGGCGTGATAGTCTTTGGAACTCCATGAGATATGACCTCTCGAGCTACAACATGCTTCTATTTGACCCATGTGTCATCGAATGGGTAGAAAATGTGCGCTCTTGGTGATCGATCGATGATGACCCAAATAGCGGTATTTCCTCTCGTGATTTGGGTAGCCCGTAACAAAGTCCATGGCTATATCATCCATTTCCACTCGGTATGTCTAGCGGTTGTAAGGTTCCATACGTCGTTGGTGAAGTGCTTTTACTTGTTGGCCGTCAGAACAACGTTCTCGAAGAGTCTCGTCTCATTCCATCACACCAAATTTTTCCTTGAGATCTTGGTACATTTGGTGCTTTGGTGTCGGTGTAAGAAGTCTCATGGGCTTCCTTGAATCTCCCTAAGCCCTTCGTCTTGGGACACACCTCTCCGTCATACAACAAGGCGTTATCTGTTCTTCTTTGAAATTGGTGGTTGTTGTCCTTGATCTTAGCTCGTATTTCCTCAAACTTTGCTTCTACGAGCTTCTAAGATTCGGATTCTTAAATGGGATTGCAATCAAGCGTTCAATATAGCCCTCTATTTAAAGCGGGTCTATGACCGATGTTCATCCTCTGGAATTCCTTTATAAAATTTCCTCATGATTGAGGAGACATCCCAAACTAGGATGTGATTTACGACTCAAGGCATCGGCTACAACATTAGCCTTGCACGGGTGGTAATTGATACCACAGTCGTAATCTTTCACTAGTTCTAACCACCCTACGTGCTCTAAAGATCTTTTGCTCGAAAAATATTTGGGCTCTTATGGTGGTATAGATCTCACATCTAACTCCATAAGGTGATGCCTCCATATCTTTAAGGCATATGCGACATTAATTCCGGTCGTGCGTTGGATGACTTCATGTGGCGTAATTGTCTTGAAGCGTGTATAACCTCCTTCTTGCAGACACACAACTAGCCCATTCTTGAGCATCCGTGTAGATTGTGTATCCTTTATCCTCCAGTCTTGCCGATCGGTCTTGTTGTCAACAACTCCTTGATCTCTGGAAACTAGCCTCACACTTCGGCGTGTGTGTATTGATTCCTTTCCTCACAGTTGGGTCATGGGTCGGGCTATCGTTGAGAATCCCGATAAATCTTGATAGTAGCGTAGTCTAGAAACTCAATTTCATTCGGGTTCTTTAGCGACTCCATTCTCGAGCTATCAATCTTGAGCTATAGATGCATTAGACAATCGGGTACACAATATATAGAACGTAGGCTCAGTTTAGCTGCTTCTGCACTAGGATAACTGCATTGATTATTTTATACGACATGAATTATGCTATAGTAAGCTTGCTATCTACTTATTTTTGGCATCAATATACAGTTCCGACGTTGGGTTTTGCAAGTTAAAATAAGCGACTAAAATGACAATTGATAAAACTAGGAGACAAAGATATGAAAGGGAAACTGGAAGTCTTTTCAACTTGAGGTAGAAAATAAACCATTTTCCCTTATTGTCAATTTGGGCAAAAATGGTAGTATTCACGTTTTTGTGAACTAAAAGAGAAAGGAAACACAGAGAAAACGAACAAAGTTGGAATACTCGGGATTATCTGTGTCACCTAGATGGACAGAGAAAAATTTCAGCTACACTTCAGTTTCCTCACTCATCATCAAGGATTTCAGAGTACTTACCGTAACCTGTGTTTCCGTTCCTGCATTGGGCCGCTTCCACTGGTACCCATTCCTCTGGCCTCTTTGATCTTGCTCTGGATAAAGAATGTGAGATCAGCAGCAAGAAGAAGAATTATTCTGGTTCTTTTAGGGTAAAACTGGAACAAGTAGAAATGTTGAGTATATCAACCAAAGACCTACATGGGCAGAGACAAATAGGGCCAACGATATCTTGAGCATATGCATGTAACAGCAATAGCCCAAATTGCAACACTGTCAATAAAGCTTCCCAGAGAGTGATCACATTTGGTGTCCATACCTGCAAATATTGACCTTGAGTAATTGATTTAACAAAACATGCAGCACAATAAATAATTGTCATATTAGAATAAGTATGAGGGTACATTACATTATCTGTGTAAGATATACTAAAATACAGTGCTGTAACAAGGCAGTTTCTGTTAATTGACTCAACTTGGGCATCTGAACTGGTCCTATAAACTCATGTAAACATGTCAATTTATCTCCTGTTATTCCAGTTGTTCAGTCAAGTTGGATTGAGAATAAACAAAGGTATTACCTCCAAAGTTATATATAGCCAGATGTAAGCCCAGAAAGACCAAAAGAGTTCCACAAGCCAGACTCCAATATCTGATATCTTTTTCAGTTCACCGGCTTTAGGAACTATAACACAGACGGCATGGATGGGAAACAAATCAAAAGCAGCAGAACCAACAAGTGTACCAGGACCTAAACCTGTTGACAAAAGGATGGTAAGACAATTAATATTCAAGTAGAACCAATGTCCTAGGAAAACTTTTGCATAGTATAAGAGCAAAAAAACAAGAGTACAAGTGAAACCTACTAATATATACAAAAGCCTACGTGATACAGTGTCTCCTAATTCATCATAATAGCATCATTCAAAATACTTCAATTCCTAATTTACCAAAAAAAAACTATTTCTTTTATCATACAAGTCCTTTTGTTTTTCTTCCTTGTGCTACAAAAAACAAGAGCTGTTGTTGTTATGATCAGAAACTTAGAAAATATATATATATATATATATAACACAGCAATCAACTTTCAAACAGGAAGAAACGAAGATACTTCCAACTCTTAATTATTTCATATAAAATCTGATGAATTCAATACACATGAAGGAGACACAAACCTCCAGCGACACTTGCCCGATATTCAGATTGCATCAATGGTCGCTAAAGAAATCTGGGGAAGCTAGTCCCAAATGCCAATAGTGTGATGTCAGCTATAGTGTAATTCCAAACCTTTTTGTGTTTGACAACTATGGTATTAGTGTAAGGATCAATCTCTTCGACTATCCGAGTATGCTTAACAACATGTTCCATGGACCGGAAGAAATGAGCAGTTATAGCTGACAATCCAATAAAGCAGTAGGCAAGAGCCATAAAATACAAGAAGATCTGAACACCATTACCAAGCTTAGTTTCAGCACGGTGAAGAAAGTAAAGTCGGCATGTCTCAACCCCAAAGGTACTGGAACCAGCTATGTCTCCAACGGTGACATTAATAAGAAGGCTCATCTTGACTAAGTTGTTTAAATCTCAGAGCTCGTCCACGACACAGAACAACCCCGAAACTGAAAAATTGCCTATACCATAAATCAAAAGTCATCACCAAAACAAAATAAGAAAAAATTAGATTATCAAAGAGAACTGGAAGCAGCATTATGACAGCATCATTGCAGAAACATGAGCCTTAAAACAACAGCAGCCCAAGGTTATATCAATGTTTTCCATGAAGCGTGCACTCTACCATCCACTCAACATAAAAATGCTTAGAGATTTTCAATCGATAGCTGAAAGGGAGAAAGGGGTCACATATAGGTCTTTCATCATGAGAAATTATATGATAACGAAATCGTCTAAACACTTATATACACAGCTGAAACACAACTTTTCCCAACAAAAACTACACAGTGACTCAGACAATCACCAAACACATGACTGTACAAAGTCTGCGGTTCTCCTGCAGTCTCACATCCTTTCCACATACTGATTTGTGGTTCTCCTCTAATCACACATCTCTGTAACACCAAACCTCGTACAAAACTAGTCATACTTTCAGGTACTAACACTATTCCTTGAGCCATAAAATAGCCAAAACAGGCTAAACATGGTACCGATTATACTCGAACTCAATCAGGTCAAACATACAAAGCAACAATTGATCAAGGCGCTACTATTTTCAATTGAGAAAAAGGAGCTAGCTGATGCCTAATCAGGCATTGTGTTCGGCAACAGGAATCATTCCACTAAAGTACTAACAAATTCACCGAACTTAGTCAATCATTTAAGATACACAACGAACTGCGTAAAACGAGAGAGGGTACTCGTTCTCCGGCGGCGAGATCCACCGAATGGAGAATATTCAGCACCGCAATTGACTCTTCACATTTTCAGCATCATCATTGCAGCTAATTTAGTTTGCGTTGATCGAATTCTGTCACCCTTTTCCACCGAAATGGGAGATTTTATAAGCAAACTGATTTGTATGGTTCCAACGTAACCAAAATCTCTCTCAGCTGTCGTATTCTGATGAGTAATGATGTGGTCTGAACATGTCAGCTAATGTGGTAAAATTTCAGCCCTTCCAATCTACAATCTATTCTTTTTTTTAGAATCCTGTTAGTAGTTTTTCTCTTGTTTTTCAATAAGTATCATAAATGGAGTAAATATATTTATCATAATAATTAATGAGATTATAAACATAAATTTATTTACCTTATTAGTTTGTATAATTTAATGGCAAGGAACACTTAAAAAGGAACGGAAAAAGTATTTGTTTTCAATAAATGTAATGATCATGTCTACATTCCCTAAATATCCAAATGAGAAAGAGACAACATTATATTGTGAGGATCTAATTAATCGAGAGAATAATCTTATAATTAAAAATCAGGACTAATAAGTTCAAATCCTCACGAGTATCTTTGAAACATTTTTATTATTATTATAAAAAACCACACTCCTACACGAAACGAAATAATATAAAAATGAAATTGCCAGACACTAACCTAAACTGGTAAAAACACGAAACATAATAACATCTAACATAAAAAGTTATTCTGTAAATATACAAACTTTGGACTCATTTTAGCTTTCCCCATAAATTTTAAAAATTATCATAAAATACACAAATTTAATCACTTTAGTAATTTTACTATGATTTCAAATTTAAATCAAATTAAACCTAATTTGACATCTCAAAATTTATTATGACAAAACAATCAATGATATAAACGACATCGTAGATAGAGAATATCGATTGTTATGATCCCAACCTAACAAGATTTACGCTAAACAAACGATAAGAATTGTTTTTATAATGAAAGTTGACGCGATGAATTCTAGAAATAAAAAAATCTTATTTATTTTGATGGAACGACGATGTGTTATGTTCTCTCTCTACGATGTCGTTTATATCACTAAGCTTTTTGTCTATAGTAAATTTCTTAGATGCCAAGTCATATCTAATTTGATTTGAATTTGAAAATCGTAATAAAATCACTAAAGTAATTAAATTTATGATTTTGTGATAATTTTTAAGTCGTTAAAAAATCAAAATATATTCAAAGTTGATGATTACGCATCAATAACCCTTATATATACTTCGACAGGCCCACATTCACCTAAAATGGTAAAACACATGCATCAATCCTTTTCTAAGCCATGCGATTACACGGTCGACGTGTGAGATCACTGTCTAAACATTTTTTTTAATCAACATTTCCTTTTTTCACATCAATTGGGTCGTATTTGGCATCCATTAAGCCAATCCATCACTTATAATTAGTCAAAGTTGAAATCAAGATATTTATCATTACAAAAATAAAAATCTACATGAATCACGTGTATAATATTTAATATAAATCGTCATCGTAGAAGAAAAAAGAAAACGATATAAATTAAAAGATATTCTCTTAGATGTTCAATCGCATTTAGCCAATCCAAAAGTACATAGAATAAATTATCCCACTAAAATGTACCTTCAATCCGTTTTGCACCCTATTCACTCACGCATCGAGTTTTCTACTAACATATATCAAAACAATAATAACAGTAACAAACTTATAAACTAAAATATTTATAAAAATTAATGGTTTTGACTTGTACCTTTTATATATTTATTTAATCGAAGGAAAAGGGTAGACGACAAAATGGGATGCAAGTTCCAAATCATTCAAGAATCACGTGAATCATTACTGTCTTCCTTTCTTTTCTTTTTTTTTTTATTATTATTATTATTATTATTATTATTATTATTATTATTATTATTGAAAGGAGAATCACGTGGATATAGTTTAATCTGTTTCCTTCCAAAAAGATCATACGCTCAGAAACTTTTCTTTTCAAACGTACAAAGTTTGATTGAGAACATAGATGTTAATCTAGAACCACTAAATTAACCCCAAAAGAAAAAATTAATATATTTAATTGAAAAAGAAAACTCCCACAATGAAGGCCAGGGTTTCATCTTAACAAGTCACTACAAATAGGAAGCACTAATCATCTTGGCAATAAAGCTACACCACATACACTTGTTCAAAAAGGGATGTATTGCTGCTGAATAATTATATGAAATACGAGCAAAATAAAGCAAGAAGTCAGCTAAAAATCCAAGCTCATAATCTAGGGAAATGTAGAAAATTTTTAGATGAAAGGCAAAACCAACAACACGAACTGATCCAAAAAAAGGGGCATCGCAACCCCAAGCTGCAAGTTTAATCTTCTTCCTCGCCCTCTTGTTCAGCAATGTTGAAGTAGCGCAGTTCATAAACATTCCGCTCTTTGTTCGAAGCAATCACCCGAAGCCAATCTCTAACGTTATGCTTCTTCAAGTATTTCTTAGTCAAATACTTAATATACCTGGAGACAAAATGATACTCGCTCCATTGAAACTGACAATAATTGGCCGAGAATGAGAAGTAAAAAAAACGAAAACATAGCCTACAGCTCTTCATTGCCAACTGCTACTATTCTTAAATTATCAATATCTATCTATATCCCATATAAACCACACCAAGAACAATAATACTAACAATACTGTGTCAAAGATGCCTCCATATGAGAACTTTTTTTATCCTTTTACCCCTCTTATATGTAGTTGCTAACAAATACACTGTAAAATGATCAAATTGTAATGGTTAGATCAGCTTTACACCTCACTTAGCATTTGAGGCGGCAACAAAAAGTTGCCAAACTTCCCCAAAAACGGAATACCATACGCAGTCACTTGATTTACAATAAATCGTAATCAGTAAGTAAGTAGGTTAAGGTTTCAACTAAACTAACTCATCTAAACAAAAAAATCATATTCACTTGATTTACAATAAATCGGACTCAGTAAGTAAGTAGGTCACTTAATAGTTTCTCCATCTTAATCTAAGATTAGCACTGCTTATGGATCAATATTTTTTCGAACAATGTTTATGGGCTATAGCATAAACAAGTGGCAGATCAGAAAAAGACTATGAACAAGATGATACTATTACTTTTGTAATATAACAATTTGATACACTTAAAATCAAAATCCCTTAAATATTTTCAAACGGTTTGGCGCTTGCATTATCCAAGAACAGTTATCCAAATCAAACTTTCAGCTAGCTTTTTACCACCATCTTTGTTACATAGTAAATCTTCCCAAGATTTAAAAGTTCTTTTACAACATATTAAATCTTGTTTGAATATGAGCAAGCAAACAGCAGGCATAATAAGTATCATAAAATGGAAGTAATAAGAATCGGACAGCATAAATGGCATGGGTCCATAAATTCAAACACTATGCCACAGATCTTTGTTAGAGCTTAAATTTTCACTCGCATAACTTTTATAGAAACGTTCTACTCTCTCTCACTGAAACCTGCATTCAGAAAAGCATACATATATTTACGACTACAAGTCGTCAACATGAACTCCGACGAACACGACATCTACGATGCAGCAGTCTTAGAAGAAGAAAAAAGAGATGAAGGCAAAAACACAAGTTTGAACAAATTAACAGAAAAATCAGATCACCTCTTGGAGAAAGCGGAATCGGCGGTGACGGTGATCTTGCTTTTGTCACGAGTTACGGTGACGGAATCACCGAGGGCGCCGGCTTTTCCGCCGACTTTGATTCTCTCCTGCAAAAACTTCTCGAGCGAGGCAATCTCCATAATCTTATCCTCCACCGGCTTCGTGCAATCGATAACGAAGGTCGCCCCCTTCTTCTTCCCGCCTTTGGCTCCCGCCGCCGCCGCTTTGCTCATCTTCGCCGCCTTCCTGCAACCGATACAACGAATTCCAATCAGAAATTTCGAGATTGTGTTCGTGCGAGCACGTAGATGCCTAGCAGTAGAGGCGAAAGAAGTGTGTGGAAATGGACTGGAGCTTACGTCTATGGAGTCGACCGCCAACTGCGTGGTGTGTGTGAGAGATGAGATAGAGGGAGAAACGGAATAAATGATAGAGAGAGGCTGGTGGGCTAGGGTTTTGGGATTGTTAAGTTTCCGGGTTGATGGAACCGGGTTATAGAACAATGGGGTGAATCTGATGCTGCCTTATGTAGGGTTGATTGAACTGGTCTTCCATATGCCAAAATCGATTTTAGTTGAAATGATATTGTGCTCTATTATCATTAATACTAAATTTATGCGCATTTATATGCATTTATATGTATATATACAAAAATCTTTTATGGAATATCTTTTACTATAAAATTTCATTAATTGAAGCTATATATCACAAACATAAATACGCAAACCCAAAGTGATGGTTGTACATACGAACGAAATATAAATTGGAATGAAATGATGATAGGAATGAAATTGAATGAAATATTTGATTCATATTAGTTGGTATGTAATGAATTAACTAATAAGAATGAAATAAAATAAATAAAATAGCCATTATTTTTATAATTTATGTTATTATTAACGTGATAATAATTATTATTATTATTATTTAGGATTATTATTATTATTGTTATTATTATTATTATTATTATTATTATTATCAATTTTACTACTTTTTGTTATTATTATTATTATATAGCTATTTATTATGTTAATATTATTAATAACTATATTTTTCACTATTATTATATTATAATTATTTATTGTTAATAATTTATTATCATAAATACTACTATTTTAGTATTATTTATTATTACTATTATCAATTTATAAGATAACAAGTAAATAAGAATAATTTTGTTAGAAAAAAAAGTAAATTTGGTTAATTCTATGTTCATGGAATAGCTAATACCATGAGGATGAGTATGGAATGACTAATTTCATGTTCACGAGAATAAAGATTATTTCGGAATGATGATTCATGTCGTAAAAATATCGCTTATATGATTGAGAATGAACGCATGAATCACCATTTCATTCCCCGCATATCAACCGACACCTAATTATATAAACATTTTCAGTTTAGCTTGTAGATAGTTTTGGAATCGAGGGCAATTTAATTTTAATGGAAAAGATTATGTTTTACATATGACGAGACACATAGTTTCTTAGGGCTGGTACTAATATTTATAGTATCTTGCATGCTCGAGCATGCAAATTGTGTTCTAATTATATAAAATAGATATTATTTAGAAAATTATATGTATTGATATGTTGAATGTGAAGCTACAACATCTATTTAATACTAATATTAACTTAATTCAACTATGTCTGACCAAATGCTACTAAATTTCAATATCATCGTGGTTGTCTAGTTAATAAAAATTTAATTTGACCATTCAACATGTATAATATCTCAAAATATAAATCATTTTGTATTCTATCGCTTGAGATTGGAAAGTATAATTTAAGGTAAGAGTTAAAATTGAAAGTTTAATTTTGATATTGCATTCCTCATTTTCTTTTAATAAAAAGACAAAGTATTTTATTTTGTTAATTAAATTCAAAATTTAAAGACATCACGATAGACTCAAACCCAAAATCTTTGGTTTTTGATTAATCACTCTACCACCAGGCCAACACATGTACACAAAAGACAAAGTATTATCGCAACTTATATAAGTAACTAGTTCTTGGTTAAACTCATAATTGGGAAAATACCATTTAACACTCCAACGCTTACGCTTTTTTCCATCCGTGTCCCAACGTAGCATAATAATAAATCGCATCATAACTTTTCAAATGAGTTCACAATAACGCCCTAACTACTAAATCCAGCCAATTTTGCTTAGTCGGCATATCAAAGTTCACGTTAATTACACATTTGGAATAAAAATTATATAATATCCAATAACAAAATAAAACGACGTCATTCCTCATTACCTTATCTTCTCTTATATCTTTACCTTATCTTCTTCCATCCTCTCGCCTTCTTATGCAAAAGCCAAATTATGCCATACATTCATGGCCAACACCAAATCCAACTACTAATTTATCTATCTTATAAAGCATTGCGATCACGTACATCAGAGCCAAGCAATGTAAAAAAAATCACCTCATTAATATCCAAAGCCAACTACGCTTCGAGAACCAAAATCCTCCCATTCCGACGCACAACAATCTCTCTGATTCGACGAACAAGGCTAGTAATCGAAACATTGAATATTTTAGTCTCAAGATTCTCTTCCACGCACGGTAAAACCGGGGCAAGAACCTTCAGAAGCAAGCTCGCCCAACCTCTCGGATAAACAAAGATTATGTGCCATCGCACCGCACATCGATTCGTATAACCACACGCTCCTCATTGTCTAATGGCTTCCATCCACATGTGACATTGGGTTACCATCTTCTCGCCCCGCCCCACCAATATCGACTTGTAAATGTCAAGTCCAAGTGAAGAAAACGTTAAACCTATTAGCACGATAGATTGATACCATGTGGTATATATATATGAAGTTCACCATAGGTCTCTTTGAGAACCCTTTGGCCGATCTTAGCTTGGTAAACCAACTTGGCACCACTATAATATCCGATAATTTTAGGATCATCGAATCGCCAGCAAGCAGTGAGACGGAGAAGAGGAGACTAGGGTGAGATTCGGTTTGGTTTCTGCTAACCAAATCAACGAATACTAACCGAAACCGATACCAATCGGTTAATCGGTTAATCGATTAACCGATCTTGTTAGTCGGTTCTGGTTAGCGGTTAACCGAATTAAAATTTATTTTTTTAAAAATAAAAAATATACAAAATACAAAAATAATCGAAAATAACCAAATAACCGAGATTAACCGAAAACAACCGAGATTATTTCAAATATTACGAAATTATAATATTAAATTAAATAATTTTTACTTAATAATTAAGTTAATTAATTAATTTCGTTAATCTGTTATACCCGATAACCGAATTCGCTTAAAGTAGGTAATCGATACTCGAACCGAAACCTAAAATCGGTTATTCATAACCGATAACCGACTTTTTCGGTTTAGGTTATCGGTTAATCGAAAATCGATACCGCTTAAGCACCCCTAGAGAGACAAATGAGAGGGAGAATAAGGAGAGATCCGACGAAGAAAATGCAAACAATTTGAGTTGATAAAGAATAAATAAATAAAACCGACGCTTTTTATTTTTGTTTTTGGATACTATATAATTTTTTATTCCATATGTGTAATTAACGTTGACTTTGATATGTCGCCAGATGTAATTTACCCGAATTCATGGTCGGACGTTATTGTAAACTCATTGAAAGATTATGATCTAATTTGTTAGTATGTTTATGTTGGGATACGAATATAAAAAGCCATAAACATTGAATGTTAAATGATATTTTCTTTATAATTTAAATAATGAGAAAGAGCTTCTAAGTTCTAACAGTAATATAGTTGGGTAACTCAGTTTTTAAATTAATATTATCCTATTTGTCTGGTTCTATATTCCATATGATGAGAAATTAACAATCGATCAAAATACAAAAGTCGAATTAATTAATCCATTCCATTCTATTTTGCTCATCCCAAATCTTCTGATTCTGACCCATCGTAATTCGTAACTGAAACCCATTATGTACAAGATTGTAGACATTCAACTTTCCTCCAACCATCCTTTACGTTCGGCCCATGTATAAATCTCAAGTTTTTTTTTGAGGTAATATAGAAAGCAATGATTAAAATCCAAGAAAATAAGAAGATCTTTGGAATTAAATTTAAGAAGTGAAAGTAACGATTTTAAAATGAAAACTCAAGAAACTATACTATACAAACCGGCGGTTTCCGCAGCGAACTAAAGAGGCGGCGCTCGCGCTGCCGCCGGCGGCCGAAGAAAAGAAGCTACTTATCACCGTCTGAGCAAATTAATTAATCCATCTAAATATGGAGGCAGATCCAGTGGATGACATGCCGTGCTCGCCTCGCAGTCGATTCCAGTATTACGTATGGGATCTGTAAGTATTCCAAATTGACGGTTTTGGATTGCCGAGTGATCGAGCAGTTCGACTGTTTGATGCTTTAGTTTTGTGTGTGATCGATCTTATTTTCGGGAAATAAATGCTGAAGAACACAAGAGATTTACGTGGTTCGATCTTTAAATTAGATCTACGCCCACGGGCAAGAGAGTATTCGTATCGAATGTGAAAAAGCGATTACAAAGAGTGTGGATGATCTATTTCGCCTAATCTAAATTTCTATTTATACACAATTATTTTGACCTATATCTTAAATCCGAGGTCTTCTAACTAGATTCGAGATCTTGATAGGATCTTAATCCTATCCTTCTCGAATTAGTATTCTTTAGATATGGCCGAGTCTTGCTCCCACCGGCTTTAGGGGTCTTCGGTCGAACTTGTCCAGCCGAGCTCGATGTCGCCTTTACTTGTATTGGGCCCGATGTTTGGGCCTCGGCGCTTGGCCATATCCTATCACAACCCCCCAAAAAAAGACGCAGGCGAGGTCGTGTTGGTTTGGGGTTGTTTATGTCGGGCGGGCGCGAACGATCCGTGGCATTTTTCTGGATCCGACTTCGTGTGTATCAATGTTTCAAGTCATGTATCGAATGCCGCGCTTGCGAGGCGCCCGCCGAGGTCGTGTGCGCCGTTAGTGTCTCTACCGAGGCGCTTAGTCGAGGTTTTCGATCGCTTCTCCCGACGAGGCGCTAAGCCGAGGTCTCCCGGCCGACTTCACCGACGGGCGTTAAGCCGAGGTCTTCGTCTGGCTTCACCGACGGCGCGTTGCCGAGGTCTTCGACCGACTTCACCGACGAGGCGCTTAGCCGAGGTCTTCGATCGACTTCACCGACGACGCGTTAAGCTGCGTCTTCGTCTGCTTCACCGACGAGGCGCTAAGCCGAGGTCTTCGACCGACTTCACCGACGGCGCGTTAAGCGCTTCTCGTCTGCTTCACCCGACGAGGCGCGTCGAGGTCTCGATCGACTTCACCGACGAGGCGCTTAGCCGAGGTCTCGCCGACCGACTTCACCGACGGCGCGTTGTCGAGGTCTTCGACCGACTTCACCGACGAGGCGCTACGCCGAGGCCGAACACGGATTTTTCTCGCCGCCGAGCACGGACACGGATAAGCATTTAATGTGGCAAGATTGGATTCCCGATAAAGCACATAATGGGGAATATCTTCCTGATACGCCATTTCTCATATCACTTTTGCCATTTCCAAAACAAACTTTCAAACTTTTGGTATTCAAAAAAAGGTAACCGCCGCCATTGTTGTCTCTGAGTTCATCACCATCATCTTCGATAAAACAAAAGTAAGTTATGGCTTCTTCTTCTTCTAGTAAATCCTCCGAGCGTCAGATTAGGTCTGTGTCACCGTCGGATTCGTCTTGGCGGTTTGCATGTTCCTCTCGCGGGATTTTGGTAAAGTGTCTTCTTTTCTTCTATTTTAAAATCTCCGATATAAAGGAGATTGTCACTGCAGTACGAAGACAACCTCCGGACCGTCTTCGCCTTCCTTATCCTCGTATATGTCGAACTTCAACAGATGTTCGGATATCACTCGCCCAACTCAAGCCAAATTCTTTCCCGGATCCGACGGCCTAGGTGTCTATGCCCATCGCATAATTTTCCTTTCACTTTGGGGCTTGTTCTCCGATTTTGCAATCGAGGGTGGCTCGGGTGGTATTATTTATCACCCCGTCGCAAATTCAAAGCGAAGATAAATCGAAGATCTCAAACCGCGAAGAAGTTTTTCTTCCGTCGGTTCGAGGATCCCACGAGTTCATATGGCGATCGAGAAGATCGCCGATGTGATTGTCGACGAGATCGACGAAGGGCCTCGGAGGAGACCGACAAAGTTGGTCTCGTGGACGATGCCTTTACCGAGGCCGAGCTTGCAATGCGGGCTTAGCCCTTATGATCCCGCCACCGAGGTGGAGTCGTGAAGGCGAGGCCCTCCCCTTTTTTTTTTTTTTTGTAATTATCCGCGCCTATGCCCGACTTGTTGCATTTGTAGTGAACTTGTTCGTGAAAAGAAGAAGAGAAGGCATCGAGCTCCTGTCGAGCTCCCGTCCCCGACTTTGAAGGATGTCCAGACATGCCTCGAATGAGCGGGATGCTTCAAGTCCCTTCACCGCAGCCCACTTAAGCGCTTGTCAAGCATGCAATTCCCGAGACCTCGGTTGATGCCGACCCGAATGTGTGATCGCGGCCTCATGACCGCCTCGTATCTTTATCGAGGTAGCGACTTATTCTTATACTTTGTGACGAATATAAAGAATGTGTTCTTCCGACCATGGGTTTTGTATAGGGGCCGAGGATGTTTCGCCGAGGTGGCGGTGGCACGGGCGCGGTTTGCCGAGATGACCAAGATGTCGATCTTATCACGGGTTTCTTGAAAGGCGCCACACGCAGCTTTAACGGATTGCCTTGTATGCTCGTGAGATGAGGAGGAGAGAATCTCCTCGTCCAAGATATTTGCGATGCCGAGGCAAAGATCCGGACCTAGTCAAACATGCGCGGGCGACGCGGCCTGGCTGAGGCGGCGGAAGGTAGCCGAGGCGGGAGGAGGCGGCGAGGACTGTGGCGGAGGCCGAGGTTGCTTGATGAAGGCCGAGGAGGAAGCTCGCCGTCGGAGAACGACGGGCGAGCTCGCAGGGGAAATGCTTCTGCTTTTGCGAGAGGTTGTTCCTGCCTCATGGGCTTCTCCGGATGGTCTCGACGTGGCCGAGGTCTTCAATAAGCGCTACCGCTTTGGATTCCATCAAGAAGTCGCCGAGGATTACCTGTAATCGATAAGTTCAAGTATGGGTATGAGGAGACAGAGAAGATGCTATGGCGGGCCTATGTCGAGGTTCTCGCCCATGTCCGGGCGAACCGCCTGCGTCGCAGAGCTCCGGCTTCGCCCTCGACTGGCCGACGGCGAGTCGGTCCGGCTCGCCTGCTGACCGAGATCCCCGACCGATGCTTTAATTGTCGATCTATCTACTGGCCTGGAAGGCAGCAATGAAGCTTTGAAGGCCGAGACCCCTGGAGTTCCCGGAGATAGTTCGAAGCCAAAGAAGTCAAGTTAGGGCTGATGAGGTCGAGGCTTCCCAAGCTCGTGAGGCGACCGAGGTAGATAGGTCTGAAGCTTCCGGAGGGTCATGATCCTCTTTTTTTAATGTACATGTACATTGGTTTCATCAAGGCATAATAAAATTACAAGTTTATGTGAAGAACTTATCTTTTATTCACCTTTCCGAAATGCTTGATGCTTCCCGCTGGTTGAACCAAATCAAGACTTGTCGCGGCTCTTGAATTGAAAGAGGTCGAACCTCCATGTAAAGGGACAGCTAGGCCATGTGCAGTGGAGTACCGGTATTAAGTATGAGTCGCCAGAGAGAGCTGTGACGAGCTCCGTGCTCGCCTTTGGAGTTGGAGGAGAAGTTCGAAATTGCAAGGAGGAGGCTAAAACAAGAGTGGTGGAGAGCATGCCGAGTACGGGAAGTCATCCACCGTGGTGGGATGACCATTCCCGAGGTCGGCTAAGGTTGTTGAGGCCACCGCCGCGCGAGGTACAAAGCGTGAGTACGGCAAGAAATCTCGGCAGTTCACTGAGCAGTTCAATAATTAAAAGGCTCGAGGCATATACAAGACCACATTGCCGACAACCACAAATCAAGAATCGCCTCGACCGGACGCAGAGGCCTCTTCTTCGCTTGGGCTTCCGCGCCGCCCGACTACAATAAATGTCCGAATTTTGACGATCCGAGTGGCGAGCTCAAGAGAGACGCGCTATGGCTCAAGAGCGACGCGGATCCTCAAGCGAGCCGCCGGGCGCCATCGAGCGGCCGAGGTCGATCTAGCGTGGCTGCATCGCCAAGTGGCCGAGGTCGAGCCGGCAGGCTCATAGCGTAGATCGAGGACGGTAGAGGTAGGATTAGTATAGATGCTCGTTGAACCCGATTTGCTAGGGATCGCTGCTTTTCCCGCCTCCGACCCTCTTCGCCTCGTGATGTACAAATGTATAATTTGAAATAAAATTATTTTTGCTTTTGCTTTAACTCTTCGAGCACTTGTCTACAATTACCGTAACTAATAAGAAGGTGGGTCGTCCTTGTTTGTTTAAAATAGCTGCTTTTACCAGAAACCAAGGTAGTTTGTCTTCGCACAAGGTATCCGCCTCGAATAAACGAGGTATCCATCCTCGTATTTAAGCTTCCTAAATAAACGAGGGTAGTTCGTCTCGTATGAAGGTATCCGCCTCTAAATAAACGAAGGTATCCGTCCTCATACGAAGCTTCCTCGAAATAAACGATGGAGTTCGTCCTCGCACGAAGGTATCCGCCTCGAAATAAACGAGGTATCCTTTTTCGCACGGGTACGGGTTCCTGTTGCCAAGTTTTATCGGAGGGCGGTCCCTTACGCTTTGAAGTTCGCTCAGATAAACGTAGTAGTCCGTCTCCGTCGAGGGTATTGTTCGCCTCCAAGAGGGTATTTTATAAGAGTTATGTGCATAAGTGACAAATGAAAACATGCAAGACAAAAAAAAGATAGAGAAAGAAAAGATTGTTATTGATAAGAGGTAATGGAACAAGACGATAAGACTCGGACCCGACCTAACACGACTCAAAGACGAACAAGACTCAACTTTCGACACTTATGCAAAATATCTCTTCAAATGAATGATGTGCCATGTGTTGGGTATTTGCTCACCGGACAAACGGGCGAGCTTATAGCTCCTTTTCCGAGGACTTCTTCGACCTGTAAGGTCCTTCCCATGTGGCTTCCAGCTTGCCGAGCTATGCGGCTTTATCGACTTCATTATTTCGAGCACGAGGTCGCCTACCTGAATCGTCGGGACTTGACACCGTTGTAATACCGAGCTACTTGTTGTTTGTACCGAGCTTCCTCGATGTAGGCGAGGTCTCTTTTCTTCGAGCGCATCTAGATCACTCGTAGATTTTCCCCATTTGCTTGGCTGGAGAAGTTGAATGCGGGGCTCAGATTCGATTTCGCAGGATCACCGCTCTTGCCCATATGCCGATCAGGCGTTTCTCCGCTCACCGTCCGAGGTGTTGTTCGGTATGACCATAAGACTTGTGGTAAATTTTCCACCCAAAGACCCTTAGCTCGGTCAAGACGGGTTTGAGACCCTTCACATCGTTGGACGACCCGACTTTCCAATAAAGTACGGATCATATAGATCGTCACCGTGATGATAAAGCAAAGGATATAAACATAGCTAATCAAGGCAATCAATCATTCAATTACTCAATAACGATAAAGCTAAAAGGGATAAGCAATTCAATCATGCACTCAAGTCACGTAAGGACTTATCAAAAGGGATTCAAGATTCAAACATAACCCAATCGTGGCAAAATTCAAGTACGAGGTACAATCTCCGCTCAATACGGCATAAAAGTAGTTATGATCAAAGCATCAAAATTATCGAGTTAGGCAAGAATAAACGCGTGGACATGCATATGACGACGCATGCCCAAGGTTCTAGAAACCTTCCTAATAAAACATCAAAATAATCGCCACTGCACCACTTCGCACCCATCATCGATCTTGCTCAACCGCACATCAAAACGAGATGCGTGGCTAAGTACAAAAGTACTCAGTGGACTCATCCGAAAACGCTTTATCAAAAGTTATTGAATCGCCCATAATAGCACATGAGGATTTTAGTTAAAGACTCATGCCTATCAAATATTTTATCATGTTTCCAAAAGTGTCGCCCGACTATTTTATCACGTTGTTCCATATCCGTAATTTATTCATCAATCATACGCTCATTCATTCACAAGACTATGGCGTGGCCACCCACACATAGTCGCCGTGACCGGCCGAGGTAGCCAACCTTAACACACAACACATCGTACACAATCCGAAAGTTAGTCCTCAACTAAGTCGGATCCGATCGTTACCCTTTTTAACGCTATGGACCAACTCATTCACATATACCACTCAATTCTCGTCCCACATTTGACAAATCAACCTCGATATGGACACAACAAAACATAAATATTTGGCGTAATAATAACAGCTTCATGCGATAATATTTCATAAAGCTTTTGTAAATCATGCTTGAGTTATGCATAATCATTTTGTTTCAAGAAAGCCCACCTCAAGAATTGTCCTTCAAGTATCCGCTAGTGGTCCTTGCTGTTCGCTCACGCCCACGCCGGACCTTATCAACGTAAGAGATATAATTTAGTATGTCATTCGCTTCTTTCGAGAAGTATTGCTAATATTTAACATACTGATATCCTTTAAGTCCTGGTTTTGGATTTTTGTTATCGATAAGACTTATTATCAATTATATTTCGCCTATTCGATTAGTCTCGCCATAGTGATAGACTACACTTTGTCGCTGCATTCTTCTCCGCGATCGATGTTTCTTCACGCCGCTTCGCATAATTTATGAATCCTAAGTTCATAACTAATATTCGCTGCTTGTTAGTGCAGATCAACGAATTCGAGTTCCAAGAACTCATTCGTTATCATCATTTCCTCGCCGCTTTCACCTCACACGTCCCATATATTCTAACGGAAAACTCATACACATACATTAAATGTTTCTCGTAATCCAATCTTCATCTAACAAACGCTTTACGAGTTAAAGTTACTAATATTCCTCAAGCATCCACTGACATAGTCAAGATTATTAATTAATTAATTAAGTTCTTTAATTTAATTAATTAAATCCACAATTTAAGTTAACTAAATAGATTAATTTAAAAGCTCATATCAATATTATTTTTAATTGATCAACTCCACACGACTTAATTGGTCAAAGACCTATTTAAATTAAGTAATTAAGGCCCATTGCTCTTAATTAATTAAAGTCATTCCAAGCTAATTGATTAAGTTTAAGTAACTTAATTAATTAATTAAAGTCTAGCTCAATTAATTATTAAGGTTCATCTAAATTAATCAATTAAGTTTAAGTAACTTAATTAATTAATTAAAGTCTAATTATAATTAGTTAAAGCTTATCAACTTTATTTAATTAAAGTTGATCTAAATAATTTCTTAAGTTTAAAAGATTTAATTAATTAAAGCCCACTTCAATTAATTAAAGTTCAATTAAAACTTGATAGTCCAATTCTACATGTATTTATGTCTCAACACATTTAAATATAAGAGCTCAATGTAATTAGAGAGGCCCATCCCGAAGCCCATCTCTAAAAATAATAGGTCCAATTTAATTAATAATTTATGGCCCAATAGTCGCCCATTTCGTGAACCTTTATCTCGGCCCAATTAAATAAATAACCTCGCCCAACTAATTAAATAGTTTAGCCCATCCAACTAAATTAATTCCAGCCCATCTATCTAAATACATCCCAGCCCATTTAATTTAATTAATTGCAAAGCCCAACTGAATTAAATACTCAAAGCCCAAACCCACCCAAACAAGAGAACTAACTCACCCCAATTTCACCCTAGCCGCCTCCCTCGCACTCTCTCACTCTGATTCACTCACACACAAGCCGCCGCCACCCTCTCCGACCAGCCACTGCCCTGGCCGCAGGCGAGCCAGCTACTCGGTTCTACCGTCAGTCCGCTAGTCACCGGCCTCACCTTTCTATGTTTTGTTTTATATTTTTTTTTACTAAACTCCTATGTACTTGAGCTTATACAATTCCGCTATATGTGTTCATGTATGTTTGAATCAATGAACAATTTTATGAATTTTAAACGTGAGAAATCAGAATGTAGCAGGTTCTAAGATAGAACCTGTGAGATTAATGTATATGCTTTCCTTCTTTTCCTACTTCAACCAAGGCACCGTAATTGCTTCAAAGAAAAGAATGGAATTGGTTGTCTATTTAAGAAATAGGTCAATGTTATAAAACTTGAATTGTTACCTTTGAGGTTCTTCTTCTTCTGCTTTTGGGGTGTTGAGATTGAAAGAGAAATTTTGAGAGTGGAATTTGTGATGAGAGTTCTCGATGTGAATGAACAAGAATGAGATAGTTAAAGTGAGAAGAAGGGTTTATTTTGTTATGTTGCAAATAGGGCTTGCAGATGTGAGATTTGGGTCCGCAGCGTAGATTCGATCCGCAGAGGTGAGATTGGGACAAAGGTTCAATAAGTTGTCGTATACTCAAAACACACTTTTTTTGAAATTATGTTTTTGGGATAATTTACGATAGCGACATATCACCTGCTTTGTCCGAACGAGGATCGATGATCGCGACTCATCCATGACGATTAGATATCGAGAAATTGTTACCTCGATTGTCATTGCACACATTCGCGATCCGATTTATCCGCCCGATCAGATTGCATTATCGCTCGATTATTAAATGATAAATTTCGCTTATTCAATTAAAATATTAAATGAGCGATTCGGATTAAAATCTTCGTTAACTTAAAATAAAATTAATACGTTGAGCTACGCTTTTAACAATATATATTATTATTATTATTCGGTTATTACATACCATCCTCTTATAAAAATTTCGTCCAAATTTGCTAACCTTGGAAAAGATTTGTGTATTTTTCCTTCATAGTCGTTTCAAGTTCCCAAGTTGCTTCTTCGTGTCTGGTGTTCCATAGAACTTTCACTAACGGTATATCTTTGTCCCTTAGCTTGTGGGTACGTCGTCCAAGATTTCGTAGTAGCTCTACATAACTCATATTGTCATCGAGGACAATATCTCACATGTATCACATGATCGGGATCATGTATGTATTTCCTTAGTTGTGAAACGTGAAACATATTATGCACGCTTCCAAAACTCAAGCAATGCAAGTCCGTAGTCACGGGTCCTATTCTTCCAATTTCATGGGTCCTATGAAACGTGGTCGCAGCCTTCCTTTATTCCGAATCTCACGATCCCTTTAGATGGAGAAATTTTCAAGAAGACCTTGTCTCCTCCTCAAATGTAGTTCTCAGACGACGCTTGTCACAGACGACTTTCGCTTTCGGCCTTGGGCCTCCTTGATCCGCTCACGGATCCGTCGCACGATCTCAACCATCTCTCCCACGTAGTCGTCCTAATACTCTCCTTTCCCCACTTCATCCCAAGAAAGTGGTGATCGACATTTCCTTCCGAAAGCGCTTCAGACGGGCCATTCCAATAGTCGCAGTAGTCATTATTGTAGGCGAATTCCAAGTGGTAACACTTGTTCCCAACTTTCCTCTATCAAGGACAACGGTTCTCGATGTCTTCCAATATTCGAATGGTCTCTCTGACCGATCGTCCGTCTGGGTGGAACGCGGATCAAGTGTAGTCGAGTCCCCGCCTTTGTAAGCTCACCCAACCGACGTAAATTTCGAGTCTCGATCGACGTGATAGTCTTTGAACCCATGTAGACGTATGACCTCTCGAACGCATAACCGCTAGTCTATTCGACCCATGTGTCATCGGAATGGGTAGAAATGCGCTTGGTCAATCGATCGATGACGACCCAAATAGCGGTATTTCCTCTCGTGATTTGGGTAGCCCGAACAAAGTCCACGGCTATATCATCCCATTTCCACTCCGTATGTCTAGCGGTTGTAAGGTTCCATACGGTCGTTGGTGAAGTGCTTTTACTTGTGGCACGTCAAACAACGCTCTACGGGCGAGTTCACGCCTCGCTCATTCCATCACACCAAATTTTTCCTTGAGATCTTGGTACATTTGGTGCTTTCTGGCAGTGTAAGAAGTCTCATGGGCTTCCTTCAAGATCTCGCCCTAAGCTCCTTCGCCTTCCGGGACACACACTCTCCGCCATACAACAAGACGTTATCTGCTTCTTTGAAATTCGGTGGTTGTTGTCCTTGATCTTAGCTCGATTTCCTCTAGCTTCGCTTCTTCCTCCGAGCTTCTAAGATTCGGATTCTAAACGGGATTGCAATCAACGCTGTAATATAGCCCTCATTGTCAAAGACGGTCTATGACTTCGATGTTCATCCTCCGGAATTCCTTTATAAGAATTTCCTCATGATTGAGGAGACATCCCAAACTAGGATGTGATTTACGACTCAAGGCATCGGCCACAACATTAGCCTGCTCGGGTGGTAATTGATACCACAACGTGAATCTTCACTAGTTCTAACCACCACGCCTCATGTTAAGATCTTTTGCTCAAAGAAATATTTCGTGCTCTTATGGTCGTGATAGATCTCACATCTAACTCCATAAAGGTGATGCTCCATATCTTTAAGGCATGTACGCACCGCTAATTCCGTGTCGTGGCGCTGATAGTTCAACTCATGTAGCGTAATTGTTTCAAGCAGTAAGCAATAACCTCGCTTTTTGCATCAAGACACAACCCAGCCCATTCTTCAAGCATCCGTAGATTGTGTATCCTTTATCCGCCTTGCATCGCCAAGACAGGCCGTTGTCAACAACTCCTTCGGCCTCGAAACTAGCCTCACACTTGCCATGTCCATGTGTACTTGATTCCTTTCTCAACAGTTGGGTCATGGTCGGGCTATCGTTGAGAATCCTTCGATAAATCTTCGATAGTAGTCATTAGTCCTAAGAAACCCAATTTCATTCGGTTCTTTCGCACTCCCATTCTCGAATCAGATCAATCTCGAGGTCTACTTGATTCCTCATGGACACGACGTGACCTAAAATGTCACTCGCTTAACCAAAACTCACACTTACAAACTTGGCAAGAGTTGCTTTCGCTTCAATGTTTGTAGTACGCTCAAGTGTTCTTCGTGTTCTGGTTATTCTTCGAGTATATTAAGATATCGCCTATGAACACTAAGACTAATTTGTCTAAGTATGGGTGAAACACCTGCTCATAATATCCATAACACGCGGGCATTTGTAAGTCCAAAGGGCATCACGATGAATTCGAAATGACCATACCTTGTACCTGAAAGCCGCTTTAGGTACATCCTCCGTCTAATCCTCAATTGGTGATATCCCGACTTTAGATCTATCTTGAAAAGACTCGCCTTTAAGTTGATCAAACAGATCACAATTCTGGGGTGGGATACTTATTCTTAAGAGTTATCTTGTTTAACTCGATAGTCTATGCACATCCTCGCGGTACCATCCTTCTTTTCACGAAAAGGACAGTGCTCCCCATGGAGACACACTGGGTCTAATGAATCCTAACTCTAAGAGTTCTTGCATTGATCTTCAATTCCTCAAGCTCCTTTGGTGCCATCCAGATGGAGCTTTTGACACGGGCGTAACTCGGTTCGAGGTCGATCGTGAACTCGATCCGCTCGGTTTGGCGGTAATCCCGGTAGTTCATCCGAAACACGCGGGATACTCCTTCACGACGGACGCCATCTATCCTCCTCTCGCTCGATCTTCCTCCCGGAGATAGACGAGGTAGGCATGGTTCTCGCCTTGTTCAAGAACGCCCCGCTTGTAAAAGCGGATATAATTGGGACTCTCTCCCATGCCGATCCCGTGAAAGTCTCAGATTCCTCTCCGGTGTTGGAAGGAGATTTTCCTTTCATTACACCGATGGTCGCACTATGTTCGGTTAGCCAATCCATTCCTAGGATTATGTCCACATCCGCCATAGGTATGACGTGAAGGTTATTTGTCATGACCTTAAGTGAGCCTAGTCCAAGTTCTAGGTTCGAGCATATGGGTTACCGTTTTACGCCTCCCATCGAGAAGATATTCTCATTATTTGTTCACGCTTTTAGATCTAGTCCTAAGTTCTCTACGCATGCTTCAAAGAATAAAGGAACGCGAGCGCCAAGATCAAACAAGAGGATACAGTATTTGATGAGTATTCCATACCGCCAAATTTCCTGGTTTCGGCGGCTTGCGAAGTCTCTCCGGTTGAGGCGTAGCCCTCGCTGCCGGGCGGCCGTTGTTGCGTGTATTGCTCGGCCGTTATTACCGTAGCCGCCGCTGTTGTTGTTGTTGAGGTCGGCGGTATTGTTGCGCGTTGCCGCCATCGTATTGCCGCCGTTGCCGTGGTTGGTATGGCCGCCGGTTTCATTGATAGTATCGGACCGGGTTGTTGTTGAACGGTTGGGCTTGAATAGCCCTGACCGTTGGGTTTGGTTGGGCACATCAGGCGCCATTTCCCTGGCGATCCTGTGGCGCCTCGAGAAGGCCCTTCCGCCGCACTTCAAGCATCCATCATTCGAGAACGCGACGCCCCTTATGACTCCCGCGACACCTGGGCACATTGGGGTCGATGAACCTCTCGCTCTTC
The DNA here is from genome assembly GCA_036937905.1 of Salvia rosmarinus. Taxonomy (NCBI): domain Eukaryota; kingdom Viridiplantae; phylum Streptophyta; class Magnoliopsida; order Lamiales; family Lamiaceae; genus Salvia; species Salvia rosmarinus. The sequence continues at coordinate 59,001,985 of CM072820.1, forward strand.
GCCAGCGCGGGTACCATAGTGCGCCCATTTCTGCCCGCGCCTGGATGGCACGCTGTTTCTCGCCTGCGGCCTGACGGCACGTTGTCCTCGCCACGCCTCCCATCGGCCCGGCCGGTGTTAGATCTCGCCTCAAGGGTCCTTCCCACTTCCTCTTCCGCGATCTCCTTGGTGAGTCGAGGATGCACAAGGACGACTTCTATCTTCGTGCAGAGCACTCGATGTCCAAAGGTTCGACCGAGGGCCTCACGGTAAGTCGATCTCCGTGACCGCCCAACGACACCCCGATCTCATGGCTGAGTCCCGCCCGAATTTCTCGGCCCTCTTCTCGCTGGTGTCGACCACCGAGGTGCATACCGTGACATTTCACGCATGCACGGTCGTAATCGGTGACCGTGGTCTTCCTCGCGCAAGTTGTAAACTCGTGCTCTTCCTCTTCCCAGAACTTTAGGAATGTACTTCGCAGACACTTCCTCTTTCAATTCCTCCAAGGAGAAACTTTCCGCTTCTTCCGTTAGGTTTTTCTTCGCCCCACCAAAAGTCGGCGGCCAATCATCCGAAGGCAACGATGACGCGCTCCTCGTGATGTGCAGGAGGAATTGAAGATTCGCCCAGAGCGAATCCACGCCTCGCCCATGTGATTCCCGGTCCCGCTGAAGGTTGGCGGGTTTTGCCTCGAGAACAGCCTCGATCCGCCTCGCCTGGTGGTGGTGGTGGTGGTGGTGTGGCCTCCTTCCGGGTTATCGCACGATTCCTCCTTCTCGGCGGCATCCTATCCTTCATAAACACACGAAATTAGATCTCGCCTTATACCATCCATCGTGGTTAATGTATCTATATATATATCAACTTGGTATTTATATACGTAGTAAAAAAAAAATTTAAAACAACATCGAATACCACATAACACCATATTAAAACAAAAGGCTCTCAAGAGCTATCATCATGTCATATCAATCGCTTCACGAGGACTTTCATCAACGCTTTAAACTTTACAAAAATACCTGTACATGTAGTATGATGCCCAAAACAACACCGCATCACCGTACCTCGTCATGGTGTGTACAAAATCAACACGCCACCGTGATCATCAAAATAGGTTCATGTCGAACGACTGCCTTCTCCGCATGCATCAAAAGATATACATGAGTATATAGACAAAAGATAATCTAGTCCTAAGAACTAGATCTATGGTCGCCGGGGCGTAGATAGGGCTCCATGCACGGAGTCGGGATCGAAGCTTGGGAGCTATCTACCCTCCATCTCGTCATCGCCAGACAGATCGCCTGGTCTTCCTCCGGGTCTTCCTGGGTCCTCCTCCGGGTCTTCCTCGGGTCCTCCTCCTGATCTTCCTCCGGTCTTCCTGGGTCCTCCTCCTCGCCCCGCACGGGACAACGGGCCTCGATCCTAATGACCCGGCGCCTTCCATAGCCGCTAGGTCTCGCGAATCTCGCCATGACCTCCTCGAAAGCAAAGTGGGTCGTGGGGGGGCAGCAGCCTGACGAGTACACGCCTCTCACGCTGCCTATAGCTAGGCCACGCTGGGTCCTCGATTCCACTGCATTGTGGTACAGTGCTCGCGGGTGGCAATGGCCGGATCAAGTGAGAGCCGCAGTGGGGGTGGATATGGGCATAGATGACCGTGGTGATGGTCGGGCGACAATGCTGGGATGGAATCCACGTGGTAGGATCGAATGTGAGCTGTCGGGACGGAAGGTCCCGCCGAACATGTCCCTCGCCATCGCGCGGTAAGAACATCGGTCCATCACCGCTAGACGGCACCTCGATGGAGCCACTCGAATCTCGCCACGCCAAGTGTATTCTCGCATGGGAGATACGGTCCGCGTGGTGCAGCCCGCACACCGTGAACACATAGCTCGCGGGTTAGCAAAGCGAGGCGATCCGCCTGTGTCAAAGCTCTCTCGACGCCGGTAAATGTAGTCCGCCGATATTTCACGGCGTAACCTCGCCAATGGACGGCAGCCTCATGATCGCTGAGTACACCGTCATAACGCGATGTACCCCTGCATGGCCGCAGCCCATCGGCGGTGAAGTGCGCCAAAACTCGCCAAGGTCGCCTCCGTGGCACATCCGTAAAAAGCAAGACGATCAGATAACCTCCTCGGGGGTGGCCCGAGCGACAGAGGGCGTCTAGTCGTGAACACGGTCCGCCATCCGAAAAGGAAAGTATCACTATGGTTAGACACGTAAACATAACGGTGTATCTAGTAGAAGGTACGTACACAATAAACATCTATACAAAGAAGGTTATAGAAATCTATATTTCTATGATTTACATACCCAAATCCTTTCGCATTACTTTCGGGTTTGGTCTCCGGAAGAGACGGTATGGTTTCTTAAGGTAGGTAACGACCGAGGTCTAGCCTTCGTAAAGGTTTAGGAGGTCACCCTATCTTATTGGGGTTTTGATTTCTTATTTCTACTCACGTTATCGCATCACATCATATCCGCTCTCATCATGTACTTACAAGTCGTTATTTCTTTTATACTTCCTTAACATTATACGCTCATTCTTTTCACTTATTCCACGATAGAGGCAAAGACGCGTGGTGTTCGGAATTTTCTCGCCGAGAGGTTAGGACTCATAGCGTTGTAATCCCCCGCTACAATTGCTTCGTCGTTATAGACTGTCAGATTCTCATCATCGAATCCGCTCGATTGTGATTCTTAAGATCCCTATGTTCTCGCTCCTCCTTAGTATCTCGCTAAATTGGGGATATCTTATATTTTCATACTAAGTTCGTGAAAAAAGGATCATGCAATTTTAAGAGTCTATGTTCTCATGGGAAAAACATACTATTCGTGATCATGCTCGATACAATAATAAACACAAATCGCAACACCTTGTGCAATAATCAAGCATTCTCATTTATTCATTTACCAAGTCTTAAGTTCACAACTTTCTTTCAAAGCTAATGACTAATCATTTAAAACAACTTTTAAATTTCAAAATATTCTTCCTTCCAAAGTATTCCTAACTTCCCAACAAGGAAATATCAAATTTCCAATTCACGCTCATATACTTCCATCATTCCAAAACGATTTTTAGTGGAGATAGTTACCTTTTCTCGCCGAGCGTGACGACGATGGAGTGCAAGCAAGAGTGAACAAACATAAAAACTTTCTAGACTCGACTTTCAACTAATAATTCAAGGAAAGGGTTTCTAGGGTTCAGCGAACAAGTGCTCTCATACCACTTTGTGACTAATTCGACTTTCCAATAAAGTACGGATCATATAGATCGTCACGGTATGATAAAGCAAAGGATACAAACATAGCTAATCAAGGCAATCAATCATTCAATTACTCAATAACGATAGCTAAAAGGGATAAGCAATTCATCACGACTCAAGTCACGTATGACTCACAAAAGGGATTCAAGATTCAAACATAACCCAATCGTGGCAAAATTCAAGACGAGGTACAACCTCCGCTCAATACGGCATAAAAGTAGTTATGATCAAAGCATCAAAATTATCGAGTTAGGCAAAGAATAAACGTGTGGACATGCATATGACGATGCATGCCCAAGGTTCTAGAAACCTTCCTAATAAAACATCAAAATAATCGCCACTGCACCACTTCGCACCCATCATCGATCCTTGCTCAACTCGCACATCAAAAACGAGATGCGGTGGCTAACTACAAAAGTACTCAAGTGGACTCATTGCGAAAACGCTTTATCAAAAGTTATTGAATCGCCCATAATAGCACATGAGGATTTTAGTTAAAGACTCATGCCTATCAAATATTTTATCATGTTTCCAAAAGTGTCGCCCGACTATTTTATCACGTTGTTCCATATCCGTAATTTATTCATCAATCATACGCTCATTCATTCACAAGACTATGGGTGGCCACCTACACATAGTCGTCGGACCGGCCGAGGTAGCCAATCTTAACACACAACACGTGTACACAATCCGAGTTAGTCCTCAACTAAGTCGGATCCGATCGTTACCCTTTTTAACGCTATGGACCAACTCATTCACATATACCACTCAATTCTCGTCCCACATTTGGACAAATCAACCTCGATATGGACAAAACAAAACATAAATATTTGGCGATCAATAACGCTCATGCGATAATATTTCATAAAGCTTTGAATCATGCTTGAGTTATGCATAATCATTTTGTTTCAAGAAAAGCCCACCTCAAGAATTGTCCTTCAAGTATCCGCTAGTGGTCCTTGTCGCTTGCGTCACGTCCGCCGGACCTTATCAACGTAAGAGATATAATTTAGTATGTATTCGCTTCTTTCGAGAAGTATTGCTAATATTTAACATACTCGATATCCTTTAAGTCCTGGTTTTAAGATTTTTGTTATCGATAAGACTCTATTATCAATTATATTTCGCCTATTCGATTAGTCTCACATAGCGATAGACTACACTTTGTCGCTGCATTCTTCTCCGCGATCGATGTTTCTTCACGTCGTTTCGCATAATTTATGAATCCTAAGTTCATAACTAATATTCTTCGCTTGTTAGTGCGTATGAACAATTCGAGTTCCAAGAACTCATTCGTTATCATCATTTCCTCGCCGCTTCTCACCTCACACGTCCCATATATTCTAATGGAAAACTCATACACATACATTAAATGTTTTCGTAATCCAATCTTCATCTAACAAACGTTTTACGAGTTAAAGTTACTAATATTCCTCAAGCATCCACTTGACATAGTCAGTATCATTAATTAATTAATTAAGTTCTTTAATTTAATTAATTAAATCCACAATTTAAGTTAACTAAATGGATTAATTTAAAAGCCCATATCAATATTATTTTTAATTGATCAACTCCACATGACTTAATTGGTCAAAGACCTATTTAAATTAAGTAATTAAGGCCCATTGCTCTTAATTAATTAAAGTCATTCCAAGCTAATTGATTAAGTTTAAGTAACTTAATTAATTAATTAAAGTCTAGCTCAATTAATTATTAAAGTTCATCTAAATTAATCAATTAAGTTTAAGTAACTTAATTAATTAATTAAAGTCTAATTATAATTAGTTAAAGCTTATCAACTTTATTTAATTAAAGTTGATCTAAATAATTTCTTAAGTCTAAAAGATTTAATTAATTAAAGCCCACTTCAATTAATTAAAGTCCAATTAAAACTTGATAGTCCAATTCTACATGTATTTATGTCTAACACATTTAAATATAAGAGCCCAATGTAATTAGAGAGGCCCATCCTGGAAGCCCATCTCTAAAAATAATAGGTCCAGCTAATTAATAATTTATGGCCCAATAGTCGGCCCATTTCGTGAACCTTTATCTCGGCCCAATTAAATAAATAACCTGGCCCAACTAATTAAATAGTTTAGCCCATCCAACTAAATTAATTCCAGCCCATCTATCTAAATACATCCCAGCCCATTTAATTTAATTAATTGCAAAGCCCAACTGAATTAAATACTCAAAGCCCAAACCCAGCCCAAACAAGAGAACTAACCTACCCCAATTTCACCCTAGCCGCCCCTCCCCTTGCACTCTCTCACTCTCTGCATTCACTCACACACAAGCTGTCGCCGCCACCCCTCTCCGACCAGCCACGCCGCCGCCGGGCGAGCCGCCGCCGCAGGTGCTCATTTGTCGTCGTCTGTCGTCATAGTCACTGGCCTCAGCCTTTCTATGTTTTGTTTTATATTTTTTTTTACTAAACTCCTATGTACTTGAGCTTATACAATTCCAGTTACATGTGTTCATGTATGTTTGAATCAGTGAACAATTTTATGAATTTTAAACGTGAGAAATCAGAATGTAGGTGGTTCTAAGATGAACCTTGTGAGATTAATGTATATGCTTTCCTTCTTTTCCTACTTCAATCCGAAGGCACCAGAATTGCTTCAAAGAAAAGAATGGAATTGGTTGTCTATTTAAGAAATAGGTTGAATGTTATAAAAACTGGAATTGTTACCTTTGAGGTTCTTCTTCTCTTTCTCATTTCTTGGGGGTGTTGTGAGATTGAGAGAGAAATTTTGAGAGTGGAATTTGTGATGAGAGTTCTCGTATGTGAATGAACAAGAATGAGATAGTTAAAGTGAGAAGAAGGGTTTATTTTGTTATGTTGCGTTAGGGCCGCAGAGGTGAGATTGGGTCCGCAGCGTGAGATTTGGGTCCGCAGAGGTAGATTGGGACAAAGGTTTGGTGAAGTTGTTGGTATACTCAAAACACACCTTTTTTGAAATTATGTTTTTGGGATAATTTACGATAGCGACATATCACTCGCTTTGTCCGAACGAGGATCGATGATCGCGACTCATCCATGACGATTAGATATCGAGAAATTGTTACCTCGATTGTCATTGCACACATTCACGATCCGATTTATCCGCTCCGATCAGTATTGCATTATCGCTCGATTATTAAATGATAAATTTTCGCTTATTCAATTAAAATATTAAATGAGCGATTCTGATTAAAATCTTCGTTAACTTAAAATAAAATTAATACGTTGAGCTACGTTTTAACAATATATATTATTATTATTATTCCGGTTATTACAATCGTCTCATTGGTGACTTGATCGACCATTTGCTTGAGGATGGGCGATCGAGGTAAACTTTTGTTTGATCCAAGCTCGACACCAATCTTTGAATATCTTATCAGTGAATTGTGTCCCATTATCCGAAAGAAGGATATGAGGGATGCCGAATCGACATACTATGTTCTTCCAGACGAAGTTGAGGGCGTTTTTGCTTGTGATCTTCGCCAAGGGTTCAGCTTCTACCCACTTCGTGAAGTAGTCAATCGCGACAATCAGGAATTGAAGTTGCCCCCGCTGCGAGAAAGGGCCTACGATGTCGATCCTCATCGCATAAATGGCCAAGGGCTTTATACGGAGGCGAGGTCGGTCTCATGGTAGCCTGGCACGTTCCCGTGAATTTGACACTCGGACACCTTTTCACAAGGTTGAGTGAGTCTTGAACATTGTCGCCAATAGTATCCCCATCGCACGACTTTCTTTCGACAAGGCTCTGGGTCGATGTGACTTCCGCATGATCCTCGTGCACTTCCCGTAGTATGTAATCACCGGTTCGGACCCAAGCATCTTAGGAGAGGTGGAGGTATGATTTCTAGAGAACTCCCCGCCTAGTACATATCGCAAAGATTTGTTCAGATCCTCCCGGCCTCGAGCTTATCATGGGGCGCTTCACCTTTCTCCGTGTATTCTTGAATAAGAGTCATCCATTAGTCTTCATCGAGACTACGCTGACTTCGCCCTTCATTAGCATCATCTATGCTTGGTTTTGAACTTCCTCTCTTGGCGGGCTTGTTGACGACGAGGCCAATTTGCTTAAGATGTCACCGCCTGCTTTGCTCCTCGGGATGCGAATTATCCGGAAGTGGGAGAAAGTTTGTTGTGAGCTTTGGCTTTCTCGATGTATTTCTTCATCCCATCGCATTTTGCCTCGCACTTCCCCAACATGTGGCTTACGACGACTTGAGAGTCACTATGAACTTTACCGTCAGATGTCAAGACTTTGAGCTAGGCGAAGTCCTGCGATCAAGGCCTCATACTACTACGTTGTTCAGATTTTGAACGAGAACCGGTGCGATGTGATCTCGCCATCCGGTCCGAGCAAGATGCCACCTCCGCTACCGTTTTCCGAAGCCCCGTCAACGTAGACTTGCCAACAATCCTCGTGTGTTTTCTCCACCGGTTCGGCTTCGCTTTGTCTCGACACGGACTCGGGGCTTTGTTTTGCCAAGTGAGCCTCGGCAAGAAAGTCCGCTAAGGCTCGACCTTTGATGGCTCGACGGGATGTAAAGATATATCATGTTCGCCAAGTTCAATTGCCCACTGCAATTCTCCCGAAGCTTCGGCCGTCAACACTTGCCAAGTAGATGGTCGGTGAGGACTTGTATGGGATGTGCATGGAAGTATGGACGTAGTCTCCTGCAAGATTTACTAATGCTAGGGCGAGCTTTCTAAAGGTTGATACCTTGTTTCGGGCCTTCAATGCTCGCCGATGAAGTATACCGGAGTCGACGTCCTTCTTCTCGCATCAAGACCGCACTTATTGTTTCGTCTGCAAGCGGCGAGGTATATGGAAAGGACCTCTCCTTCTTTCTGAACCGACGAGTAGAAAGTTTGGCGAGGTAGTTTTGAGATCTTCAAAAGCGGACTTATGTGTATCATTCCGGAGAACTCCGAGACTTTTAAGTATCTTGAAGAAGGGTAGTGCTTGTCCGCGACCTTTGAAAGAAAGCGGCTTAGTGCGGCTATGCAACACCGGTCAGGTACGCGTCGTGAATGGTCTTCAAGATCTTCATTTCTAGAATGGTTTGAACCTTGGATGGGTTGGCTTTTAACCTTCTTGTGAAACCCAAAGACCCTAAGAATTTTCCGGACCGAACCGCAAACGTGCATTTACGGGGTTCGGCTTGAGGTTGACTTTTCGTAGTAAGTCGAGGACGATCCCGAGGTCGGCGACACATGCGGCTTCCTCCATGCTTTTACTACGATGTCGCTCACGACACCTCTACATTCCGATCTATGTAGGTCGGAATATTTTATCTACCATTCTTTGATAGGTAGCTCCCGCATTCTTAAGTCCGAATGGCATTTTCCCGATGCGAAGACCAAGTCTCAGAATGAAGGTTGTCTTGGCCGCATCTTCGCCATCCATCAAGACTTGATGATACCCTTTATATAGGTCCAGAAATCAAGATCGCGAACCCGACCAATGCGTCGACCTTCTTATAGATGTTGGGAAGGGATAGCAATCCTTTGGGCAATGTTTATTGAGGTCGGTGTAGTCGATGCACATTCGCCATCCTCTCCTCCTTTCTTCACCATCACCGGGTTGGCTATCCATGTCGGATATTTAACTTCGAACAATATGCGAGCTTTAGTAATCGACTTACCTCGCCATGGATGACTTGGTTCCGCTTAATTTGCAAAATTCGCTGCTTCGCCGAACCGGTTTTGTGCTCGGTCGATGTTAAGCTTATGGGTGATGATACCCGGGAGACCCGGTCATGTCGAGGCGACCAAGCAAATACGCCTCGGAATTCCCTCGTGAGTTGGATAACTGCTCTCTCAATTCGGATGCCCGGTAAAGCCAATCTTGACGACCTTGAGTGGCTCGTCTTTGATAGCGTGACCTCTTCCACCGGCTGCCGGAGATAGGCGCTGTCTCTTTACTTCCAACTCCTCGGTTTCTTTAGTTGCTATGCTGTGGTGTCTGGGTTGGAGCCCCCGCACCTCGTAGGCGACTTGTAAGCATTCCTCGCCTGCTTTCGATCCCCTGATCACGGCTACACCCTTTTGGGGATCTTCATCGTTAGGTGGTATGTTGAGCATACCGCTTTACAATGCTCACCAATCTCGCCCAAGATGATGTTATACGGCGAGTAGGCCTTCACTACGAAGAAATGTACCACCTTGGTGGAGCTTGCCTGAGCTTTCCCCACCGTGATGTGTAGCTCGATTATCCCTTCCGGAGTGTTTCCTCCGAACGAAGCTTCGGAGTGGCAGCGGTGCTCGCGCTAGGCGCCGCCTCTACTCCTAACTTATCAAGCATTCCTTAAAAGGATGCTTACCGACGCGCCACCGTCGATGTATACGCCGCTTCACCAACTTGTTTCGACCACCGCCTGGATTACCGCCAAGATCCGGTGGGCACTATCGCAGTACGAGATCGCCTTTGGAGAAGGTGATCGCCTGTCCCTTCCGAGCCTCTTATTGACCGGTTCACGGTATGTGGACTTCGAGGCCGGCCATGAGGACTTCGTGACTCATGTGAGCCCGTAATGGTGGAGATGACTCCGCCATATTGCGGTTCGTCGCCTCCTTCTTCGCCTTCACCGCTTGCCTCTTCTTGTTAGGCACACCCCTTCGCCTGCTTTCTCCTTTTCCGCTTCGTGGAGGGCCTCGATCGTCCAGCTCGTCGGTCATGACCTTTGTATTTTCTCAGACCCCGCCCCTGTACTAACACCTCGATATCCTCCATGAGGTCTCAAGACTCCTCCGTGTCGTGTCTGTAATCTTCATGGAAGGAGCAGATACTTGTCCTTTGTTCGTTTGCCACCCACCCGTCATTGGTCGAGGTTTCTCGAACTTATCCATGTGGAGTTCAGAGATTTTCGCCTTGGCTTTGTCAAACGAGTGTACCGAGGTCGCTCGCAGAGGTGTTGCGCGGTCCGAGCCTCGACTCCATGGGCGGCGATTCTTTCCAAGCGCTTAGTCGGCCTTTCGCTACGATCTCCTCGTCCTTCTTCTCTTCTTCCTTTTCGGAGGATCCGCCTTTTTCGCCTCGCTTCATTCTATCACCGTCCGCCTTGGCGAACCGATCGGCTATGCGCTATAGTTCGTGGCAAGACGGGGTTCAGATTGACTATCTCTTTATATAAGGCCCGGCCGGATGCCGCTCGAAGGTCGAGATGATGAGGAGGTCGCTTACGTCGCAACCTTCAGCTTTCTTTATTGAACCCGTCATAAAGTCGCCGATGGACTCGCTTCGATCTTGCCTCAAAGTGAGGAGATGTGTCAAGTCATTTTGACTCTTCCGGAAGAACCGATGGAAGGCCTTCATCGATCACGGTAGGAACTAATGCTCCCGGAGGAAGATCGCCGAACCACCATGGCGTTGTCGACTAGTAATTCCGGAAGAGCTTGCACATATGAATTGTATCGAGGCGTTGGTTGATCATATTGTATCGAACTGCGAGAGAAAGTTTTGCGGGTCCCTCATCCATCATAGGGGTGATGCTCGGCACCCGATATTTGTCCGGGAGCGGGTGTCGAGTATTTCGCTTGAGAACGGGTGACTATCCTCCGTGCACTCGCCAAAACCGCCTCTGAGAGAGTGAGGCGGGTTCGCCGATCGAACTCCTTTTGGTAGTAAGGTCTGGCCTCGAGGCGGTCGCGATGTCCTTTCCGCGTTGTTCGTCCCTCCCGCGGTCGGTTTGAGCCCGACTTGCGCGGAGGTTTTAGCGCCCACGACTTGATCTGGGGATCCACTCGTCGCGGTGCCTCGTGTTTAGACGAGGCTTCGCTTCCTTTCTTCGACGCGCCGACCGTGCTTGGCCGAGGTATTGGAAGAAACTCTCCTTGCTTTTTCTCGAGAAACCCTCGACGGCGTCGTCGAGGTTTATCCGGAGAAATGGAGGTTCTCCTTGTTGCCGCGATCTCCTTCGCCTCGTATCCCGCTTCTTCATGCGGGATGGGATTCCTTGCTCGTCGAGGTCGTGGACATGCCCTTCGTGGGTCGATTCCAGACCGGGCTTTTTCCAAGCCGAGCTCGGCGTGTCCGACCGCCGTTGTTGTTGTTGTTGTTGCGGTGACTACGGATGTGTGACTTTCGTATACATCGTCGTGATTGATTCCTCAGAAATGAAAGTTGATCGAAAACACAAAATTTTCGCTCCTACAGACGCGCCAAAGGATCGATCTTATTTTCGTTTGGGAAATAAACGCGAGAAGAACACAGGGATTTACGTGGTTCGATCTTTAAATTAGATCTACGCCCACGGGCAAGAGAGAGTATTCGTGTATTGAATGTAAGAAGCGATTACAAAGAGTGTGGATGATCTATTTCGCCTAATTTAGCCTCTATTTATACACAATTATTTCGACCTAGATCTTAAATCCGAGGTCTTCTAACTAGATTCGAGATCTTGGATAGATCTTAATCCTATCCCTTCTCGAATTAGTATTCTTTAGATACGACCGAGCTTCTGCTCCCACCGGCTTTAGGTGTCTTCTTGGGCCGAACTTGTCCAGCCGAGCTCGATGTCGCCTTTACTTGTATTGGGCCCGATGTTTGGGCCGGCAAATGGGCCATATCCTATCGGTGTGTTTGCGAAATTATCGTTGTTTCAGAATCGAACAAACTTCATTGCAGCCTGGAGTGATCTCGGGTGCTTGTTATGGCCCTTTTGATGCTAAAAGGCTAGGTAAATTCGATTTCTACTTTTCCAGTTGCTCTTTGTTTGTTCGCGTCCAGGGTATTTGGGGGAGATAATGAGACGGAAATGTTGGGTGTGGTGCAACCCAATCTCACATCGAAGATAGAAGGAAAAATTGCCTTCTATATATTAAGAAACCCACCACCAATTAGAATGAGGCCTTTTGGGGTTGAGCCCAAAACAACCGTGAGGGCTTTTGGCCCAAAGCGGACAATATCATACTAATGGGCGGAGTGGTGGCGGTGTAGATCCTAACAATGGTATCGAGCCGACGGTTCTACTGTGCCCAATACGCATGGGCGAACGAGATCGCTTCGATGATGGAGGAACCCCAGTGAACTCACGATTGAATCCGGTGGTTCCTTGTGTCGAAAGTCTTCTGCAAGAGTGGTCAGCGGCGAGTCCGTTGGTGGTAACGCGGTACAAGATGTCACGGATTATCGCTCGAGCGAGGACAATGATGTGGTCCTTGGTTTGTTTGAGGAGAATTATCAGCGTGTAAACCCAAGTCCCACATCGGATGAGAAGAAGAAATGACTTCTATATATTAAGAAACCCACCACCAATTAGTATGAGGCCTTTTGGGAGTTGTTGAGCCCCAAAACCAATCCGTGCGGGCTTTTGGCCCAAAGCGGACAATATCATACTAATTGGATGGAGTGGTGGCGGCAGCAGTTCCCTACAGGAAATATGTCGGATTTTAATTTCATTGGGTTTTACTTCTCAACGGCGTATACAATCTTTTTTAAAATAAAATAAAAATTACAACGTTTTCAAGCATTATCAAACGAAGGTGGAAACGGTGCGAGTATGAATTAGCAACTATTTTTGCAAGTTGTGGCTTTCCCTTTAAATATGCAATGTACAAGAAGGAATTATTTGATCTTTGTGTTAATTGTACTCTATCATTGTTTGGATTGGAACTGTAATTCAATTCCTATCCTCTGTTATGAATTTTGGGCTTATGTTGATTGGGAATACTTGTAGGTCTATCTGGCAGCTCCCGAGCATCGTACACTGTGAGCTGCTCTGCACTAATTTGTTCTCTTTCTTTATATACTTCGACTTATCTGTTATTTCTCATTTCTGTAGCAGTTGCTTACTCTAATATCTAATATTTCATGCTCTATGATTTTGTTGGCAGGCCAAGACTGTAGGCAAGTGTGGGTTTTGTTGTGGTAAATAAACTGATCGCTCTGTTTACTTGTTCACACCTTTGTCAAGTTATGCTCCCAACTTTAAAAATAGAATTCTTCTCATGTAGTTTTTTTTGGTTAAGCTTGAAATACAAAAAGTAAAGAATAAAGACTTTCTGCTAATGTTTCATGACTTCTTTGATCATGGTGAAAACAAAAGCACTGGCTTTTGTTGGAATCACAAGTGGATAGTTCCAGAGTTCATAGATTTCTCTGTCTGTCACTTGTGATATTTCAAACATTTAGATACATATGCCTTTCTATCATAAGGCTTTCTTGATCCTGAGAAACACAAAAATGGGCCCTTTTAAGAAAAAGAGGTAATGAAGAAACGATTTGAAATTTCTTTTGTATGCCATAACCCATAAGTTCATCTCCAGTCATATGAGTATCGTGTCTATGCTTGCCAATCTCACAGTCATGTCTATGCTTGCCAATCTCACAGTCCATGATCATGAAAGATTTGGGTGTTTATGTCTTTCTATTGTTTCTCATGATTCTAGGATTCTTTGCTGCAATATTTTCTTTTTCTCACTGTGGAATACAAAGATATCGGCAGCGGAAAGACTGGGTTAGTCAATATATACTTGCTTTCTTCATCTGTTTATTGATTTTGGATTCCATGCGTACGATGATGACATTGAAACCGAAGACTGTTGACTTTTTTTTGTATTCATATGCATTTTATTACCGCTTTATTAGAATCATGCGTGATAGATCAAATCATAAGTGTAGTACTCACCTAATTGATACACCCTCTTTCTTTCTTCATGTCAAGGACATTTCTACATCTGACCATCTCCGTAGGGATTAGTGGAAAATTGATGGTTTTGCTGTCCTTTTCTATGGGGGGTTGAGGTATATGTGGCATCATAGTTCATAGCTAATGGTCGTATCATATATACAGTTAGCTAAGTAACTATTTTTTAAATGATTGTAGGTTAATACTTTGTCAGCTGGTGTTGTTGCTGGGGCAGCTTTTGATGCTGGAACCCAGAAATGGAAACAAGTTGCTGGTATTACTGGGCTTTTCTGTACATTTTTTCAGTCTTGTACGGACTCAAGATCTGTATGATGCATAATCTTCAAGAATTTTATAGAGGCAAGCAAGGCAAAATGATTATCACATCTCCATTTCCATTCTAGTTTTTCTCAATGAAGTTCATTTTCTATGACATTCTCCACTCTATCACTCCTCTGTATTTGATATGTGCTCATTTTGAACCCAATATACGTTTCTTGAACTAATTCTCATTCTTTGCTTATGGTGTGATTGGTTCGCCGCTCAGTTTTATGTAGACATTTGGCACAGGAAGCCGCTCTCCTCCACAATCCAATGGAGTTCATTCTGCTCAAGCTATCATTGATGATTACCTCCTAACGCGAGATTGAGAAAGTAGTGTTATTATTTTCTATTTGCAGCGGCGTGGTTTACCTAACTGTCATCTCACTTCATTTTCACGTTACATCTCATGTTTTACTTCATAGGTACACATTAAGTGTATATCCAATACATGAATACGGTGTTCAATACACATTGCATAAAATTGATGAAAGTGAAATATGAGATGTAATACAAAAATGTAACAAGACTGGTTAAATTCTTTGATCTGTAGAAAATTATTAATCTTCTTGATTGTTAGATTTGGAATTTATGGTTAACTCCTTTAATGTGTGAGAAATCTATTTGACCAGTGATGTTGAGTTGATGGATTGAATATGTTGGAAGTTATTGTAGTATGGAGTAGTTGATCCATAATTGATTGGTCGATTACCATGTGGTCTGCCTCTGCCTATGTGAAATCAAATCTATGTTTAAACTTTCAACCAAATGAACCAATTATTAAACGGTCAACCCCCGCGCCAAAAAAGTTGGCTAGGTCTGGTGATAGTTTTCTTCGAATATCGGTAGTTATAATTTCTGTTAATTTAGTAGACTTCCTTCTTTTCTCGTTTGAAAAAAAAACTAATGTTATTTGTTTCAAAATTATAATCACTATATATATATATATATACAGCTCTTTGACCATCTAGAGTTTGATGTCAAGGTAAAATCATGCCATCAAGGAGATGTTTAACTCGGTTAAAAATATTGTATTCTAATATTATATTTTTTTTTCAAAATCTCATATTATAGTTAGGTGGTGTCGGACAATCTTTTATTTAGGCGAATTTGTACAATTATGTGGGGGTAATAATTATTCATCAATGGTTATATAATTTTTATTAAAAAAACATTTAATACAATTTGACGTACGAAAACGGAAAATCACTCCCCATACATAAATGGCTAGGACAGTATATCTTTTTATTGTAACTGCTGCCATAAATATCCAGTTGCATGGATTATCCGTCCACAGATTTAGAAATTAATAACTAAAAAGTAATTAAGTACGTCATTAACGTGCCTAAACTGTACCGCAAGCACTTTTCAACTGAATCACTAAATGTTTCTAATTACTGGCGCTGTTAGGCCTAATCTGTCTAAAATATCAATTTATATAATTACGTCGTTTTATTTTATTTTTTTAAATATTCTCTTTGCCTCATATGAGTATTCAGTAAATTTCGAATAAGGATGAATGACAGTTGATGGTTTAGTTTTAATTATAAATGAGTACATCTACAAGTATTTATTCATAAGGGAATAATTTGAACCATGTACATGTTGTAATTTTATGGAATAGCAACTGAATAATCAACAATACAATAAAATCTCTTTTAAATAATGCTCAATAAATTAATACAACTCTATAAACTACTAAATTTATTTGGTCCATACTTGGGCCAGTTCAAAAAATCATCAATTTTAATAAGATAATGAAATAATAACTTTTTTTAGAACCCCTATGTAAATATATAAGTCTCGTCAATATTATAAATTAACAATTCTTAAAATATTACAATTATGAATATCATGATAATTTGTTAAAGTATGAAAGTAATGTATAATTGTTGTATGATTTTTCTTAAAGTTGAAATCTTGGTGGATTTCATTGTTAGGGCTTTATGCATTTGATCAGGGATGATTTCCGGATACCTTTTAGATGAGAAACCATAATTGAGATTTATAATCTTAAACTTTTTTTTTCCATATTAAGATTTATAAAGTAATCCCTTTATGCATCATACAAGAATATGTTTACATGTTCCTGCGATGCCCTAATAATTAAGGTGAGGTTCAGTAGTAAGAGGTCGCATGCTCGAACCCCACCAAAACGTCTCTATGGTTTGAGTCATCACACCTGGTTTTCCAAGTGTGGTTTAATTGCCTTGTGTGGTTTGTAGGCTATTGCATGCGAACGGGGTTTACCCAAGGCATACCTTACAGTAGCGGCCATGGTTCCCATGATACCAAAAAAAAAGAATATGTTTACATTAGTTACAATTACTAATTGATACGTGAATATTTACTAATTAGTTACGTTGAATTTGTAGATACATGAAAATATTTAATTCGATACAATAAATTGGTAGGTGCATGAAACTATTTGATTATTTACATTGAATTAATGAATGCATGAATTTATGTAATTAAACATGCATGAACCTATTTAATTTAAATACATTAAAACATTATCTACCATTTTTTTATATTATAACTTGATCTAAAATTATAATTTTTGAAATTAAGAAAAAAGCTCTATAAATTAATAAAGTATTAATTTATTGATATATTAATATATCTCCTAATACTATAATTTCTAGGTCCCAAGACTATTAATTTATAGAAATTTGACTGTAACAGAATATACTATAATGTTTCCAAAATATTCATCTTATTAAATAGTGCAATAAATAAGTTAATTTGACCAAATTAAATAGTCTAAATAAAATTAATAACTATTTATTTGGTCAAATTTAATTAAATAAACTATTAGTGTTGTAGTTTGATTGAGATTAATATCAATCAACCCCCCAATTAAAAGTAAAAAATTGGTTGAGACTTAAAGAATATAAATATCCTTTATATAGGTTCTCATTTAGCTATGTTTCATAAAAAATCAATGTGGGATTTTAGAGTGGTTAGAAGGCATAAAATGAAGAATTTAGAAAATAAATATGTTTCTAAATTAAATTAAAAATTATTTACTTGGTCAAATTAAATTAAATAAACTATTAGTATTGTAGTTTGATTGATATTAATATCAATCACTCCACCAATTAAAAATAAAAATTTGGTTGAGACTTAAAGAATAGAAATGTCCTTTTATATAGGTTTTCATTTAGCTATGTTTCATAAAAAACCAATGTGGGATTTTAGAGTGGTTAGAAGACATAAAATGAAGAATTTAGAAAATTAAGAATAAAAAATTATAATAATTCCTATAGAATTTATAGATAGATAGATTGAAGATAATAAAGGGAAATTTGCTTAAGCCCCAAATCCAGTACAGTTAAGCCATATATTCTTTTGAGTATATTTAATTTTTCTTTCTTGTTTCAAAAAGAAAAAAACAAAAATATTGTTATATAGTGAAAAAAACGTGGTATCTAATCTCCTATAGTCTCCAAATAAATATTATCAACCTTCAAAACTCGGAATCGAGGAAACATAATAAAGTCAAATTAAAATAAATTAAATAAAATTTGCTTAGAAAATAGAAAATTTATATTATTTTACAAATAAAAATGGAAGAAACATTTATTTATGAACAAAATTTATCTTCAAAGATGACACTTATCAAAGAACCGATAAATAATTTATAAAGAGGAAGGGAATTGAGTGATGCATATTGGAGGCAACCTCAGTACTCATTTGTTCCGTAGAACATGACTAATTTATTTTCAATAAAAATATTTGGTATAAAGTAATTAAATGAATAAAAAGGTAGATATGACCTATACCTTTTGAAGATATAATCATTTTTAAAAAACAGAAATTAGCCAAACTAAGTGGAACAACCTAAAAATAAACATGGGCAAGTTTGATTCTAGAGATTTTATATTCTTGAAGAATAGAAATGTCCTTTATATAGGTTCTCATTTGACTATGTTTCATAAAAATCAATGGGATTGTTAGTGATTAGAAGGCATAAAATGAAGAATTTAGAAAATAAATATGTTTCTAAATTAAATTAAAAATTAATTACTTGGTCAAATTAAATTAAATTAAATTAAATTAACTAGTTTGATTGATATTAATATCAATCACTCCACCAATTAAAATAAAAATTTGGTTGAAACTTGAAGAATAGAAATATCATTTTATACAGGTTCTCATTTAGCTATGTTTCATAAAAATCAATGTGGGATTGTATACTTGAACGGAATAGAAATGTCCTTTTATATAGGTTCTCATTTGACTATGTTTCATAAAAATCAATGTGGGATTGTTAGTGATTAGAAGGCATAAAAGGAATTTAGAAAATAAATATGTTTCTAAATTAAATTAAAATTTAACTATTAGTGTTGTAGTTTGATTGATATTAATATCAATTCCACCAATTAAAATGAAACTTGAAGAATAGAAATATCAATCTCATTAAGAATATTGGATATAATTTATAGATTAGGTTGATTTTGTGTTCAAGTATTGATAAGTTTGGATTAACTTATTAATGAAGAGACTCGAGCCTAAAGAAACTTGCTAAATTATACGTTCTAAAAATTAAATTACCTCAAACTCACTATGTAAAATTAAATTATAAAATTATTAACAAACTCACTATGTAACATGCCAAACAATAAATGAAAAAAAGGCATCATAGAGATATGAGGGGCATTTGGATAGAGAGAAAAGGTGTAGGTGAAAAAATAATTAAAGCCCATCCGCTAATAATGGTCGATTTTGACAAAGGACCAATTACATTTGACACGTATCCTACCCAAAATATGGTTCAAATATTATTATATTATAGTAAAAGTTACAAAACGGAGATAAAGGGCTTCGTGATTTAGAGAGAGAGAGAGAGGTATGTGTCTTGATGGTTTGAATATATGGGCACGTAATTTCACCAAGATTTTGGAACCAAATTCCACCAATTTCAACTGAGACGATCCCAACTTTATAACCTCGAAGAAAAGTCTAGTTCTTTGCTTTCACACACACACACACACACCCTTATTCGTTTTGCTTTTATTTTTCTTCTTCTTCATCTAGAACTGCACAGTTGATGTTTAGCTCAAGCGTGGGCATGGTTTGATGTTGGTTAGTGAAAATCGTGTCTTTTTTCTGCTAAGAATATAGCATGGATGTTCAGTATCATGAGGTTGGTTCTTTCTTTTTTTTCAATCTTTATCATTCTTTTTAATATTTTGGAGTGATAGTACTTACCCTGTTCTGGGATTTGTTAAGTTTTGATTTACGATGTAATGAAGATCTATATATATACATACATATATATATAATGAGGATTTTGTTGTGTGATATTTGTCCCTTTTTTAAGGAGTATGTAAAGAACTTCAGAGGTGTGCAGCTGTTCACTTGCAGATGGCTGCCTTTGTCTTCTCCAAAAGCTCTGGTTTTTCTCTGCCATGGTCTCTCTCTCTCTCTCTCTCTATATATATATATATATATATATATATATATATATATATCATATGTCATATGTGTGTGTGTGTGTGTTTCTCACGTGTCTGTTGAAACTTTTTTCGCCTTTCTTGTTGTGTGAATTAAATGGGCATTGATGAATGCGGTTGCAGGTTACGGCATGGAGTGCAGTAATTTCATGAAAGGTCAGCTCAAAATATTTTTGGCTTCTGATCCTCCCAACTTTTTTCATGATTTAGTCACTTTTTTTCCCCTTATATTACTATTTTAGACAATAATAGCATCCCAAATTTACTGCAATAAAAACAATCTATTCTTGAAACTTCGGACTCTTCATTTGTTACTCATGTCTGAAACTTCTTACCTTATTGTGGTGAATTGGATTTTCAGTATTTCTACATATTGAACCACATGATCTCCACTATAAATCTATAATGCTGCAGAGGCCAAGATGATTAAATTTTGGGCCAACGTGAACACGTTTTCATAAATTCATTCCAACCAACAACATAGTGAAAGCCATTCCTGCAATAATGGCTTGTACTTTTCATTAACCAAATTTGGTGTATTATTTTCTTAAATTTTTGGTTACTTGCTTATTACTATTTCCTAAGTGCATAACTAAATTGCATAAGAAGAAAAGAAAAATGAAATTTTGATGTGTGATCGAAGTTAGAAAAATGAGTTTGGTGGCTTACTTTGGTTGATTAGGTTAGCAAGCAGTTATCTGTAAGCATCATCTCTCAATTCTTCACACCTTAAATTCAAACATTTATATAAGAGAAATATTGTTTTTTGAATTATTCACCAAATAAAATGGACTAGATTGCGCTGACAAAGACAATAGTTATAAGTATATGAAAAGAATCAAAAAGGGATAAACTATAATAATTTTCTGCATTCGAACTTCAAATTCTAATACTGCTCCTCTTACTAGTCCTGCACAAAATTTGATGATTTAGGCATCGGGGAGAAGCTCGCGAACCATGGATACGCCGTTTTTGGGATTGACTACGAGGGCCATGGCCGGTCAATGGGAAACGTTGCTACATCAAGAGGTTCGACAACATTGTACATGATTGTAGCAGCCATTTCAAGTCAATCTGTGGTAAGTAACCAAACTCTCCCACATTTTCTCTTGTCTAAGTTTGGAAGGGTCAATTTTTCTTTCTTTCTAATCATAACTACAACTATATAATTTGATGCGAATGGTTGAATGACTACGATACCTAGTAGTACTAGAAAATGCAAATTAAAAAACTTATCCTGATCAATACTAATTGTGATAAATTTACAAGGGCCATCTTTTTTTTTTTTTGGAATCTTGAATTTCAGCACATGAAGAGTATAGGAAGCATAGAAGATTCTTATATGGAGAGTCGATGGGAGGGGCAGTGGCGCTACTGACTCACAAGAAGGATCCTAGTTTCTGGCACGGCGCTGTTCTTGTTGCTCCTATGTGTAAGGTCATACCTCAGATCATCTGGCTTTCATTGTTATAAACTTATAGGCCTTTCATACGTACTAGGTTTGTGATCTCAGCTGTCTTGCTCGTTTTTTTTTGCCTTTAGATCTCCGAGAAAGTGAAGCCGCATCCTATAGTTATCAGTATGCTAACCAAAGTTGAAGATGTGATACCTAAGTGGAAGATAGTCCCAACTAAAGATGTGATCAATGCGGCCTTCAAGGACCCTACAAAACGCGAGGAGGTGAGATCAAACATCGTGTTCTGTGTTTATTCGGTTTTGACTGAAATTCTAATGTCCGGAGCGATGCTGCTTGTTCGTGCTGCCGTAGATTCGTTGCAACAAGCTGATATATCAGCAGAAGCCTAGGCTGAAAACCGCGTTGGAAATGCTCCGAACTAGCATGAATCTTGAAGACAGTCTGAATGAGGTGTTTCTCAACAACTATCTCTATTTTTGCTGAATTTATCCATCTTATGATCAATGTCATGAAATTCAAGATATTGCAATTTATAAGCTATTATGATTTGTGAAAATCAAGAAGATGCAGCTGTATCCATCTATATAATCTATGTAACCAATGTTATGAAATTCAAAAGGTTGCATTTTGTAAGCTATTATTATCTATGAAAATCAAGAAAATGCAGCTGTATTCATCTATGTAATCGTATGTAAATCGATGTCTTGAAATTCAAGAAAATGTAGTCGTGCTTCCAAACTCATCTATATATTATTCTTGCCCTTGTGTTGTGTTAGGTGACGCTGCCGTTTCTCGTGATGCATGGCGAGGCAGACACGGTGACGGACCCAGAGGTGAGCCGGGCGCTGTACCAACATGCCAGCAGCTCGGACAAGACCATGAAACTGTACCCAGGGATGTGGCACGGCATGACAGCGGGCGAGACAGACGACAACATTGAAGTGGTTTTCTCGGACATCATATCATGGCTGGATAGGCACGTTGATGCGGCTGTTGAGTGGCCTAATGGCCTCGATACGAAGGCCGTTGAAGTGGCGTCTCCTCTCGTGGTGGACGGGCAGAAGCCGCCTAAGGCGCGGTCACAGATGAGGTATCTGTGCGGCTTGAAGGGCCGGAGCTTGTGCCATCATTCATCTACATAGCTTCTTATTGTTAGGGGAGAAATGTGATGTTTCGGACACAACTGATGTTTTTCTTATTTCACTTATGGATCTTAATCTTAAGCCGTCGGATCATCTGATATAAGACTCTCTCTAACTTCTTTAATTTGTGAATTTGTTTAATAATTCGTTTGTAATACAAGTCATAGGTGTCAAATGATAGGCCCAGCCCAGCCCGGCCCGGAGCTGGCCTGGCCAATAAAAGAGGGTCGTAACTACAAATTGATCGGACTGTTTTTGAATAGTATAGGGCCTTTAAAAATATGGTCTAGCCTAATATTATAATAACTTAATTCTCCATATTAATTTCCCATTCCCTAGAAAGAGAGTCACAACTCAAAATTTAGGCAAATTTTACGATAAAATTAGCAAAATCTATTATCTCACTTTTAAAGCATGCACCTTAGGAAATCAAACTTTCCTAGTTGGAGGAATTCATTTTCTGATAGCTGAAACCCACATCTCTAATTCAAGGAGCCTATTTCCCTTATATGTAAAGGGAAATATTAAATTAATATTTAACCCCATTTTCCTTCTAATTCAAGAAACTAGCACCAAACGGTCCAAACTAGTGGTGGTTCGGAGGGCCGGGGTTGCAGATGAAAGGGGGTGATGATAATAATAATAATAATAATAATAATAATAATAATAATAATAATAATAATAATAATCACTTAGGGGGTGTGTACTTTGCATGAATAGATTGAATAGATAAAATTAATCTAACCTAATCAAGTATTTATTTTTAAGGATTAACAATTGAGGATATCTCAAAACTCGGGATTATTTTAATCCTTTAATTTATTCCCATTAATTTTAGTCCAATCAATATAGATAAGATTGGAATAATCTTTCAAATAAAGGGATAGTTATTTATCCAAATTTTAATCCTTTACTAATATTTTGTAATAAACAAATAATTGATAGATAAAAATTATCTTATCACATATTTTATCCATCAAATACTCAATCCAGAAAAGTAAACACTCCCTTAGTATATTCTTTATAACCACTAATCTTTTTAAATAATACTTTTGAAAGTTCATAGATGGTACACAAAACCCAGTACTTTTTCTCTGAGGTCGTTCAATGAAACAGTAGAAAGAAGATAAAATTGAAAACGGTACAGAAAAATATTTTTCTCTTGTAAATTCTTCGACATATCAGTTTGTGTAACGATTTATTTGCATTCAAACTTTCATTGTTCTTATAAAATGAAAATGTGGTTTATACTACACATCTAAATGGTTTAAAATCAATTTATTTTGATGTATCTCAATTCAAATAGTTCTGATAAATGAGATCACGCGCGCTCATATCACTTATTATAATCTCAAGTGGCTAGTCCCACGCAAACGCAATCATGCATGCACATTATTATTCTTCATATACTTGCCACATTAAAAAGTATTAACAATAATCAGAAGCAATTGAACAAATGTGTAGGCCTTTCCAGTAGCTTCTTTCAACTGAGGTGGCTCGTTTGCTCCAAATTCGTCGCTGCAAGTACCGACATCGGTTAAAGCTGCCGATCCTTTGGTTTGCAATGTACCGATGCTAAACCTATCTACCATTGGTATCAACTGCTTGCACTCTTGCAGGGTACCTACGGCATTGCCGAAGGTCTTGATGCACGTGTCGATTATTCCTTTGTTGCCGGGGTTGGCCGCCGACTCGGCCACGTTTATGGAGGCTTGTGTGGCCGAGACGGCGTTTTCCAGTGCGATTTCAGCCAGTCCTCGAGCATTTGCCCCTTTTGATCGAACATCAGATCTAAGAACTTGATTGCATATAGTAGGATTGTCGGATTTGGTGCAAAAATCATCTATCAAATCGGCTTGGCATTGGCTCAATAATGCTAGAGAAACAAGGATTATGGCAAAACAAGACATCTTCTTTCCTCCTTTCTATTGCTCTTTCTTTGTGGGTTGCAACTTTTTGTGTTATACTTTTGATTTCAATGGATCCTCTTATAATATAGAGATAGACACTATAAAAGGTAAATTGTTGCAATTTGTAACAGCCAAGCTCTATGTGTGGAAACTTTCTAATGTTATTTATGTTGGATTTATTTTAATGGGATCCTTTGGCTTCAATTGTGGAGGGAAATATTATTGCGTTACGTTAAAAGAGTAACAGTTTAGACAAATTGAATTGTTTTGATTGCAATAGTCACAGCAAAATGAATTGTTTGATTACAATAATTACTTCCCTTGATGCGCAGTAAATAAAAGGATATTTCTTGCTCTAAAGGGGAAACTCTCCTTTGGAAGCTCCCATACCCCAACTTCATAAGAATATGAAAGAATTAAATTACGGTGACTCAGCGGTTAAGTAGTTATGATGACCAATGTATAGTGTCCACAAGAAGTCACCCTAAAGAGAGCGAAACTCACATACTGCGATTATTATGTCTCAATCATTGATCCTTACTTCTAAATCTGTTTTTAATCAACAGCATAAAATGATATTTCTAAAAAAAAGGGGTTGATGGTTGGCTGTCCCAATTAACAATTTCTTTCCATTTTAACTATTCCCAACCTTACTGAAATTGGAAATTTCAATTCATCAGGATTTGCCTTAATATATTATATATATTCCGCCACCTATTTTCCTTATTTGCATAATTTGTTCGATTTGAAAGAAATGTTATAATCTGAAGGTGGTGAATTTTTCATTCAATGATAAGACCAACACCAGAAACCGACTCCTCTCTCTCTCTGCTAACTATTAATGAATTTCCGATAAGGCGAGTAGTACTTTATCAAACAAAAATGTTTTGGCTAATAATGTTACACTATTAGGTTACGGAAAAAGTTGTATTAGGTATATTTATATTTTTTTATTTTATTAAACCAATAATATCTCTATACATTATATTTAATTATTTGTTTTGGTATGTCAGGATATGTTTTAACTATCTGATTATAAATTTTTGTATGATCAATTGGATAGCCTCTTTTGTTTAAACTACAACCGAATTATAATTATTAGTTAATTTTATTTTTGAAAACCTATAGTTCGTGTGTATTCATACATTTGCTGC
The DNA here is from genome assembly GCA_036937905.1 of Salvia rosmarinus. Lineage (NCBI taxonomy): Eukaryota > Viridiplantae > Streptophyta > Magnoliopsida > Lamiales > Lamiaceae > Salvia > Salvia rosmarinus. The sequence goes on from CM072820.1 coordinate 59,027,271, forward strand.
TGTTAGTACCTCACAATTACGCATTAATCAGCTATCGATACTCTCAAAACTTAAGAAGAAAACAGTAAAACAAAATAAAATAATATCAAAATCAAATAGTATGATACTTATAATCTGTTAATTTAAAATGTGGTTTATTCTCACATGAAAACCCGCTGCATCCATGCAAGATAAATTATTATATTTTATAATATTTCATGATTAGAGGGTATTAGCAATGATTAAAAGCAATTGCACAAAGGTGTAGGCCTTTCCAGTTGCTTCCTTCAATTTAGGTGGTTGTTTAGCTCCAAATTCGTCACTGCAAGTATCAACATCAGTTAGAGCTGCCGATCCTTTGGTTCGTAGCGTACCGATGCTGAAATAATCACGTTTGTTTATCAACGGCTCGCATTCCTTCAAGTTCTCCACGGCACTGTCGAAGTTCTCGATGCACGTGTCGATGATTCCTTTGTTGCCACGGTTGGCTACTGACCTCGCCACGTTTATGGATGCTCGTGTGGCCTCTTCCGCCTTTTGAATCACAATTTTGCCCAATCCTCGAGCATCTGCCCCTTTTGATCGAGGATCGGATCGCAATGCATTAGTGCATAAAGAAGGATTGTTTGATCTCGAGCAAAAATCTCCTACTAGATCAGCTTCACATTTGCTCAATAATGCAACTGCAACAAATATTGTAGCAAAACAAGACATTCTTTTTCTATCTCTTTCTTTTCTAAGTTCAATTTTTTATGTATTAGTTTGATTTCAACGGATCCTTTTATAATAGAGAGTATTGTAGAAATCAATTATTGCAATTTGCATGAAACTAACTATGTGTAAATAAATAACGTACAGATGATACTAAAATTAATGTAATGTACTCCCTTCATCTATTAAATACGTCCATTTAATTCCATTTTGATTCGTCCATAAAAAAATGTTTACTTTCCTTTTGTGGAAACATCAATTTGACAGTTTTACCCCTAAACTACTTTTTTATCCCTACTATCCATTAATATTTCATTGATCATCTCATGGCCTACTTTTTAATTTCACTATCCATTAATCTATTTATTTATTATTTTCACTCTACTCATTACAATTTATTAAAACAATCAATGAACGAATATAATGGACGAGGAGAATATCATTTTGTGATGAACAGAAAGAAGATATAGGAGGAAAGTTATTTTAATTTGCAATAAGATAGTCACGATTAGCCAACTGATATTTTGGGTTATGGTGATTACTTCCCTAGGTTCGGTAAATAATAGAGGACAAGGGAAATTGAGCTTTTCTCATCGAAAAAATTGAATTTGTGATTAATTATACGGAAAAATGTAAATCAATCAAGTGTCAGTTTTGAATTTGGGCTCACGTTTATATTTGAAATTTGGGGAATATGAAACTTTATTAATCTATCAATTTAGTCTGGAAGATATATATATATATATATATATATATATATATATATATATATATATATATATATATATATATATATATCAAAAGATATATCAAATGAGAACCAAAAGTATTTTGAGAAATGAGAACTGATAAATCTTGTTTTCGTCAGGTAATAAATGCGCAATGAACACGAAGGATTTACGTGGTTCGATCTTTAAATTAGATCTACGTCCACGGAGCAAGAGAGTATATGTGTATTGAGAGTGTAAGAAGCGATTACAAAGAGTGTAGATGATCAAGTGATCGATATGAGTGTAGATGATCAAGTGATTGATCTCAGTGTCGATCCTCCCAATGTCCTCTAATCTAGCCTCTATTTATATACCATCATATTGAATTTGACTCTAATTCAAATTGAGTTGGACTCTAATTCAAATTGAGTTTGACTCTAATACAAAGTCTTTTCTCATAAGGATTCTTTTAGATATGCATCCGAATCTTCTACGTCTCCAATTGCGATTAGAGTTGTAGTTGGTCGAGGAGTCTTCTTGGGCCGAACTCACATAGGCCGAGCTTAATGTCGGGCCCATTTATATTGGCCTGATGTTTGGGCCTAGTAGTTGGATCGTATCCTATCAAGAACTAATGTTAAACGTAGATCTAGGTGTATCCGATAATTTAGATTTAATGTTATTTTAGGATATTTTTTACAGATTTTATTAATAAGGTCATTATTGTATTTTTGTTTTTTAGTGTAACCGATTTATTCCTTAAGTTGGGAGATTCTTATAATTATTTATGGTAAGTGATTAGTTGCAAATATTTATTATCTTCATCTAATTCAAATTTTATGATCTTTATGAAAGCATATTACATATTTTCGTGTATTGAAATGTTCAACTTGCATAGCATATTTTTTATGAGAATTTCATAGTAATTTTTTTTTCATTTAATTCGGTTTATGCATTTATTATATAATCGTATTCACAATTTAAATATTTGTTGTGTACGAGAACAACCTGCATATTTTAAAAATATGTTTACGTAATTAATATCATGATTCACGCACACAACGATCACTACCGCATCCATATTGTATTGTAACTACTAATATAGTAAACGTTGTTTTATGCATTATTCTGTGATCGTTGTGCAATATTCACAAATATGCTAACATGATACTGTTCATCCATATAATGGATAATATTCGAGTCTGTCTTGTGTTCAATGCACAACTACTATCTAGTTATGCATATTAGTTGAATCACGAAAATAATCGTAGTTGTATATCATTATTTTTTCCCAACCACAAATTGTGGGATTTTCGGTACGAAATTTTTATTTGTAATCTTTATTTTAAGGTAAAATATTATTTTTACGTTAATTATTATTCAAATAAGGATTCTCAATTATATAAGTTTGATTTTTAATTACTGTTTTATTTCGCATAAAAAACTACAATCCTATGTACAACCATTAATATCGCATGCACAATTATTAATTTAAGAGAGATAATGTGGATTGCATATATACGAAAAATCAGGGATTGCACGAAAAATTAGGACTAAACAAATCTTTATATTGGCCTTTATGCCTCTAACACGTTTTAAACAATAAAAATTGTATAAAAAATAGTCAAACTTATTTTAAAACATGAATTAAATATGATCCAATAGATTAGAAACTAAGAACCAAATTAATTTGCTATTAAAGTTGATGAACCAAATTAATTTGAGAAAGATTCTTGAGAAAGAATTCCAAAATTCAAATTTTTCACCCGGTTCGAATCCCATGAGGACTAAAATTTATTTTTTTGGATTCGTTAACTTTCCCAGCGGATTCATCAATTTTCACTATAAATTCATCATTTTTTTTTCTCACGTTAACCATCCTCTTATATATATATATAGGAGTGTATCAAATGATGACTCCAATTTTTTTGATAACTAAGAACTAATATGGATCATGATTAATTATAAATCGTTTATTATCCTCATATTTTAATGGTAACCGTTTAACCCTATAATTAAGGGATTTTATATATTCATTTACGTAGCTGTTCTCATATGCACAATCATTACGATTCAATTCACAACAACATGAATTACATGAATATAACAATTAAATTGAATGCGATAGCATGCACAAGAACTACGATTACATGAACAACAACATGAATTACACGAATAACGAATAATTGAATATGAAATATCCAAATAGCAAAAATTTAGGGATTTAACTATTTTTTCATTAAATAATTATGAGTCGTCTGATCTTATTCAATCCAACGGTGGTTATTGGTTCTTTATTCTTATTAAAGAAGTAGTTCCCTTTGTAACATATATATATATAGAGTTTGGTTCAAATAAGAACCATTCTTATCCTAAAACTAAGAACCATAATGAACAATCGAATGAAAGTTGATGAATCCGTTGAGAAACTTAATGAATTCAACAATGCTAAATATATTTTCACCGGGTTCGAATCCCATGAGGGATGAAAATTTTATTTTTTAATTCAATAACTTTTCCAATGATTCATCAACTTTCACCGTGAATTCATCATTTTTGGTTCTCACGCTCACAATCAAAAATGGTTCTCACGTTAACCTCCCTATATATATATATATATATATATATATATATATATGGTGTGATTATGTTGAGAATTATATTAAGTGTAAGAAATAGAAATAAGATCTTATCCAATGATTAACATGCAATTACCGCTTCAAATTTGGTGTAGCATTTCAAACAGGATCCATGACATCAACAGTGATATATTCAACATACATTGTAAAAGGGTAAAAATACAACTAATTTTTTTTCTCTCTCATTAGATTTGCAATCTTCCATCTTTCTAAAAATAAGGGTTTCGATTGCATTCAACAAGTTTTCGATATTGCACAATAGATTATCAATCTCTTCATATTCAAGAGAGAGACATTCGACTTCCTAAATAATTTCTCAATTGCACAACTCAAGCTTGGATTTTTAACCACCGAAAATATTTTTTTATAGCATACATTATATGTTATATAGCACGTAGTTACCAAACTGTTTGCATACACAAAGGTAACAGAAATATTATCTTAATATAGCACATGTTCTTTAATGTATAGCATATAGTTAAAATATATACAACACGTTTAGGGCTTCATTTATGAATGTTAACGTGTTCATTTATAGTTGTTGTATAAAAATTATAATGTATAGCATATGTTTAATAGATCATTGCACCATGTTCAATCATATGAATACTGTCTATTTTTGATGTATGGTTTCGCAAAATAATTATTTAGCATATTTAATGTATAATATATAGTTAAAATATATATATATATATATATCACATTTTTTTGTACATTTATGAATGTTAACATGTTGAAATAAACAAATTAAAAGACTAACTTCAAAATAAACCATTGAACATTACTTTATGTGCGACACTAAAACATAATACGTGCTATAATAATTATAAACGAATGCAGAGATGTAAAGTTCACATAAAATATATAAATAAAAAATAAAGTAGATTATATTGCGTGAAACATACTATATATTTTAAATAAAAATATAGAAATAAATATTTGAAAGAATAAAAATATATCTGAGATAGAGATATCCATCAAAAAAATGATATGCAATCATAAAAAAATAAGGAAAATACCCATTTGCTTAAAACATAAATTTACTAATATTTCCTCTTAATTAATTCTGAAAATTAAAACACGGTATTTTTAATATAATGTTAGCATATAAATATCTAATTTAGACCATCAATTTAGAATCATAAATGGTTATATTTCTTACCAAATTTTGTATTCCTATATGATCCAAATCATATATATATATATATATATATATATATATATGAATTAGTTCAAGTACATACAATCATTAACATACATAAATGAGAACAAATCATGTCCATTAGATTTGAAAATCTAATGGTTATTTTTAAGTGTGTATCTAAATTATTTTTATGCATATTTCTGCATATAATTATGCATTTGTGCAGCTGCATAAGGGTTGATATTTGTCATCATATTTATATTATACTAAGAGTGTCCACACGATAACCATTATATATATATATATATATATATATATATATATATATATAGAGAGAGAGAGAGAGAGAGAGAGAGATGGTGGATCAAATAGTACCCGGGCCTGATGTAGTATGTTATGTTCAATCTCATCCACTCATCTCATATATCCTATAGTGGATATTTTTTCAGATTTTTTAAGATTAATTTTGCTGATTTCGTTACAGTACGGATTGATTAGTAATTTGATTTGTTATGTGATTGTGAAAAACAAGCTATGCATTTAGTTGAACTGAACAATGCATTTAAATGAACACAAAAATACATGCAGTTGAACACAATAATACATGTAGGTTGGAAGTGTGCGCCAAGACATACCCCCTTCGTGCTCAAGCGCATCGCCAAGACGCTATGCCAGATTGGCTAAGAATGCATTTTTACGTTTTATAAGATGCATGAACCTGTTTTATTAAATGCATGAACTTGTTTTGTTAAATACATGTTTATATTTCGTGCCAACATGCAGTTTTATGTTTTGCTAAATGCAGTTTTTTGTTTTTCGACAGCAAATCTCTCATTCATCTTTCTCTGTCAATTTCGTCATCTCTTTCCCCGATTAATCTATGAATTTCGTCGTGATCCACTGACATAGCCACCATCTCTTTAGATTCTTCAATCTTCTATCAAATTCGTCTTCTATTTTTCTCAAAATCCATCAATTTTTTTTCTTTAAATTTTCTTCTTCTTCTTTTTCCTTCAAAGTCTGTTGTTTTTTTGTTGCTCGTATGTATTATTGTTGTTGTCCGTCGTCATCGCCGTCATCCGTTACCACCAATGTCATTGCAGCCGCTGCAGTCGTCCGCTATTATCATTGTAAAAAAAATTGGAAGAATAATAATATATGAGGAGAAGAGTAGAATGTTGATGTGCTTTCTTCCAATTTTGACCATTGCGAAAAAAAATTTAAAAAAAAAAAGGAAAATGAGTTGTCACATGTCAGCTTGTGGTGTGGCTACATGTTCAAAATGTATGGTCTAGATTGGATACAACATATTATCTAGGGATCAGGTACTATGAGAACTCAATCCTATTAGGGTGCCTCCAATGGTTGTTTTTGGATCCAAAAACAAAAACCAAAAACTGTTGGAGAATTAAAAAACAAGTTTTTGGGAAAAAACCACAAAAATCTGTTTTTCAGAAAAAACCATGTTTTTTGCCTGACTTTGTTGACTGTTGACTTTTTTTTTATTTTTTTTGCTCTGATTCGTTTTCCTTCTCGTTTTTTATGTTACCGTTTTTTTATGTTACCGTTTTTTTTTGTTACCGTTTTTTATGTTACCGTTTTTTATGTTACCGTTTTATTATGTTACCGTTTTTTTATGTTACCGTTTTTTATGTTACCGTTTTTTATGTTACCGTTTAATTATTATTTATAATTATAAAAATATTTTATTTTATTATATACACCGAAACTATAATTTTAATTATATCGTGTATTATTTTATACATTATTTAATTATATCGTGTATTATTTAAATATTAAATAATGTATAAATAATAATACAAATAAAATCAATTGGAAAATATATATATAGATATAGGGAGTATGTATTATAGTGGGACCCTTTAAAAAGTGAAAAACTGGTTTATTGTTGGAGGAGATGAGAGAGAAAATAGTAGACGAGTTTGTAAAAAGCTGATGTGGCATCCCAAAAACTGAAAAACTTGTTTATTGTTGGAGGCACCCTTATATATAGAGAAAGAGATGTGAGGGATAGTATAATATCTGAAGCTGAAGTAGTATGTAGTACTTCATCTTATCCATTCATCTCATAGATCATCTGGTGGAGATTTTAATTGATTTTTTAAACTTGTTTTTGCTACAGTAAGGGTATATTTATAATTTAATTTGTTATGTGATTGCGAAAAATAAACCATGTATATAATTGACTTATGCATTTAAATGAATATAAAAATACATACAGTTGAACACAAACATGCGTATACGTTGGAAGCGTGCGTACAACGTCCAGTGCGCACTCGTGCTCGTGACCTCAAGGTGTTTATGTTTATATATATTCCCATGATATATTATATTATATATTAAGACCTCACTATATTTACGAAATACGGTCTCATAGTATTATTATTAAGATATCATGGATTATAAGACTTCATGGTCTCATGATATTATTATTAAGATCTTATTGATTATAAGGTCTCATGGTATTATTATTAAGACTTCAATGGTTACAAGATAGCATGGTATTATTATTAAGACATCATTGAATATTAAGGTGTCATGGTTATGTATATAATTTCACAAATATTAAGTTTGTTTATATGACAATATGAAATTTCAACGTGTATTACATTTTTGGATAGTTGCATTGTTCTCACTGAGCATATTTTGATATGTTCGCTGCTATCAATTTTCAATTTTGTAGTGACGAGTCGAAGCAGTCGTAGCGATCGAGGATGATTAGTGCAGAGTTTTCAAAACGCTCTACTTGCTTTTCAACTAAAACAGTGTTCCGTTGAACTTATAAGTTCCTCAAAATAAATTATAAATTATGAAAATAACTTCATACAATTTATATAAGCTCCTCCAAAAATAAGTATATCAACTTCAACTTATATTTACATAAGCTTATAAACAATAATGGATTAACAAAATAACTATATCATAGTTCGTTATTTACAACATATATCATAATTATTTTACCCGTCTTCAATTTTCTTTCTCTAACTATGATTTATCTATAATTTTATTTCTATAACTTATAAATCTCTTTATAATTTATGAATTCAATTACTTAAATATTTTAATAATTTATAAATATTTATAATATTATAAATTCTTAAAATATTTTATAAGAAATTCAAAATAAGCACAACCAAAGACCTTATATATAGTTCGTGCGAAAGAGAGCCATCCATAGTTTCACATAGGGGTGAGCAAAATACACGAAAATCGAATATTCAATCCGAACAAAACCGAAATTTAAATTCGATTTCAAATTTTTTGAATTTTCGATTCGAATCGGATTGACATTGTTCAAAATTTCAAATGTTCGGATCGGATCAGATTTTTTAAATCCGAATTATCTATAATTTATATGTAATAATAATATTTTATTTAAATATTTTAAAATCTAATATAAATATATATAAGAATTTACAAAAAATGGTTTCGAATTTTCGAATTTTTCATAATTTTGGATTTTTCAATTTTATAAGATTTTTGAATTTTGAATTTTAAGTTTTTTAATATTCGATTCCAATTATATTTTTTATCTCAAAATTTGGATTAGACGAAAATCAGAATCGAAATTCGAATGTTAACATGTAGTTTCACCTACAAGACCGCTGAATACTTTACCGCCTTTTATTTATAGCGGGTTAATTCTTATTCAGCCAAATTGAAAAATTCGAGGATTTATCAAAACCCTTGCTCGCTCCAAAATCCAAGGTGAGTTAACCATTCTTTCATCTGTCTCGATTTATATTTATTTGTTCCTTTTTCTACTCAAAATTTTAGTTACTAGATTTATTCATAGCGTCCATATGTAGGGTTATTTTTTTATTTTTTGTTCCATTTTGTTTATCCGTTTTCTCGATCATTTTTGTAAGATTGGAACTGTTTTTCAGGAGGTTGAGCGCTAAAGATCGTGGTATTGAATTCTTCCTTTGTTAGAAGCTCGTAATTTTTACTGGAATATGAGGTGAGCCATTGTAGCATTTTTATTGCATCGTTTTGAATTTCGAAATTGGAATTTATTTTAGCAAATTAACCCTAGGTTGGCACTTTTCAATTATGTAGATTGGTGAAAATATTATAGTTCCTTGTTTTAGCCATACATAGGCCGAATTAGTGAGTTTGATTTTTATTTTATTTTGTAATTGTATGATTGCTATTCGCTGTTACTCACCTTTTGTTTTACGTCTTATTTTTTGAAACGGTGAGCTGATTTTGTATTGTTTATATATATAGATATGGATTTTGATTCGTTCGTTCTGAAGTTACTGATGTTCTGTATTGTTTTTGCTGTTGTGCAGTCGCTCTATGGAAGAGGACGCTCCTGTAAGACATTGAACTTTTTTCTCTTTCTTCATTCATGTTATTGCACTTTCTGATTTTAATTTATATTTCATAGCACGTGAGTGAGTTACCGTTCTTCATATTGAACAAGAAAGCTGCATAACTTTTTTACAGGCAAAGAATGAGGAAGAGGAGTTCAACACAGGTCCACTTTCTGTTTTAATGTTGAGTGTAAAAAATAACACACAGGTATATGTTAATGACAACTTCTACATTCGAGTTATGTGTCTAGTTTTTCCTCAAAATTGTTATGATTGTTTTTATGTGACTTATCATCTGTTGGCTTCTAGGTGCTCATCAATTGCCGTAACAATAAAAAGCTTTTGGGTCATGTTAGGGCTTTTGACCGCCACTGCAATATGGTACTGGAAAATGTACGAGAGATGTGGACTGAGGTTAGTTTATATATTGGATGGACATTTTTTCATCAGAATTTGTCTCATGTTAGGTTATCCTGTTATCTGTGTTGTGTAAGTTTGCAACAGCCTAGGTTCCATTGGTGCTTTAATCTACTTTCCAATCCTTCGATAGGTGCCCAAGACTGGGAAAGGCAAGAAGAAAGCTCTTCCAGTTAACAAGGATCGTTTTATTAGTAAGATGTTTCTTCGTGGAGATTCTGTGATCATCGTTCTCAGAAATCCCAAGTAAAAGGTATAAGCATTATGTAACTTCCAAGCAATGTCTTTCACATGATAAATGCTTAACTGGAAATCCGAGGCATCATTTCCAGTGGATAGGGTCAATCTAATTGGTTTCCTTTATAAATCCTGCAATTTTCAAGTCACACAGTGTTTCATAATCTTCTAGTGTTGATCGATGTTTGTAAATATGATGCTAGATGTGGATAGAGTTGCCTGTGAATTCTGTCAATGATTGCTTTAAATTTTAACATTCAAACTGTTTGACCCTTACCTGCTGCGCTTGCTCTAGACTTGTGGTATTTGATGGAATAATTTTACTTCCGTATTCTGCAATATTTGTCATTTTTTTGACTTGGAAATTCAATGTCTGAGATGATCGCTTCTATAATTGGTCAATGTTGAGACCTCCGTTTTGAAACTTTTATGCTTTTGCACCTGTTGAATTTCAGCACCCTCCCTAAATTGCTACATTTGATGCAGGTCTGTTGCAGAAAAGGTTGTGCAGCCCTTCAGCCTACGATGATCAATGGTGCAACGGTTTTGTTATTTTTGCAGCTAGTCTTTGCACGAGACACCTTCGTTTAAGCCTCATATATGCACATGTAACAGACTTAACTTCTCAAGAAATATATCGTATGCTATACTTTCCCTCTGATTAATTCCTAGTTAAATTTAGCAGCTTAGGAGTTACTAATATGTAGAATGTACTATGTGATACGTTATCTTAGCCTGGTATAGTCGGCATCACAATCAAAGATCACACACTCTCAAAATATGGAAAATCTGTCTCCCAATAGGTTAAGCTTTCAATTTTGAAATTTGCTGTTTGTGGTTGTAACTTGTCATGGGTATAGCATATATGTTTTGAAAAATTATGTGTTGGTGAGCTCGTGTAAAAGAGCCGGTATTAGCTGTACATGTGGTGTAAGTGTGTAACAAAGATTAAGAGACGTGCAGAACCCAATTTATGCGCTTATTCTGAATCGGATTCCATTTCCGACGTGTTCACTTGAGAGAAAATACTGCACTTATTTATCCAAAATTTATAATAATACTTAAATGTAAAAAGTAGACGCGTCTACAGAACTTTTGAAATGGCAAAACAATGAGGGTAAAATAAGAAAAAAGAACAGGAAGAAACAGAATCATGGGCCAACATCTCACTGCCTTTGCTTCTATGATACCATTCATTACCCCAAGATTTCAGAAACTGGTGTGTAGAATACTCCTGCATTGCTAGATTAGCAACTGTCCTCTTTCACCCTGACTAGGTTTACTCGCAGTCACAACTCATAGATCGTAAAACTCTAAGCCGAGGTGGCAACGTCTTGCTTGTGATCGCCAAAGATCCGTTGCCTGAAGTCGGACACCATCATCGGGAGACCTTTACGGAGAGCTATCTTGGGCTCCCAACCCAGCAGCTCTTTCGCCTTGGAGATGTCAGGCTTCCTCTTGTGCGGGTCATCTTCTGTGTTGGGCTTGAATTCGATCTTAGCATTTGGATCGATAGTCTCTTGCACCACCTTCACCAAATAATACAACAGAAATGAAATAAATGTGTACACTACCGTACACCAGACCTATGTAAGTGAAGATCCATCGACATACCTGAGCAAGCTCGAGCATGGTGAACTCGCCAGGGTTACCAAGATTGAAAGGCCCGACGTGCTCTCCTTCCATCAGGCGCATCAGTCCCTCGACCTTCACATTCACAAGAGATCACATGTATGTTCAACATATTTTCAACTAGGATGCCCAAAGTCAGAATTTAATAGGCCATTTCTGGCGTAGGTTTGAATATTCTTTAGGTACATCCATATAAGCCTATATGTAGTCATGTTAGAAGAAAAGGTTTGAGGTTTGAAGCGTGAAAAACAGAATATGAGACAAGAGGAAAAAACTAACTCAAGTACAACATGGTACTTCAGTCCAAGAACGTAAACATAAATAAGTTGCAATCTATAACAACATTCTAACAAACACCATAATAAAATAGTGAATTCATATTGTGTTTGCTATAACAACATCTTAACAAACACCATAATAGTGAATTAGTATACAAAGGAAAAAACATTAAAAAGAGGTGATGAAAATGATTACCAGATCAGAAACAAACTGAAAGCTTCTTGTCTGCTTCCCATCACCATAAACAGTTAACGGCTCCTTCCTCAAAGCCTGACAACCGCAGCCATGATTATATAAACGACAAATTCATAGACTCACCGTTTCTTCTGCTGCATATTAATCACAAATAAACCACATTTTACCTGAGCAACGAAATTGCTGACCACGCGGCCATCATCAATACACATACGAGGACCATATGTGTTAAAGATCCTCGCAATCCTAACCTGCAAGTTTTTTTTCCGGGCAACATTAACATCCAAAATCATGAGATGTTGCAAGCACGAAATACGCACACGCCTGAATTAAGGATAATGGGTTGTTCTAATCACGTGTGCCAAAAAGCAGCAGCAAATATTGTCATTTTTGCAAATATTATGAGTCATGACCACATTGTACATTTTCACACAATTATTATGGTCCCAATTTTTTTTTGGAGCAAAACTTAAATACTCATTTTTGCAGTCTATAGCGAATTCTAAAATTTGCATTTTGAAATTTGAAATGAAAAATAAAGTCTCCGGTCGATCGAAGACTCAAAAATATTAGAATTATAAAAAAAAAACTTAAGATTCCAGTGAAAAACCTTATTTCCGGTCGTGAAATCCTTGTTTTCGATCGGGAAATTGTTTTCTACGGTTGACTAGAAACAACAATTTCATGATCGGAGAAAAGGTTTTCACAACCGAAAACAAGGCTTTCCAATAGAATCTCAAGTTTTTTCAATAATTCTAATATTTTTAAAATCTCCGATCGATAATTACATTATCTCCAATCGATCGAAGAGATTCTTAAGCTCTTTGACTTAAAATACATTAAAATAATAAAATGAGTATAAAGTGTAGCAAATTTTTAAAATTGGTAAAAATGATACACACTTTTTGAAATATGTATATTTGTACATAATTCCTCATATTTTTTTGGCGGGATTTAATAAATACAGTAGCAGCATTTAATATAAATTTCACCTCAACACCAGCGCCTCTGTGATAGTCCATTGTCAACGTTTCAGCAGTCCTCTTCCCCTCGTCGTAGCAGCTTCGGACACCTGTCCACATCAACAATCCACAATTTTATTTCTTCATTTATTATTATTATTTTTGTCATAAACGGACACCATCAGTTCCAACAAACTGTTGAGATTTATTTATGTTACAACATCAGACTTTTCCCAAACATGTAAATTGACCCATCTGCCCTCCTGCAGCCAGCGTTTTTCAATTTAAGAGCGTAGGGTTCGACTCTGGTACCAAACAAGCAAACAACCTTCGCCCCACCACCACCAACCGCGGCGAAACAGGGGTGGTGGGGGAAGAAAAAAATAAAGAAAGAAAAAGGGTGAAATGAAAACGAAGTCGGTGGAGCCCACGTGCTCGCCAGATATTTCTTGCAATTTAAAGTAGGAAAAATTAGATCGCATCAAGTCAAAAAGGACGAAACTGAAACCCCACTAACGGCTCACACGTGGCGAAGCAATTGCTGAGAATCCGCAGGGCACACATTAACCACGATGCCCCCCACGCCGCGCTAACGTGCACCGCCCGACCAGAGCCCGGCCGCCTTAACTTACCGCTATAATTCTTACAACGGAACAGAGAAAAACATGGTGTGTGTGTGTGAGAGAGAGAGGGTGTGTGTGTGTGTGTGTGTGTGAGAGAGAGAGAGAGAGAGATTTAGGAAGTGCGTAATAACCTACCGATCGGATTGACATTGCCCCAGTAGGTCTCGACTTGTGGGTGCTGCAGTGGATCACCGTACACCTCGCTAGTGCTCGTTAGCAAAAACCGCGCACCGACTCTCTTGGCCAGTCCCAGCATGTTCAAAGTCCCAACCACATTCGTCTTGTGCGAATCCCAGATTAAGGATTTACACAAATTTCACCGAATAAACAAATTAATAAATAAATAAAATTGCTAGTTTTGCAGTTCATGAACCAAAAATTCACGCCAAAAATAAATAATTAATTAAATTGAGTAAATGCAGAAAACGAAATTGAAGGTGGAAAAAAAGGATATGATTGTCTTAACGGGGTTGTGCTTGTAATGAACGGGCGAGGCGGGGCAGGCGAGGTGGTAGATCTGGTCGACTTCCAACAGGAGCGGCTCGACGACGTCGTGTCGAATCAGCTCGAACCTCGGATTCCCGAAGTGGTGCACGAGGTTCTCCTTCCTGCCGGTGAAGAAATTATCCACTACAATCACACTGTCTCCCCTCGCCATCAGGCGATCCACCAGGTGGCTGCCGACGAAGCCGGCCCCGCCGGTTACGACGATGCGGAGCCCCTTGCGTTTCAGCCCAAGCGGGATTTTGCCGACGGAGTTGATGCCGAACCCGGTCGCGAGGTGCCCGTTCTGGTACATGGATCGGTGCGGCCGCGATTGAGTCAACTCGGAGGGGATGTACGAGTCGGCGATCGGCGCGTGGGGGTTGGAACCGGCGGGGAGCATGGTGAAGAAGAGCGTGGCGATGGCAATGCCGACGAAGACGAAGACGAGGCGCTGCTCGCGGAGTATGTAGCGAATCGGGCGGGCCACGCTGAGCCACGGCTTTGGCGGCTTCGGAGAGTAGGTGTCGCTCACCGGCTGCGACTCGTGGCCGCGGAATATCAACTCGGAAGCCATTTTTTCCTTTTCTTTTTTCTGTCTGAAATTCAGATCAAGATCGAACAACGCGTTGGAGGGTTGAATCTCGACGAGATCGAAAAATAATTGGTGATACAGCGCTCTGTAGCTTATTGTGTGTGGTGTGTGAAATAGAGAGGGGGCGGAGAGTAAAGAGGTTTTTTCGTCAACCCGCCGGCGCGTGGGGGGCGTGGGGTTGAGGAAGGGTGGGGGTTCAAGGTGTGAGAGGGCGCTGTTTAAAAAGAGTTGATTGGGTGGTGATATTACGTAATTGCCCTCCACATGTAAGTTTGTTTGTTGCAATTAGAGGCCAAGTGTTTAATGGTTATTCACTAATTTTCAATTAAGAGGGGTAATTGTTTGGGCTGGATTTTACTGGGCCGTGTATTAGATCTAGGCCGGCGTTTTCTGATTGCATAAATATTTATATCATTTTATATTGGTGGATGTTTGAGTCAATTGATAAAAAAGAATGTATACATATAACATATTTGATGTTTTAATTCTTATACCTATCTTTGCTTTCAAAAGAAATTCTTATACCTCGCTTGGTTAATGTATGAGATAGTTTATATTTAAGGGGCAGTGTACATTATCGATAGTTGATTAGTCGTGGTGAATAGTTTTATGATATTTTATTACAAATTATGTATTGTATCTTTTATATGACCATTGTATGTACAAGTAGTCAACTATCCCACTTCACGAGTATGTAGGTATGGATGTTCTTTTTTTTTTGTAAACTCTAATTTTAACCAATGTTCATTAAAAGATTTACAATAATCTAGAAAGTATTTACTCCCCAATGAAGTAACTTATTAAAAGCAAATCTCGTATCAAATAAATTAAGAATTGCCTCTTTCCGTAAGATATATATATATATATATATATATATATATAGGAGAGTGTTAACGTGAGAACCATTTTTATTGTGAGAACCAAGAAATGATGAATTCATTGTGAAAATTGATGAATCCACTTGAAAAGTTATTGAATCCAAAAAAATAGAATTTTCGTCCCTCGTAGGATTCGAACCCGGGTGAAAAAATTTGAATTTTGGAATTCAATAACTTTCTCAACGGATTCATCAACTTTCATAGCAAATTCATTTGGTTCTTAGTTTTTAGGATAAAAGTGATTCTCATTTGAACATAACTCTCTCTCTCTCTCTCTCTCTCTATATATATATATATATATATATATATAAGGTTCCGTAGATCTTGGTCCCGATAGTATGTAGTACCCAATCTAGACCACACATTTTGAACACGTGGCCACACCACAAGCTCGACACGTGGCAGTTCTTTTTCTTTTCTTTTCTTTTTTAATTTTCGCAAGGGGCAAAATGGGAAGAAATAAATCAACCTTCTTCTTCTCTCCTGCTGACGGCGTCGGAGGCGACGACGACGGTGCCGGAGACAGACGGCGCCGGCGGTGACGGCGACAACACCGGCGAACAGCGGCAACAAGACACACAAACAACTACAAAAAACAGATTTTGAAAGAAAGAAAAATAAGAACAAAATTTGAGGAACAAAATTGATGGATTTTGAGAAAAAATAGAAGATGAATTTGATAGATGATTGAAGAATCGAGAAAGATGGTGTTTATGATGGTGGTTCACGGAGAATTCGCTGATAATCAGTGAAAGAGACGACAGAATTGTTAGAGAATGATGGATGAGAGATTTGATGTCGAAAACCATAAAAATGCATTGAACAAAACATGAAACTGCATTGAACAAAACATAAAAATGCATGTTCCCACGAAGCAGAAACATGCATTTAACTTAACACGTTAATGCATTGAACAAAACATGACCATGCATTTAACAAAACATGTTCATGCATTTAACAAAACGTAAAAATGAAGGCCAAAGGGCGCGCGAACGAGCGCCGGAGCGACACACGTGCATGGGCGCACGTTGGGCACGCCCGCACGCTGGGCCTGAGCCCACGTTGGGCGCGCTCGCGCACTATGCGCGAGCTTCCAATCACATGCATTATTCTCTTCAACTGTATGCATTTTTTGTTCATTTGAATGCATTATCCAGTTTAACTAAATGCATTGTTTGTTTTTCGCAACCACATAACAAATCAAATTACTAATCTACCCTTAATGTAGCGAAAATCAGCAAAATTAAGGCTAAAAAGTTCGAAAAAATGTGAACCATAGGATCTATGAGATGAGTGGATGAGATTGAGTACTACATACTATCTGGGGCTCGGGTACTATTTGATCCCTAATCTATATATATATATATGAGAGGGTTAACGTAAGAACCACTTTTATTGTGAGAACGTGAGAACCAAAAAATGATGAATTCACAGTGAAACTTGATGAATCCGCTGAGAAAGTTACTGATTCAAAAAAAATAGAATTTTCGCCCCTCATGGGATTCTAACCCGATGAAAAATTCTGGATTTTTGAATTCAGTAACTTTCTCAATGGATTCATCAACTTTCATGACGAATTCATTTGGTTCTTAGTTTTTAGGATAAAAATGGTTCTCATTTGAACAAAACTATATATATATATATATATATATATATATATATACACTAAAGTTGTAAATTTGTACTAGTAAATTGAAACATCTTATTTTGATGAGAATTATTTATTTGCCAACTGTTGTGCTGGTAAGAAAACAAAAAAAAAACAAAGTATGAAATAAATATGGTAGTGAGAATGACATAAATATAACCTATCGCCTATCAAGCCTACCCTAAGTAGTACTTAATCTTCAAAATGTCAAACATGACCAAATTAAATTAATTATAACAGTTACAGTATCCATAATCTATTTACTACCACAAAAGTGTCACCGACAAAATATGTACAGATAATATTATTGCCTTATATATGCGATATTATACAAATAAATCGTGAAAATTAATCCATCATTATAACTTTGAACAATTTACAAATCAGTAGTGTGTATCGCACTTTATTTGGCATCTTCGAAATATTTTAAAAATAATGGCTATTTAAACTTTTGAACCTTATTGCAAACTAAATCTCACCTTTAATAAGTTTTAATGATATCATAACCTTTGGACCATGTTGTCAATTACGTCTTCGGATGTCCAACTAATTGAATCGAAAATTGGTGTGCTTGCAATTTCAGACGTACGACGATAAAACGAACAACATGAGATCCGAACAATCGGTTCCAAAAATCATCTATCAATGTTGAGTTTTCACAGTTGGTTGGAGATCTAAATCTGAGCTTCAAACTCATGTAAAAGATAAGAAGGACCAAAATGACTAAAAATAAAAAAATTGTGATATTATTGAATATTACGAAATTGAATCATATTTTGCAATAATGTTCAAATGTTGACATTTGAATTGTAATTATCTCTTAAACATTAATAAATGAAAGAAACACGTATTTGTTATTCTCACGCTAAATGTATCATCCAACTAGGGATATCAATGAGTGGATTTTACTCGAATCGGAACCAATAAATAAGTAATGGTTCTGGTTCTAGAACCGATCCATTAGACAAAGAATTCGGACCGGACCCGGACCATCAACTATGGGTCTTAAGCGATCCGGATCTAGGGATGGCAATGGACCGGATTTGGACCGGATCTTGTTAGGTCCAGATCCAGATCCGATTTGTTTTGCTTGGGTCCAGATCCGATCCAGATTCATTGGGTCCAAAAAAATTAGATCCAGACCCAGATCCATGAGATCCGTAGGGTCCAGGGTCTAGACCCGGATCCATATATTTTATCTTCTAAAATAAATTATAAATCAACTATAATTCACAAAAAACCATAATAATAATTTAAATATACAGTAACACTATAATAATTATCTAGAATTTCTACAATCATCATTATACAAAAAGATGTTAGTTATAAATTTACTTTTATTTTCATGACATCAAATAATATTATAATAGGAATAGAAGTAGCATACATATCTTAGTAAATAGACCACTCATATCTAATTCATATTTTTTTTTTTCCAAATTCAAGGTATAATTTTATAATGTTATTGACCTACCTTCCAATTCTATAACCTAGTTTATCCAATTTCGACTAGAAAGAAAAACAATATAATATACATATAAATAAAATAAAAATTATATATATATGGATCCATGGGCCGGATTTGGACCGGATCTGGATCTCAGAAATCAAGATTCAGATCCAGATCCAGATTTTAAAGGAATGGTCCGGATCCGATCCAGATCCGTTGGATCCTATTTTTCAAGATCCGATCTCGAAAATGGATTCGGACCGCGGATCGGACCGGTCCAAGATCCATTGCCATCTCTATCCGGATCTGAGCGGGTCTAGAACAAGAATCGAATAAGAACCATAACTGGAATAGAAACCGTTGCATTATAATTTAATGGGTTATGAATGATTTCGAATCGATATGGATAAAACTAGCTCATTGACAAGCCTATTTAAACTTAGACTTGTCAATAGACGGGTTTTACTTGGACCTGAACCAATAAATAAGTATTGATTCTGGTTTTGGAACCAAAATCAGATCCGGACCGGACCATCAAACTATGGATCTAAACGGTCCGGATCTAAAGCGGATCTGGAACCGGAACCAAACGAGAACCGCTACTTTAAAATTTAATGGGTTTTGAGCGGTTCGGATCGATCCGGATAAAACCCACCTATTAACATCCCTACATCCAACTAATATTGCATCTTAAACACCAACCACTGCACACCTTTTTTGCCACATATATTATAAACCATATTTTACAGAAAATTATAATTGGGAACAATAAGTAGAAAGGGAAACATCACCTGCTTAACTACATACCAATAAAATAACAGTGTATTATAAACTATTTAGGTGATATGAGAGTTTGAATAAATTGGAACTCGATAGATGAATTGATCCCATACTCTCACCCTTATTATGTGCAGTATAATTATTTATTTATTTCAAAACATTTGAACACACTTATTTGTATTAATTATACTAGTAAATGATTTTTAATATATTTTTATGGTGGATATATTTAGACGAATCCTTATATTTAGTAATTTAGACATTAATTCTTCATAAGCAAAGGGGCATTACAGTCTTTAATGCGAGAGTTAGTCAATAGAATGAAAGCTACTTAAAGGCAATTTGGTGGAACCTTTGAGTAATTTGAACGCTCACATTCATGGAAAAAGTCAAAGAATGCCAACCCTTACTCCAGTCCAGAGGCGGTACCAGAAATTTATTTGGGACGGGCTAGGTGAGATAGCGACGGTTGTACAACGAACACAATATTTTTACTAGTTTTATTTACTTGTTATAATAAGAGAGAATAGTTCAATCTCTTTGATGCGGATTGCATTCTTTATCTAAACAAATATTTATTTCAAATACTTTTATTTATTTATTTTCTTAAACAAAATCATAGAAGGGTGTCATTTCTTTAAAAAATTATAGAAGGATATCGAGTTTATATTCTAGACCAATAATTGACTGCAAATAATATACTATTGATTATGCAATAAAGAAATATCATATTACATATTTACAAGTATACATTTCCAATTTTAATATAAATCATTTCTAAGTTAAATGATTCTAGAAGGCCTAACATCTAGATTTTGATATCAAATTTTTATAAGAATAAAGATTTCGAATTTTAGCTCTTTTTCGCATAAACTGTATAATTAATATGTACATTTTATATTAATCATTAAAACTTAAATAAAAATATATAAATAATGTAGTTTCAATGAATTATTATAACTTTTTAAAATTATATTTTTGGTCTTACAAAAAAAAGTCCTAAAGTATTAGGATTAGCATCCATTATTGAATTTAAATATCTTTATACAAATGAACCATGAAATGTTGGAATTGATCTAATTTTTTTTCTTAGGGTGGAACTAATCTAAACTTGAATGAAGAAAGAACGAAGAAAAAAAAGTCAAAAGATTAATGGTAGTAATACTAAACTTTTTCTACGTTCTCCCTCTCCCTCGAGCCCCACCAATACTCCTTATTTTTCTTATTTAATGTCTACTAATTTTTAACCGATTAAGGGGGTGTTTGGCTGTTTATTTTAGAGAACATTATGTTTCCAAGAAATTATAAGATGTTTGTTAACTTATAAGAGTAATGTTTCAAGTGTTTATAAGTTGTTAAAATATTTGGATAATTGATCTTATAAGCTAGAGAAAGAATCGTGAGTTAGAGAGGAAAAATCATAGTTAGAGAGATAAAATTGACGGGAGGTAAAGTTGATAGTGTATGTGTAGGAAATAACGAACTATCATAAGGTTATTTTGGTAAATTCATGATTACTTATAAGTTTATGAAAAAATAAGTTAAGGTTGACCATCTTATTTTTAGAGGAGCTTATAAGCTGTTGGAGTTTATTTTCACATCTTATAAGCTATTTAGGAACTTATTTTCCCAAACACTTTATAACAGCTTATAAGCTCCTAAACAACTTATAAGTTGTTTTAAAGAGCTTATAAGCTCAACTAAACACACTCTAAATTAAGTTCGTGGAACAATTCTCCTTTTTATGTCTATTCTCTCTCTGTCCGGACCCTCCCCTTTTCTTTTACCATCTGAATTCCAATGAGCAACAATTTCTAACATTAGAAAAGGAAAAAGAAGTGTGTGTGTGTTGGCCTAGTGGTAGAGTGGTTAATGCCTGAGATCAAATGTCTCGGGTTCGAGTCCACCGTGACGCAGCCTTTAAAATTTATGTATTAAATTACCAAAAAAAAAAAGGAAAAAGAAATAATCTCCATTGTAGTTGAGTTGGCTAAGTGTGTGTGTGTTGGTCTAGTGGTAGAGTGGTTAATGCCCGAGGCTAAAGGTCTCGGGTTCGAGTCCACCGTGACGAAGTCTTTAAAATTTCTGTATTAAATTACCAAAAAAATGAAAAGGAAAAAGAAAAAAAAATGAAAAAATCTGTTGGAGTGGGCGAGGTTGCCCAAGTGTGGCTCCGCTCTGCGGCTATATTAGTTAAAACTAGGGATGACAATGGACCGGATCTGGATCGGATCTGGCAGGTCCGAGATCCGGATCCGTAATTTTTGCTTGGGTGGGATCCGGGTCCCGGATCCAGCCACCCGTGGAAAAATTAGATCCGCACCCGGATCCATAAGATCCATTGAGGTCCGGGGTCTGACCCGCATCCATATATTTTTTCTTTTAAAATAAATTCTAAATCAAATATAATTCATAGCAACACCATAATAATAATAATAATAATAATAATAATAATAATAATAATCTAAATACATATAACGCTATAATAATTATTTCAAAATTCTACAATCATCACTACACGAAGATGTTAATTACAAATTTACTTTTTCTTTCACGACAAAGAATAATATTACAATATTAATAGAAGAAGTAGCACAAATATTTTAGTAAATAGACCACTCATATACAAAAATTTTTCAATTACAAGGTACAAATTTCTAATATTATTAACATACTATCCAATTTAAACTAGTTTATCCAACTTCATTAGAAAGAAAAATAATATAATATACTTATAAATATAAATAAAAATTATATATATATATATATATATATATATATATATTATATGGATCCATGGACCGGATCTGGACCGGATCTGGATCTCGAAGTCGAGATCCGGATCCGGATCCAGATCCGGATTTTAAAGAATGATGGATCCGGCCAGGATCCGTCGGATCCTATTATTTGAAGATCCAGATCCGAAAAAATGGATCTGGACCGGGTCCGAGATCCACTGCCATCCCTAGTTAAAACATAAAGAATCTGAAGGGTCGTTAATTATAGTAGGTAGTAGCATATTTATCCTTTTTTAAGTATTAGTGCAATTTAATATGCAATCTCATTTCCATGTAACATGTAATAAATTCACAAACGTAGTCGAACAAAATAAATTGTCGCATTTCCAAAGTCGCATAAAAAACCAAAAGATAGTCCTCAACAAAATTCACATCTCTATCTAATCATGAAATACTGGAAGGATTTATATCGTGTGAGCATTAAACATCTTATATAAAGATAAAGTGCTACCTTCTTGGATGAGATCATCTATCCCATACACTATCGATGTAAAATTTATTACTCCATCCGTCATTGAAAAATGTTAACTTAATTTTGTTTTGGTTCGTTCATGAAAAACATTCATTTTTCATTTTTGAACATGATCCCACATAAACTCATAATTTTTATCCATAATCAACCTATTTATTTATTAAAAAATCACTTATGATCCATATTTTCCACTCATTAATACATCCTACAATGTAGGCCTCCTTCTCCACTCACTTTTATATTTATTAAAACTCATGCTGCCAAAATCAAAGAATAATTTTTAAAGATAGAGGGAGTATATAATAACAACTATGATAAAATTTAAAAAGTAGTTATAAAATAATTGGTCGTGGTTAACATTTGGTAACTACGAATTGAAACAAAAAATAATATAAATTTTAATAATAAAATAGTTATAAACCTTAATTGGATATAATTAACATGAAAATTTGTTCCCAGTTATTAATTGTTTGTCTGTTGCTGGGAGTGATTGACTATTTGTCTAGCCACATTTGTGGAGGCTTGAGTAGCTGATTTTGCATTTACAAGAATACATTTTCTTCATACTGTAAATTGCTCTTACTCTTCTTTCTTCGAGTTTGATTTTTGTGAATTGTAGTTTAATTTCAACGATTCCGTTTATAAAGAGAAAGATGGCAAATGTGGAAAGGAAAGTCGTTACAATTTGCTTCATTGAAACTAATTATAGCAAAATGAACTCGACCCGGCCCGACTGGCTTTTGGTCCGGTAGCACTCAATAAAAATAAGTTCGGTTGGATTTTGGGCCGGGTTGGACTTGCCCAAAACTAGCGAAAGTCCAAAGGATCCATACCGACCCAACCCGTAAAATTTAAACTAAAAGATGTGTTTCGGGTTTGGTTGAACCTCGATTTTTCGATCCGATGAAATTTTGAGTCGGTCCGCCCAGCCAGATTTTTTTTAGAAAGCCCGATAGACTCGGTCCAGCTGGGCCGATCCGCCCATTTGCCACCTCTAATTGAAACTATTAATATAAATTATGTAAGCGTTATTCTATCCGATTAATTTACTTGAATCTATCACTCTACGACAAGTATAGAGGTGGAATGAAAATTTACATACTGATATTAAATCATGTCGCAATTTAGGTATTGAATCGTCCTTTGAGGAGTGCTATAATTACTTTCTTTAATGAAATGCTAAGGTGGAGGTTGAGATGAATTAATGAACGAAATAGATATAGAATTTGTATATATAGTATTGTTGTTATTCACGACACGTACGAGGAAGTATGAAAGAAACTATGATATAATAATTAATTGTCATCAAAATTGGTAGGGAGTAATAAAAGAATATTGAATGAAATTATCTTAAATTATCATGTCGTGCGAGGAATGAAGTATGAAAGAAACTATAATATAATAATTAATTATCATCAAAATTGGTAGGGAGTAATAAAAGAATATTGAATGAAATTATCTTAAATAATCTATTATTGTTATTACTATTATTATTATTATTATTATTATTATTATTATTATTATTATTATTATTATTATTATTATTATTATTATTATTATTATTATTATTATTATTATTATTATTATTATTGTTGTTGTTGTCTGGTGAACAATTGTGAGAATTCAAAATATATTTTCAATAACTAGTTTAAATGAAATTGAGCTTTGTATATTTTATTAGAAGTTGGAGTATATCTTGAATTTTCTCGTATGAATCTTTGAAAATGGTTGATGAATCTTAGACGTTTTTATATACTAACATTTGCACAAATCAACAACTTTAACTTACAGTAAAACTTAAGTCGTATAAAATGAAATAAAAAAACTAAATCTTAACGAAACACGATAATTTACAATTGAAAGTAGAGATAGCTTTTTGTGTTGTGTTTATTTTATATTGTGAAAATGGAAATCTTAAATCTCATAATCCATTATAAATTGGATCCTAATAACGGGTGTCCCACAATATAAAATAATTGACTGAACTTCAATAAACACTATGTAATCACACACATATATAAGAGTAATTATAGAATACACAAACCTTGTGAAAGTTATATGGACTAGATATTAGATATGGGCCTAATTATTAATTGTTGGACATTAGTTAATTAAGCCTAAAGCCCATACAATCTATTAGTGGGTGGTTATCTTTTATATGAGAGTTAATCATTGTGATTAACGTCAGAGAAGAGAACACAGAACACACACTACTGAAACGATCGTCAAAATCGAGCAGAGATTCTTGGCTTCTCTCGTTCAATTTTGACATCGAGGAATTGTTCCTGCGATTAATTAAAGACATGTGGATACCATAGTTGTGGAAACGCTCTCGGAGGATTCCTTGGAAGCTTTACTACTACACAGGCGTATTAAACACGTAAGTCTTGATCTTCGTGTTCTAGGGCTCATCGCATGCTTTAATTATAGATCTAGATCATTCTTGATAGTTTTATTCATTGCACATTAGATGTTGTCGAAGCGAATCCTAACGGTGGTATCGAGGCAGTGGCTCGATTTATAATTAATTAAGTGTTATATTAATTGTGGATTTCTCGAAATTTAAATTTGAATTCTATTCGTTTTTCCTTTATTTCGTTTGTTTTAATTTTTTTATTAATCTGTTTAAAAAAAAAACGAAAAAGAAAAGGAAATTCGAAATCTGGAATTGTGGTTTGGAAATTGAATTGCCGGTAGCCTCTTTCTTCACCACGGTTGCGCCGCCGTCGGGAATCCTTCTTCACCGGGGTGGTTGCGCCTAAACAGACGGCGATCGACGACACGGCGCGAGCCGCTCGCTCCGCCGCCGTCGAGCCACGTTTAATTTCTCGCTTTCTGCATCGAAAACGCGGAGAGAAGGGAAGAGCGCCGACTATCGTCGCCGGGCGGCGTCTTGTGGCCGACTGTTGGACATTCCGTTCACGCCTGGGCGTCGGCGGAGATGGAAGAGGAAGAGGTGCTGGCGTTGATCGGTCATGGAACGCGGTGGTAGAAACGTGGAGGAGGCGGCGCTGACGCTGCGAGAACCTAACGGGTTGGGCGTCGGGCGCGGCCTCCGCCGTCATCTGTTGGGCCGTGGGCAAAGTTCTGTTGGGCGCAGCTCTGCCGGGCGTGTGGGCCGTCCACGCGGGCCGTTTTCCGCATTGCTGGCATGAGCTTGGAAGCTTGGGCGGTTTAAAATGTGGCGACCTTTAGGCATTACGGTTTATAAAAAAAAAACGTTTATTAATTTTGAATTAATAAAATTCAATTTTCAATTACACAAATTAATTTATTAATTGGATTAATAAATTTTGTGTTAATATTATTATTTTGAAATAATAACATTAATTTCGATTTTGTATTAATTTAGAATTAATACAATCTAATTATGTACATGGATTTAATTTATTAATTTATAATTAATAAATTTAATCATAATTTTAGAAATTAATTTATTAATTAGATCAATACATTTTAATTATATTATTATGAAATAATAATATAAGGTTTAATTTATATTAATTTAGAATTAGTATAATTTACTAATGTACATGGATTACTTTTATTAATTTAGAATTAATAAATCTAATCATAATTTTGGATATTAATTTATTAATTAGATTAATAAATTTTAACTTTATTATTATTTTTGAAATAATAGTATAAAATTTGATTTTATATTAATTTAGAATTAATATGGTTTACTAATGTTCATAAATTAGAAATTGATTTATTAATTAGATTAATAAATCTTATTAGATTATTATTTTAGAAATAATAATGCTAAATGAATATTTATATTAATTTGGAATTAATATAAATGCCTAAATCCACTTTTAATTAGAGAATTAAATTATTAATTAGATTAATGAATTTATTCGTTGAGCCCTATTCTTGTTTTCTCGTGATAAACATGCTATTTGATTTTATGCTTATTTTAACTATAGTAGTTAGAGACCGTTTTATTGTTTGGGTGGCGGCCCAATATATGTGGTCCGCATTTTATGCACAGGTGTAGGCACCCGATCAAAGAATTGTTTGAATTTAATATTGGATATTAAATAAACAATTAGTATCACATGTTTTATCCCGATAAATACAAGTATTGTTTTGAAACAAAGCGTGTCGTCCATCATAATTGTTTGAGTCAATAACCTTTTCGACCAAGAGTTTTACACCCTCGTGTTTACTCCCAAATCTACAAGGCCAAGGCTCACTCATAGATGTATGGTTAGCATCGTGTGATGGGGTTGACTTGCTTAATTATTTTGTATCGCCCTCGTGATCAAGATAATTAGTGGACACATATTAATTGGATTAATAAACCAAGAATTGAGGACTTTTGTTGCATTCGGATTCAAAACCGACCAAGTGTCATCATTGTGGTCATCACCGCATGAGGCTGCGATGATGAACTTAATCGATCTGGCTGTCATTTGCAATTGGCTTTGAGGCTCTACTGAGTGATATTATTTGTAGTCATCAGCCTCGCAGAGGCTACAATAATATTGACTTGGATCTTGGACCACTAAGATTTATATTCGTTATAAATCCGTATTTTGCATTTGGGGTGCAATATATGTTAAAATTAGTGGGAGCTAATCAATCTGATAAACCCTTGTTTGATTAGTGATCGATTGTGATCTGTATTTACTTTGTTCTAATTTGTTCCAATTTCTATTAATTTTATTCGCCACGATGTCGACTATGTTAGATAAATGTTTGGTGGAAACTAATTTGTTGGTGGGTCAAACTATCCGGATTAGCTCGTTACTGCGTTTGGTATTAAGGATGGATAAGATTGAGTATGTCTTGGACAAACCAATCAATATCATCCCGATGAGTGTTCTCTGAGTATGCCTCGTTTGGTGGGTTGCCCATAAAAACACGTTGAGGATCTTATGTCATTCGAGCATTATGTTGACTTCTATGAGTTTGGAACTCCGGAGGCAACATGAATGCATGCTACCCTATGAAATGTTTCAAAGACTTGAAGAGTTTGTTTGCCTCGGAGGCACAAGTCTTGGAGTATGAGATACTCAGAGATCTCTCCAAAAGCACGCTTCATGAGAAGGGGCTGGAAGAGGCGCCCAAAATTTAAGGCACAAGGTGCGATGGGTGATAGCTCGGTGTGTTTGTCGTTGAGATAAATATGTCATAAATAATTCACATTCTTGGGTATTAGATACATTGTGTGGCTCACATTTGTAATAATGTGGAGGGCTTAGTGTGACAAGAAAGTGAATCTCGGGAGGTCGACCTACGCATGGGAAAGCAGAAAAGAGTTGTCTTGAGCAGCGTAGGACTTATAGATTGAATCTTCCTTCGGGTTATAGACTAGATTTACATAATTGTTATTTCGTTCTCGCTATTTCAAAGAATATTATGTCCATTCCAATGTTAGACATTGAAGGATTTTCCTTCCATTTGGAAGCGATCGTTGTACTTTTCGCAATGGAGTGTTTTATGGAAATGTCTTTCTTTCGAATGGTTTATATATGCTTGAATGTGAACGAGATATTCTCAATGTGCAAAACAAATGACCTAAGCTAAGTAATGAATAATGCTTGATAAATGCGTATGCGTTAGTATGCAAGATTTAGAAAAAGCGATAAAGAACACGGGGAGTTTTTACGTGGTTCGATCAAGAATCGATCTACGTCCACTGGGAGGTGATGATCCTCAAGATGTTCACTATAATTTTATTACAATGAGTATCTCAAAGAGCTTTAGTGTTCGATATTTTGCTAACCCTTTACCTTCAATCTAACTCCTATTTATACATAACGCAGACCTTAACGAATCCTTGATTGGCGGGCTCACGATCTTTATGTGATCGACCATGATCTTCACCATAATTGCCCATGATCTTCGCTTTTGACTCCGTCTTTAATTAGGGTTTTGATTAGGGTTTAGAGGCGTGTTTGGGCGAACCGGTAGGGCGAGATTAGGTCGAGGCCCACTCGTTTGGGCCTCGCTAGTGGGCCCGAGAGGTTGGGCCATATCCTATCATAGCCCCAGAAAAGTCGGGAATAGCCATGCCGAGGTAAAGTGGAGAATGTGCTTTGAGCGGGCGGGATGTTCTACCGGTTGTTGTGAAGGTTCTAGATCTCTTCCGCAAAGGAAGCCGAATTATGACCGGATAGCGGTCATTGTATAGGTTACACCAAGGTCCGGTGCAGGCGGCCGTTCTTACGGAGGACGTCGAGGTCCGAGCTGAAGGGAGATTCTCTTGTAAGGGACGACGTCCGTTGGCAGGACACCGAGGTCTGATTTGAATGACTGCTTCTTGAAGAAAAGCCGAGGCACGACCTGAACGACTGCCTTTTGAAGGAAAGCCGAGGTTCGACCTGAATGGCTCCTGCCTTTCTGGAGGACGTCGAGGTCCGACCTGAATGGCTCCTGCCGGTCTGAAGCGGACATGGGCGTGGTCCGAGGTCCGAGCCTCCTGAGATCAATGTAATCATCACGTGATCAGACTGGCGGTCTGTCTTACCATAGAGTACGTCATACGCGCCAGGCGGTAGTTGGGCGCTCGAACAGCGTGCGCGCATCGACTACACATCCAATCGCAGATAGGCACGTGTGATAATTGAAACGGCAGCTTTTAGGCGCCATTTGTCCCATAAATAGGTCCAAATGAGGCAAATCGTTCATTTTCCCTTCGACGCTTTATTCGAGAGAACATACTGTAGAAATTTCCCAATTCTTCCTTCAAACTTGTTGAAGAAGTCGGATATCTCGCCAAGAAAAAGTAAGTATGTATTCTTCATCTTCTCATTCCTCTCCTCGCCTCGATAATTACGGTTCGGTTTAGGGTTACGCCGCCATTTTAGATGTGAAGGACTATATGTGCCATAACCGCTTAGTAAATCCATAGGACTTAGTTCTGGGTTTCGTCGGTGTCATCGGTATGGGACGGCCTCGGATTGGCGTGGCGGTCGGCGTTAACGACGGAGGAGCTTTTGGAGATTACGAGAAATACCATATTCCGGAGGATGCGTGGTGGTGCCTGCCGAAACCGGATGATAGGGCGATGGCCCCTCCGGAGGATTTATTACTATATATGTAGATAGCTTGATAGCTGGCCTTAGGTTTCCTTTTGCCCCGATTTTCCTTAACTTTCAAGAATATTTTCGGATCCCCATATGTCAACTGACCTCGAATTCCATTAGGTCGGTGGTGGGGCTAGGCTGTCTGTTATGGCATAGGCGAGGAGTTCTCTTTGAAATCTTGATGCGTTTTTAGTGTCAAGACCATAGGAGGGTGTATTATCCGTCTCGGCGCGAAGCTTAAGATAGCGACCGATCGAAGATGTCCCATGGCGTAATAGATATTTCTTTCTGCGGTGAGGACATCCGAGGTGCAGTGGGGCCTCGAGACAATAAAAGACGTGAAAATCAAGCCTCGGGCCATATGGAGGAAATGTTGAATGATCTTGGTGAGATATTATCGATTAATTATACCGAGGATTACCGAACAATCTTTGGGTGAGTGTTTATAGGTCGAGGCGTAGGGATCGGTCTCGATTTCAAAGTGAGGGCAACCTTCTTCTTTTTATTCTTCCCGCTCGATTTCGTTGTGTTAACGAAATTCTTATTCTGTGATGCGGTGAAGATTGACCCCGAGAGAAGTTAAGATGACGGGCTCGACGCGCCCGCACTGCCCCGAGCAAAAGGAGCGAAGAAGAAGGCGAGCGGGGTGAGTCCACCAACAGCCCGTGGTGGTGGTGGGCATACGAGCCACTTATCGACGGACCAAAGCGACCTCGAGCCCGACGTTGGAGATAGAGGTTCATGGCGGCTCGCCTGCAGGTGCCGGCTTCAAAGACTCCTTTATCCTTCCCAAAGGTATAAGTCATTGCTTCTCCTTTGTAATTTTGTCGTTCTGCGTCACTAAGCTTTATATTCGGGACGCGGCCTCGGTGGCGGTGAGATGCACCGCATGGCCGGATCGTTCTTGAGCCTCCCCATATGAGGTGGAGAGAAAGCGGCATTCTTTGAGGCTCGAGGCATTTCTTCTTGATTATTTGCCGACGCCGTAGCGGGCGACGCCGAAGGCAGCGGCCGCCGAGAGCACCCCGAAAAGAAGGATCGGGCCTTGCGGGTGGCCCGTGCCAAAGTGGGCGCCCAGAGGAGGCGGTCGAGGAGAAGAAGGTCGGGCTGACAACAAGTTGCTTGTCAAGGGCAAGGACCTATGTTGAGGGCCTTGCCGGCGAGGCTTATCGAGTCGGAGAGCTTTTCCTCCTTTATCTCGACCGGCAATGAATGAGGCGCAGTGATATCGCCCACCGAAAAGGCTGGCCGAGAGGCCTCATTTGAGAAGGCCCAAGACGGTTGGGTCGAGGTCGATCCTCGGGTGGTGTGTATGAATTATGCCCGCATAATCGCCGGGGCGACCTCCTTCCCCGTGGTGGATACCTTGGCATCCTCTGCCTCGCTCCTGACGGCGGAGGTTGTAACTCAGTGCAAGGAAGATGAAGACGTAGAGCTTCAAGCATTCCTTGCTGAGGTGAGAGCCGAAACCGAGGAGGCGGGGCCGAGCTCGGACGTCCCTTCCGGAGATCGGCAGCCGTTGGAGGAGCCACAGCAGGTGATGCAGCAGGAGGTTGGTGGGTCCGGCAATGAGCCTGAGGTTAGTAGACCTAATGTAATAGGCTGATTTGTCGGGGTCGATAGGATCCTGAGCCCTTGTAATAATTTCCCACCTTTTGAGTAATAAACACAACATTTTGAAATGTGTATTGTCTTGTTTATTTTTAGCACTTCACTTCTGAATACATCGGACTTGATCACGACCTGCTGACAAAGCTGAAAGAAGTCCAATGTGCTCGCCGAGAAGGATGAAGGGTGGACGATGGAGGAGTCGGTCGCCGAACCGACCCGTGTTCGCCAAGATGGATGTCGGCTCGGCATCGTCACCGAATCGAAAGGGAAGTTGCATGAGGCCGATCGCGGTGGTTCGTCTCTGCCGAAAACGAGGCTCTTAAGCTAAGGATCGCTCACTTGGGCCCGGGCGTGATTATCTGCCGACGTGATTCGGGGTGCCCGATACAATGCGAAGAGCAGCTGAGGTCGACGACGGAGAAGCTGGCTCGGATCTCGGAGGATATCTTGAATATGAGAAGGTGATCCGCCAATCGGTGGGGTCACCATATCGAGCCGCGACCGAGCGCGAGCTTGCTCGCCGAGGCATGGTGCCGAGGGACGAGGAGGGCCTAATAGCAAGAGCTTTAAAGGCGCCTCGACTCCATCGTGGAGTATGCCCGAATACGAACTTGTGCGCAACGACGCTTGCCCGCCCGCAACGAGCTTGTAGGCGGTCCAAGCGTTAGGCGCCTGGGAGAGGCGGCTATGTTGATCATGCCGAGGTGCTCCGATTGTTTGCCGCCCACTTTCAAAGAGCGAGGACCTCGGCCCGTGCTCCAGTGTCTGCGGGAGGAGGCGGTCGGGGTCGTGGTCGCACTGTGTCGGGGCAAGCCTGGGGTGGGAGATCATTCTTCCAAGTCGGGGTGACACCGAGGCCGCTACCGAGTGTTCCGGAGTGGCCGTGGGGTACCGAGTCCCCTTCGTGTCGGGTGTCCCTGCCTGTGCCTGATGCTTGGAGTAGGCCGTGGACGCCGGCCTCATTGACTGGGTCGAAGGCACCGAGTTCATTCCAGGAGTTCATCGCCGACCTGGAGATTTTGTGCAGGACTGGTGTAGCTTCAGCGAGACTTGGCGAGGTGGGGCTAGGAAGCCCGAATGAGTTTGTATATAGCTTAGACTTTGTATGTAGTCGTAAATGTATTTGGACTGTTCAAGTGTACATTTTCCCTTGAGAGGTAAAACATAGCTTAGGACTTCGCTTTGGTCGTAAATATTTTTAGATCAGATACTGATGTATATCTTCCCAAATAAAGGGGCATAATTTGATGAGATCCGATCTGGATGTCTTTTGCATGTAGATATTTCAACTTAATGAGTAATCTGTATGCGTGCATGTAGACGTTCAATTTAATGAGTAGTCGTATGCGTTGCACTGAGACGTTCAATTCAATGAGTAATCTACGAGTGCGGCGCGCGCTTAGTGAGTACCCTACTTAGTGGGTTTTTCATCTTCGTGAGGCGCCCTCGTGAAGGTTTAAATGTGGTATATCCAAATAGATGTTCGCATATGAATAAAATGAGGCGAAGTGAAATACTCATTAGAAAAATAAATATTTTATTCAACAAGTATATAACATCGCACTTCGGCAAAGCAATAAGGAGACTAACATGACGTTGATCTGAAATCGAAGCTATGTAAAGTACCTCCTTAAATGAGTGATATGCCAGGTTCGGGGGATAAGCGCACCGGATAGGTGAGATAGCTTGTAGGCCCCCTTGCCGAGGTCCTCGTGAACGCGGTATGGGCCTTCCCATGTCGGATCCAACTTGTTAAGACGCTCGGCTCTGCTGGCTTCATTATTTCGTAGGACGAGGTCGCCTACTTGCAGTGCGGAGGCTTTGACCCTTTTGTTGTAATACCGATGCGACTGCCCTCATACTTAGCTTCGTTTATGAAGGCGAGTTCGCGTTTCTTCAAGAGCATCAAGGTTGGCCCGCGGTCGCCCCTCGCTCCCATCTGGTCAAAGTGAAGAGTGCGTGGACTTGGTACCGATTTCGGCGGTATAGCGGCCTCCGTTCCATGTACCAAGTCGAAAGGGTTTCTCCGCAAGTCCGAGGTGTCGCTCAGTGGGACGGAGGACCGTGGGAGATTTTCAGCCCGCTTTAGCTCGGTCTCAGCCTCTTCTTTAATCCCCATGACGATCGTGCGGTTCGTCACTTGGTCCGACCATTTGCTGCGGGTGTGCGTAATCGAGGTGAACGTTGTTCGATCCGGAGCTCTTCACACCATTTCTTGAAATTTTTGTCCACGAACCGTGACGTTGTCCGAGATCGAGAACGTGCGGTATGCGAGCGGCGGACTATGTTTTTCCACACGAATGTCCGAATCCTTTTGCTCGTGAGGCTCGAAAGTGGCTCACTTGACCCGTTTGTGAAGTAGTCTATGGCTACGACTAAATATCGGTCGACACGGTGCTCGGATCGAGCGGGCCAACGATGTCGATCCCCATCGCATGAAAGGCCACGGACTCGCAGTCGCTCAGATCGCTAAGGGTAGCTTTTGACCGTGGAGTGAAGCGCGCACGGACACTTTTGACGAGCTCGGCCGAATCTTGAATAAGGGTGGCCGATAATATCCCGACCTCGCCGTCTTCTGAAAGAGCCCGTGACCCGATGTGGCTTCCGCAAGATCCTCTGTGAATCTCATTAAGCACGTAGTCGGCTTTACTCGCCCAAGGCACCTCGGGAGGGTTGAAGGTAAGACTTAGGTGAGGCGCCTCATACATGAGATACTTGCAGGATTTCACCATCATCTTTTGGCCTCAAGCCGGTCCCGAGGTAGTGTGCCAACTTCCGTGTAAGCTGTACGGCCATCCGGTTTGGTTCAACTTCGTGATAACGCCGACGGGCGCCCGATGCTTCGAATGAACTTCCTCCATCGGGCGGATTTGCCACGACGAAGCCAACTTACTAAGGATGTCGGCCATTTGTTTTTCCTCGTGGGATTTGGTGAATCTTGAAGTACTCGAATGAGGTCAAGATCTCCTTCGCTTTCTCAAGGTATTGCTTCATTCGATCCTCCTCGCCTCAGATGTGTTTAGGACCAGTTTACCACGACACAGGAATCTCGAATATCCGGACTTTGTCCACTTTCAATTCCTTTGCGAGGCGGAGTCCCGAGATCGCCGTGCTCCACTTCGTTGTTGGTGGTGGGAAGGTAAACCGGCGGCGTAAGTCACTTTTGCTTATACGGGCCGAGGAGGAGGATGCTCGCTCATTGCCTGTCTTGCATGAAGCTCCGCCCACGCACATCCGACAAAGAACCATCGAGCGATGCAAGGACAAAGTTCCTCGGTGTGGGGCGGGAGTGACCTCGCTAGTAGAGCCGACTCGGTGAATTTGGCCTCCGCCAGAAGTCGTGAGCTTGCCCTTTATGGCGGTCCGGGAGTACGAGATGTCGTGCTCACGAGCTCAGATGCCAGCAGCTATACATCCAGATGACTACGGCTTTGACAAGACTTGTCTTAAAGGTAAGTCCGTTAGTACCTGGACGGAATGGGCTTGAAAGTAGGGCCGGAGGCATCGCTTGGCGTTCACCAGGGCCAGAGCTACCTTCTCGAGGTTGGTATACCTTGTCTCCGGTCCTTTGAGAGCCCGAGTGATGAAGTAGATGGGGAGTTGCCGTCCCATCTCATCTCGCACCAAGATCAAGACTGATTGCCTCGTCCGAGGCGCCGACACAACGATAGGTTTTACCTTGCTTGGGCGGATAGGGTCGGCGGTCGGCGAGATATTCCTTCACCGTCTGGCGACTGGTGTTCTTCCGCGGCGAAACTGAGCTCTCCTCGGGATCTTGAAGAAGGAAGGCTCGCTTCTGCGGCTCGAGATAGGAATCACTGAGGCGGTAGCATCCGTGAGTTTCAATCTCACGGATGGTTCTTCGCACTGCATGTCGAGCATCGCCTTCACCTTGGTAGGATTGGCCTTCGTGCCTTCGAGAAACCCAAGATCCCGTGAATTTACCCGCCTTCACCACGAATGTGCACTGGGATTAAGCTTGAGGTTGGCCGACCGAGGAGGCGGAGGATAGTTTCGAGGTCGGTGCGCGATTCTCGACTTTTTGCTTTTGACTACTATATCGTCGACGTAGACTTCAACAATTTCCTATGTGATCTTTGAAGATCGCGCCCACCATCCTTTGGTAGGTAGCTCCAGCGTTTTGGATCGAAGACATCTTCCAGGCAAAGACACAAGTCGATGATGAACGCTGTTTTGGGCGTTCTCCGCTCATCAGGACTTGGTGGTATCCTCAGATAAATCCAGAAATCAAGATCTCATGTCCCACCAATGCCTCCACCTTCTTGTCAATGTCGGGAGGGTATGATCCTTTAGGCGGTGTTTATTGAGGTCGGTATAGTCGACACACACGCGCCATCCCTCTCGGCTTTCGAACCACAATCGGATTAGCCATCCGGTGGGGTATTGACTCGCATGTGATTTTAGCCTCCGAGTTGGGTCACTCGTCCTTTACGACTGTGCGCCCGCGGCAAAGGCGTCGGCGGATAGAATCATTTCGTATTGTGTGACAAACCTTTAAAATAAAACTTTCTTCTACGTCGAATCTGGTTTAGTGGCGGGTCGATGTTGAGACGATGAGTTATGAGCTCGGGCGAGACCCGGTCATGTCAGTGGGGACCATGCAAATACATCCTGTATTCCTTAGAAGTCGCATGACCATTGGCGAATATTAGGTGAACCACAGGTGCCGACCTTGACAACTTTGGAAGGGTCGGTAGTCGTATAGTCAAGATTCTCGGTCAGTCATCCCGAGGTGGCAACTTCGAGAGTTTCAGAATTGCTAGGCCCGAGGTAAGGCCGCATCTGGGTTGAGACTCGTAGGCATTCTTTAGCCGCTTGGTCACCCCGAATGCTTAACACTCCCACCGGGTTGGTATCTTAATGGCGAGGTGGTACACGGAGCGACGCCCCTGTTGCGTACAACCAATCTCTTCCTGTGATAATGTTGTATGGAGGGAGCTCGGACCAAGAAAATTGAATGGCCTTGGTGACCGACACGGGAGCACGCCCTACTGTGAACCGAAGCAGTAATGACACCCTCGGGTTGAACCGCCCCGAGTAAAGCTCCGCAACCGGGAAGGCGCGGGATGTACTTAATTCTCCAACATCAAGTTTATCCAGCAGCTCGGAATATGATGCTAACGGAGGCTCCGGCGTCAATGTAGACCCGATGTACGTTTTGTTGCCCACCACGGCTTGTATAATAATGGCGCCCCGGTGGGGCATAATCTTAGTCTTGGGTCATTTTGGAGAACACGATGTTCTCTCCATCCCCAGTCGCTTGTTTTTGGCTCTGGGGTCGGCCTCGAGCCTCATTTCTAAGTGACGACCTAAATCGTACCAACGGCAGTCGGTTATAGCATAGACTGCTCCATTGCATTGGGACCTTCTTCCTCGCCATCTTCGTGTCGGTGCGCTGAGGTCGGTCATGATTGTTACCACCTCCATTTTCCTCTGCGCTTTTTATTACCCGCCCAGTCGGCCAATGTACTTCTTCGTCCTTCTTCGACGAGCTCGTCAATCTGTGAGCTCAAGATCCTCGCATCTTTCGTATCGTGACCGTGCACTCGTGGTAGTCACAATACTTTCGTTGACTTTTTTCGATCCTCCTTCATAGGAGGGTTTTGGAAAGAGCTCGATGAAGCTCAAATATTTCCATACGGATTTGAGCAGAGGCGCCGCTATTGCCGTGGTTTGGCCGAGGTCCCACCTTGATTCTACTAGGCCCTTTTGATTCTCTCGAACGCACTGCTGCTCAAGTACCTCGCCTCGATCCTCCGGCTTCCTTCTTTCAGTCCACCGCTTTCATCCTGGATCTCTCTTCTTCGGTCCGACTCGTCCCCTCGACGAAGTTGTCAACCAGGTCCAAAGACGACTAGCCGCCTTGGGTCGTTCACGGTGATCTCTTTATTCAAAGCACCGGGTCGGATCCCGTTCTCGAATGCGTTGATGATGTGAGATCGTTACTCTCATCTATTTTAAGGGACTCCATGATGAATCTTGAGACAAAATTCGACATCGCCTCGCCCCGTCCTTGGCGGGTTGTAGCGGATCGGATGAAGGTTGTCGAGACGACATCTTTTGGTAAAACGCCATTTGAACCGATCCATGAGGTCTTTGAAGCAATGGATCTTTGTTACAGCGACGAGCGAACCAACGTCGGGCGTTGGAGATCGGCACCTCGGGGAAGACCTTACACATGTGGAAATCTTCCATCCCTTGGTTTGCCATGTTAGTGGTATAGCAAATAGGAAGTCGGAAGGATCTCCAGGCCATCGATGCGCCGATATTTGGAGCACCGGTATCATTTGTGGCGGGTGTATCCGTAATCTCCTCGAAATGAGAGATAATCCGGCCGTGCGGTCGAATCCGGGAGCTCGTTGCCATCTCTTCTGAGAAGTGGGAGATCGATAGCGGCGTCTGTCGTCCTCCGGGGGAGTTCGACTTCACCTTTCCTCTCTCTCCCGCCCTACCGCACGGGCATTACGCCGAGGTGGAGAACGGCCCGCGGACGGTATGAGGCGAATGGTCGCGATAGTTTGGCGAGGCGAATGAACTCGGGTATTGGGCGGCCATCGTGCCGCGGTGAACGTTGATTGATTCAAGAGGTGAACGACCTCGGTTGCTGTCAGAATCACCAATTCGGGCACTCTTGATGGGCCCGCTCCGCTTGTCCTCCGTTGAGGAAACTCGAATTGATTGAGGTTGGCGTTGAGGAATTGGACACCGCCGACCGAGGACCTCGTGGGAGCGGTGAACCTCCTGTTCACCGGTACTAAGGTCGGCATCTTCCTCCTCGTTGGGGCGGCCATCCTGAGGGTGTATGGAAGCATTCTCCATGTAGCCCTCAGGTGTGTGACCGCTGGTGGCGTCCGCGATCCCCTTTCCCCGGCGCTGTGTGACCACCTGATCGTCCTCTGCACGGTTGTTACCGACATCACCGGCAGTACTAGCGTTTGCACGTGTCCTTGCCATTAAATTGTAGAAAACACAGCTTTTTGTTCAAAAAAAAGAAGAGGTTCCCACAGACGGCGCCAATGATAAATCTGTGTACGTTAGTATGCAAGATTTAGAAAAAGCAGTAAAGAACACATGAGTTTTTACGTGGTTCGATCAAGAATCAGATCTACGTCCACGGAGGTGATGATCCTCAAGATGTTCACTATAATTTTATTACAATGAGTATCTCAAAGAGCTTTAGTGTTCAGTATTTTGCTAACCCTTTTACCTTCAATCTAACTCCTATTTATACATAAACGCAGACCTTGTAACGAATCCCTTGATTGGCGGGCTCACGATCTTTCTGTAACTGACCATGATCTTCACCATAATTGCCCATGATCTTCGCTTTTGACTCCGTCTTTAATTAGGGTTTGATTGTGGTTTAGAGGTCGTGTTTGGGCGTAACCGAGTATGGCAAGATTAGGTCGTGCCCACTCGTTTGGGCTCGCTAGTGGGCCGAGAGGTTGGGCTATATCCTATCAATGCTACTTATCTTTGGCATTGTAGACTTGGTCATATTAATGAGAAAAGGATAGCAAGACCGAGAAAATTGGATTATCTCACACCATTTGATTTTGAATCATACGGTACTTGTGAATCTTGTCTCAAAGGAAAATGACTAAGAAACCTTTTTCGGGAAAGGGTTACGTGCAAAGAATTGCTAGAGTTGATCCACTCGGATGTGTGTGGACCGCTTCCAACTCAAGCAAAGGTGGATATTCGCATTTCATAACTTTCATCGATGATTTTCAAGATATGGATATGTGTATTTGATGAAACACAAACCGGTGCTCTTGATAAATTTAAAGAGTTTAAGTTAGAAGTCGAGAAACAACTTGGTAAAAGTATTAAGAATCTTCGATCAGATCGAGGAGGGGAATACTTAAGCCGAGAATTACTTGATTACTTGAAATCACATGGAATCCGGTTAGATCGACACCTCCGGAACACCACAAATAAATGGTGTATCCGAGAGAAGAAATCGAACTTTATTAGATATGGTTCGATCCATGATGAGTTTCGCTAGTCTCCCTTTATTCCTTTGGATCCATGCTTACTAATCGCCGCTTATATTCGAATAGAGTTCCATCTAAATCGATCGAAACGCCATATGAACTATGGTGTGGTAAAATGGCAAGTCTTAAACATATCGCGACCCGGGTTGTCCGCTTTTGTTAAAAGATCTGCATCGATAAGTTGGAATCAAAAGGAGAAATGTTATTTTGTGGGATATTCAAAAGGAAACAAAAGGATATGAATTTACTTAGGGAGATCACAAGGTGATCATATCTAGGAATGTAACGTTTCTTGAAGATATTTACATTTCCAAGGAACAAGATCCTAACTCGGTAGATCTTCAAGCAATTCAAGAACCACAAAACAACACACGTGACTAATGATTGTTTAATGATGTAAACAAGAATTGGTGGGAGATTTGATGATCTATTGGGAGGAAATGACTCTTGGAGGTCACAACCATCTCAAGAAGACAATGAGATTCATCAAGTACAAGATGACACAATAGTTGTGCCACCTCCACCTCAAGAAAATCATGATGAAATTCTTGAGAATATTCAAAATGTTGATCGATCAACACGTAGGAACCTACTCACGCTCGTAATGAGCAGCATGAACTGCGCAAATAACCCAACTCAATACAGCCACGAGAGGACTCGTCGTGCACCCGAAAGATTGAATCTAATGGTTGAGAACCAAGATGATGAAGTCGAATCGGATGATGATGAACCTAAGACCTATAATGAAGCGATTGTTCCGCACCGATTCAAAGATGTGGCTAGAAGCCTTAATATCCGAAATGGACTCGATGTATTTCAATCTAGTGCGGGAACTAGTTGATGACTTGCGGATGGGGTTTACCCCATAGGCGCAAATGGATCTTCAAAAGAAGAGATACGGATGGTAAGATACAAACCTCAAGGCTAGGTTGGTGGCGAAGGGTTATAGTCAAGGTGAAGACATCGACTTTGATGAGACCTTTTCACCGGTTGCAAAAATCAAGTCCATTAGGATATTACTTACAATAGTCGCATACTACAATTTTGACATTTGACAAATGGATGTCAAAACGCGCTTCTCAATGGAGAACTAGAAGGTGATGTCTACATGACTCACTGAAGGTTTTGTGTCCAAAGAGAGACCGAATGTAGTATGAAGCTAAAGAAGTCCATTTATGGACTTAAGCAAGCATTGAGGAGTTGGAATATTTTTTTGATGAGCTATCAAATTGTTTGATTTTGTCGAAGCAAAGAGGACCTTGCGCTTATAGTAAGCGCGAGAATGGAAACGTTGTCACCTTGTAATATATGTCGATGACATTCGATTATGGAG
This sequence comes from Salvia rosmarinus, assembly GCA_036937905.1. Lineage (NCBI taxonomy): Eukaryota > Viridiplantae > Streptophyta > Magnoliopsida > Lamiales > Lamiaceae > Salvia > Salvia rosmarinus. Next base: position 59,068,242 of record CM072820.1, read on the forward strand.
CGACCGATCCATGATGCAATCCGTGAAAGACCGGTCGTTTAAATCCTTTATGATGAATGATCTTGGTGAGGCCTCCCACATCCTTGGGATCAAGATCTAGCGGGATAGACCTAATAGATTGTTGGGGTCGTCACAATCCACTTACATGACAAATTGCTACGGCGCTTCTCAATGAAAATTCTAAGAAATGATTTCTTCCTATGAGACATGGCATCAAGTTGTCTAAAAAGATTGTCCTTCTAATGACAAAAAGTTGCTTGCATGAAAAGGATCCCATATGCTCGCTATATGATCAATCATGTATGCCATGATATGCACTAGGCCGATGTGGCCTATGCGCTTAACATAACAAAGTGATTTCAAAAAATCCGGTGAGGAACATTGGAAATCTGTTAAGACTATTCTTAAGTACCTTAGAAGGACTAAAGAATACTTCTTAGTCTATGGTGGGCGGCCGAGCTATCGTTGTCTGGTACATCGATGCTAGTTTCAAACGTAAACAAACATATTTCAAGACGATATCATCGGATTAGAGAAATAATAGAAATGAACAATGTAAAATTAGAAAGAGTACCCACCGCGATATCTTAGTCGACCCTTTACCAAGTCATTGTGAGAGCTTGTGTGTTAGACATGAGGAATGTTGGCTTTGATTCGATGGGAGTTTAAAGTTTGTATGTTTTAGAAACTCCTTTGTTGAGACATACTTTCTTTTGATCACAATCGAAGATAATGTTTTATCTATGGGTTTTGTGCATTTAATGGAATAATTATTTTGATGTTTGTCGTTATTCTCTTATTTGTTCCTTGAATTATCATCGCCATTTTGCCGTGAGACATCAATGATATAGTATAATTCTAAAATAACCTAACCAATGATCATCAAGAATGAGATATTGATGATATGTTATAGGTTAGCATGTGGTCTGCATCACATTCTTAGAGAATGTAGTGGTTCTCACAACTACGAGATATTTGATATCCGTGATGGACACATGAATACTTTGGAGAGTATTGGTATACCCCACTATTAAATTGTTTGTTTGATGTCTACGATTTCTTAGTGTGTGGAGTATGTAATAGTCCTTAGACTTGAGGTCATTACACATTTTGTTTGTTGAGTGCTGTACTTTGACCAAGGCAATGCTTGCAAGTGGCAAGACACGGCTTGGATTGGATGCATCATGAGACAAATGAAAATGGTAGTTGAGCCAAGAATGAGATTCATTCATCGATTAGATTTTCGAGTGAGCACTCATTTTCTCTATATTATTCGACCATGAAGTCATTGGCCAATGCAATAGATTTATTCAATTAACGTAATTGAATATGATCATATGGGTCTTATAATAAAGATGAGAAAAATGGTTGAGCTATCGATGACACGTAGCAAAATCCTAGGCTCAATCGAGTGTGTCATGAATGAAAGGATATTACATAAACTTCATGTAAAGGTTAGTTTATCGTTTTCCACGTAAACGTCAAGTCATATATCGAGTTATTTGCACAACGCATCAAGAGTTTTGTGCGACTTTGATTAGATCATAAATCGGTAATGGGGCCTATGGATCACACCATCAAGTGTATTGTTAATCGTTCGAGGATATATGCATGGTGCATGATGTTGTCTAATGCTAGTCCAAGTGAGAGATTGAAAGTTATATGGACTAGATATTAAATATGGGCCTAATTATTAATTGTTGGACATTAGTTAATTAAGCCTAAAGCCCATACAATCTATTAGTGGGTGGTTATCTTTTATATAGGAGTTAATCATTGTGATTAACGTCAGAGAAGAGAACACAGAACACACACTACAGAAAACGTACTGCAAAATCGAACAGGAGATTCTTGGCTTCTCTCGTTCAATTTTGACATCGAGGAATTGTTCCTGCGACTGATTAAAGACACGTGGATATCATAGTTGTGGAAACGCTCTCGGAGGATTCCTTGGAAGTTTTACTACTACCTGGAAGCGTATTAAACATGTAAGTCTTCGATCTTCGTGTTCTAGGGCTCATCGCATGCTTTAATTATAGATCTAGATCTGTTCTTGATAGTTTTATTCCGCTGCACATTAGATGTTGTCAAGAACGAATCCTAACACCTTGTATGTAGTACTTAATTTTATTATTGATCTTGTTATCTAATGGTTGATTTTTTTCGTAATTTCTCAAATTAATAAACCGATTTTTAGTGGTAAGAATGATAAAAGCTTATTTTTTCACGTTTGATGTTAAATAGGAAAAGTGCATACATATTATTGAACACAAACATGTATTATATTGAACACAAATATACATTAAAGATTGATTGCTCCTTATTTTCTTCTCTCTAACTCATCACACATTTTTCTATGCCGCCACCATGTAGCGAGAAGATTTCTACCGTTTGGGTTGTGCTTTTTAGGAGTATTATTTTGGCGGCGTTGTTGCTGCTGGTCGGTGGTGTGGTGAGAGGGAGGCTCTGATCAACCGCGGCTGCAATGAATGGTTGAGGTGATTTCGTCGGAAAATTTTAGGAGATGAAAGAAATGAGTCAATAGAGAAGGCTGTGGTGGTTTTTGGCTGTTGATTTGGATGGGATTTTGAGTGAAACAAGGGATAATAATCAACATAATTGGGAAAGGGCTTTGTGAATATTTGAGAAGAGGGAAAGAAAAATATCAGATATGCGAGAATGAGATACATGCATACATTAAATAAAAACTTGTATACTGTTAAACAAAAACCTACATAAGCAAAGATATATGCATTAAAAATATATTTATATAGTCAAACAATATTTTGCATACTAGTAAAATCGCATCCTATATATAATAAAACAATAGTCATATCATGTGTCTCGTATATAATAAAACAACAATATGCATATGTTATGCAGATCATGGGATATGCATTTTCACAAACTGCCATCCACATCTCGTTTATCTGGAGTGTCCAACATAAACACGATCCAAATTTGATACTCCATCCGTTCCATTCAAGATGACATGTTTTTCTTTTTGGGTCATCACACCCAAAATGACCTTTTCTTTTTAATAAATAATTATCTCTTCAAAAGTTATGGGACATACCTACTTTTTATCAATTTAATCACTTTATACCCTTCTCCTAAATAACCTTGCCGAAAAGAAATGGACCGCCTGCATACGGACGGAATGAGTACAATTTACTACTTGAAGATATATTATTATTAAATTCACCATATATATATATATATATATATATATATATATATATATATCTTGTTTATATATAATTATAAATTCATAAAATTTATATTAGACCGTTTGATCAAAATTCATATTCAATAATGTATACTATCTCCGTCCACTAAATTCGTTCATTGATTTTGGTGGCACGAATTTTAATAAATTATAATGAGCGTAAAGCAGTGGATGTAGAAAGGTAGACCATGGGGATAATAAATGAATATATTAATAGATAGTGCATGTAAAAATGTGGTTTATTTGTAAATAAGTTGATAGGTTTAAAATAAAAATGTGAAGTTGATGTTTTCAAAAAAAGAAAGTGAATATTTTTCGTGAACGGACCAAATGGAATTAAATGAACGTATTTATTAGACGGAAGAAATATAACTTTGTTAATACTAATTAGATTTGAAATAGGATACGTATATCGCTTATTAGATGGTTTGACAGAGGATTTTCCAAAAATATGTACACCAATATACGGAAACAATCAAATACTTCATCCGTCTCATGAATAATGGCTCCTTTCTTTTTGCACGTAGATTAAATAGAGTTGTATTTTGTGTGTAAAGTAGTGTGTGGTACGAAATTCGAGACATTTTTTAGTGTAAAATTGTTTCCTTTTTTGGAAACATCCAACTTAATGGGACAACCCAAAAATGAAAACGAACCAACAATAATGAGACAGAATGAGTATTTTATAAGATATATGTCAAGAGATGTGATCTCTTATATGGATATTGATACTTTTTTTTAATATAAATGATACTCTTATTCAATATAAATGATACTAGTTAATTATAAAATAAAAACAAATGATTTTTTAATATAAATGATACTTTTTTAAGAATAAATGAAAATTTTATCCGTTTATCGTTTGAAATGATGTATTCAATTCGAACGGATATACTAGAATTTTTGTAATATCAAGAACGAAACTGAAATAGATCTATCTAGATACAATGTACTAATTGCACATGGCGTTAACTGAAAAATTACTCAGTTTATTTATTCTTCAGTACTCGGTTAGAGCGAATGACGCGTTGCTACTGTGAAGCAACTTATTTAATTATGCGGCTATTAAATGAAACAATAAATTCCAAATAATAAAAAGCAATCACACCACAATCATTATATTGTAGTGATATCTCTTCTTCGTAAAAGTAAGAGATCGGGATCGCAGGTGTCGTTTCGCAATTAAAAAATATGAAAAAGATTGTCAAATATTCAAGTAATATTGAGAATTTATGGAAAAATGGAGATTTATTACCCGAACTGATGAACATGTTACCTATCTTGATACAATTTATATATTTTGCAAGGATATTTTTGTCGCCACGACGGAGACCTCGCACTTGACTTCAGCTAATCAAACGATTTTTCTTTTTTTTATAAATTATCATCATATTTTAGAAATGAGACAAAAGATATTTAACGTTGCACCAATAATTATGGGTCAAAACAAAGGACAATTAAAAGTCGGTCTAGGGTGAATGATCTCGTAGATTCGCTGATTATTGTTTCATTTAGAGCGCAACCATGTATTGTGAATAGCTAGAGTTTATATTATTTCATTAATTAGATTTATTGTTTTAAGTTGACATTAATTTGAATATATAGTTTGGGAGTAGGTTTGGGTTAAGTTTCAGAGTTTCTGTAGAAGCAAGCAAGTTAGCAATGGAAAATGTGATTAAATTTTTACTACAGAGAGGTTATTTTTATATTTTTGTCAAAAGAGTGGCAGTTTTTATTATAGAGTTAATTATGACTTGTTACATTATTATTTAAAAGAACTTTTTTTATTAATTTTTTAGGGTATGGAAAATGATGTAAATGCAACTAAGTCTATTGTACGATGGATCTCCATTGGTGTATAAAACATTCTATTGGGTATTAATAAAGGCATTTGAACATGTGCATACCATATATATACATACTATTTGTATAACTAATAAGAAAACGAAATCATAAACTCCACCTGATCAAAACATAAATAATACCATAATTCTTTTGGGCTCAATTTTAGCCACACACTCATTGAAAATAAATAAGACACTATGACATCCTGTGACGCTAATTATATTGATTTCGAATTCGATATACCAAATTAGCTGATTAGCCACATACTTTTTATACGAGTTTTGAACATCAATTTTGCAAAGACTACAATTTAATAGTCGAGTGCTAAGAAAGTGGGGTGTCAAAATCAAGATTAAGACAAGTTACGACTTTTATTCTTTTGATTTTATTTTTCTAATGTTCATTGATTTGTCTGCCTTTCCATTTTTTGAATGTTCCACACCTTTTTCAATTTGGAATGTTTGAAGATTAAGATTGGATGGATGTTAACAAGTACATTAATCTCAACTTAGAATGATAAAAGAAAGAGTCCAAGAAATTAAAAGAGTTAGTTGGGCTTTGTTTTAATTTTGTTTTTTCTATAAATATTTTAATTCGTCTTAAAACAAAATTTTGATTGTGGATTACATTTTAGAAAAAGATCACGTTATTTTATTTTCTTTTATCTTCAAGAAAACTACATTGCAAGTGCAATATTATTTTAGAGGGCCGAACCTCCACATTGTGTCTGGCCTTCCAACGTATTATTGTCTTGCTTTAATTTTTATGAAACTTTGGTTTTCACTACAAAAAATTACTCAATCAGTGATTGGAATAAGTTCGTTAGCTAATTTGGTATCGTCGATTTCGTCATCCAAGATAGAATTAGCAGCAAAAAATCCTTCATTAAATTTTTTGAATTATTTGTTTTTTAGCTACGGAAAATTCCGCCACTAATCATTCCTGACATTTTGTTTTGTTTTAAATTTAATTTATTTTAAAAATTAAACTAAGAAGATTATACAAAAAACATTCCCAACTATTCAAAGCAGAACAATGAAATACAAAATAAAATCATCTTCCGCCACTAATAATTCCTAACATTTTTGTTTTATTTTATTTTATTTTAAAAATTAAGCTAAGAAGATTATACGAAAAATATTCCCAATTACTCAAAGCAGAACAATGAAATACAAAATAAAATCCAAAGATTATCACGAATTAGATCCCACATTTTATTAAAATTGTAAAATAAAATCTATAACAAATACAAAGTCAAAATTGAATCAACATTTTTTACATCTTAGATAAAGTGTGAGATTTTGAAGAAACAAAACTAGAAACAAAAGAATGATCTCAAATATATCCAAAGCTGTGCAATCCAACATCTGCTTGGACAGAAGGCTCAACGCCTCCTCGTACACATCCACACTCTTACCTTCATTCTCCCTCAACCCGCAATTGCTGCTCCAAAACTTCCTTCCCGTCCTGCATCTCCTTCAATCCTCTCCTCGACTCTCATGCATTTGGAAATAAGAAATCATTCCAGAAGTCAACATGCCCAGAATGATCAAAGTCTTAGTTGTTGAGAAAAATCTATTTTTATTTGTATCAATTCATCTAGCAAAACACCAAACCCCGTGTATCCCTTTATCAAACTTAAAAATTGTGACATTATGAATTATAGCTTATTCTATGTTTCCTTTTATCAAACTTAATTCGCAGTATTTACTTGTAAATGCATTCTATCAAATCTCATCTTTTGAATCTATAGCCTACAAAAAAGATCAGAAAACCCCGTGTGTCGCAACCCTTTAAATACAAAATCATTCACTTCGCCATTACGATCCCAAGAAAATGCTCGATTTTTTGTTTCACTGAAAAAGCGGATCAGATTGAGAAATAATTGGTGTGCATATCATCACTCAAGTATTATTTTCACATTGATAAAGAGTTTTATCAAACGTGAAACAAATGTTGGATTGGGTGGCATGTTACTGATCACTGAATAAGATAAGATGTAGTAAAACTTAATAATTATTATTTGTACGTTGCATACATACTTTATTTATGTATAAACAATAATATATATAGTATCTACTTCAAACTCCACTGATAATATTTTATAAATTTTACTATTCTTTCACTGAGTCTAGACATGCATGTGGACGGATTTTGCTAAGGGATACAGCCATCCAACATAATTTTGTAGATATTTTATATTGTGTTAACAGGTGAAACTACCTATCTTAATAATGTTAATGTGAAAAATATCAAGCTCTATAAAAATATATGAAATATACCAATATTTAAGTGAAGGGAAAAAAAATTCTTTGATATGATAAAATTTGTGTAGAAATCAATTAATCTGACACTGTCACCATAGGCATAGGGAGTGTTATTAGCCGTTGGGTCCGTTGGAATTTCACTAGCCACTATTAACCACACTAACCACTAGCTGCCGAAATGGAATTTCGCTAAGAAAAAAATTCTATAGAACATATAGATGTATTATATCTCCTCTCACATGATAATATTTTATTAATATAATTATATTAAAAAAATATTATCATGTAAGAGGAATATTAGTATATCTATATGTTCTATGGAATATTAGTGTATCTACATGTTCATGAAAATTCTCATTCCACTAGATGCCGATGGCTGCTAAAATTCCAATAGCCAACCGACCGGCTAGTTCATTAGCCAGTCGGGTCCAACAACTAATGACAATTTTACGTCAATGTTCACACTGAATTCCACACAAATTTTATCACTTTAAATGATTTCTTTGTCCATTCACTCTGGGTAGATTTTATATAATTTATAAAATTGTTATTTTTATATTAAAATTATCACTTTGAACATTTTTAATTTTCACCTATTATATTATATATGTCCATTTATAATTATGTATGAGTACGTCTTATAGTTATCGTTTAAAAGAAAAAGAATGATGTGAATTATAATCACCTAGTCTCTTATGCAAACTATTATTAATTCTTTTATACATTTACTACATGAATAATATGTTGAAATTAACAAGAGAATTGATATAAAAAGATTGAAAAATATTTTCTTTTGATACTAGCTTGAATCATTTAGATAATAAATTAATAGTTGGTATAACAATCTATTTTTTGGATATTAATCGAAAACTTTCTTTGAGAAAGAGTAGGTGGTTAAGTTGGATTCATATTGCATGATTATGTAACATGTCATATTATATTCACGAATAATAGACACATATCAATAAAACTTAAGAATCTATCAAATTATTCATATGGAAATATCACTTTCCAAACATGCAAATTCTTACAATATTTATGAATTTTTATTGACACATATCCATAATCAGTAAATACAATATGGAATATTCCGTCGATGATCCGTCGGTGATAGAGATCACCGATGAAATTTTGTAATTTGATGATGGATTTTTCCGTCAGTGTTCGGTTGAATTTTTGTAGTGAATGTTGCATAATTCTACAATAAATGAAATAGTTTGCTACTTGATGGAATAAATTAACTTGTTGTTATATACTTATAAATTTGAAATCTTGCTAATTTAACTTTAATCTAATCAAGAAGACCTATCCCACACTATTTATTTATTCCAAAGATATACATTTACTATTTTACTTAAATACTATGATTTGCACCGAAACCAAATATCTGTCATAACAAGATTTAAAAAAATAGTAATAATGCTAGAGATACACGTTGTATTGTAGGGGTAGCGAAAGTTTAGACGCGAGGTGAGATCTGAGTGGAGGGTGTATGGGGTCCACGTGGTAGGAATTCGTTTGCACGTCGCAGTGGATCCTTTCTCAAGCGACGTTGACTCTTTGCCTGACACGTGGCCTCCTTCTCCATTTCAAAATTTGGTTGTTATATTGCTTTTGTGGTACGAATTTTTAAAAATTATAATTAATATAAAGTAAATAAAAATAATAAATAAATATATTAATAGATAATGAAATAAAATATAAGTTATATCTCTCCGTCCCATCTAAAGTCATACTCATTTCTTTTAAGACGCAGATTTAGGAAAACGTATAAAGTTGTTAAAGTGGTAAAAAGTGGATACAGTACCACTTTTTGAAGGATAATTACTTCCTAAATGGAATTGAACATTTGTAATGGGACAATGCAAAAAGAAAGTGAGACATTTTAAATTTTACGGAGGAGTAGCATTGAAGGTAGTTGATGTTTTTAAAATGAATAATACAAGTTTTTGATTAACGCCTCAAAAAGAATTAAATAGTACAAATTTTGATGAACGAATGAAATAAAGTAATTAAACATTTGATTTAATGTTGCCATGTTAGCAGATATCCAAAGTCGAAATCTGTAAAGGTTTTTCATTAATAAATATATAATGGATAGTGAAATAAAAATATGAGTCATGTATAGTCTTTTTATAAATAAATAGTAGATTGAAGGTAGTTGATATTTTCAAAAATGAGTAACAATTTTTGATGAACGTTCCAAAAAATAATTAAATGCAAGATTTTGGTGGACGAATGAAATATATTAATTAAACATTTGATTTAATGTTGCTATGTTAACAGACATCCCAAGTCGAAATCTATAACGATCCAACCCCAATGAATCGTATTTCATTCCGACACAGTTGAAATTAGGGATGAACAAAATACCTGAAAACTGAATGACCGAACCGAACCAAACCGAAAAATCAAATTTGGTTCGGTTAATTTGGTTATTTTCGGTTAAAATCAAATTAAAATTCGATAACTGGTTTCGATCGGTTCAATTTTTTTACCGAATAACAAAAATCGAATATATATATATATATATATATATATATATATATATTATTTATTTATTTATTTATAATTATATTTTTAATATATCAATATCCTTAATCCCATTAATTTTTATCTCTCTCTCCCTATTATATCAATATATAATATTATATATTTGATTATATAACACTATCAATTATTTTTATGCAAAATATTTTGTATATATATAACATATAAAATATTATATATATATATATATTATATCAATATATAATATTATTTATTTATTCATTTGAAAAATATAATTTTCTGTTAAAATTCGGTTTCACCAAATAACCGAAATATATTTTGGTTATTTCGTTTGGTTACCGAATAAAATTCGGTTCGACTCAGTTATTTTTTTGAAAAGTTCGATTAATTCGATTAGGTTATGTTTTCGTCTGAAACCGATCGAATAAAATAACTGGATACTCACCCTAGTTGAAATTGTGTGTTTCGCTCAGGTTCATATGGACCGAGATTCTTGATGAGCATTTTTGTTGCTTTGTCTAGATGTTACGACGTAAGAATGAATCACGTGTTTAGTAGGAAATATTTTTTTAGTGGAATAATTATGTAAGAAGTTGAATGGAGGATCGAGTCTATTCAGACTTGATAATTAATTAGCTGTGCTTTCGTGCGATGTACGAAAATATTTTTTAACTTTATTTTTGTATAAAATAAAAATATTAATTCAATTTAATATATATGAAAATCGTGGTTAATTAATTCTATATCATAAACTTTAGTCATAGTTTTTTTCCATAAATTGTGATTGGTAACAATAATAACATGAACCTACAGTTCATTGTAATTTCTCCTCAAATTAATAAAATTGACCAAATTAAACTCTCAGTAAATAAGAGTTTAGAGGACTGCAATCACATATGTAATATAAGTATAGAAGATATTTAGCATATTGTTGCGACACTTTAAAATTTAATTGGTTAGATTTTCGTCTTAGGGAAAAATTACATTGATAGATATGGCCCAACCTCTCGTGCCCAATAAGAGGCTCAAACGAGTTGGGCCTAACCTAACGCCGCCTCTCGATTACGCCCGAATGACACCCCAAACCCTAATTAAAGGTGAGTCAAAGACACGATAAGGAGGTAACGGTAGAAATCATGGGTAATAACGGTGGAAATCACGCAGGAAGCATATGGAGATCATGGTCCCGCCAATCAAGGATTCAAGATAAGGGTTTACGTTTATGTATAAATAGGAGTTAGATTGAAGGTAAAGGGTTAGCAAATTCATCGAATACTAGAGCTCTTCGAGATACTTGTCGTAATCCGATTATAGTAAACATCTTGAGGATCATCTCCTCCGTGGACGTAGATCTTATTCTCGATCGAACCACGAAAAGTCTCTCGTGTTCTTTTTATCGTTTTCATAAATCCGCACACCGATTTATCATTGGCGCCGTCTGTGGGAAAACATCTTGAACAAAAGTCGTGTTTTCTCCAATCTAATGGCAAGGACACGCAAACGCTAGTACGGTCGGCGATGTCGGTAACAACCGTGCGGAGAACGATCAGTGTTCACACAACGCCGAGGAAAGGGATTGCGGACGCCACAGTGGTCACACACCGAGGGTTACATGGAGAATGCTTCCATACACCTCGTGATCGCCGCCCAACGAAGAGGAAGACGCCGACCTCGATCGGGGTGAATGCGAGGTTCACCGCTCCCACGAGGTCCTCGGTCGAGCAGTGTCCGAATTCCTCAACGCCAACCTTAATCAATTCCAGAGTTTCCTCAACCAGAGGACAAACGGAGCGGGCCCCTCAAGAGTGCCCGAAGTGGTGATTACAGGCAATCGAGGTCGCTCACCTCTCCGAAATAATCAACGTTCACCGCAGCATAATGACCGCCCGATACCGTGGTTCATTCGCCTCGCACCTCCGCGGAGCCGTTCTCCACCTCGACGTGATACCCATGTGAGTGGACGAGAAAGAAGGAGGAAAGACGCAGTCGAACTCCCTCGAAGAGACGACGACGCCGTTATCGATCTCCCACTCCCGGAGAGGATGGTAACGAGCTCCCGGATTCGACCGACACGGACGAATTATCTCTCCTTTTCAAGGAGACTCGGATACACCTTGCCACGCCGATACCGGGCCCGAATATTGCTGCACGATGGCCTGGAGATCCTCTCGACTTCCTATTTGCCTATACCACCAACACGGCGAATCAAGGAATGGAAGATTTCCATATGTAAGGTCTTTCCGAGGTGTCGATCTCCAACGCCGACGCTGGTTCACCTCGCCGCCGTAACAACATCCATTGCTTCAAAGACCTCATGGATCGCCTCAAATGGCGCTTACCAAAAGATGCCGCCCAACAACCTTCGTCCGACCGCATAATCCGCCAAGGGCGGACGAAACAATGTCCAATTTGTCTCAGATTCATCATGGAATCCCTTAAAATAGATGAGAGTAACGATCTCTACATCATCAACGATTCAAGAACGGATCCGACACGGAGCTCAATAAAGAGATCACCCGCGAACACCAAGACAGTAGTCGCTTTGGACCTTGGTCGACAACTTTGTCAAAGGGATGAGTCGGATAGGAAGAAGAGAGATCCAGGATGAGCAATTGAGAGAAGGAAGCCGAGGATCGGGTCGAGGTGCCGAACGCCAAGTGCTCGAAAGAATAAAAAGGGCCAAGAGAATCAAGGCCGACCTCGCCAAACCCTCGTAATAACGAGTGCTCTATTCAAACCAGACGGAAATATTTGAGCTTCACACCGAGTTTTTCCAAAACCTCCTCCTACGAAAGCGAGGATCCAAAAAAGTCAACGGAAAGTATTGTGACTACCACCGTGGGTACGGTCACGATACGTAAGATTGCAAGTCCTTGAGCTCACAGATTGACGAGCTCGTCAAGGAAGGCCAAGAAATACATCGGCCGACTGGGCCGGTAATAAAAAGCGCAGAGGGAAAATGGAGGTGGAAACAATTGCGGACCGACCTCAACGGCAACCCGACACGAAGATGACGAGGACGAAGGTCCCAATGCAATGGAGCAGGTCTACGCTATAACCGGATCGCCAGTTACGACGAGGTCGCCACTTAGAAATGAAGCTCAAGGTCGACCCCGGGAGCCGAAAACAAGCGACTCGAGATGGAGAGAACATCGATTCTCCAAAGACGCACCCAAGACTCCAAGATCATGCCTCACCAGACGCCATTACTATACAAGCCGTGGTGGGTAACAAGAATGTACATCGGGTCTACATTGATATCTGAGCCTCCGTTAGCATCATATTCCGTAGTGCTGGATAAACTTGATGTCGGAGGAATTACCACACCCCGCACCTTCCGGCCATGCGGAGCTTTACTCAAGAGGCGGTTCAACCGAAGGTGTCATTACCCTTCCGGCCACCGTAGGCGTGCTCCTGTGTCGGTTACCAAAGCCATTCAATTTTTCCGGTCCGAGCTCCTCTCCATACAACATTATCACGGGAAGAGATTGGTCAGATGCAACCAGAGCCATCCGCTCCGTGTACCACCTCACCATTAAGATACCCACCCCGGGAGTGTTAAGCATTCGGGGTGACCAAACGGCTAAAGAATGCCTACGAGTCTCAACCCAAGACGCGGCCTTACCTCGTGCCTAGCAATTACTGAACCCTCCAAGTTGCCACCCGGGATGATCCGACCGAGAATCTTCACTATACGACTGACGACCCTTCCAAAGTTGTCAAGGTTGGTACCCAAGGTTCACCAATATTCGCCAAACAGGTCATGCACTTCTAAGGAATATAGAGATGTATTTGCATGGTCTCCATTCGATATGACCTGGGTCTCGCCCGAGCTCATAACTCATCGTCTCAACATCGATCCGCTACTAAACCAAGATGCGTAAGAAGAGAAGTTTTGCCGCGAGCTAAGCCAGTCATAAGAGACGAGGTAACCCAACCCGGGAGGCTAAAATCAGACGAGGTTAAATACCCAACTTGGATGGCTAATCCCGCTGTAGTTCGAAGCGTGAGAGGGATGGCGCATGTGTCGACTATACCGACCTCAATAAACAACGCCCAAAGGATCATACCCTCCCGACATTGACAAGAAGGTGGAAGCATTGGTGGGGCATGAGATCTTCGGCTTCCTAGATTTATCTGTGGATATCACCAAGTCTTTATGAGCCCTAAGACGCCCAAAAAAAAATGCTCATTATCGACTTGGTGTCTTTGCCACCGAAAGATGTCTTCGTCGAAAACGCTGAGCTACCTACCGAGAATGGTGGATGCGATCTTCAAGGATCACATAGGGAAATTGTTGAGGTCTATGTCGACGATATAGTAGTCAAAAGCAAAAGGCGAGAACCGCGCCATTGATCTCGAAACTATTCTTGCCTCCTCGGTCGGCCAACCTCAAGCTCAATCCCCGTAAGGCACATTCGTGGTGAAGACGGGTAAATTTACGGGATGTTGGGTTTCTCAAGAAGGCCCGAAGCCAATCCTACCAAGGTGAAAACGGTGCTCGACATGCATCCCAAAACCATCCGTGAAATACACAAACTCACCTGGGATGCCTGGCCGCCTCACCGATTCCTATCTCGAGCCGAGAAGCAGCCTTCCTTCTTCAAGATCCCGAGGAGAGCTCCAGATTTCACCGCGCAGAAGAACACTGTGTCGCCGCCAGACACGGTGAAGGAATATCTCGACCGACCGACACTATCCGCCCAAAGCAAGGTGAAATTCTATCATTATACCGCCACCCCTGACGAGGCAATTAGTGTCAGATTGGCACGAGATGAGACGGGACGGCAACTCCCCATCTACTTCATTAGCCGGGCTCTCAAAGGACCGGAGACGAGGTACACCAACCTCGAGAAGGTAGCTCTGGCCTTGGTGAACGCCAAGCGACGCCTCCGGCCTTACTTTCGTGCTCATTCCGTCCGTGTACTAACGGACTTACCTCTAAGACAAGTCTTATCAAAACCGGAGTCATCTGGGCGAATAGCTAAGTGGGCACTGGAGCTCGGCGAGCACGACATCTCATACTCCCCCAGGCCGGCCATAAAAGGGCAAGCCCTTGCAGATTTCCGTGGAGGTCAATTCACCGAGGTCGCCTACCAATGAGGTCACTCCCACCCTCACAAGCAGAGGAACCGTCCTTGCATCACCCATCGGATGTTGGCGGATGTATGTGGACGGAGCTTCTTGCAAGACGGGTAATGAGCGGGTATCCTTCTCCTCGCCCAAATAAGCAAGAGGTGACGACGCCCCGATTTACTTTCCCGACCACCAACAACGGTGAAGTACGAAGCACCGATCTCGTGACTCCGCTTAGCAAAGGAATTGAAAGTGGACAAAGTTCGAGATATTTGGAGATTCCTGTGTCGTGGTAAACCGTGTCTTAGGCACATACGAGGCTAAGGAGGATCGAATGAAGCGAAGACTTTGAGAAGCGCAAAGAGATCTTGGCCTCATTTAGATACTTCAAGATTAATCAAATCCCACGAGAGGAAAACACCGAGCCGACATCCTTAGTAAATTGGCTTCACATCGACAACCACGGTAGAGGAAGTTCATTCCGTAAGCATTGAGGCGCCCACATTAGCGTTATCTCAGGGTGAACCAAACCGGACGACACCCCTAAAAGATACCGAAGTTGGCACACTACCTCGGGATCGGCTAGAGGCCAAAAGATGATGGTGAAATCTCAAAAGTATCTTGTGTATGAAGGCTCTCTACCGGAAGTCTTACCTTCAACCCTCCCGAGGTGCCTCGCCGTAAGAAGCCGACCACGTGCTTAATGAGATTCACAGAGATCTTGCGGAAGCCACATCGGCTCCCTGCTCTTTCAAAGAAGACGCTGAGGTCGGGATATTATCGCTCACCCTTATTCGAGATTCACCGAACTCGTTAAAATTGTCCGCGCGCCTTCATTCCACGGCCAAGAAGCTACCCTGCACCGATCCGAAGCTCGCAAAGCCCACGGCCTTTCATGCAATGGGGATCGACATCGTTGGTCCGCTCGATCGAGCACCGTGTCGCCGATATTTAGTCGTTGCCATAGACTACTTCACAAAATGGGTCAAGTCGAGCCACCGCCGAACCTCACGAGCAAAAGGATTCGACCTTCATGTGGAAGAATATAGTCACCGCTCGCATACCACACGTCCCGGTCTCGGACAACGCACCCAATTCATCGACAAAACTTGAGGTGGTGCGAAGAGCTTCGATCGATCAACGCTCACCGGTCGCACACCCGCAAGCGAATGGTCGACCGAGGTGACGAATCGCACGATCGCATAAGGATTGAAGAAGAGGCCGGACCGAGCTAAAAGCGATCGGGCTGAAAATCTCCTCAAGTCCTCTCGGTCCCACAGACCACACCTCGACGTCGCACGGAAACCCTTTCACCTGGTCACGGCATCGAGGCCATCATACCGGCCGAGATCGGCGCCAAGCCCGCGCACTCTTCACTTCGACCTGTGCCGGAACGAGGAAGACCCTGGCTAACCTTGATGCCCTCGAGGAGAAGCACAACTCGCCTTCATAAATGAAGCTAAGTCTGCGGTCGTCGCACGGTATTACAACAAAATGGTCAAAGCCTCCGTGACCGCAAGTAGGCGACTCGCCCCACTTAAATAATGAAGCCAGCAGAGCCGAACGCCTTAACAAGTTGGATCCGACATGGAAGGCCCATACCGCTCACGAAGACCTCGGCAAGGGCCTACAAACTATCTCACCTATCCGTGCGCATATTCCCTAACCCGCATATTTCTCATTTAAGGAGGTACTTTACATAGCTTCGACATGATCGCCTTTATGTTAGTCTCCTTACTTGTTTTGTCAAGTGCGATGTTATACACTTGTTGAATAAAATGTTTATTTTTGTATACGAGCATTCCATTTTATTGATATGCGAACATCTATTCGATATACCGCATTTAAACCTTCACGGGGACGCCTCACTAAGATGAATAACCCACCAAGTAAGGTACTCACTAAGCGCACCGCACTCGTGAGATTACTCATGAAAGTGAACGTCTCAAGGCAACGACATGCATAACTCATTAATTTGAAAGTCTACATGCACACATGCAGATTACTCATTAAGTCGAAAAGTCTATATGTAAAAGACTTCCAGATCGATCTCACCAAATTATGTCAGATACAAGATAAATACATTTACGACCAAACGAAGTCCTAAGCTATGTTTATACCTCTCAAGAGGAAAACGACACTTCAACGAGTCTAAATACATTTATACCTACATACAAACCCCGCACTATATACAATCATTCGGACTTCCGGCCCGCCGAGATTCACCAAGCCGAGATAGTTTTCAACGAAATCCCTGTGTCATGATGAATACCGGAATGAACGGTGCCTTCCACCCAATCTATGAGGACTAAGATTACCTCGCCTCGCCTCCAGAGAGCCTCGACCCGACGCGGGCGGATTCCGCCCTGGGAATGCGGTCCTGCACCGAGGCCACACTCGACCCCGCGAGCCCGACGCCGACCAAGACGATGCCTCGCCCCGAACTTCGCCCTTCCACGCCGACCGCCGCCCGCACGCCGCCCCTCCGAACCGCCGAGCGTTGTCCTCTAAAAGCTCCGCGTCGGTGGACCCATTAGACGGAGCACTTCGGCGTGATCAGATAGCCGCCTCCTCTTCGTGCTCTTCAATTATGGGATCGTGGCGGCGTCCGTCAGACGCTGCAATGGCTTGGGCATGCGCTGCTTGAACGATCTCATACATCGCATGTATTTCGTGACGTAGTCGAGGCGCCTTTAAACTTCGCTATTTGGACCTCCTCATCCTCAATACCATGCCTCCGCCAACAAGCTCGAACTCGATCGTCGGCTTCGATATAGTAGTCCCACATCCGCGGATTACCTTCTCATACCGCATGCTCTTCCGAGATCCGAGCCGCCTTCTATCGTCACCAAGCCGCCTCGATTGCATCACCGCCCTCGATCACATCTGCAGATAAATCGCCCCCGGACTTCGAGTTGTGTAATCCTTAACTTTAAAGCCTCATTCTCAAGAAGGAGGCGGACCACTCGCAATGCCTCATGCAACTTTTGTTTCATTCGGGTCAAGATGCCGAAATGACATCCATGCCGCCGAACTTGAGTCAATTCGGCATCGACTCCTCCAAAGGTGTCACTTCTTCATCCTTCTCGCCAGAGCACCTCGGACTTCTTTCGGCTTTGTTAGTAACTCATGATCGAGTCCAAGTATTGAGATGAAGAATGCTAGAAATAAGACAACACACAAGGCATTTTAACAAGATATGTCTATTATTCAAAATGGAAGTTTGACAAACATGTGGTCCCATCGACCCCGCAAATCATCCTATTACATTGGGTCCACCGACTCGTGCTCATTGCCGCCTCTCCGACCTCACCGCTGCCGCTCGCCGCTCCTCCGCCGGTTGCCGATCTCCGGAAGGTTGCCGATCTCCCGGAAGGATGTCCGAGCTCGGACTGCCGCCTGGTTGCCTCAACTCGAAGGAATGCTTGAAGCTCCACGCCTTCATCTTCCTCAGACCGAGTTACGGCCTCCGCCGCCGAGTGAGCGAGGCGAAGATGCCAAGGCATCCACCACGGAAAAGAGGTCGCCCAACGATTATGCGAGCATAATTCATGCATACCTCCCGAGGTTCGACCTCAACCCAACCGTGTTGGGCCTTGTCAAAATCAGTCTCTCGCCGCCAACTTCTAGGTGGGCACATATCACCGCGGCCTCATCACACCGCCAGTCGGAGATGAAAGAGGAAAACTCTCCGACTGATAAGCTGCTGGCGAAGGCCCTCAAGATAGGTCCTCGCCTCGCCAAGAAGCGCTTGTCTCGCTGCCGCCTCCTCTCACCTCGGCAGCCTCCTCGAGCGCTCCACTCGGCACGGGCCACCGCAGGCCCGGTCCTTCTTCTGAGGGCGCCTCGGTGGCATCTGCCACTCGCCCGGCTTTCGCCGCCGCAAGTTCAAGGCCCGCCCGGCAAGATCCGAGCATGATTCAAGAATGCCCTCGCCTTGTCCGCAGCCGCCGCCTTCTCCATGGCCTCAGATGCAGGCGCCTCAACAACAAGCCCGGCCATGCGGTGCATCTCACCGCCATCGAGGCCGCATCCCGAATATGGAACAATTAGCAACACGTAACAACAAACTTACAAGGAGAAAAGTAGCGACTTATACCTTTGGGAAGGATAAAGGAGGCCGGAAGCCGCACCCCTGGGCAGAGGTCGGCCATGGACCTCGATCTCCGATGTCGGGCCCGAGGTTGCCCGAGGACCGCCATTAAGTCCTCGTATGCCCACCACCATGGGGGTCTGGGTGGACTCGTCACCGCCTTCTTCCTCGCAGTTCCCTTCGATCGATGGTGCGGGGCGGCGAGCTCGATACATCGACTTCTCCGTGGGGTCAATCTTCACCGCAATACAAAATGAGAATTTCGTTAGCACGACGAAATCAACGGGGAAATAAAGATAAGAAGGTTGCCTCACCCAAATCGCACTCGACATCGAGCTTCGACCTATATACACTCGCATCAAAGATTGTTCAAGTCATCCTCAGTATAACCGATCGACAGGATCTCACCCATATCGCTCAAGAGCTTCTCCATAGGGGCCTGTGGGATTAATTTTCACGCCCTTATTGCCCGAGGCCCCACTCATACCCGGATACCCCTCACCGCAGAAAAAGTATCTATTTTGCCAATGAGATACCTTCACGGGAAGCTATTTTAAACTTCAAAGCGAGGTGAAAGATAATACACTCCTCCTATAGACTTGATGCTAAAAACGCATCAAGACTTCGAAGAAAACTCCTCGCCTATGCCATAACAAAGCGACTCTAGCCCAAACCGACCTAATAGAATTGGAGGTCGGTTGGCATATGGGATTCGAAAGTACTCTTGTAAACTAAGGAAAATAGGGCAAAAGGAAATCTAAGCCCACTATTAAACTATCTACAAAATGGTAATAAACCCTCCGAGGGCCATCGCCCTATCATTGGGTTTGGAAGGCACCACCATGCATCCTCCGGGACGTGGTATTTCTCCGAACCACCAAGAGCTCCTCCGTCGTCAAAGTCGATCTCGCCGCACCAATCCTCGATGCCATCCCATACCAAGACACCGGTGAAACCCAGAACTAAGTCCTATAGATTTACCTAGGCGGTTATGGCATATATAATCCCTTACGTTAGAATCTGACGGCCGTAACCGTGTCGAACCGTAGTTATCGAGAGAGAAGAGGAATGAGAAGGTGAAGAATACATACTTACTTTTTCCGAGCGGATTTCGATTTCTTCAACAAAGTGTGAAAGAGGAATTGGGAATTTCTAAGGTTATGCTCTCGGATTCAAACGTCAAGGAGAAAGTGAACAGCTGCCTCTTTGGACCTATTTATAGGATAAATGGCGCCTAAAATCTGCCTTCGCTTATCACACGCGCTCATCTACGATCGACGTGTGACCGACGCCACGACGCCAAGTGCCCAACCACCGCCTGGCGCGTATGACGACTCTATGGAAAATGCATCGCCACCGATCACATAATGATTACATCGAGCTCTGACATCTGACTACGCCCATATCCTCATACCAGAAGTATTTCAGTCCGACCGACATCCTCCCCGACATCGGACTCGACGTCCGCCACCGATCACGTAATAATTTTGAGCTCTGACATCGGGTTACGCCCATGTCCACCTCGGACCAGTAGTATTTCAGATCGGACCTCGACGCGTCCTAAAAAAAAAAAAAAAAAATGAGCCATACAACAGAGAGACAAGAACCTTCAACGAAACCTTCACCAAGCAACATCCCGCCTCAAGAAAGCACATTCTCCGCTTCACCGGCAAGGTTTTTCCTCGACTTTTCGTGGCTATGATAGGATATGGCCCAACCTCTCAGCCCAATAGTAGCCCAAACGAGCCGGGCCTAACCTAATGTTACCCTACTCGTTACGCCGAACGACATTCCCCAAACCCTAATTAAAGGCGAGTCAAGGACACGATAAGAAGGTAACGGTAGAAATCATGGGTAATAACGGTGGAAATCATGGGCGCTATGGTGGAGATCATGGTCCCGCCAATCAAGTGATTCAAGATAAGGTTTACGCTTATGTATAAACAGGAGTTAGATTGAAGGTAAAGGGTTAGCAAATTATCAATACTAGAGCTCTTTCGAGATACTTGTCAGAATCCGATTATAGTAAACATCTTGAGGATCATCTCTCCGTGGACGAGATCTTATTCTCGATCGAACCACGAAAAGTCTCTCGTGTTTTTATCGCTTTCATAAATCTCGCACACCGCATTTATCATACATCAAACCGTGAGTTCAAGTTATTAGTGTTACAATTTATGCATTCGTATTTATGTTTCATATACTACATCTATTTTCAAATACACACACACACACACACACATATATATATATATGTATGTATAAAATTAGTTATTTAATTATATAAACTTTTTAATTTAGTTTAATTTTATAAAATGCTTAACTTAATGAAGTAATAAAATAATTTCTTAATTAAAATTTAATATTAAAATAAAATTATTAATAATAATTAGAAGAAAAGAAGGAAAATAAAATTACAAATCATATATATATATATATATATATATGCAATTTGTTTTGAAAAATTAAATGATTTTGACTTGTTCATTTTAATTTCATTTTTCACATATCATGTATCAAATAAGTTCATGTCGGGATCTATAATTCAATATGCATATTGCATATACTTTCATTACCGAAATAACAAAAAAATAGAAATAATTAAATAACATGAAATAGAAAAAAGTGAGTAAGTAGTTACTGCACCAAATTTGCCAAAATATTTGAAATAATTGCAAAATTAATTAACATAATGTAATCTAATTTTTATTAATAAGTAATAGCCACTAAATTTTGAAGAAACAATAAAATTGCCATTGAAATTAATTTCAAATTGAAAATTCGTGCTTTAATATAGTATAGATATATTATTGATTTTAAAATCGATTAAAGTTACTAAGATGTGACTCTGTAAATATATTAGTGACAAAGTTGTTCCAAGCCATCTCCAATGATTAGCACATAATTTGAATGTTCTTTAAACTCTAATAGTTTGTAGTAAGAGGATGTCTGGTTAAGCTTATTTTAGAGAGTTTATAAGCTACAATAACTTATAAGATGTTTCAAAAGCTTATAAATGTAATGTCACAAGAATTTATAAGTTGTTAAAGTGTTTGGATAATTGAACTTATAAGAGCTATAGAGAGAATAGTGGGTTAAAGAGATAAATTTGAAGAGAAATGAAATTTGACAAGCATATGTCGGAAATAATGAAACATATTAGGATTATTTTCAGAATTTATTGTCATTATGTTTATGAATAAATAAGTGAAATTTTTATTTTTTGGAGAGAATTTTATGTTTATTATAACTTATTTTTACAGCTTTTAAATTATTCGAGAGCTTATAAATTATTTTGGTGAGCCCCTTATAAGCTCACCAAACACACTCTAGCTAAGCTTATTTTAGACAAATTTTAAGCTTCAATTGCTTATAAGTTGTTTTAATAGCTTATAAGATGTGATGTAACAATAACTTATAAGTTGTCAAAGTGTTTTGATAATCAAGCTTTTAAGCTATTTTAATCGTATAAGATGGTATTGAAATGATCAAAAAGACATATTCATTGTATCGACTACAAGCAACGCGATGCTTCAAGTGCAGATATTCATTGTAGTTGCTCGAACTTTGCTTCAGTTTGCATGGCAGTTGAATATTGCCATTCATGTTTGTTTATACTAATATATTGTTATTGCAAACAAGAAAATCTTGATATTTGAAAAAAAATGATTTTTTTAAAAGGCCAAAGTTTAAAGCTCTTTACTTAATTAAACTAACCTATTTTAATTATTAAACATGCCGAATTGTTAATTTAATTAAAGGGCAATGATAAAGGCTTAATTTGAGCTCATTTATCCTTTCTCTCTATCACATACGCCTCATCTCTCTCTCTTCTCACTCTACACACACAAAGCACCAAATCACACACAGTAGATCCCTAATCCGCCGATCTTTATCTCCAAATTCATAGCCTACCGTCGCCGCTACGCCTTTCTTTCTCTGCCACGACCGCTTCGATCGAACATTAGCAAAAGGACGCCACCATTGACAGCCACTTCCACACTCTCTTCAAACAGTGGAAACATTAAGAAAAGTTGTAGTCCACTTCCTTTCTTCCCGGCTAGTGCCGCTGCAGCCAGGACAGCAGCAGCGCCCTGCCACGTCTCCCTGCCTCATCCTCCTCTCGCCTGATCCCCTTGATTTCTTCTCTCTCTTTATCTCTTTCTTTATCTCTGCTATAGCACACTCCGGCGAATAGCAACAACACAAAGGCCGCTACCGCCGTCGTGAACCTGCTCAACCCTTTTGGCCAACTGACAGCAACATAGTCGCCGATGTCCCGAAGCCATTCTTATCCTCTCTCTTTTACTCCCACTCGCCTGAAATAGTAGCAGCATATCGCTACCTTATCGTCTTTGGCCGCTATTGTAATCTTGTGAGTCCTCCGCCCTAATATATCAAGGGCTTGTTTGGTAGATATGTATAGATATGTCAAGATAGATAAGACATAGATGCAGATCGTAGATAATGTAAGATTAAGATCGTATTTTAAGTGTTTTGTAGATAAGATATAAAAATATGATAAGAAATCTTATTGTTTGAGACCCAAATTAAAAACATGATAAAGAACAAAAGACAAAAGAACCTCGATGACAACTATTTTAAAAGGACAAATATATTCATCTTCTTCTCACTTCACCTGATGCCATCGACCATAACCTAGAAGATCATTTTCATTCTTCGAAGAAATTGAAGGACAAGCTTTCTGTGTTTGTTGGTCGTTAGTTAGTCCGTCAAGCAAATTCAGTGTGGATAAACCATGAAAGCGCTAAAACCATCTGATCTTATTGCGTAGGCCGACAAACAAGAACCAGAAATATTGTTCGATTTTCCACCACCACCAAAATCTCACCCAAAAAAAAAATACACCCATACGCCCACAACAACACACACACACACAAACTCGCATGTCTCCTGCTCACAGTCACGCCTAGCTAGTGAGAGAAAATACAGAGAGAGAGAAGATGGTGTTAGCAATGGCTGTGAGGAGGCTTTCCTCCTCCATCTCCAGACCCCTCAAGCGCGGCGGTTCTCTCTATCACATGGTCTTCATCATCCATCCATCACTCGCTGCTTAATTCCACGTTGTTTTGAACTCTGACTGTGTTTGAAAAGGGTAATTTGGAATTATCAGCGGTAATATTGAAAGAAAGCTTAGGTATCAGAGGGGTGAGTTGAGATGTGTAGTATAGGAGAAATAGTGATTTAACACCGGGCTTGGGCTAAAAGACGGACCTGAGAGTTTAGTAAACTAGGATACCAAACAAAGGATAAGGGCAGATATGTTTGCTATCTAGGCCTTATAAGGGCTACCAAACAGCCCCCAAGTTTATAAGATCACGATAAATTAAATTGGTTTAAAAACTTACTTTTTAGAGAACTTATAAGCTCTTAGAGCTTATTTTTTAGGGTAAATAGTGTTTTATGTCCCATCGTTTTAGCGTTTTTTCAGAAATGTCCCACCGTAAAGGTATTTACAAAACAGTACCCATCGATTCGAAAAATAACACTATATGACCCCGAAAAATTATCCAGGTTCTGAAAATCGACGGTACTAACGGAGCTCGACATGTCATATCCACGTGGAAACATAAAGTAAAGTGGCAAGGGTAAATAATATTTTATGTCCCATCGTTTTAGCGTTTTTCAGATATGTCCCACCGTAAAGGTATTTATAAAACAAGATCCATCGATTCGAAAACTATCACTATGTGACCCAAAAAATCTCGATGCCGGAGATCGACGTATCGTTGAGTGCGACGTGGCATACCGACTGGATGCCATAATAAAAATAAATAAAAATAACCGAAACAAATTCAACGACGCCGTTTCTTAACATATACAAATGCTACATCGCCATTGTTGCATTCCTTCTTTCTCTATCTACTCTCTCTCTCTCTTACCCGCATCTAAAACCCTCATCTAGATCTCTCTCGCACCCGGATCGGAGGCCTCCATCTTAAATCTTACTCCATCTCTAATTTGAACGAACAAGAATGAAGCCACCGCTGCCGCTCGCCTTCAACTAACAAGGATGTTTTTCCTCCTCTCGGTCGTATAACATCAATCGTTGTCGCCTCGCTGCTTCCTAGCAATCTCATTTCTTGTACAACACAACAAAGAAGTGTGACTCTTTCTCTCCGTGGTCGTTCGGTCAAGCAAATGGTTTTACTAAGAAGATAGCTTTAATAGCCGCTAGCGGTAGCTATTGATATACGGATTATTTGATTATTTTTATTTGGTGTTTTTATTGATGTGGGGTAAGAGTTTTTATTTGCCTGCTTGGTTTCGTGGTGGCATTTGGGGCAATGGTTGTTATTGTTGCCGAATTCTGTAGAAGGTGAATGGCAATACTATTTTGATCGAGAAAGGCAGGAGTAGTGGCAAAAATTGCATTAATTACTGGTCATTCTCCTTGCCGATGTCGGAAAGAAACAGAAGAATGAGTTGATAATTAATCTTAGAGACGATGATATGTGAAACGTAGGGTCGCACAAAGAAGCAACAGAGCTCAAGACTGGTATATTTTCGTTGTAACTTCTTATTTTGGTGGTTGGCGGATATGAACAGCACTGGTCGGAGATGAGAAATATGTTGAGAATGAGGAACTAGAATTCTAGGTGAAGTTGAGAGAGCGACGCGAGGTGGAGGGTGAATGTGATAAAAATAATTTTTTTTCATTTTGGTTGCCACTTCACTTTTGTAAATACTTTACTATGGGACATTTCAAAAACGCTAAAACGATGGGACATAAAACACTATTTACCCTCGCCACTTCACTTTATGTTTCCACGTGATACGACACGCCGAGCTCCGTAGTACACGCCAATTTTCAGGCATCGGATAATTTTTCGGGGTCATATAGTGTTATTTTTGAATCGATGGGTACTGCTTTGTAAATACCTTTACGGTGGGATATTTCTGAAAAAACGCTAAAACGATGGGACATAAAACAGTATTTACCCTATTTTTTAAGTTTATAAGTTTTTTAAGAACTTATTTTATCAAACAATTTGAAAGAGTTTATAAACACTTAAACAATTTAAGTTTTTAAGAAGTTTATAAGCTCATCCAAATATCTTCTAAGTACAACACCAAAATAGTTATCAACATAATTATCAAAATGATAGATAATAATACAATATTAGATAATTTAATATATCACACTCTATTGTGTAATTAATATATAGTCCCGTAAATGTCGTAACTAGTTTATAATAAAAATTTATTAGACATAAAGAACTGATTAAGATGTACATATAATTTCTTTCAAAAAAAAAAGATGTACATATAATTTACACTTTAGGTTAGTTATTGAAAATATTACTCCCTTTATTCACCAAAAACTTGCATAGTTTTTGGTAGCATGAATTTTAATAAATTGTACTCCCTCTGTCACATTATTGTTGGCTCGTTTTCCTTTTTGGATTGTCCCATTAAGTTGACTCGTTTCCAAAAAAGGAAACAATTTTACACTAAAAAGTGTTTCGAATTTCGTGCCACATACTACTTTATACACAAAATACAACTCTTCTTAATCTACGTGTAAAAAGAAATGAGCCATGATTCATGGGACGAAGGGACTAGTAGATATAAAGTGAGTGAAGATCCCACATTATAAGTATAAAATAAAGATTCTTTTATAAATAAGTGGATAGATTGAGGAAAAATTAGGGAATATATATGGAAGGTCATGTCCAAAAGAGGAAAATATAAACTTTTAGTTGATGGACTTAAAATGAATTAAATGCATATTTTTGGTAGACTAATAAAATATTTAATAATAATTTTAATTAATGTAAAATGGAGAAGTAAGGTGGAACCCAGCCACATAGTAACATAGAGGATGTCCAATAGTATTGGAGTAATTTGAGTTAAAGTATGCCTAAATTGGGCATTTAGAATTTAGATAACCACATAGTAACACATAGGAGGTGTCCAAACTACGACCTAATTGAAATTCCCCATCGATATAAGTGGGCCTTTTGGTTTAACTAGAGTTGTTTGATATTATAATAATGGATTTGAATATTTCAAACGAAATTTTAGAAATTTCACAAGGTTTCTATTTATCGCCTCTATTTCATTCATTATAATTCCTTATCTAAAAATAGTTAAAAATTATAATAAATATTATATTTTTATAGTTCCAATTTAAAATTATAATTAACTAATAACTCAACAAAATAAACTCTAAAAATCTATCCCTTCGCCACGGAATAGCTGCCGGAGAAAAAGGTTGAAGACATTGAAGAAGCAAATCATGAATACACAAAAATGCAACTTCAATTTCATTGACAAGAAAATTTTCATAGAATATATAGGTGTACTCTACCTCTCACATAATAATATTTTATTATTTTAATATATTAATAAAAATATCACTATGTGAGAGAGGGTGTACTACACCTACATATTCTATAGAATTTTCTATGAACGAGATATCAACGCCATGTCCAATCCTCAACTCATTTTCTTCAATTTCTAGCTTTATTATCCTATTTCTATTAATTTCCTTAAGGATTTTGCACAAATTAATCAAAATTTGATCTTGTAAAATGTATATAAAATAATGCATCATGTCCATTCATGTACTCTTTTACTTCAATTTCTGGCTTTCTAGTCCTATTCCTACTAATCCGAATCTGACAAACCGAACAGCAAAACGGAAAGAACAAGATTGTATTGAAACTTAGTTAGTTGATTTTTTTTTTTTGAAGTTTTCGTTTTCGATTCTTTCTTTGCTTCCAAAACTCTGCAAATAAGTTGTCTTCTCCGAACTTTTCTACTCATTTCCTCTTTCAATTCATAGTACAACAACAATATTATTTCACATTTTGAATGTAGATTGCTGCTGCGTGTCTCAATTTATCTTCTGTGGGGCTCTGTAGTATTAAAGTAGTTCTTTTTATTATTATTTTAAAATTTTTAATATGGGACTAAAATGGGGACTATAAATAGAATTACAGATTACTCATTTCAAAGCATTACCCTTGATTGGGCCTAAAATTGGGATCCATGAGGACCAACAGTTATCAATTCGGGCCAAAATGTTTCAGACTTCATATGGGCTTGCTTCCCAAATTGATAATTGAATCATATGTAGCTTATTATAAACTGGCCCGAATACCCACTTTTATAGAGTTGCTGATAATGATACATATCTATATTTTTATAATTATAAATATGTTAATAGCTTTACATTTGAATTCGAATTTGACCCGTTTCAATGTGAGACAGTCTCATAAAATACTTCTGCATTGAAATAATTTTGTATTATCTCATATTCAATACCAGCTGCTCAATTTTTTTCCCAACTACATAAATAATTAAAATACTTTTGTTTTGATTCATCTTCAAACTAAATGTAACTCCAGAAGCTAACGGCGCCTCCATTTTCCCCCCAAGTGTTTCTGGAACGTCATTTACTTGTATAATTAAAATTTACCATTTGTACTGAATAATAAGATAACATGAATTTTCAGCTTTTCTCCTAATATAATAGGACACATTGCTTTATTATTAACGACATGTATAGACAAAGATGACGTGCTAAAACAAAACCAAACACTTAATATTAAATTTCTTTTATTCTTCTTTTTAGCACCAATATTACATTTCTGTAGGAACACTATTGCACTAAATACTACATTACATAGGTCATATAAGTGCTAAGATTAATCTCCAACTATTTCTAGTCATATACTAAGCATGTTGGGCCAGTTGTTGCGAGTTTGTTAACAAGCGCTAGTGCATTGCTAGTCATGTAAGTAACATTGTTCACACGATTTATGAGACCCCTAACACGTTTTCCCTTGTTTCGCTCCTCGAAGCCGTCGAGACATGTGTCCTCGTCTGTAAGAGCCGCACTGACCCAAGTCGTCACGTCATCAAGTTGGGAGCTGAATTCGGAAATACGAAGTTTCCTTAGTACTCCTAAAGACTTATGAAGATTGTCAAGCGTATCTTGAAAACACTCGACACAGTCAGATAACACATTATTATAACTTCCATTTTTCGATGTGGCCAAGTACCAAGCAACTTTCTTGGCCTCCCCGATTGTCACAGACACACCGGCCCGAGCCCATCTGCTTGGGCTTGTCTTGGCCGTTTTAGAAAATGAAGCTAGAGAGTGGACGCAGAGATCACGGTAACGTGTTACACTGCACGCGTCTTGGACGTAATCGTCCCCTGATGATGTGGCGAACGAGGACAATATCACTAGGCATGTTAGCAATAAGAATGGTGAAATAAAGTTCACTCGTGCCATCATCAATGGAAGGAAGGGATGAAGAAAAAGTATGAATGTCAATACATGTTTGAGGAAGATTGCTATACAAACATGTAGAAAACCTTCAAAAAAAACTAGCATCTTATAGTTTGGATTTGTTAGAAAAGTTTTCATGAATAGTGAGAAATTTGTGAATGCAATAAATGGTGGAAGAGATATTGTATTATACGGTCATGTGAAAAAAGTTATGGTAGTTGAGCTTTTCATGAATATAGGAAGGCCAACTCCTTATATCATACCACATGTTTCATGAATGTTGTTTGGAAAAGTTGAAAAAAGAGCAACAACTTTACAAGTAGGAAAGATTTTGGTCGATGACGTAAAATTTGTTTATTTATAAATTAAACATACAAAATGTTTCTTATCTTGAAAGATATTTTTAAATCAAGAAATACAAAGATGAAGAGGGCCATAAATTTCATTTGATGTGCTTATTAGGTCTTGGATTTCATAAGAAATTGTGAGACGATTCGTAGAGGTTAATCTTCAAAGGATTTGAGTCATCGACGCAACTTTTAAAATTTATGTATTAAATTACCAAAAAAAAAAGGATTTCATAAGAAGTTCAATTTTATATTTGGATGATTGAACTTTGAAGATGTCAGTAATGACAAAAGTGTGAATTTTTTTGGAAAGGACAAAAGTGTGTTAAACTATAAGAAATCCCTATAAACACTTGATTTAAACATATTAACTTTAAAACATCTTATAAACTCGGTGATTGTTCTCTAAGAAGGACGAGTGTTCTTAAAACTGTTTATAATTTGAATTTTTTTTTCATTTCTAAACATAAGCCATTTTTTCATTTATAAAATAAATAAACAAATAATGATTTCATAAATCTTGAGTGGGCTTGGATGGTGCCATGGTGGTATGGCCCACTCATCTTGAAGTAGGTTGGAATTTGGCCCCTAATATTGTAATAATGGGCCTAACTCGTTCAATGAAACTAAACCGTTAAAATTACTTTAATTTTGAATAAACTCTTCAAAAAAAATTTAAAATGTTTTTATAATAAAATCTCGACAAATTAGAAACAGTGACATCATACAAAATCTACCGAGCAAGAAAGTTATTGATTAAATGTAAATGTTTTTTTTATCAAATTACTTACTAACGTTTTCTGAAATATTATATAATCGAGAAGTGTTTGATCCAATAGTAGACAAAACGAGAAAAGCATACCGTTAAATTTAATGAGTTAACTTTTATACATCGGTAATTATAGATTTAATAAGAAGAAAGTGAATACGTTCATAAAATATTATCAAATTAAATAGTCTCCTCTTCTTTTCTTTTATTTTTTTTTTGAATTTATGGGAAACTCGTATAGTCTCAATTTTTTGTTTCAATCGAACAAAGAGGAAAAGCTTAAACTACTATATTAACTCAATAGAAACAAAATTAAAAACAGAACTAAATAATCTAAATAAACTACACATAAATAAATAAATACTTAAAGAAATGAAACAACAAATACATCGTATCACATTATTGTTCGGACAAATTATAAATTTTACATTTACTCTCATAAACATCTCGGCTGTTAATACAAAAATAAATAAATATATAATATGCTCAAAGAGAAAAACCTAAAACCCTCTTACCAAAACCCGTGCTTCGTTTGCTCGCCGGTTTGCGCTTCCATTTGTTTTTCTTCTTCGAATTGCTTCATTTTTCAGCCTTCATCTGTTGTTTCTCTTCTTGATTTCTCTCACCATGGCTCGATTTCGTAAAGTAAGCAGTTTTTCTACTTCGGTTATTTTATTATGGGATTCTAACTTATGATAGCCCTGCAATTTATTTTCTGTTTGTGAATATTGATGTTCCAGAATAAGAGGATTCCCTTTGTCAGACCGATAGCTAAAAAGCAGCCCTCTGTAGACCATGTAACGGGAGATAAAATTCCGAAGAGTTTCGTGTTTTCTCGCGGCAAATTGCCCGGCGTTCTTAGACAATTGCAGATGGATTTGAGAAAATTGATGCTTCCTTACACTGCTTTGAAGCTCAAGGTGCGTTTATGTTTTTTTATTGATCATGGAATCGTATTGTTGCGGTTTGAAATTTTGAAAAATTGTGCTGGAAGATGTGAATTAGGTCATTTTGTGGCGTCTAGTTTGGTCTAGTTGTTAGGGTTTTTTTCTTGAAATCGGACAGAAATGGGGTAAAAACATCAATGACTCTTCTCGAATGCTGCGGGGCAATGAGGTTTTAGATTTGTATGCATTTTTTGTTGATGATGGAGTCGAGTGCTGCATTTTGAAGTTGATTGATTGGATTGCAAAATATGAATTAGGAGCATTCATGTTGCAAAGTCTGATTGGTTGTTGTGCCTTTGTGTTGAATTTGTAGGAAAAAAAGCGTAACAATATTAAAGACTTCTTGAATGTTGCTGGGCCAATGGGCGTTACTCATTTCCTCATTTTGTCGAAAACTGAGAGCTCACCATACCTGAGGGTAGCTCGGACACCACAGGGTCCAACGCTTACCTTCAAGGTTCATGGATATTCACTGGCTGCTGATATTGTCAAGGCTCAACTACGCCCAAGATGTCATAAAGATCTTTTTCAAAATCCACCATTGGTAATTGCACATTTCCCTATCACAAACTCTGGTTGTATATGCGTTAATGAGTTGATGTAATTCTTCATATGCTATTTGATTTTATAGATTGTGCTATCTGGTTTTGGGACGGGAGAGCAGCATCTAAAGCTTGTTACCATAATGTTTCAGAACATATTTCCCGCTATTGATATAAACACCGTAGGTCTTTGTATTCCTTGAACTTGTCCTTGTCTCTGCTTGAGCATAGTCTGAGGTTGTCTTCCCCCTCACCGTGTTGCAGGTCAAACTTTCGTCTTGCCAACGGATTGTGCTACTTAATTACAACAAAGACACAAAGCTTATTGATTTCCGGCACTACTCAATTAGATTACAGCCTGTTGGAGTGTCTCGAAGAGTGAGAAAGTTTGTGCAGAACCGTCAAGTGCCTGATTTGAGAAGTCTTCAGGATGTGAGTGAATTCCTGACGAGGTATGCTTTCTTTCCGTAGATGAACTGTAGCATTAAGATCCTTAGCATGTGTTAGTTAATAGCGAGAAAATTCCCAATTCACATGATGTTAGCTGAACAAATATGTACTTACACCATGTCTCAATCATAGTCAGCCCCGAAAAAATTATGCCTAAGTCCATTGTTAGTAATCCAGCGCATGGCCAAGGAAAGGATTCATCAACATGCTCTGGAATCTTCTTTTTGAGATCAAACGTCTTGTTTTTTCTCCCGCAGTTAGTTGTTACAAATTAGTGGGGTTAAATTTATTTTTGCATGTTAACATAATAACATTTATATATCCAATAAATTATAAATATAAGAAGTTAGTTGTATGATTAGATTAAGTCTTGTGTCTCTTTTCTTTCCCCCTATTTCTGTTAATTTGTTGCCTATCATTAATCCCCTTGGCCTCCTCAAAGGGCCGGTTACGGATCAGAAAGCGAAGTGGATGATGAAGCAGCAACTGTGAGTATACCGACTGATCTTGGTAGAGTGAACCGGGCATCAAACAAGAGTGCCATCAAGCTTCAAGAGATTGGGCCTAGGATGACGCTTCAGCTCGTCAGAATTGAGGAAGGATTATGTTCTGGTGGAATCATTTTCAGTGAATTTGGTAAGAGCTTCTTTTGTTTGATTGTTAATTTAATTTGACTTCGAGGAACTAACTCCATTTAGTAATTTGATGTAAATTGATTCTAAATGAAACCCTATAAACCTTTCGTTCACATAAAATTATAAATATAACTCATATAATCAGTTATCGTGTTTCCCCATTTCAGGAGAACATATATCAAGCAAGAACGAGAAAACCCAAAATGCAGGCGAGCAACCTGAGGATGAAGAGGAAGAAGACAATGATGAAGATGAAGATGAAGACGATGACAACGAAGAGCAAGATAATGAAGACTAACTCCTGTCGCATATCAACTCATCATATATTGCATTTTTCCTTTCTGTTAACAGAGAGGAGAAATCTTTGTTTTCAACAATTTACTTTCTTCTGTAATTTAGTCCCTTTCGGCCAATTTTTTTAATATTACAAGACAGTTTATGTCATGATATGTTGTTATATAGAGATGAAGTTGGCTGTTGAAACAACTTTACATCAATGCAAAAATATCTCATATTGAACACCTAAACTTGAAATGTTCTTGATCAAGAATGCTCACTTGTCATCTTTATGTTGAACATAAATATTCATCAAAACGGGTAATTGAAACTAGACTATCCTTCGTCAATAACCAACAAAATAAGAGCTCTATATCAAAAGTTAAAAGTCACAAAATTGTACAAGATCGATCTCAAAAAGAATTAAGGTTAAGTAAATCTCCATACTATCAACGAAAACTGGGAACGAACGGGACCACAAATTATTTGATCAATGACTTCAAGTAAATCTCCAAAACAAGCAGGTAA
This sequence comes from Salvia rosmarinus, assembly GCA_036937905.1. NCBI lineage: Eukaryota > Viridiplantae > Streptophyta > Magnoliopsida > Lamiales > Lamiaceae > Salvia > Salvia rosmarinus. The sequence goes on from CM072820.1 coordinate 59,102,024, forward strand.
AATCTCAAATAATAAAAAAGCAAGGTTAAAAACTCCACAATGTCGATGAAAGCTAGGAACGAACCAGAAATTATTTGTTTGATGACTTCAGAACAAGAAAAGGGAAGAGTGAACGGAACTTCCTCACTCGAGGCCATTGGTCCCTCTCCATCTTTGTCCTAATTTTATGAATATGAGCATTTTCTAGTCTACTGATGATGCTTCTAAGCTTTCTTGAGAATCTCTTCAGAGGGGATCTCAAGGGTAGCTCCAGCATGCTCTTTATCAGGCTTCACTTCTGCAGTATTAGTTTTTATGTGAAGATTTATAAATGTATGATAGTATCACACAACGTCAAACATATACATCAATAAAATACGTCAAACATACACATCAATAAAAAATATTCAAAAAGAACTATATTCAATAAAAAGATATGTAAAACAAGAAGATATGTAAAACAAACAACAATATACGTCGTGCAGTTATTTGAGAAACTAGATATATGTCTATTTAGTAAAAAAACATAAAGGTTGCTTCTTATTTTGGGTTTCTTGTGATATTTCTCAGTCTCTTGATTTTAACAAGAAGCAATCGATCTTCAAGGAGAAAATTTAGTATTTGAGCACTGATCCTAATGAATACTTGATCTATAATGCTATCGGAGATATTCAGCAAATTTTTCAAAGTTCATGGCGAAAATTTTGAAGAATATAAAAGAATGCACAGCATTCCAGTTAGTATCGAGCAAATAAAAGAGGCCAAATATGAATCTTATACACAACAAACAAGAGTTAATTGCTACACGTAGTTACCATAAATTAGCACATTTTTCAATCAAAACTTTAACGGGACATTTCACAAACAGGTGGTGCCCATACCAAAAATATAGTTGCAGAGAAGAGAGACGGGGTGGATGATTTGGTCATACCGTAGCCGCCGCGTTCGTTGAGCTTGGCTTGGACAATCATGGTGGAGATGAAGTGAGAGGCCTCACGTGCCTCCTCGAGGAGGCGGCTGAGATCGGCGTCTGAGGTCACGTGACGATTCTCCTCGAACTTCTTCCGCACCTCGGCGGCGGACTGCGTGAGCATCAGCGTGTCGCCGGCGAATGTCTTGCGAGTCGCTCTCAGCAACGCTCTGTACGCCGTCAATGCTTCGCTCGCCATTCCTGCTCGCTACGCCGTCGTTTAGAGTTTCCACTTCGCACCACTGATCCGGGATGAGCAGAAAAAATAAAAGAATTTGAACCCGAAAATAAATAAATCGCAGCGCGGATCGACTCGGAAATTATTTAATGTTTAAATAGGTTTGTTTAATTTCTTAAAATTTTGGAGTTCAAGTCACTAAGGGGTTAGTGTTTGAAATATTTTTTCTTTTAGTAATAAAATTAATATAGATTTTGGTCCATAGCAGCAAGCATACTTCAAAATTCACAATGACATTAAATATAGCTATTTAAAAATTTATTTTATTTTCACCTTCCGTTTTATTGAATATAAAAAATTGGTTTTTAGAAATAGCTCAAAATTAGACTTGGGATGTATGTAAAAATAAGCCATCATCAATTTATGTCTCAATCTTTGAAAACGTTTCTAAGAATATCTCAATATTTATTAGATTAAATATTAATACTTAAATCTTTTATTAACAATGTGATGTTTCTGACACTTGAAACCTTACTGGTACGCAAACAAAACCTGAGGCATAAATTGGAATGAATAACTGGCTTTCAAATTAGCACAGCAATTTCCTCAAGTTTGGCCTTGTGATGATATTAAACACAATTAGGAATAGATTCATAGATATCTCTGTTCTGGCGAAATACATAATCGAGAACAATACTACCCACCACAATACAAAATTTGGTGTGCGTGTGTTGATCTAGTGGTAGAATGATTAATATCCGATACCAAAGGTCTCGGGTTCGAATCCACCGTGACGCGACCTTTAAATTTATGTGTTTAATTGACAAAAAAAATAATACAAAACTTGGTTGATATTTATTCTTCGAAAATAAAATGGCGATCCACCAACATCAAACATTTGTTCAATAATTACTAGACAGAACGATCAAACCTTACAATTCGTTTCTTGATTCAGAGTTCAAAAAATACGACGCTACGAATGTGAAGAATAAATCTTGCCAGGAACATAGAAAACCATTCAAAGCAAGATGGAGAATTGATCAGTATTGTTAGAATTTAGGAGTTATCAACCATTCGCATATCATGTTTCTTGCGACGGCCTCTGTGATGAGCTTTCTGCAGTGAGTTCTCGCCCACTCTTTCCAACTTAGAAGCACTATTACCTGCAGATCAAGGAGAACAACACGTTTTAGAAATTGTTTGAATCGAGCAACCATCAGATAAGTAGATAGGAGAACTAGTGTTATCATCACAGTAATAGAAATGAAACACGTCCAACAATAAAAAGGAGAATAGTGAGAGGGAAACAAGGGGCTTGCATGCCAATTTTTTCACCACCAAGAAACTTTAGGGAAAGCTCGATTGCAATAACAGTCCCGACTCACAGAAAGCTTAGGATCAATCATCTAGGAAGAGGAATTTCATCTAGTGCCATCATCACAGTAATAGAAAAGAAACACATTCAAAAATAAAAGGAAAATCGTGATGGGAAAACAATGGACTGCATGTCATTTTTTCACCACCAAGAAACTTGTATGAAGCTCTATTGTAACAACAGTCCCAATTCAGATAAGCTTAGGATCAACCAATTGGGATGAGGAGTTTCGTCTAGTTTAAGCAGGAAGTTGCAACTAATTCCTGATGGCGAACATCAAGAACTAAATACAGCTAGTGCTTCGCAACTTCACTGTCACAGTGGAAAACTAGACATGAAAGTTTTAATCTCGATGGGAAAATAATCTTTCAAGATAATGTTCCTCAATTTCTATATCATTACCCAAAATGCTGCATCCATTAAAGAAAACGGCCTCTCTCTTTATACCAATATAATCCCCTTTCAAATAATAAGCAGCTACATATTTCGAGTTAATCATACAAATCTGCCATAATAGCATTGTAAATACCTTCTTAATCAACTCATGGTATCAATTTTAGTAACAAAATTTGTAGCTCAACAACATGAGCTATAAAATAATCAGAGGAAACTAACAAAAAACGCAATAACCAATTTCATTCGAGTCTCATTCAATATAAAGGAGCAGGAATAAAGAAATATACCTCCAAATTCATCGCCCCAAAACAAAAACCTAGAATCATCATCTTCCTCATCGTCATAACCGAGCTCAGCATCGCCGCGGTAGCCTGGCTCACTGCCGTACCCAGACTCATGCCCTTGGTTATCGCAATTACCGAACTGCCCACACCCACCACTCACATTCTCTCTATCCCCACCCCCCAACCCACTCGGCTCCCTCTCTCTCCTCGAATTCCGATCGCTCACGTCTGACGACCAATTCGGATCCCCGAACAGCTCCCCGCTCGAGTCCGTGCCCCCGGCCACCATAGGGAAATCCGAGCAGGTGCCGTTCGCGGCGGAGGCGCCGACGGAGCACCCGCCTCTTCGATCGGAGCTCCGGCCGGACACCGACCTCGACCCGCCGCGGCGGCGGCGCTTACGGGCGAACCAGCGCTTCCGCGCTGCAGAGAAGGAAAGCGCCTTGTCGTCGTCGAAGAGGCTGAGCTTGGACATGTCCAGGATGGCGTCGATGGAGAAGGAGGTGGCGCGGTCGGGGCGGCAGGGGCGCTTGCTGTGGGGCCCGTAGCAGGGCTTGGAGGAGTCGGAATCTAGGGTTTTGGGGGAGAAGGGCCGCCAGCTGAGGAGCTGGAAGGCGCATGATTCAATGGCGTGGATTGGTTCTGGGGTTCCGCGTGACATAGCATTATAGAGAGCGAATTGGGAGGAGAATTTCCGATCGCTGTGATTTGCTGGTAAAGAGGAGATTGGGTGAATTCAGAAATTGGATTGGAAAATTTTCATTGTTGCTTTTGTGGAAGAAGATACAGTGGGCGAGGGAACTGGTATAGCGGGGCTATGTGAGAAATGGGAATTTACTTGGAACGATGAAGGTAGCAGAAGACTAGCAGTTGGAACGCTTTAATTTTAATGTTAATACTATTTTGATGCAACTATTACTTTTTTCAATACAAATCGCTTATCTACGGTATTACTATGATACTATCTGCCGGTACTGCACTAAAAACACGTGCATACGATTTCTTAATAAAATTATCGTGATTTTTAAAAAACTTCTGAATTATGACTCCTTTAATTTTGTGATATTTTATATTTTTGAGCGAACTAATTTGTTCAAGTTTATAATGGGAGCAGATTGAGTTTCTCAGAGCATGCAAGTGAATTCTATATGTGATGAATCTAGTGTATGTTAATATACGAGATTTATGTAAGTTAAAGAAAGTTAACACCAGCGCTTTTACGTGGTTCGATCGGAATAAGATCTACGCCCACTCGGAGGAGTGATTCCTCAATACTTTCACTATGTAAGATTACAATGAAAATGTATTGAAAAGTTCTCTAAGATTCAATAAGTTGTCAACCCTTTCATCGCCGATCTAACCCCTATTTATACATATCCGAGGACCCCTAAAGACGTGCCCAATCCCTTCATTGGCGGGATCCGATCCCTTCCATGTAGGGACTCTTCGCTCGCATGTGGGATCCCTCGCCCATGTGGGATCCTCGCCTTCCATGCAGGTGGCGATTCGACAAAGTCTTGATTAGGGTTTAGAGGTTGGGCGCTTAACCGCGCCAAGTTATTAAGTCGCCCACTCGTTTGGGCTCGGGTGGGCGAAAGCGGTTGGGCCATATCCCATCATAGCCCCCAAATAGTCGAGTAACAACTATGCCGAGGTGGGGCGAAGATCGATATTTACCGAGGTTGGTTGGTGCTCTACCGAGGTTGTTGCCGAAGGTGCCGTCATTTCGACGTGAGGGTTGGATCTTACGATCCGGGTCCGAACGGGCTGGACGGTTTGTCGGACCGAGTTTTATCGCTCTCCGAGGACCGAATCGAGGTGTTTGTCGGGACGTAGATGTCCTGCAGGGGTTGAGGTCCGACCAAAAGCGGCGTCCGCCTAAGTAATACCGAGATCCGATCTGGATGGAAATCATTCGATGTTACCGAGGACCGAGCGGTTAGCGATATCCACTGGAAGACCGAGGACCGAGTGGCTAGCGATATCTTCGCTCGATGACACCGAGGTCCGAGCCGGAGAGATATCCTTCTAGATGATACCGAGGTCCGAGGTCGAGTGATGAGATCCAACTTGAGATATCTCGACGTGGCGACGCCGCCATGTAAATCGACATCGAGGTCCCGAGTCGAGTGATGATTGCACGATTGGACCGATTGTCGCGTTAATCACGCCTCGCACTGCAGACGGTTGGTGGGCGCCAAACGCTGCGCGCATCTGTTCCACGCCAAATAGTGGATAGGCACGTGTGAAGTTGAAAAGGCAGTTTTAAGCGCCCATTTGTACTATAAATAGGCCCAAATAAGGCAACTGTTCATTTTCTTCTTCCACACTTTGTTTCAGAGAAAATAGTTTCAGCAATTTCCCAACTTTTTCCGAACTTGTTGAAGGAGCCAAATATCTCACCGAAAAGTAAGTATGTATTCTTCATCTTCTCCTTCGTCTTCTCGTTCTGAACATTCCGATTCTGCTTCGGGCTCTGGCCGTTTGTCTTCCTCCCCTGATAGTGTCACCGACATTAAGGATTATATGTGCTATAACCTTTTAGGTAGGTCGATGGGAATTAGTGCTAGGGTCCCGTCGGTATCATCAGTATGGGATGGATACAGGGTGGGTTTAGCGAGGTCGATGTTGACAACGACGGACCTTTTTAAAATAGCGAAGGAATACCGGATCCCGGAGGAGGCGTGGTGGTGCTTGCCACGATCGGATGATAGGTATGGCCTCCGGAGGTTTCATTATCAGATATGTAGATGCCGAGGCGGCCTTAGGTTTCCTCGCCCCAATTTTTCTTAGGATCCAAGAATATTTCCAGATTCCCATATGTCAGCTGACCTCGAATTCCATTAGGTCGGTGGTGGGGCTAGGGCTCTCCTGCTATGGCGTTGCCGAGGAGTTCTCCTTCGAGGTCTTGATGCGTTTTTTTAGTGTCAAGACTATAGGAGGAGTGTATTATCCGCCTCCCGGCGAAATTTAAGATGAGGCCCCCGAAGGTGTCCCATTGGCAAAATAGGTATTTCTTCTTCGCGGTGATGGGCATCCGAGGTATGAGTGGGGCCTTGGTAAGATGATGGACGTGAAGGTCAAGCCCCTAGACTACATGGAGGAAGAGCTCAATAACCTCGGTGAATTATCTATTAATTTCACCGAGGATGACCAACAATGTCGGGCCGAGCGTTTATAGGTCGAGACGCGGGATCGGGTCCGATCGAAGTGAGGCATCCCCATTTTTTTATTGCTCACATGTCCGACCTCGTTGGCTGAAAAATTTTTCTTTGTCGCGATGAAGCTCGATCATGAGAAGAAGAAGAAGCGCCACCGCCATCCCATACGCCATCTCCCGCCAGCACCACCAAAAAGAAGGCGAGGACCGAGCCCGCCACCGCTTGTGGCCGTGGACGACTGAGCCACCGGTGGTGGCCGCCCACCACCGACCTCGAGTCCGACCCGCGGGAGGGACTCGCACCAGACACGCACGAGGTGCCGACCTCACTCCTCCTATATCCTTCCCCAGGTAGAAGCCCCGCCATATTCCCTTGTACTTTTTATGTTATGTGATGCTGACTGTTGGGTATGCAGGATGCGACGTCGGTTGCGGGTGAGCTGCACCGCATGGCCGGGTTCGTGGTGGAGAGCGCCTCCCGGTACGAGGCGCCTGGAGAAAGCGGCCGCCGAGTCCGGCAGGCCGCCGCGAGGCGAGGCCGAGATCGCAGCTGCCGCCGAGGCAGCCATGAAGAAGAAGGTTAACCGGCCATGCAGGGTGGCCCGTGCCGAGTGGAGGGTGCCCGCGGCGAGGGCCGAGGCGGAGAAGAAACTCGCCGACCAGACAGTACCTTTCTTGGTGGCGAGGACCGATGTCAAGGCCTCGCCAAGAAGCTCATTGAGTCCGGACCTTCTTCCTTCATTTTCGATCTGGTCGCAGACTCAGCCTCGTGTGGTGTCCTCCTACCTAGAGGGTTGGCGGCCTCGATGCTGGCTTTGACAAGGTCGCGTGGCGGGTTGAGGTCGCACTCGGCGGTGCAAAGGATTACGCCCGAGTAATCGCCGGCGGCCCCTTCCTCGTGGTGGGCTCATCTTCCTCCGCCCTCTTCCGACGGCCGAGGCCGTGGCTCGGGCAAGGAGGACGAAGACACGGAGCTTGTGAACTCCTCACGAGGGTGCGAGCCGAGGTCGGGAGAATGGCCGAGTGGAGGCCGGGAGCAAGACAGGTGGTCGGGCGACTCGACAAGGCTACCGAGGTCGGCGATCCTAATGTAATAGGTCAATATTGTGGGACCATTAGATCCTAAGCCTTTGTGTAATTCCGCCTGTTATAAATAAAAGACGACTTTTGAATGTGTTTGTCCTATTTTTTTTTGTCTTTAGATTCCGCTTCTCAATATCTCGGGCTCGATCATGATCCATTGACTAAACCGAAGGAGCCCGAGGTGCCTTTAGCCGGAAGAACGGAGGTGCTCTTTGGAGGAGCGTGCCGTCCGAATCGACTCGTGTTTTGGTCGGTTTAGATGTCACCGGCATCGACACCGAGTGAGGAGAAGTTGCATGAGGCCGATCACGAGGTGGCTCGCCTCCCGGCCGAGAACGAGACTCTCAGCCAAGGATTGCGCATCTGAAGTCCGTGAGGCGATCTATCTGCCGACGTGATTCAGGCGCTTAATGCAAGGCGAGGCGAGCTCGAGTTGGCTCGGGAGAAGGCGGAGCAAATCTCGGAGGAGCACGCAGTATGATGGCGGTGATTCACCGATCCGGCGGTGACACCATATCCGAGGTTGATGAGCGGGTCCGAGCCCGCCCACCGAGGGATGGTGTTGAGGGACGAGGAGGGCCGATAGAAAAATTTCAAAGATTGCCTCGACCCCCCGCCAAACACCTCGAGATTTACGAGATCGTTCGCCATCGCCGTCTCCCCCCACCAGAGCCGATCGCAGCGGACCCACCGGCGAAGAGTCTGGAGAGCCTTGCCGAGGCGGTTATGCCGACCACGCAAGTGCTCGCTTGCTCGGCCCGGCCACTCGACCGCAGCGAGGGCCTCGTGACGACTTCAATGTCGGGAGCAGCCGAGCAAAATCTTCGTCGGCGCGGAAGAGGGCGGTCGGGGCGAGGTCGCATTCTCGCCGGGCAAAGCAAACCTCGGGGGTGGGAGTTCATCTTCTTCGGTCGGGGTGTCTCGAGGCCGTGCCGAGTGCCCCGAGTGGGCGCTGGGATACCGTAGTCTCCACTTCAGTCGGGGTGCCTCCGAGCCCGCCGAGTGCTTCGAGTAGCAGCGGGATTCGCCTCATCGACCGGGTTGAAGGCACCGAGTTTGTTCCAGCGCACATCTCCGACCGGAGATTTTGTTCGAATCGTGCGGCCACGAGTCTTGCAAGTGGAGGTCGAAGCCCGAATGAGTCAGATATAGCTAGACTTTGTATTTAGTCGAAATGTATTTAGACTTTGTATCAAGTGTATATTTTCCCCGAGAGGTACAAATATAGCTTAGACTTGGTCTTTAGTCGTAAATGTATTTAGACTATATACGTAAGTGTATATCTTCCCAAATAAAGGGTGTAATTTGACGAGATCCGATGTGGACGCCGTTGCATGTAGATGTTTCAACTTAATGAGTAATCAGATGCGTGCATGTAGACGCTCAATTTAATGAGTAATCCGTACGCCTTGCACATAGACGCTCAATTTAATGAGTAATCTGTGAGTGCGGTGCGCTTAGTCGAGTACCATACTTAGTATTGTCATCTTCGTAGGCGCCCCTCAGGAAGGTTAATTGTGTTTAATCCGAACGGATGTTCACATAAATATAAGACGAGACAGTGAAATACTTATTTAGAAAACAAATGTTTTATCGAGAAGTAAATAACATCGCACTTCGCAAAGCAATAAGAGGACTAACATGATGTCGATCAAATCAAAGCTATGTAAAGTACCTCCTCAAATGAGTGATATGCCGTGTTCGGGGATAAGTGCACCGGATAGGTGAGCAAGCTTATAGCCCTTTGCCGAGGTCCTCGTGAACGCGGTATGGACCTTCCCATGTCGGATCTAGCTTGTTAAGACGCCTGGCTCATCGGTTTCATTATTTCAGTAGACGAGGTCGCCTACCGCGTAGGAAAACATATGTTAACCATCGCCCGAGGATCCATCTTGGGTGTTTAATTCACCATACATTGATTATAAACCTAGCATGCGTCTATATAATTAAATCGCAACACGTTGGGGTTTTCACGTGTTTACCTTTGGATCTGAAGAGGTCGATAGAACGAGATGAACGGATCGAACGGATCGGACTCGTGCTTTGACCTTCTGGACTGTATCCCGATTGCCCAATCTCCAACGTCGAGTGAGGACGATCTATGGAGAATGCACCGGAAAATCACCCTTTGCTCTCTTCAATAAAACTCTCGAAAATTTTCTCTCTCAAGCTATATGAGATGGCCGAAAATCTTGTGGTTAATATGTGAGCATTAACCTAGACTTTATCTCATACCTTATATTTATAATGCACTACCTTAATCCCATATGGAAATTACCATAAACCTATATGGAAATTACCATAATCCTATATGGAATATTACCATAATCTTAGGATTATTTCCATACTTACAGGATTATTTCCATACTCTCAGGATTATTACCATAATCTTATATGGAAAGGATCTATGCATATACCATAAATATAATAATATCCTTGTGGGATAAAGAGAATAAAATCTTGCCTTTGAGAGCTATAGGGGCCCGATTTCCAAAGGTTACGGGTTCTGGATGGGCCAAATTGTGGATCAAATGCAAGGAATAAAGATGGGCCTCAAATAAATTAATTATCTTATGTTCAAACCCTGAACATAAATTAATTTATAAACATTCGATCATGCCACTAGAGAAAGAATGTCGACTTACCCTTTATTACCAAGTTGAGTCGGGCTTGCACTTAGACATTACGAATCCTCAGATTTAAGATATCGAACGTCCATTAATCATTTCTAGCAATGATCGCTTAAAACGATTAATAACTTCATTTCCTTAAGTAGTACCACTCAACCTTATTATTGTACTGAGCTAACTCAACCTACATGGTTTAGTACAATAAACCTTTTGAGCTCCTTAATGGGACGCCATCATCCTAAACGGATACGGTGACTGACATGAGATAACTAGCGTGACATACAAGATCGCCACCACCCAAGATGCGAGAATCTTGGTTAGAACATTTAACCTCACTCATAACAAGTCAAAGTGATGGTCAAGAACTCATACTCACCTAATACTTTATCGAGGTTTAGATCATCGTAAGTCACCGAGATCTTGGTTCTTCACGACGGTCGAAGAAGAACACATCTCACTCGTGATCCTTCAATACGCCGTAGACGCACAAGATAGACAAGCAACTAAGTCAAGTCACTTCTTATCTATACCGCAGCTCAAACCGACAACTCGTCCTTAAGTCGCCCTCGTTTGTGAAACTTTTATATCTCATTGCTTCGACCAATCATCTGCACTTCGTGATCTTCTACACATTGTATGATCTAACTTATATATGAGATAAGGGGACACAGATATATGCAATCAAGTATTCAAATCAGATAGGAGATTGTAATAGTGGTAACAGGAAACATTGTATACAAGCTCAACCAAACTGCTTTCAGTATACAAATCCAACAATCTCCTAGCTAGCTTTTACAAACAAACTTATACTAAAGCAAACTTTTAGTATACAATGTGTCTTTCTACTAGCTATTACAAACAACCATCACTTTGCTTCTCCCACTTATACAAAAGTTTCCTTTCTAAGTGGGTGCCATCAAGCGCAATCCAAGTCCTCTAACGTGTTCATCGTAGACTTTTTGCGGCAGGCTCTTCGTGAATGGATCCGCTAGATTTTCCGTCAGATCAATCTTTTCAATCAGCACGCCACCTCGCCTAACGATTTTCGTATGACATGGTACTTTCTCTATGTGTTTGGTCGCCTTGTGGGTCCGTGGTTCCTTCGAGTTCACATCGCACCGAAAGTTATCACAAGAACTATGATACTCTGGGCAAACCAGTACCACATCTAGATCCATGAGGTAGTTCTTGAACCATACAGCCTCCTTAGAAGCCTCCGCGGCTACATATTCGCTTCCATGGTAGAGTCCGCAATGCATCGCCGCTTGCACTCCGCCAGATACGGCTCCACCTCCAAGGTAAACACATAGCCGAGGTCGACTTTTTCTCATCACGGTCAGCTTGGAAACCGAGTTTGTATAACCCAAAGGCATTAGACTATCTCGCATGGTAAACTAGCCTATAATCTCGAGTCCTTTTCGTGTACTTGAGTATATGCTTCTATGCAATTCAATGAGCTTGTCCAGGTTAGATCGATATCTAGCTACTATGCCTACCGCATAGCAGTATATCGGGCCTCGCAGCATAAGATTGCAGACATGAGACTTCCTACGGTGAAGCGTAAGGAACTTGTCTCATTTCCTCTATCTCCTTTGCAATATAGGTGATCTGCTTTAGATAAAGGAACGCCATGTCCAAAGGTAGCAATCCTTTCTTCGCGGTCCGCATACTAAACGAGTAATCACAAGATCAATGTAAGACGCCCGAGATAAGCTCAACATTTTCTTCTTGCGATCTCGGTAAACCTCGATCCCAAGAATACGCCGCATCTCCTAAGTCTTTCATTTGAAACCGATCGATAGCCAACTCTTTACGCCTCGATAATGACTTCACGTTGTTGCCAACTAGAAGGATGTCATCTACATAAAGTGCAAGAAATACCACATCACCGTTGACATCTAACCGATACACACAACTCGCTAGCAACTGGGTAAATCCATAGGACTTTACCACTCGCCAAAACGTAAGTTCCATGATCGAGGTTCGCTTAAGTCCATAAATGGACTTCTTAAGCTTCCATACTAGATGCTCTTCACCCTTTACCACATAACCTTCGTGTTGTCGCATATAGATGTCTCTACCTTCCTCAAGGTAACCGCTTAGAAAAGCGGTTTTAACATCCATTTGCCAAACCTCTAGGTTCAAGTGGTCTGCTATGGCTAGAAGAATTTCGATGGACTTGAGCATTGCTACGGCGTAAAAGGTCTCATCGAAATCGATGCCCTCAACTGAGTGTACCCTTTCGCCACAAGCTCGGCTTTGAAAGTCGAAACCTCCATCGGAATCTCTTCCTCTCAGATATCCACTTACTACCTATGGCTTCCTGCCATCCGGTAGAGGTGTCTTTCATATACATCCATAGCCGCTATGGACTCCATTTCTAAGTCCATAGCGGTGTGCCATGATCTTGCATCAATATCTTCAGACGCCTCCTCGTATGTCCACGGGTCGATTATTGCATGTTCGTCTCACCGACTAAACCAAGATTCACCCACGAACATAAATCGCCGGGTCGACGAACAACCCTCCCACTACGACGAGGTTCTACAGCACTATGGCAACGGTGGGTGCAGTAAACTTGTGGTTCTCTAACTGCACAACTTGCTGTGTAGGTACCACTTGTACGGTCGGTATCTCCAGTGGAACTCGACCCACTTCAATTTCAAGTATCTCGTGTCGATCCCTCCCACTAGACTCGACATCTCGCACCTTCGCCTAATCGGTGGTGGAATACGATCATCTTCTAATTCTTGAAGAATGATTTCAACTTTGGACTTATGATTTTTCATGTAGTCCGCCTCAAGAATCGAGCATTAGTGCTAATAACGACCTTCCGATCCTTCAGACTATAGAATAAACCACCTTCGCTCCTCTAGATAGCCAATAAATGCCTTTGCGTCGGATCTAGCCTCCAACTTGTCGCCTTCTTGTTCAAAGACATGTGCCGGATCGCCCATATCCTTATGTGGCTTAAACCGGCTTGCGCCCAAACCACAACCTCGAAGGGTCTTTTCGATCGACTGACGGTACTAGATTTAGCAAGTATGCCGCCGCCTCTAATGCATACCCCTGTAACGAAATAGGCAATGTAGCATAACTCATCATAGATCTAACCATTTCAAAAGAGTCCTATTTCTTCGCCCGACACACCATTTTGTTGTGGTGTGCCCGGTGAAGTGCTTGGGATGTAATCCCACACTTCACAAGATAGTCCATAAACTCGTTATCGAGGTATTCGCCACCGCGATCGCACCGCAGATGACTTGATACTCTTACCTAGCTTCGCCTCCACTTCCGCCTTAAACTCTTTGAATTTCTCAAAGCATTCTGACTTGCTGTGAAGCGGTATATGTATCCGCACTTAAGTAATCACAATGAAAGTGACAAAATACTGCGTTCTCCACGAGCTTGTGTGGACATGGTCCACACAGTCGAATGGACTAACTCCAACATTTCTTTGGCTCTATAACCCTTCGCTTTGAAGGGTCCGGTCGACATCTTACCTTCTATATAGATTCGCAGACCGGGAACGGAGTAACCGTGAGATCACCCAACGCCCATTCTTAACCGTCTTTGGATCCTATTTAGATTGATGTGACCTAATCTAAGATGCCGAGAAAAGTAGAGTCATCTTGCTAAGAAAACTTTCTTTTAGGGTTTGATGAAGATGCAACATAGTTATAGGTATTATGTTTTGCGTAAATAGTATAAAGTGAATTATATAAGGTGCCAACACGTATAACTTCGTCATTTCTTATGATAGAAACACCACTATCAAAATAATGTAATATCCATGAGTAAATAATTTCAAAGTAAACAAGGTTCCTAGAAAATCCGCACATATAAAACGCCTTTCAAAACTAAAACTGTTGTCCCAAAACATAAAGAACATTCCAACCGCAACAGCTTCGACTTTCGCTGCTGCCTATGGAGATCGTTATCTCGCCATCAAACAGCCTCCCTTGTCCGCAGGAACCCCGCAAGGTGTAACAAACATGATCATTATACCAGATCTACTACCCAAGAATGGGTAGAACAAGTCGCTAAACATGTTTCACATTAAAGCAAACGGCGACTTGAGCCTCGAGCATAGGGCACTGGCCTTCCAATGCCTGGGCCCACCGCACTGAAGCACTTGCCTTCTCCTTCGCTTCTTCAAGCCTCCGTGGCAACCATGTTCTTGCTCCCATTACTCCCACTATTTCCTCGCTTCTACCACCTTTGGTACCCCTTTTTCTATTTCCATTTTGCGATGAAAATTTTGGGCCCTTAGATGTGCTAGCAAGAGCATGTGCTCCTTTTCCCATAACTCCTTCCGCAAAGAACGAGATCATTAAGCAACCGAATAAGTGTAAACTCGGTCTTGCTCATGATCGCATTCACGCGAAAGTTCTCAAAAGACTTCATGCAGTATTGAGGATGATATCGACCTTGGTCGCCGTCAATACCTCCTCCCAACCGATCAAGACTATCCATGAGACGAGTCATGGGAGACATGTTCATGGACCGAACTTCCTTCTTCCATCTTACACGCCAAGATTTCTCTCATTTTGTGGAAGGATCGTCCGATCCGATCGCCCAAACTTACTCGAGACTGACCAAATATCGTCCGCGTCTACCATAGATCGATGTCGCACTGCAAGCCTTTGGACATCGTAGTTATCATATAGCATTTAGCCATATTGTTTGACTTATTCCAAAGTCCGCCGACTCGCCGCTCATTAGTCGATCGTCGAAGGGCATCGGGTTTAGGAGTAGTGAGAACAAACATGTGTTCTTCAAATGATAAGAACATATTCCATGTTTCGCTTCCACTGATAAAATTTGGACCGGATAACGGATTTTGTGTGAGCATATTGATAATCGGCGAAGAGACATATCTCAAACGATAATGTAAAACACATAAGCATACGATCGCAAATAATTCGTAATAATAATATTGTAACCTTTGATAAAACAATATTAATTGAAACCTCCAATCGCCCAAGGAATTCCACATGCAAGCCACGCGTGTGGACGCTACACACGAACCCCCGACCGCACTAAAATATACCTTTTAGTCGCTTAATTTCAATCCATGTCAACTTATCCTTATGACAAATGAAATTAACGATTGGACCTTACTAGACCACATCACTATCGCAAGAAGGGACTTGGCGGAAGTTGTACTGAGGTGATGTCTAAGCAATGACCACAATTTTAACAAAGAGAAATGAATTCTTAGAATTGGTATACTCACCGGACCATACCGCCCAATTCAAATTCTTTTGTTATCTCATTTTATATCTATCTCTAGAGAACTTATGAAAATCGCACATGCAAGCCACGCCGATCGCCATACACATGAAGCTCCCACTTTCAATAGATTTAAAATGTTTTATTTAGAAATCTCATCTAACAAACTTATGATAAATAAAGTGCAAGCAAGCCACGCGTGTGGACGCTACTCACGGCACGCCTCACTTTGTTTAGAGATCAAAAGTGGAGGTCTTGACATTTTAATTTGAAAATTAATTTGTCGGGTTGCTTGCTTAGTCTTTTTATTCAAAAGGTTTGTCCATGCAGATCACGTAATCCTAGCATGCTTTTCTATAGAACTCAACATGTAAAACATGCTCGCAGTAATTCTAAAAAAACTTGATAAACGCGATAAACCTAGCATGCTTACTATGCGCATCCAATTACGTAAAACACTTAAAGGTTTGTCAACGTAATATAAACATACATAGCATGCTATCGCATAATTTAAACATCCACGACATGCATATGAACGATAAAAATAAAATAAAACGCTCATCGCGCCCAATCGTGAAACCTCGCACATTTAAATCTAATCTATTACATAGATTTACAAAGTACGTAATTAAACTTGAACGGGCCTCGCGCACCCGCACGGACCGGATTCAACAATGGGCCTCGCGTGCACGGGCACGGACCGGAAAGTCCGAAAACGGTCCGGGCCGGTCGGCCCAATCCGGGCCACGCGCTAGGGCAAGGCCCACCGCGCCAACCCATCGTCACCGCGTGCTCGCGTGTCCTCGCGAAGCTACCTCGCTGCCGCTAAAGCGACCGCGACCCGACGAAGCGGAACATGCGTGGCCGCCTGCGTCGCGCCGAACGCCCGCCGAGACGTCGTCGCCATGCGCCGAAACCGCGATCATGAAGTCCGCCGCCAGCCGGGTTTCGCGCGCAAACGCGCGCCGCCGCCGCTAGCTCGCACGGCCGCGCAGCCTCGCGGTACTCGCGACCGCTGAAGCCGCCGCTAGGCGCCAGGATCTCGCGAGAACGCGCCCGTCGCCGCCGCGCCCTCGCGATCGCCCTCGCGACCGCGAGGCTCGCCGCGAAACCTCCCGCATCACCGCCGAGACTGCTTTTTCCGCTGTTTCGTTCTTCGCTTTTTTCGTCTTCGTTCTTCTTTACGTATAAGATTTACATAATAAAATCTAATCTAACCACGGATTTTCTCGTGGTGAAAACAACAATATCCGACAAAATAATAAACGAGCCACGATGAACGATGATCCACAATTAATTAAACGCACGTAATAATCAAACGTGAATTAATCCAACAGAGCCAAGATTTCGATCCCGTGCTCGATACCAATGTAGGGAAAACATATGTTAACCTCGCCCGAGGATCCATCTTGGTGTTTAATTCACCATACATTGATTATAAACCTAGCATGCGCCTATATAATTAAATCGCAACACGCTGGGGTTTTCACGTGTTTACCTTTGATTTGAAGAGGTCGATGGAACGAGATGAACGGATCGAACGGATCGGACTCGTGCTTTGACCTTTCTGATCGTATCCCGATCGCCCAATCTCCAACGCCGAGCGAGGACGATCTATGGAGAATGCACCGAAAATCACCCTTTGCTCTCTTCAATAAAACTCTCGAAAATTTTCTCTCAAGCTATATGAGATGGCCGAAAATCTTGTGGTTAATATGAGCATTAACCTGACTTTATCTCATACCTTATATTTATAATGCACTACCTTAATCCCATATGGAAATTACCATAAACCTATATGGAAATTACCATAATCCTATATGGAATATTACCATAATCTTAGGATTATTTCCATACTATGTGATTATTTCCATACTCGTGATTATTACCATAATCTTATATGGAAAGGATCTATGCATATACCATAAATATAATAATATCCTTGTGGGATAAAGAGAATAAAATCTTGCCTTTGAGAGCTATAGGGCGCCGATTTCCACAGTTACGGGTTCGATGGGCCGAATTGTGGATCAAATGCAAGGAATAAAGATGGGCCTCAAATAAATTAATTATCTTATGTTCAAATTGAACATAAATTAATTTATAAGCATTCGATCATGCCACTAGAGAAAGAATGTTGACTTACCCTTTATTACGAAGTTGAGTCGGGCTTGCACTTAGACATTACGAATCCTCAGATTTAAGATATCGAACGTCCATTAATCATTTCTAGCAATCTGACTGCTTAAAACGATTAATAACTTCATTTCCTTAAGTAGTACCACTCAACCTTATTATTGTACTTGAGCTAACTCAACTTGCGTGGTTTAGTACAATAAACCTTTTGAGCTCCTTAAGGGACGCCATCATCCTAAACGGATACGGTGACTGACATGAGATAACTAGCGTGACATAAAAGATCGCCACCACCCAAGACGCGAGAATCTTGGTTAGAACATTTAACCCTCACTCATAACAAGTCAAAGTGATGGTCAAGAACTCATACTCACCTAATACCTTATCGAGGTTTAGATCATCGTAAGTCACCGAGATCTTGGTTCTTCACGACGGTCGAAGAAGAACACATCTCATCGTGATCCTTCAATACGTCGAGACGCATCAAGATAGACAAGCAACTAAGTCAAGTCACTTCTTATCTATATCGCAGCCCTAAACCGACAACTCGCTCTTAAGTCGCCTCATTTGTGAAACTTTTATATCTCATTGCTTGACCAATCATACGGACTCGTGATCTTCTACACAATCGTATGATCTAACTTATATATGAGATAAGGGACATGATATATGCAATCAAGTATTCAAATCGATAGGAGATTGTAATAGTGGTAACAGAAACATTGTATACAAGCTCAACCAAAGCGCCAAGATACAAATCCAACACTTGGAGTGTGGAGGCTTTACCTTTTGTTGTAGTACCATGCGACCGGCACTTGTATTTGGCTTCGCTTATGAAGGCGAGTTCGCTTTTTCGAGAGTATCAAGGTTGACGCGAGGTCTTCCTCGCTCCCGCTCGGTTGAAGTGAAGAGTACGCTGGCTCGATGCGCCGATCTTCGCTTCAGATGATAGCCTCGGTCCGTAGACCAAGTGAAGGGGTTTCTCCGTGCGAAGTCCGAGGTGTTGTCTCAGGACCAGAGGACTTGAGGGAGATTTTAACCCAATCACCCTTAGCTCTGTCTAACCTCTTTTCATCCTCAGACGATCGTGCGGTTCGTCACCTCGGTCCGACCATTAGCTGCTGCCAGGGATCGAGGTGAAACGTTGCTTGATCCGGAGCTCTTCACACCATTCCTTGAAATTTTGTCGATTTAACCGGGTGCTCGATAACTCCGCGTGCATCTTCACGGGAGATCGGTTAATGTAGGCGCTAATTTGGCGTGAGGGAAGCGTGCTGAGAAGAAGAAGAATGGAAGGTTATTTTTCCCTTCCCCGATATCCCGCCTATGCATAAGGGTGGAGTCCCCTATGATGATAATGAAGACCGCCCAACGGAGAAAGCTTTATAGACATCAAGGCCTCGACCATCGTCGTGGTCGTGGCCCCACGACTTCTCACCGCCCACCGCAATCGCCGCTTCCCGCCGGACCATCCGCCCAAAGGTCAAGAACACGCTTATCCAACAATGATGGATATGCCGAAATGTCTATTGGTGCAATTCAAAATCCTTATCTTTGCGTTTCACCGCTTGCGAATCGACATCAAACGATTCTCGGGTGTCGCCGCAATGTGGACCGCAATAAGGGATTTCTTGGGATCGTCGTCTCGGGCGGATGCCCGCCTTTCCGGACTTCCCAAACGGTTGTTCACCCATGGCCAAATCCTGCGCAGACCTTGATGAGGATTTCAAAGCGTACTCAAGAGAAGCAGTGCTAGTTCGGCGCAAACCCAAGCCGTAAAAAAGTGTCGGCCCTAGTGGAGCCCGGTCAAATGAGCCGCGTCTGCTGCCGCCACCGATGAGGAAGTCCTTCTGCGAAAACTCCACCGCCTCCCCGCTTTCCTATTGCCTCGGGTCATCCCGATTCGTAGGCTAGGGGCGTATCTCTCGACTCAATCCTTGGTTTTTGTTTTGTTTTCGTTGGTTTTTATCTTTTTGTTTGTTTGTTGTTTGTGTTGTGCGTCCTTGTTGTGCATGTTGTGATGTTTATAATGACAGCTAAGGGTGATACCTGGTTGGCAAAGGAACTGCGTAATGATGATTATTTCTTATTTTGTTTTGAAAAAGGGAAATCGTTCTTCTGACTCGTTGTTTATCTAAGTTTGATCCTTATTTTTGTAAGGAGTACTCGATGGTTTGGTATTTGCATATTAGCTTTTATAAAAGTTAACCATTACATAGGTAATCCTCGGTTGACCTACATTCTTGTATGAGTGCCTATCTTCCATTTTTGGTTGGAAGTTCCCCTTGAACAATTTACATGAGTATGTTAATATGGATAGGACGTAGCCATTTTCAATCGCTTGTGCCTTTCTTAGCCTACACAGATATCATGATTTCCTAGAGTCCCTTTTGAGCTTTCAGCCTTTTCTTTTGAACACCATTTAAAATTCCCTGCACTTCACATATATGTATCCATGATTCCTCGACCTCGGGCGGAATTACTTAGAGTTCACTTATCACCGTATCTTACAAAGTAGTCCATCTCCCAATTTTGTTATAATGTTCCAACATTGGGGACAATGTTGAGTTTTAAGTTTGGGGTGGAGAGGTAACCTCTTAAGGATAAGGGACAATAATATAATAGCTTTCTGTTAAAAAAAAAAAAAGTGGAAAGAGAGGTTGAGGTTATCAGATATGAAGCGTAAAAGGAATTAACCAAGAAAAGGAATGCTCCTATAGGAAAGAAGAAGGTAGTTATAAAGCATGTTGAAAGAGAATGAGTAAGGATGCCCGGGTGTTTGCGAGCTACATTATCCCAAATAATCCTACCGTCACCCGAGCCCAACGCTATAAGCTTTATAAAGACCTACTGATTCATTATTGATATTACTCATGTTAAGCAGAGAGGGGGATGACTAAATTGAATTTGTGGAGACCTGTGTGCACTTGATAATCAAAATATGGTCATATTCAGGAGAACCGAAGCATGGGAAGATTCATGTAAAGGCTAATGTGCTTTGTACCTGTTAATAATTGTAGCGTGATACCCTTGCAATATGAGGTGATTAATTAGATTTACAACGAGAAGGAATGAATGATTCTTGTTTTGAAAAAATTTGGCTGAAAGCAGTATTCTTAGTTGATTAAGCCATCACCTCAGCTGTTGTTATGAGCATCCGTCTCGTGTTTCATTTGTTTTGTGTGTCTTGTAGTGAGCATCACTCGAGGACCAGTAATGAACTAAGTTTGGGGTGTGATAACTCTTGTAAAAAAGTTATTATAGGCCTTTTAATGATAAAAGCCTCGGTTGTTGTATGTTACGTCACCGTTTGTCCTTGTCTTGCTTGTGTTTGTCTTGTTTTCGTGTGGGTGCGTGTAGGATTGAGTCATTGGGGATAAGAGGTATTTTGTGCGTTTTATGCTTTATTTTATCAATTTGCGGTATGTAGCGAGGAAGAGGAAATAACAGTGAGGCAAGGTTAAGTTCTCGAGTCGCGAGCTCGTAAGCGGTCGCGAGCTCGTAAGCAAAGTGCGCGAGCTCGAAGCGAAGTGTTCGAACTCCTCAAAGAAGGTTGAAAGTGGAAGCGAGCTCGTAAAAGTCGAGCTCATGACGGAAGTTCAGCCGCAAGTATGGATGAGCTCGCATTCGAAAGCAAGGTCGGACTCGTTAGCAATGTCGAGCCCGTAAGAGCCGAGCTTGGGGTAAAGCGAAATCACGAAGCCGTGCTTACGGGAAGCTAGCGAAGTAGCATGGAAAGTTTGGGTTAACAACGAAGAAGAAATCAGCGGGACCACGGCCACGTGGGCGCGGACAAAGAATTGAAAAGAGACACGATTCGCGCCTATCGAGCTAACCGAAAAGAGAAAGGATCAGGGAACGAAGGCGCTGGCAGGTGCACAGTCTGCACCTCTGAAAAAGCGCCTGAGGTTGTTATTAAAAGGGAGTTGGCAACAATCAGAGGGAGGGATCGACAATTTGGGAGTTGCAGAGGATAGAGAGAAGAAAGAAACATCTGGAGAAAAGGAAGAAGGTGCGAATTCTTGGAGAGGAAGTCATCGGAAGAGACGACGATCCAAGAGCTAGCACACGATTCCGACAACTAAATTCTCTACCATTTCTTTAAACCTTGTTAATTTGTTATGGCTGTTACTTGTTTCAATATTGTTGAACAGCTCGCTATGAGCTAAATCTTTATGACTTGATTTCTTGAGGAAACCCATGCTCGTGTGACGAGCTCAGTTCTACGCTTGTCTTGCTAAATCACTATTGCTTTGTTGGGATTGTTTTTATCTTACTTGTGATTGATCACCATTAGTCAGATCTTAGTTTTATAATTGCTGGAAAGTTATTATAGAATGGAAAACAATAGAAGCGACGTAAGAACATGATTTTAATGTTATGTGTGAATAGCATAGGAATATGCATTTACCTTACGTGGCAAATATGAATGAATTAGTAATGATATTCTAAGAGCGATTCGATATAGGAATATATGGTGGATCTATAGAATATAATCTTAGAGTTGGAAAAATACTAAGAATCAAAGGAGTTCATGTCATAGTGATGATGCAAAGATAATGTTGTAGCATTATTAGAAGAGAGCATGGGTGGAATCGGAGATCAAGTCTGCTTTCACCTTGATAACAAGAATCTCCTCGTTATGCGTGTCATTGTTCACTTATTTGTGCAAGTCGCTTTAATTCGGTCAAACATTGTGTTTTATCCTAATTTGTACCAGTTCAGACATCTCCTTATTTTGCAAAATTACAATCTACGTGATTTAAAAGTGCATTCCCTGTGGATTTGGTCTCGGAATACTTCCGTCTATTACTTGTTGACTACGTGCACTTGCGTATAGTATATTCACATCAAAAAGAACACAACAGTGTCGTTGTCCGAGATCAAAATATGCGGTATGCCGAAGCGGCAAACTATATTTTTCCACACGAAGGTCTGAATCCTCCTGCTTGTGAGGCTCGAAAGTGGCTCCGCTTCGATCCATTTTGTGAAGTAGTCTACAGCTACGACTAAGTATCAAAGCTGACCTGGTGCTCGGTCAAACGGACCAACGATGTCGATCCCCCACTGCATGAAAGGCCACGGACTCTGTAGGCTACTTAGATCGGTCTGGGGTAGCTTCTTGACTGTGGAGTGAAGTTGGCACTTCGGACACTTTTTGACGAGCTCGGCCGAGTCTTGGATGAGGGTGGGCCAGTAATATCCTGATCCCAGCGTCTTCTTTGAAAGAGCTCGCGACCCGATGTGACTTCCACAAGACCCTCTGTGGATCTCGTTGAGTACATAGTCCGCTTCTTCGATCCGAGGCACCTCGGGAGGGTTGAAGATCGACTTCACAGAGAGTGCCCTCATGTGTGAGGTACTTTGGGATTTCACCACCATCTTTTTAGCCGGTGATCTCGAGGTAGCGCCTTCTTCCGTGTAGCTTTTATGGGTGACATCCGGTTCGGCTCTATCTCGGTGATGATGCCGATGTGGGATTCCGCGATGCTTCGGAATGAACCTCCACCGGTGGATTTGTTGATGACGGTTAACTTATCGAGGATATCGGCTCTGCTTTTCCCGTCGTGGGATACGATGAATCTTGAAGTACTGAATGAGGTCAAGATCTCCTTCGCCTTCTCAAGTCTCGCTTCATTCGATCATCATTGGCCTCAGATTTGCCAAGACACCGTTTACCACGACCGGAATCTCCAAAGATCCGGATCTTTTCCACTTTCAACTCCTTTGCTGAGGCGGAGTCCGGACCGCTTCGTACTCCACCTCATTGTTTGTGGTCGGAAGGTAAACCGAGTGCATAGGTCACTTCTTGTTTGTGCGGGCCGAGGAGGAGGATGCTCGCTCCGCCGCCTGTTTGCATGAAGCTCGTCCCACGCATCCGCGGCCAACCATCGTGGGTTAAGGATGATTCTCCGTGTGGGGCGGGATTTGGAGTGACCTCATTGGTAGGATCGACCTCGATAAATTTGGCCTCTACCAGAAGTCGGTGAGCTTGCCTTTATGGCCGGCACGGGGAGTATGAAATGTCGTGCTCGCCGAGCTCCAGTGCCCACTGCTATACGTCCGATGACTCGGCTTTGACAAGACTTGTCTCAAGGTAAGTCGGTCAAGACCAGACAGAATGGGCTTGGAAGTAAGGTCGAGGCGTCGCCGACGCTCACTAGTGCTGCTACTTTTTCGAGGCCGGTGTACCTCGCCTCCGGCCCTTTGAGAGCCGGCTAATAAAGTAGATGGGGAGTTATCGTCCCACCTCATCTCGCACCAATACAGACTGGTTGCCTCGTCCGAGGCGGCGGATATAAGAAAGGAGCTCGCTTCTCGGGATGTGGTCGGCGGTCGGCGAGATACTCTTTCAGCTGTGTGAAGGCGACATGGTGTTCTTCCTGCCAGGCGAAGTCCGGAGCTCTCCTCAAGATCTTGAAGAAGGGAAGCTGCTTCTCGGCAGCCCGAGATAAGAATCTGCTGAGGGCGGCTAGACACCCGGTGAGTTTGTGGATCTCACGGATGGTCTTGGGCACTTGCATGTCAAGCACTGTTTTCACCTTAGTGGGATTTGCCTTCAGGCCTTCTTGAGAAACCCAGCATCCCAGGAATTTACCCGTCTTCACCATGAATGTGCACTTCTGGGGGTTGAGCTTGAGGTTGGCCGACCTGAGGAGCTGGAGGATAGTTCCGAGGTCGTCGGCGCAGCTCTCCGTTTTTTGACTTTTGACTACGATATCGTCGACGTAGACCTCGACAATCTCCCCTATGTGGTCCCTGAATATTGCGTCCACCATCCTCTGGTAGGTAGCTCCGGCGTTTTTCAGGCCGAAAGGCATCTTCCGGTACGCAAAGACACCGAAGTCGGTGATGAACGCTGTCTTTGGGGCGTCCTCCGGGCTCATCAGGATTTGGTGGTACCCTTTGTACAGATCTAGGAAACTGAAGATCTCGTGGCCTACCAGTGCCTCCACCTTCTTGTCAATGTCGGGGAGGGGGTAACAATCTTTCGGGCAGTGTTTGTTGAGGTCGGTGTAATCGACACACACGCCGCCCCTTCCGGCTTTGAACCACGATCGGATTAGCCATCCGGGTTGGGTACTTAACCTCGAGTGATTTTGGCCTTCGAGTCGATCACTCGTCTCTTATGACCGCTACGCTCGCCGCAAACCTCTTTTCTTTTGCCGAACCGGTTTAGTAGCGGGTCAACGCTGAGGCGATGAGTTATGAGCTCGGTGACACCGGTCATGTCGAGTGGGGACCATGCGAACACGCCCCGTAATCCTCGAAGTTGCATGACATCCGTCGAATATCGGTTGGGCCTCGACGCCGACCTTGACAACTTTGGAGGGTCGTCGTCATATAGTGAAGCGCTTTCGGTCAGTCGTCCCGAGGTGGCGCTCGGGGTTCAGAATTGCTGGGCTCGAGGCAAGGCCACATCATGGGTTGAGACTCGTAGGCATTCTTTGCCGCCGTTTGGTCACCCTCGATGCTTAGTACCCCCATCGGGGTGGGTATCTTGATTGTGAGGTGGTACACCGAGCAGACGGCCTGGTGGCGTCTGACCAATCTCCGCCTGTGATGATGTTGTACGGAGAGGAAGCTCGGACCAGGAAAAATTGAATGGCATTTGTGACCGACTGGGAGACGCCCTACAGAATCGAAAAGGTAATTACACCTTCGGGTGAACCGCCTCGAGTAAAGCTCCGGCCCGGGATGGTGCGGGATGTATTTAATTCCTCCGACCTCAAGTTTATCGAGCAGCTCGGAAGATAATGTCGACGAGGCACCGATGTCGATGTAGACCCGGTGGGCGTTCTTGTTGCCCACCACGGCTTGTATCGTGATGGCGTCTTGGTGGGGCATGATTTTGGCACCGGGTTATCTTTGGAGAACACGATGTTCTCACCATCCCGAGTCGCTTGTTTTTCGGCTCCTCGGGCCGGCCTCCGAAGCTTCATTCTTTAACGACGACCTCGCTTCCTATAGCATCCGGTAATGGCATAGACCTGCTCCATAGTATTGGGACCTTCGTCCTCGTCGTCTTCAGGCTGGGTCGTCTTCGAGATCGGCCCGCAGTTGTTGCCACCTCCATTCTTTCCTTTGCGCTTCTTGTTCCCTGGCCCAGCTCGGCCGAGGTATTTCTTGAGGGCTCCTCCTTTGACGAGCTCGTCAATCTGCGAGCCCAAGTTTTTGCAATGTTCGGTATTGTGACCATACCCTTGGTGATAGTCACAATATTTCTTCGTTGACCTCTTCTTAGATCTTCCTTTCATAGGAGGGGGCTTCGGGAAGAGCTCGGCGTGGAGCTCGAATATCTCTGCCCTCGATTTGAGCAGATGATGCGCGTTGCCGCCAGGATTTGGCCGAGGTCCAAGCCTAGATTCCATCGGGCCCTTCTTGATTCTCTCGAAGGCACTTCGGCGATCAGCGCCTCGACCTCGGTCATCTGGCTTCTTTCTTCAGCCCTCCGCTCATCCTGCATCTCTCTTCTTCCGATCCGACTCGTCTCCTTTGACGGTTGTCAACCGTGGTCCAGGCGACTAGCCGTCTCGGCTTTTCCCGGTGATCTCTTTATTGGTCGCGCGGGTCGATCCCGTTCTTGAACGCATTGATGATGTAAAGATCGTTACTCATCAATTTTGAGACTCTGGATGAACCTCGAGACGAAGTTCGACATCGTCTTGTCCCGCCCTGGCGGATAGTGAGCAGTGTCGGACGAAGGCCGAGGTGGCATCTTCGCGGTAAGCGCCACTTAAACCGATCCATGAGATCCCGGGAAGGTGTATCTTGTTTTGGCGAGCGAGGTGAACCAACGTCGGGCGTTGGAGATCAAGACTCGGGAAGATTTTGCACATATGAAAATCTTTCATTCCTTGATTCGCCATGTTGGTAGTGTAGGCGAAAAGGAAGTCGGAGGGTCCCCAAGACCATCGAGGCGGCGATGTTGGGTGCCCCGATCGCTAGGCAAGGCGTGTCCGTAATCTCTCCGGAGAAAGGAGATGATTCTCTCGTGCGGTCGAACCCCGGAGATCGTTGTCATCTCTCCGGAGGGTGGGAGATCGGTAACGGCGTCGTCGCTCTTCGGGGAGTTCGCCCGCCTCTCCTCTTCTCGTCCCGCCGGCTCTCGGCGGCATGCCGAGGTGGCGGCGACTTCGGCGGTGGTGG
This sequence comes from Salvia rosmarinus, assembly GCA_036937905.1. NCBI lineage: Eukaryota > Viridiplantae > Streptophyta > Magnoliopsida > Lamiales > Lamiaceae > Salvia > Salvia rosmarinus. Next base: position 59,128,600 of record CM072820.1, read on the forward strand.
TGAATGGTTGCGACCATCTCGGCGAGGCGATTGACCAGCGGCGGGCGATGTACGCGTTCTCGGCTATTGTACCGAGGTGAACGTTGTCCACTTCGGTGGGGTGAACGACCTCGGGCGCCCGTAATCACCAGCTCGGGCATTCGAGAGGTGCCCGCTCCGTTTGTCCTCTGGTGGAGGAAGCTCTGGAATTGGTCGAAATTGGCGTTGAGGAATTCAGACACAACTCGGCCTAGGACCTCTTGAGATCGGTGAACCACCTGTTCACTGGTGTTGAGGTTGGCACCTTCCTCTTCATTGGGGAGGCGATCCTGAGGGTGTATGGGAATGTTCTCCATGTAGCCCTCAGGCGTGTGACCGCTTGTGGCGTCTGCAATCCCCTTCTCGCGGCGCTGAGTGACCACTTGATCGTCTTCAGCGTGGTTGTTGCCGGTTTCGCTGGCGGTGCTAGCGTTTGCACGTGTTCTTGCCATTAAATTGTAGAAAACAAAGCTTTTTGTTCAAACGTTTCCCACAGACGGCGCCAATGATGAATCTAGTGTATGTTAATATACGAGATTTGTGTAAAGCATTAAAGAACACCAAGGATTTTACGTGGTTCGATCGAGAATAAGATCTACGTCCACGGATGAGTGATTCCTCAATACTTTCACTATGTAAGATTACAATGAAAATGTATTGAAAAGCTCTCTAGTATTCAATAAGTTGTCAACCCTTTCATCGTCGATCTAACCCCTATTTATACATATCTGAGGACCCCTAAAGACGTGCCCAATCCCTTGATTGGCGGGATCCGATCCCCTTCCATGTAGGGACTTCGCTCGCATGTGGGATCCTCGCCCCATGTAGGGATCCTCGCCCATGCAGGTGGCGCTTTGACAAAGTCTTGATTAGCGTTTAGAGGTGGGCCTTTGGCTTAACCGCGTGGGCAGTTATTAAGTCGGCCACTCGTTTGGCTGCTAGGTGGGACGCAGCGGTTGGGCCATATATCCCATCAATATGTTTCCTTGATTGAACGACGACTAGAGTTACATTCAAGTAATATATGTGTGCTTATCGTTACATTGTCATTGATGAGAAAATCGGTTTGTCGGTAAATTCATCAATTTTATTATAATAGATTTTGGAGTGATTTACAAAAAAAAGATGGTTGAGCTTGTGGTGGTTGGTAATCAACTAATCAGGTTACAGAGAGGTGTGGTTTAGGTTGTTTGATACTTTTGATGGTGATTCGTCTGTCTGCTATTCTTTTTCTTTTTTAATTACAAGAAAACATCTTTCAGTAACGTGTAAAATAAACAGAATTCAACACTAAACTTCATTACTCATTGTCATTGATGAAGTATTGTTCCAATCTATTTAATAATTTCTTGTACGAACTCGAAAAAATGACGTCCAAGGAGCGTTGCCATAAGCATATTAATATTGATTTCACTTTAACATGTTGTTGACAGGGATGTCAATGGGTGAATTTTACCCGGATCAATCCGGAACCGCTCAAAACTCATCAAATTTTAAAGCAACGGTTCTGGTTTCGGTTCCAATTCCAGACCCGTTTTAAACCCGAACCGTTTAGATCTATAGTTGATGATCCGATCTGGATCTGGTTCCAGAACCAGAACCAATACTTATTTATTGGTTCTGGTTCGAGTAAAACCCGTCTATTGACAAATCTAAATTTAAATAAGCTTGTCAATGAGTTAGTTTTATCCATATCGATTCAAAATGACCCATAGTTGATGAGCTAATTCTGATTCTTGTCCGACTCTAATCCAATTCTGGTTCCAGATTCGTTCAGATTCGGATCGCTTAAGACTCATAGTTGATGATCCGGATCCGATCCGGATCCAATGTCTAATGGATCGGTTCCAGAACCAAAACCATTACTTATTTATTGATTCTGATCTGGATAAAATCTATCAATTGACATCCTAATTATTAGGAATGGTCATGTTATTATTTCTTATGTATCTTACAAAATTCTAGAGAGGTGATTGATACGATGGAATGGAAGAAGGAACAAAATACTTATTCATATTTCCATTCCATTCTTTTGTTTGATATATTTCTTCCTCAGAGATAATGATATTAGTGTAAAGAAGTGTGGTATGGAGGTGTGTGTGTGTGTGTGTGTGTGTGTGTGAGTCACCTGCACATACGATCTTAAAAGCCCAGAAATTTCTCTTCTCCAGCGCAAACCACGAAAAAAATCGAAGCTAACGTTGTAAGCATTGCGACATGAGACGTGTATACCAAACTTTCGAAAAAGTATTACTAGATATGAAATGCTTCAAAAACTGGTAAAACCTCTGAACCAATCTGTTGTCCTTAAAAAACACTTGCGATCTCCTAATATGTATCAACTAATTGATACCATGTAGCTGCTGGCGGAGTAACATCGTGTAATCACCAAACTGGATGTCCGAGGGGGTACAGTTCAAAAATGTAAGAAATTGGCTTTGATACCAACATCGACTTTTTGGTCGTCACCTCATCACACAACTCCCCGAAGCTTGATTCGTCAAACCGAACTGATGCTTTAAGAAAGAAAAAGCTTTCTCTGGCCAGTTTTTCCACCTGTTACAACATTATATACAATCAATATAAATACACACACACGTTCGCGCATATATCCATCATATAAAACCCAATTGACAGAGGAAGTAGTGTCACCTATAAAGATAAGCATTGCTAGTTAAAGCTATGTCAAGTTAAACATATTATAGGGGCAATATAGTCCCAAATGTAAAGACTGTCAACCAAATGTTCATCTCAATTACCTCTAAGTTCGAAAATCGCATATTGTTCATGGTCAGGATAACTCGCACTTCCTGCAGGGCATCTGACAAAATCCGGATGGCTAGATAACTGAAAAAAGTTTGTACCAGTTTCTTCAGGTGTCCTTCCCCGTATTCAGGACTAAATCTAGGAAACCAGAGCACACATTTGACTTCACTCCACGGAATCATATTGCTCGCCTCTTTAGAGATGATCGTTTGGTAAGGGTGGCAGAGTCCCCACAGAACTTTTATACTTGCCATCGAAGGATGGATAGGGAAGGGATTTGTCTCAGAAGTGGTTGATATAATACACGAAGGATCGTATTGATGAACAAGATATGAAGAGAAATGAAGTTTAACGTCATCCAATAGTAGCACGCATCCATCTGAAGCTGAAGGAAAGAATGTTAGAAGGAACTCTGCATTGACATCCTCGTCTTCTGGAAGACACAAACTTGATTGACTAGTGGATATAGCTAAGGAATCAGGATCGTGAGAAAAGAAACATGAATCCCCAGAGCGGCACCCCTGTAAACATATCAAAATAATCATATGCAATAACAGAGGAACAATAGAGTTTACAAAAGTAGGTTCAGAAATAGGAAAGCCTTTCCTAACTCAGGATGCCATGAAAATTCTGAAACAGTTTATTATAGAGAAAAGACCACCAATTTAAGGTAAATGCAGCAAAAACTGGAGCATATACCTGCAATGAGAAAAAGAATTTACAGATGGGTCTTTTTGCTTGAAGTGAATGAGAAAACGAGCATTGGCTACCCCTGTTGCACGAGCCACTGACAAAATATCTACAAAGTGCTGTTCCCCAGCAGTATATTGTCCACTGCCATAAGTAAATGTATTCTGTTCTCTTGATGCATCTTCTGTAAGCTGGATTCTCATCTATTTTCAATGGAAATTTGACGGATCATCTTTATGTCACAAGAACCTACACGTGGAAAATCAAATTGTATTACCTCTTTGACTATAGATGCAAACTTTCTCGCCACGTCGTCTGCATGGAAGTCATAGGGACCGACAAAGGGAACAGCACCACATTTCATTGCATTATCATGCTCAAGCTCTTCATCCTTCACTGCCAAAGCATTGGCTTCCTTGTTCTCAATGAATTTGAGATTACAGGAATGCTGAAAGCCGTAGGGATCATAATGAATCGGTATGCTATTAGACATCGCCATAAACTTGGGTCGAAAACGATGCACCAAGTTCAGGATATCATGATCTGCAAAACAACACGTTCAGGATAAAGCAAATGAAAACCAGGGATCTTGGAGCTTTGAAAAATCTTACATGTCTCAGTAACTTGATTGAGAGCAGGTAGGACAAGGTTGTGAAATGAACACCACTCTTCCTCACTCTGAAGTTCCATATCTACTGCTTCATCCAGCTTAAAGATGTTTTTGAGGCGTTTGACCCGGAACTTGTCCTATACAAAGGCATACAACTAAGTTGGTTAAAAATAAATAATTTGATAAAATCATGATCCAACGAAGCACATAAATGAGTAACAATTACCTTCAAAACACGTTGCCAAAACTGAAATGCACAGAAGTTGCCCATGTATGAAACCTCCTTCCTACCAAGCCCAGCATTCTTATTATTTCCACTATAATAATTATCTGTGTACTCCGCGAACTAAAGATATCAAGCATCATAATCAGTAAAACTGAGATAGCTAGGAAGCCAGAAACCAAAAGCTAACCTCTAACCACTGACCAGACGATACCTGATTGTCCAGACCAAAAGGACGCAGAATGGGCAGAGGCTGTTGATCCAGCAATATGCCAAATAGAATGCCTTCACGTACCATTCCAATATCAGCAAATTTCAGAATAAGGACGGAAGCATCAAATGACAAAGCGAAGCTGGCTAGCAGGCGTCCATAATAGGTAGGCTCATTACGTCCCCTTGTAGATGCCTTCTCCAATGCACGCATATGAATGAGCAGATCTAGTGCATCCTCAACAACATAAGGCTCTGGAGGATCCATGGCCTTCTGTAACAGCACTAAATAAAAGGGAAAAAAAAAATCAATAAAACATATTTCTATCATCTTTGGCAAGCATGAATGAGATAGAAGATAAAAAGCATACTTCCCAATTTATCAAAGTGAGACATCGATTGACAGTGGCCACATTTCACAACTGCAAATAACTAAGACTACAAAATAGTAAAACACATGAGGAATAGGTGCAAGGTAGAACATAGTACAAAAAGTGATCCATATTAGCAAACTTTATCATTATTCCCTCAAAACCTAATTCTGGGTGTTGCTTCACGCTTTGACACTGTGGCATGACATTGGCAGTCAATAAGAGCTTTACCACCAATCAGAAAAGAACACTTTACCACCAATCAGAAAAGAACAGATCCAGCACAAAGGTTGTAAAGCAATTATCATCCTTCTCAAAGATAAAGAATTTCAAGATAGAAGGTAACCACCTTTAGGTTCGTTAATAGCTTTAGATTCAGCGCAGCATAAGAGAAGTACTTGCATGCGTAATGATAACTTCAGTATTGCTGGAGATTCATAATCATCCAGTTGACCATAGAAGGAACCAGTCACCATCCGATACACAATGCCATCACAAGTCCGACCAGTTCTCCCTCTACGTTGTTCAGCCTGTTAATTGTAAAAATAAGTCAACAAATACTACCAGACAAGCATGAGATGAACCATAAGTCACTATACCTGAGATTTTGAAACCCACACAAGCTCTGCTGAATCGGTTCTCCTACTCTCATCCCAGAATACTTGCAAAGAACGACAGGAGTCTATGACATATCCTACTTTGGGAATTGTGACCGAAGACTCTGCAATGTTTGTGGCTAGTATTACCTGCATCAACAATGATATTCAGCTCAAATTAGAAGCGTGAGATCTATAATTTTCAGTGATAATATTGCAGAGACATCTTGGCTTTTAACAATGTATATTTGTTTATCATCATCGACCATATGCAAGGGAAGTACAAATAAAAACTAAACATATAAACAAAGAAACAGATGTTACCTTACGATGGGACTTCCAGATTCTCATTGCTCTGAGCGCTTGGTCAGTGTCAATACTACGATGCAGAATGTGAACTTTGAAGGATACGCCAAAGGGCTTCAGGAGAAACCACTGCTGCTCCAATGCATAGTATGTTGGAAGAAAAACCAAAATACTCTTCTCTATATCTGGTTCATTTTGTGAATGTGTAGCACCAAATCATGGATAAGCTTGTGCACTTCAGGATTCAGATCAGCTTGGGCCATTTTCGGGCTTGGTGCAGAACAATATTTCAAAGAAAGATTCTCATGTTCCATTCCAAGAAGCTCACTTATCTATCAACACAGAGAAAGACTGACCTTAATAAAATTAGCTGCTTCTGATAAAAAAATCAGCATAACATTGAAAAATAGAAAGTAACTTTTAGAAAAGATTATACGACTCTAATTCTCAAATGTTACTCTGATTTTGTCAATTGTTTAACTAGTTAAAATCTCTCAGGACTTCTCATTGCTGTGACATATAAACACCAAGGACACTAACTGCAAATTAACCCAAATTAAACAGTCGGTCTTTTTTTCCCCTATAATACTGTCATCATTAAATTTACAAGATTGCCTGTATGGCTGTATGAGGATACAAGACCACTGGTTGGAACATAAGCACATATTCTCTGGCACACGAATTATTGAAGATTTAGGCCAGAACCACAAATTTTATAGCTACATAGACATGATCACTTCTGAAAGTAAGTCAGCAAAAGATGACAGGAAATAAATCTCAGTGAGACAATAAAAAAATGTTTTCAATGCAGTGAAAGAATAGAAGATCTAGTAATCATTAGTCAATGTAAAATGAATAAATATCCAGCTCGATCCAACAAAAAATGCCCCCTGATTGTGTATCTTTAAGGAAAATACTCAAGCATGGCTGATATGCATCCAAATGCAAGACACAGCCTGCATCCTTTAAGGAAAAGTGGGGATACAGAGTAAGTTGGTATAACCTAATACAAACTCAATCGACCTACTACAATGTATAATATGTATCTTATCATCTCACAGATGAAAATGATAGAGTGAAGACGAGAGAAAACGGAAAGTAGAATATGAACGATAGGAAATAAATCTCAGTGAGACAATAAAAAAAATGTTTTCAATGCAGTGAAAGAATAGAAGATCTAGTAATCATTAGTCAATGTCAAAATGAATAAATATCGATCAGCTCGATCCAACAAAAATGCCCCTGATTGTGTATCTTTATGGAAAATACTCAAGCATGGCTGATATGCATCGACCAAATGCAAGACACAGCCTGCATCCTTTGAAAAAGGAAAACTTGCCCCATGTTTTCGGCCGTTAGAGGCAAAGGGATACAGAGTCGGTTGGTATAACCTAATACAAACTCAATCGACCTACTACAATGTATAAATGGATGTTTATCTTATCATCTCACAGATGAAAACAACAAAATTGTGCTATTGGGTGAGGAAAAGATTGCCATTTTAGAAAAGGGCGCCTTGCGACGAGGAATACCAGATCTCTGTGGTTTCTCATTCACATAAGCTTACATCTATCCAACATAGAGAAATAAGCTGTATGAGATGACAAATCACAAGATGTAATGGACTTGCGATTCCTCGAATTGCGGAAGAAGCGATGGACGAAAAATTACTTGATTGCCCGGCAGGATTAAAAATCGGACCAGAATTCCGAAAACCGCCAGGAGACTGCCTGCCACGAAAAGATATTGGTGGTGTCGACCCAACTGCTGGTTGGCTGCCCCGAAACGACGCTGTAGGGTGCAACTGAGTGTTGCTAGGGGGAAACGACTGAGGGGGCTGCGATGAACCCCGCGTACGGCCGATGCGGCGGGCTGCCCGAATGGCGGTGAACACCGTGGTGGTATCAGATTCAGTAATCCGATCCCGAATTGAGGAGTTCAGGCCACCCAAAAACATGCCCAAGTATTGATCAGGCGGTAGCTCCGGGAGCTGTGCAATTCGTTCTTCAAAAAGGGCTAAATAATCTTCCAAGGACCCGGTTTGGCGAGTGATATGCATGGCTTCGTAGGCGTTGATAGCTGAACTATCACCGAACCGCTCAATAAGCTCTTGAGAAAACTGACTCCATGCAATGGAGGCGGAACGACGCAAGACCCACTGTGCCCAGAACATGGCTCGTCCCGACATGGCAATAAGTGCCAACTGTATGCGATCAGGAGTGGGCGTGCGATGAACTAAGAAGTATTGTTCGGAAAATCTTAAAGCTAAATTATTAAGCTATTAAATAGTCTACTCGCCAAGAAGCCCATGAACGAGGCCCGTGGAAAAATAACAGTTGGTTCCTCTCAACGCATCTCTATCAGAAAACAACAAAATTGTGCTAAGGAAAAGATTGCCATTTTACAGATCTCGTGGTTTCTCATTCACATAAGCTTACATCTATCCAACATAGAGAAATTTCTATGGGAAAATCTTAAACCTCCAGTTTTTCTAAAAGGTTCTCAGTTCACGTCTTTTACTTGAGTATATTGAAATAGTTTCATTTTGATACTGCAGCATATTGAATTAGAAGAATGGAGCTACTTAAGTCTGGGTCAAGAATCCTTTTGCAACCACCAAGTACAGCAAAATAAACAAGAATAAGTGGAACAGGTGGCATAATTAGGCAGTAAGAGGGGTAAACAGCAAAGAACCTGAAAAATAAAAATATTCTAGTGAGGAGAAGCATGAAAATTTATTGTAATTATGTTGCCGGAAAAATCAATTGAAGTGACCAACGTGTTGATAGATAGACCCAATAAACTCTGGTAGCATGTAATACCTGTTCAAGGTACAACACTTTTCTTTGGAATATGCTGTTCATATCAGTGCTTGGGATCGCCAACACTTCTACTCTTTCATCCCTACCAAGATCCCTAAAGTACTCGCGATATCTTGAAATATCTGCAGTGGCAGACATCAAAACCACCCTAGAAAATGACATAAAGGAATCAATCATATCACGGTTCGCCTCTATGTTTCATAGAACTTTATGTTTTAGGGACAAAACCGTCTGAAGTTAAGTCAAAAAATTGCTAACCTTAAGTCCTTGTTTCTAAGTAAAAACTGCTTTATGCAAACAAGAACAAGATCAGACTCCACTGATCTTTCATGTACTTCATCAAGAATAACAACTCTGTATCTAAGGGCTTTGAATCCCTTCTCTCGCATCTCATCCAACAAAACACCAGCTGTTTTAAAAACAATTTTGGAGCTGACAGAGAAAATCTATTTTGTCAGCAAACAATTAAACAGAGGCTAATCAAAACAACATGAACAGTGATTAATAATTACAGACAAATAAGCAATGACACAAGGACTTAAGTTCAATAATAGTAGGCAGAAAGAACAGAGAAGAACCCTGATAAATGAGAAATGGTTAGATATATGTATATATCTACGCACTGAGGCATGGACATTCGGAGCCAGGACGAGGGGTTGGAGGATAAGCTGTTGCAATATAATAGAAAGGGTAACAATACTCTCATCCTAAGGCAAGCATAAAGAGGAACGAGATTTAAACATGAGGTATTCAGCACAGTGCTTAGTGTCTGTCTTTGAGTCTCATAAGGCACACTAAGCCTTGATATCAACCAAACAAGGGTGATATGCAGAGCATGAGAAGCTACAAATCACAGACTTCAACCACAATTATGAGATGTTTGCAGCAACACAGATGATATAAATCAGATAGTTAAAGTTAAAACTAGAATATTCTGTATAATCTCTACTTCAGTTTATTCATAACTGTAATTCCTTTAAAAAGTTAATTTTTAGTCAGTTATCAACTCTCGGACAATATTGTCAGTAACATTTCAGAATCATTCTCCCAAGGACTTTTTTAATTCCACCCTAAACATGCTAATGGTATGACAGGGAAGATGTGAAATGGAAGTAAATTATAGAGCAAAATGAAAAGCAATCGAGAAGGGAAGGTTATATAAAAAACCAAGCAAGTCATACAATCCAGTAAGATTCATTTCCACTTACTGAAGTTTGCTTATCAAATGCCAACAAAAGGAATTTAAATAAACTCCTGTATTAATTTAAATTTAAGTTCTAGCATTATGCACTTGAAACACATCCATGAAGATCACCAAGTATCCAAGCATGATGCAACAAGCTGCTTCTCTATGGTGCTTAGGGCACTGCATAGGCAGAAATACTTTCTGAGTCATCGAGGGAAGTCAGCTCACATATGTCTTCCAACTTCCAAGAGACCCCATTTCAATGAAATGTGATTAGATTAACAGTCTTTGGAGGACTAAAAGCGATCACTGCAGAAACATTAACCACAAAAGTACCTAGCTGAGAAGACCCGTGAGTGACCAATGTGGTACCCAACCTCTCCGCCTATTTCACAATTGCGAGCTTTTGCCACCATTCTAGCAACAGCTACAACAGCAAATCTTCTCGGTTGTGTGCAAAGTATGGGCTCTATATTTTCTTCCAGGAGGAACTGTGGGATCTGGGAGCTCTTTCCTTAAAATTGAAGAAAAAATTAAAATGAGCAATTGACTCAGAGTAGCAACAAAAGGAACAATAAATCATAGCCAATAACCATGTGCATAGGACCATTTCGGAAATTGGGAATGATGCAAATAGAAAAACTACAATGAGAGATTCCATTTCTAACAAAAGCACACGCCTCATAAAAGTTACTGATCGAAAAATCTATATGTATCAAACATAATTGCCAAAACCATTTACCAGAAGGGTTTCTAAACAGCCATAAAATGAATTTTTGTAGGAGTTTGTATCCTGTCTTCTCTAATCTTGCTCACATATTCAAACTAATATTCTTATAGATTAATTCATCCGCACTTTCCAGGCAATCAATGGCACCTAAAAGTGGGATTAGTGAATATCAGCTGCAATCCTCCCTCTAAAACAATTCATCCAGGTGAAAGACCTGAGCAAGCAAATTATCCAAAAGTAAAATAACATTACGCAAGCAATGAAATGTTGCCATTAGATTATACTCGCATATGTTTTTATTCAGGTTTGCACAACAACATTTCACTTGGAAATTCGAATTAGTAAACTGTAAACCTGGTGTCTAAGGTATAAGAATTTAGTGGACAGCTTACTAGGCAGTGCCTCGCCAAGTAAAGGACAAATCTAAAACAAGTATTGCAGACGAACGGCAGGAACAAAAATTATCAAATCCACAACAGTAACAAAAAATAAGAAAAAGCATATTTCAAATGCAAATATTACAGAGCAAACAGCACGAATGAAGCAATGAAACGATAAATCGATCGCCGCAACTAGTTTCACCGATCATGAGAATCACACGGTTCAAAATTAGCTCATAAGATCAGAATGAAAACCATCAACCGGTTCCAAATGAAACTATCACGCAACAAGCAGCAGTTGAAAATAATAGCGAGAAATCTATTAGGTCAGGCTTCACCGGCAACGAGAGTCACTTCGGAATTAGTTCGGAAAAATCAAAACGAAAAAGAATCTTCCGGTTAGGCGGTCACAAATGCAATAACCACGCAATAAACAGCAAAGGTAAGAACAGCGAGAATCAATTACCGCAGCCCGTTTCGCCGATGATTAGTGTGACGCGATTCTCCAAAATCTTCTCAACAATCTTATTTCGCATCGCCGCCACCGGAAGTTCGGAGAAACTCGACTGAGGCGAGGAGAGCGACGAGGACGAGGACGGCGTCGGAGGAGACGCCATTGTTTCGCGAATTATAAATAAATTTCGGAAATCAAAACTCCGCAAACAGCAAAAACCCTCACAGAAGTGGAGTGTAGTGGAGCTGTGGAGACGGTTTTCTACTGTCCGAGTAAACGAAAAGTCTACTCTGGTTTATTGGCTTTTCCGCTTTCTCCGGTGCGCCTGAGTGCTTTTACGTGGAACTGATGGTACGGATTCCGACGCGCTCCTCGGCGCGTGTTGCGTATAAATCTTAAATAAAAAATAATAAGCAGTATAAATGTAGTATTTTGTATTTGAATAACAGGAAATTTTACAATTATTTTTGAGCACGAGGGTTTATTAAGTCACAATTAAAGTTTACTAATTCTAAAGAATCATTTTTCATTCTAATTAGGGTTTACTTTATTCATTTTATTAACTTTTCACTATAGTCTCTTGATATTGTTAAAAGTGGCAAAAGTATTACTTCAAAGTTAGGTTTATTATTCAAAATTAGGGTTTATTAATTCACAATTAAAATTTATTATATAAAATTAAGATATATTAAGCAAATTATAATTTTTAATTTATAATAAAGTTTATTAAACTAATTAATTTTAATTAGAAATAATTAATTAAATTAATTAATTAATATTAATAAATATCGAATTAACATTAATTAACGATTTGGTTCGGTTTGCAGGAGACCACCCCTAAAAATAATAAGCAGTATAAATGTTTTTTGTATTTGAATATACACAAATTTTTACAATTCTTTTAGCACGAGGGTTTAGAGTAAAAAAGAAAAGAATCATTTTTCACTTCTTCAATAATTTTATTAACTTTTCACTATAGTCTCTTGATATTGTTAAATTAACGTGTCGGGTTGTAGGAGAGAGCAAAAATTCGGTTTCAAAATTAGGTTTGGGGAAATTTTCGGTTTAAAGTTTTCAAAATTAAATTCGGTTTCGGTTTGGGGAAAAATTTTTTTAATTTTTTAATATATATATATATAGAGAGAGAGAGTTTGGTTGAATAAGAATCATTCTTATCCTAAAACTAAGAACCAATGAATTAGTTATGAAAGTTGATGAATCCGTTCGAGAAAGTTAATGAATTGAAATTGAATTTTTCACCCGGTTCGAATCCCATGAGGCGAAAATTCTATTTTTGGATTGATAATTTTCCAATGGATTCATCAACTTTCATGATAATCATCATTTTGGTTCTCACGTTCTCACAATAAAATGGTTCTTACGTTAACTCTCCCTATATATATATTATTATATAATTGGTTAATATTATATATATATATATATATATATATTAAATATTATAATATTTATACTAATTATAATTTAAATTGATTAAAATCGAATCGAACCAAACCGAATATTTCGGTTCGGTTTGGATATATAAAACGGATCGGTTCGGTTTGGGTTTTAAAAAAATAGATTTTCGGTTTTTGAGTTCGGTTCGATTTTGAACCGAACCGTCCGAATGCTCACCCCTATCGGGTTGGACGACCCGATTCGTCGGATTTATACCTTTTCAGGTCAGACCTAAAAAAATTGGGCTACTAAATATGAAGTTTGGCCAACTTCGAGCTGGTAGGCTAAGTCCACTAAGTTTTTGTCACTTTTTTTAACATATAAAATTATGCATTAATTATGAAAAATAAATAATTATGCAAAATAATAATTAAAGTCTATAAACTACTAATTTAACATCAATAGTAATAAAATTAAAAGTTTAAAATTATATGGAAATATAATAAAAAAAAATAGATTAAATCACTGAAGTCATAATCTAAAGTAATAAATAATCCAAAATAAAACAATAAATAACTTAAAAAAGAGAATTAAAGAGAAAGATAAGAAAAAAATAAAAAGAAACTAATAACTAATAAGTAATAAAAAATATATATATTTACCGGACGGACTTTCTAACATTAAAATCCTGGAGTGGTGATTGTCCGGAGCCCAATCTGTCGGGGTTTTTTAAGACAGACTTTTTAGACCCGATTTTTGGGTCTCTTATCAAGAAGCTCAACCTAACCCAAACCCCGGGTACCGATCAACCCATCTAACCATGCCCATTTTACCGGCTCTAGGTATTGTTGCATTCATAATTATTACAAAATCTCGTTATGTTTGAAAAGTTTTGTTTTCAATTTTGATACGGTAAAACAGATTTAGTTATATTTCATATTATGTATGAAAATTATTGATGTGCTAGTGATCTTATAAAATATTGGTAAAAATATGTTAGTTAAGTGAGAACTAGTAGATGATGGTTACAATGTATGTATCTATATTGAACCTAATTTGATCATTCGAATTTTTATTTATTCATAGTTTGAAAATGAAATGTCATGTGAAATGGATGCAAATGAAGTTACTAACATTTTATATATTCAATTTGTTGGGAAGAAATTTTAGCATGTCCAAGGCATTTTTGTGAGGTTCAATCCATTATATGTTTGTCGAAATAGTTTAGAAGATAATTTTTGATTTTGATTTAGTATTTCGAAAACAATATCAAAAGATCAATTTTCATTAGTTTCTATTGGACTCAGGTAAAGCTGACAAATTGGTGGGTCGGGCTGGTCCAACCCTGGTCTACCAGGCTTTTCCAGAAAATCGGGTAAGGTAGGGCGGTCGAAAATCCGTCGGGTCAGAAAAAATGAGGGCCAACCAAGCCCGAACTAGTATTTTTAGTACAAATGTTCCAGGCCGGGTCAGACCCACCGAACATTGACTTATAATGGATGGACCAGGCCCGAATTCAATCGAGCCTAGTTTTAGTGAGCTCAAACAAGCCTAAAATCGAGTTTGGGCCATTTTGCCACCTTTAGATTCGGGTGATAAATCTCATACAAATTCTTCAAAACTATAATTAAAAAAAACAAAAAACAAGGCAACAAAACTCTATTAAATAATATTGCAAGGTCTCAAAGACAAATTTGAGTATGTAATTTCGGAGATAAAGCTTTAAGGAAATAATTACATGAAAAATCATATCTATATATGATTAGTGAAAAATTGTGCCACATCATTCTTAGATCTTACGTCCCCATAAATTTTCTATTATTTATCTAAATTATCCATTAATTGACTTATTTACATTCTCATCATTTTCAAATTCCAATAATAGTTATTACATCTTTATAAATCTCATGTGGATTTTTGATGGGATTACACCAAATAAAAACTTATATAAAATGATATTTCTATTCTATCGGCAAAAAAATCAACACATTTACCATTAAGAAAAAGTGTCAAATCATTCCTATATCATACATGGATTCGTCATATTTTTGCATTCTTAATTATCTAAATTCTCCATTTATTGTTTTACCTACATTCTCATCCTTTTAAAATTTCAATAATAATATTTATCTAGGTGCCAATCTCACATCGACTTTTTATGATATTTTATCAAATGAAAAGTCAATATAAAATTATTGTTTTATTCTGTCAACCAAAAATTTATATTTAATTGATAGAGTGGTTCAGATTAATATTATTCGAACTGCATCGTCAATTTAATCTGGTAAAATAAAAGGTTTATTTATTTTAATTTATCAAATAAATAGGTTTGGCTAAAAAAAATTGTTTCTTCAAAATTTGAATCTCACATTGATTTTAAGAACCTTCACCAATTAAAAGTGAATTTCTAAATAAACCGATACAATTTCAATCTAGCCTCAAAATTTTACGATACTTCACAAATTCAAAATATAAATAAAAAAATGTATTTATTATCTCACATTGATTATTCATTAGACTTCATCAAAACAAAACCTTTATAAAATGATTTTATTATTCTCCCAATCAAAAATCTACATTTCAAAGTATATACTAAAATAAATTGTTTCTTCAATTTAATTATTGGAAGGATTTTGAGTTAGATTCCCAAACTTATGTATCATACCCAGATCCCCTATGTATAGTATGATGTAAGTAATCTGACCAACTCATATGTTACGGAGTTGTTTTTCACCTTGACAAGTATATAATTAAAGGGAAACATGAAGCTGAGATACCACGCTGACATGTTGATTGTTCATCATAAGTCATAAGTCATAAGTCAAAGTTCACACTCAGAGGATAAAGCTATATTTGAAAGAATCAGATCAGAATGGAAAAGCAGTAAGTTAGATAGATTGAATACCAAGAGATTTTAATCAATCATTGTTAGAAATAACTCTTTTTTTTATTAGATCCCAAAATCTCTGATGATTGTCTTGCTGATGTAACTAATGTTGCTCACTAAGAACTACCAATTTTGATGTGCCCAAAATCGATGCGATTCAAGCGATCAAGTCATTAGATCGATAGGAGTATCAATATCAGCGCAACTGAAGGATCCCATATTGAAGACAAGCCAACTGATGTCTGAACACTGAAGTATAGCGACACTGATGAACATAGCTACTGGAATG
Source organism: Salvia rosmarinus (assembly GCA_036937905.1). NCBI lineage: Eukaryota > Viridiplantae > Streptophyta > Magnoliopsida > Lamiales > Lamiaceae > Salvia > Salvia rosmarinus. Next base: position 59,144,533 of record CM072820.1, read on the forward strand.
AAGTCGAAGACTGATGTCGAAAGACATAAGACTGAAGATCAGAGACTGCTTGAAGCAAATGAGTCAAAGATATGATTAAGTGTCATACCAGCAGCTGACTGCCAAAGCTGAGAAGTAAAAGTTGGCTATCAGAAATCAAAGTTGGCGATTAGAATTTAAAATTGTTGATAAATAGTTAAAGTTGCTTACAAGTAGTAAAAGCTGACAATATGAAGTCAAAATTGGCTTATGAAAAGTTAAAGCTCACTATATCTACGTCAAAATTGAAAACATCATACCGACTCAGGTTCTCAAATTGACAAAAGACGGGAGTGTAATCTGCTGATAAAAGACGGAGCAGTCTCGATTGGCCCAACCTGAAATCAACGTACTGATAAACAATGGAGTCAATGCAATTGGAAAAACACGGGACATTTAAGCCTTGAGTGTTTGACTCGTCATGTGTCGTTACGTATCTCAGAAGATCCTGATATGCCAAAAGATATTTTCATAGTTGCAGAGCTACAATATACGATGATGCAGACCCTGACAGCAGCGTATGGGATTCAAACAGGAAGAACTAAACGACAAATAAAAGGATGCGACTGATGTTCCCTCAAACGACATTATTATGTAATGATTGTTTATTTTCAATTTTATATTTTGAATGTTGTAATCTATGTTCTTAGTTGTTTATTATGTATTTTATCTTATTGTTTATTTCATATTAATTTGTCATTTTTTTTTTACATTTTTTGCAATAATAATAATAATAATAATAATAATGATAATTTTATTATAATTAATTATATAAAATTATGTAAGAACATGAAATAATAGTATAAATGATTGGATGGTTGTGATATCATTCATAAATCACCAAAAATTGAAATGGTTGGGTTGAGAGAAAAAATAGATTCGGATAGGAGATAGAAACTAGTTAAATATTAAAAACAATGGATAATTGGATGGTTTTTAATAAACATAGCATAATGGTAGATGTAATTAATGTTTAAGACAAATGTCTCATGTCCGAATATACGACACACACTCTTTAAATTTATTTGTTATGCATAAAATCATAATATATAGGAGAAGATTCAAATAAAAACTATTTTAAAGTAAGAACATAATAACTATTTTCAGTCATTAGATCGCGAATATATACAGTGATATATCACTTTGTTTGATGAGTCATTATGTACCACTTAGATTTGAATCCAATGATAAACGACTTTTTTTATTTTCTTTAATAATTTTCATAGAGAATGCATTAATCTCATGTTTGAAAATAATAAATGTTTTTATAATAATTCACACCTCTCTATATATATACATTACCTAAAACATGACAAATTAATTAAATAATTTGAATTTCCTACTGATCGATGGCATTTTAGTAACTTCATTGATACCAACCAACAGTACCTCAACCACGAACCCAAACTTAACAACCCTAGAGAGAGAAAGCTCGAGGAAGAGGTGAAAATGGCGTCTGGATGGGGAATCACGGGCAACAAGGGCCGATGCTACGATTTCTGGGTCGATTTCAGCGAATGTATGTCACGCTGCCGCGAGCCTAAGGACTGCGGGCTCCTCCGCGAAGATTATTTCGAGTGTCTCCACCATTCTAAAGAGGTATACCCATTTATCGTTTTCACTCTTTTACTTTTTGCCCGCGAGTCGATGGGTTTCTCTTCTATTCATTTGCAGGAAAATGTATTTACTCAGATAGGGACCTGTAAACCTTAGTTAATCTAATTGGGGGTTTTGTTGATTTATGTGATGGGGTTGAAAGTGAATAGTGGTACCAATAATTTCGAGCGTTCGATTTGATATTTAATTGCACATTTTGCAAGCAAAAGGGTTATGATTCGATCATTTTCGTGAATGGAATTTGCACTGGTTCTTTTTCCAAGGGATGTTATGCATAGTTTGAAATGAATATTGTTTGTGTTATAGCTTCTGAAAACATTCAATCATTTGTAGTTTCCGTTTATTTTGCAAGGTTCAACTGTAATCTTTTTCTAAGTTGCTGTCTGCTTTCTCAAATCATAATATATTTGCCAATCATTGCAAAACGAGTCGAAATATTTCGATTGTTCTTCATCCTAAACCTTTGTATCGTGACCAAACAATTGCCTCCTATCTATAAGTTTTAGATACATCACCTGTTCCTTTCTGGGGATTCAGTTAACATAACAGGTTGAGTATTTGAGATTGTTGCTTCATTCTTTTGTACTCATCTATCATTCAATCATTTTTTAACGAAAATTCTCAATAATTTGAGAATAGTATACAATGTAAGATCTTACTAATACTTTTGATGGATCTTTGGGGACCTATTTATTTATTATCATAGAATGGGTCTCGTGAAAGCTTCCACAAAGTGAGACCTAATGAAGCCCTCTAGATATTTTGGATACATTATCTAGCTCTATATCTTGTATGAACTTAATAATATAATAATCATCGGCATGATCTAAGTTCGCTGAGTATCAAATTTTGTGCTGATGCCTGTAATTTGATGGTTTACTTGCTTTGCCGTTTTCTACTCTTATGGTGGCAACTAATGTGCTATTATGGTAAAGTGTGTCAAATTTTCAATATTATTGATTCGATTCTTTTGGGGACAAATCCATCTATATGACAGGGTGTGTTAGTTTGTATTTTAGGGAATAAATTAGATAGAGAGATCCGTAAACAGATATACATATCAATTGTAAAGATCATAAGAATATGCGATTCTATAGTCTTGGGCCTCTTGGCCCATTCCTAGACAATAACTGTAAGATTGAAATATTGCTTAATCAGGTATGTCCATGACTCTAAATTTCGAACTCAGTAGTCTTCGTTTTAAACTGGCATGGGAACAGAGCTCCTTGTTTGATAGGTTTGCATTTATTGCAGTTCCAACGGAGGAACCGAGTCTACAAGGAGGAGCAGCGTCAGCTGAGAGCAGCTGCAGATAAGGCCAAGGGAGGAAGTGGAAGCGGAGATGGTGGCCATCATTGAGAATTGCTTTTCAACGAAGCCAAAGGAGGGATGGGAAGTAATTGATTTTCTACAAAACTTTGATGGTAATAAAACATAAATGAGCTGTATTTATGTGTTATCGGATGCTAAATACAAAGGAAACGCCCAACATCTTTAATACGGGTGTCTCGGTGCAAGAACAGCTGCTGAATGTTTCGTCGCGTATGTATTTCTTTCCATTTGTCTCCATCTGTGGGATGATATTTGTTTTGTTCACTTTGTCAAGCTGACTTGCTTCACACTTTGTGTTTAGTTCGTGCTTGCTTGCTGACATGGCTGTGTGTGTGTTTAGGATAAATTATTTTAGCAGCTTCTCAATTTTTGGCCTCATTTAAACAGGAATGATTTTTTGGGGCACTGTAAAAATTCTTTTTTATTTAATTCCAAGGGAGTGTTTGTGAAAGAGCTGGAAACTGGATGCTGGGCTTTTCTGACTTTAATACAACCATTCAACCATCATCGTAGGGTTTCATTTTTGTCTTAAAATATTTAATTACTTTTCCTGTCTATTGTTGGAGTGAAAATAATACTTGGATTTAATGAATAATTCCAGGAGAAATGTCACGTAATTCTAGGAGAAAAGTTATGCCGCGTATAGGTTGTCAATTAGGTTAGCGTCGGACTATTTGTATCGGGTTGTTTATGGTTTAGGGTTGTTTCGATTGATATTTTTTGGATTATTGATACATAAATACATCAATTTTGAGTTTAGTTTTTTTTCATGAATTTTAAAAACTATCACAAAATACATAAATATAATCACTTTAGCAATTTTACCAATCGAATCAAGTTAAATTAACATCTCAAAAATTTATCATAGACAAAACGGTAAGTTATATAAACGACATCGTAGAGAGAGGATATCGATTGTTTTTTTATCACAACTAGAACCAAACGATGAAACAACGAGAAGACATGATTTTTGTAATGATGGTTGATGCGATGAATCCTAAAAATGAAAAAATCTGATTTATTTTGATGGAACGACGATGTTTTATGTTATCTCTCTACAATGTCCTTTATATCACTAACTGTTTTATCTATAGTAAATTTCTCAGGTCAGATCTAATTTGACCTGAATTTGAAATCATGATAAAATCACTAAAGTTTTTAAGTTTATGTATTTTATGACAATTTTTAAAGTTTGTGGGAAAAAACAAAAATGAGCTCAAAGTTTATGTATTTGTGCGCTAATAACCCATATTTTTTTAGGGTCAGAAAATTTCAATCCTAATCATTTGGATTTCGGACTTACCCATCGGACCAATCAGGTCATATATATATATATATATATATATATAGAGAGAGAGAGAGAGAGATAGCTTTAGGTTTAAATGAGAACCAATTTTATCCTAAAAACTAAGAACCAAATGAATTTGCTACGAAAGTTGATGAATCCGTTGAGAAAGTTACTGAATTCCAAAATTCAAAATTTTTCACCTAGGTTCGAATCCCATAAGGGACGAAAATATTATTTTTCTGGATTCGGTAACTTTCCCAACGGATTCATCAATTTTCACATTAATCGTTTTTAGTTGATATTATATCATATATATATTTATATATATATATATATATATATATATATATATTATAACGTAAAGCATTATTAAAAGCATTATTGATAAGATATGATAGATATGTAGTAGAGGTGTTACGTCTTGTTTTAGGTGGATATGTGTGAATAGTAGTAAGCACCATTAGATGTTAGATATCTTTTATCTATAAATAGGCAATCATTCCATTGTAAAAAACAATCCGAGAAACAATAAACCTTTGAGCTTTCTGAAAACAAAAATATGTGTTGTTAAGTTTTCAGTTTTCTTACTCTTTTACCAATCATAAATTCTATACCAATCCTTAGAGCTACATAATATAACCCATTCCATATTAAAAAAAAAAATCCTTCAATTCCGCTGAACATATTGTCTGGAAACGAAGGCTCAGTCCTGCTTTCTTCATCATAAGAGTTCTGTGTGAGCTCTATCTGATATATATTTTCTATTTTCTTTATGTGGTTTAATGTGTAACTAGAAAAAAACACCATTTATGGTATATATATATATATATATATATATATATATATATATATATATATACAAAACTTGATATTCCTATATTTATAATAAAAAATCGAATATATATATATATATGAACTTGATATTCCTATATTTATAATAACAAATAGGATATATATATATATATATATATATATATATATACGTTTGACAAATATAAGTTCAAAACCTAAAATATAGACAAAAAATAACATTATATGACATGAAAAATAATATAAAGTATTCAACAATAATTTCCATTATTGTAGTATCTCACAAATGAATTTATGGTTTAAACACATAAATAACATCTAGTAACGTAGCCAATAGAGGTGGAAATTCATGAAATATCCATAGAGAGAATCAAATTGATTGGTTAATCCCTTAAGCGAAACGATATATTTTATCAATTAGTTAATCGATTAACAAATTAACCGATTTTAATTAAAAAAATTGCTCTAGCACATATTCGAACACACAACCTGACAAAGACGAAAGCTTTAGTTTAATTTATTGTTAATCCATTATCAGTACAAAAAAATGCTAAATTTTGCTCTAGACGAGAATCAAACAAGAGACCAACTTGAAAAGCAGAAACCTTAGACGTACACCCGAACCAACTAAGCTACAATAGTTATTTGAAAAAATAAATATACTAATAAAAAAAATTATTTTTAATTTATTTGGTATACCCTTTCGATTATCGGGTATACCGATAATTGATTTTTTCAAAACTGAAGTACCGAATTTCGAACCGAATCGATAGTCGATAATTCGGTTTTATTATGCTAATAACCGAATATCCAATACCAAATTATAATCTCTAGTAGCCAAACATTTTCTTCAGGAGGGCCTAACTCATTGTAATTAAAAAAAAAGAATTTATGAACTTCAAACAATAAATAAAATTATAATATAATATCATTTAAATTACATTGCAATATTAAATTTTTTAAATAGTGCTCATAACTAAATTCTTTTTTCTAATATGCTTTAATATTCGTATTTCAAATAACTAAATGATCTCTAATAACATAACACTATTATAGAATAATATTATAATGGAGTTAAAACTTATATCTTAAGAAAAGTCTAATAAGTTAATTTGTCATAATACCATTTAGGTACATTACAATATTAAAAATAGAAAATAGTGTTCATAACTATTTTCTTAAACCCCTTAATATTAATATTCCACATAATCAAATAATCTCTAATAATATAAAACAATTATTACATAATTAAAACTTGTATCTTAAAAATATTAATAAGTTGTTAATTCAACGTAATACTAATTGAATTATTTTACAGTATTAAAATTAGAAAATAATGCTCATAACTAAATTATTTTATTTACTATGTATTAATATTCATATTCCATAATAGTTAATTTACTATTTAATAGATATCTAATAAATTAATTTACTATAACATTAATTAAAACTTATAACTTTAAAAATTTAGTAAGTTAATTCAATATAAATAATTAAATAAACAATCCATAATAGCTACAAAAATTAAAATAATTCGACATGAAAAAGTAAATTGTGTAAATTTAAATAATATAAGCATGTATATCTTTAAAAAATAGCATATAAAAGTCAAATGTTGATTCTTAATACAATTTATCATGAACTTCAAATAATATAAAACAATTATTACAAAATTAAAACTTGTATCTTAAAAATATTAATAAGTTGTTAATTCACTGTAATACTAATTGAATTATTTTACAGTATTAAAATTAGAAAATAATGCTCATAACTAAATTATTTTATTTACTATGTATTAATATTCATATTCCATAATAGTTAATTTACTATTTAATAGATATCTAATAAATTAATTTACTATAACATTAATTAAAACTTATAACTTTAAAAAATTTAGTAAGTTAATTCAATATAAATAATTAAATAAACAATCCATAATAGCTACAAAAATTAAAATAATTCGACATGAAAAAGTAAATTGTGTAAATTTAAATAATATAAGCATATATATCTTTAAAAAAATAGCATATAAAAGTCAAATGTTGATTCTTAATACAATTTATCATGAACTTCAAATCTAAATCCAACCTAAGTTGAGAAACAAATATATCATCTCAAACAAGATTAACATCAAGACTAAATTTTAAATGAAGAATTTTGAATTTTTAAGTATTAGTTAAAGGAAAAAGAAAAAAATAAAATGAGTTTTTTTAAGCAGCCCGTTGGGCTGTTCCGCGACCGACCAACCCCGATTAACTCACCAACCCGAAGATTTTGGCCTGAATAGCCTGATTTCATATTCGGACAATGATCTTACAGCTAAACTCTCGGATTTTATCGTGTTATTCAGGTCAACCAATGAGTTTTGGCCCAGGTTGACACCCCTAGCCGCATAACTTCTACGAGCACCACTCACGTTTGGATCATGTTAATAGTATTCAATTATGTTTTTTATATTTATTTTAAGTCTGATACATCAGAAATCATTATCCGTATCTGATAGGGACAAAGAAAATGCATATAAGGGACCCCTATGGACAGAGGTCCAATAAGGATCTTGTTGTTCCAAAATTTATGTGTTTAGATCCAAATATGACAAATCAACCTCCTCTACAAGTGAATGATTGTTAGAACCGGACTCACATCGTCATAAACCTTGCACTTGAGAGGCCTCACACCATCAGAGCTTGGCAATCCAGAGACTTTACACCGTCAGAGCCCTCGCACTTCAGATATTTCACACTGTCAGAGCCTTGTAATTCAAAGGTCTCACATTTCAGAGCTACGGACATCTAAACCTCTTATCAAAACGCTCGCATAACAGCCACGATCCCACGTTGTTCATCACCGAAAAATATCGGAACACTATCTCATCCACGACGCCATGATCCCGATATTTTCGCTTCTTATATCTATGTAAATACTATTTCTACATAAAATACCAGGTACACGATTCTCATGTACCCTCATACAAAAATATCTTGCTCCCTTACAAATTTCTCATACAAGTATCATGCTTCCTCACAAATTTATCATACAAATAAGCACTTCTCACACATTCTAACTTGAGCGTCATAGTTTTTTTTTTCCTATAAATCTCACCCGAGCTTGTTTTGCAGGCTTATTCCGTCATGTTTCACTTAGTTATCCAAAGACCGTTCATTCATCATCGATCCACGTTCGACAAGATAATAATTATTGTAGAGTTTTAACTGACTCCATCAGTATCATTAATTTTAAAAATTTCATAAAGTTTTAATCATGTTAACATTATTCCTTTTTGTTTTTATATTTTTATTTCAATTCTAATACATATCATAAATTGTTGTCCGTATCATTAATTTTACAAATTTCATAAAATCGATGATCATGTTGTTCTTTTATCTTTAACTTTAAACAAATGAAACAACGAACAAATTGAGCTCCTTTTTAAGTTGTAAAATTAATGATGTCAACAACAATTTTTTTGTGTATTATAACTAAAATAAATATAAAAAAATAATGTTAATGTACCTAAACATAAGTGGTGCTCATTAAATGTGCTCACAAACGGTATGCAGCATAACATTTCTAATAATTCTTGTTAAGATTTTTTAAATTTTATTTTATGTTCTATATTTACAACTACATACTTTTCATAGAAAATTAGAACAACCAAATAGATTGCTGTTTTATGTTCGTCGTTCTCCTACTTGCATATCCAAAATATAAAATTGGAACATTATTTGGAGGACTTTTCTTGAGACGAGTGTGTGAAAGAGATAACATATAATTAAATGATTAATTGGATGATCACTTGCCTCTGAAACTACGACTTAATTACTATATACCTTTCGTAGTTATTATAACAATGAAAGAAAAGTATCACTTTTATTTTCATAATTGCAACATTGATCTATACTTTTTATGACCTTAGGTGACGGCTGGTACGCAGGAATGAAATTGAATAGGAATTGAATGAACTTTGGAATGGAATGATGATAGGAATGGAATGTAATGAAATATGTGATTCCTATGGCTGGTATGTATAAGGAATGAACGAATAGGAATGAAATAAAACAAATAAAATAATTATGATTTTATAATTTATGTTATTATTATAATAATAATAATAATAATAATAATAATGACAATAATAATAATAATAATTAGTATTAATATTTAGGAATATTATTAATACTAATTAATAATAATAATAATAATAATATCAATAATAATAATTAATTATTATTACTAATGAATAATAATTATTATTAGTTAGGAATATTATTACTATTATTATTAATTAATTAATATTAATAATAATATTATTCTAATATAATTACTTAGGAATATTATTTTAATATTATTACTTAGGAATATTATTAATATTATTACTAGTATTTATTATTATTATTATTATTATTATTATTATTATTATTATCTTAATATAATTATTTATTGTATTAATTATTATTTATTATGTTAATATTATTAATTACTATAATTTTTATCACTATTATTATATTATAATTATTTATTATTAATAACTACTATTTATTTATTATCATAATTAATTAAATAATAATAATATTTTAATATAATCTTTATTGCTATTAATTATTATTTTTATGACAATATTATTATTAATTTCTAATAGTATTTATTATTATTATTATTATTATGTTTATCAATATTATTATTATTTTAATATGTTTATCAATAATATTATTATTTTAATATAATTATTTATTGTATTTATTGTTATTTATTATGTTAATATTATTAATAACTATATTTTTATCACTATTATTATATTAAATTATTTATTATTAATAACTACTATTTATTTATTATCATAAATATTATTATTATTATTTTATTATTATTAATTTTACTAGATAAAAATAAATAAAATAATTTTCGAATAAATAAATAAATTTGGCTAATCCCATATTCATGGTAATAGCTAATACCATGGGGGAGGAGAGGAATGGCTAATCCCATGTTCATGATAATAAGCATTCCTTCGGGAATGGTGATTCCTGACGTAAAAATCTTATCAACCATCGGAATGGGAATGGACGCAGGAATCACCATTCCATTCTCATTCCATTCCTGCATACCAACCGTCCCCTTAATGTCAACATGTGCATGTCTAAACAATCTGTGTTATCACACTGTGTGTAGGTAAATGTGCATATGTATATATTTACGTTATTGGAAGATAAATTGGTGCTCTAATGACAAAACAATGATGATATGATAAATTATGTAATACATTTTATATTTTAAAATTATATTTCAAAATGTTCTACAATATTCATCATTTCAAATATAACACGACTTAATAACAAGTGGGGAAAACATTGTAAAAGATTCACCATGCACCACTAAATTAGTTATGTTAATGCTCACAAAATATAAAACAATTACGTTCATATATATCAAAATAAGAAATAATCTTTTGTTTTGGAGGTAATAAAATATGACCACAATTATCGGTACATCACAAAGTAAATTATTAACAAAAAAAAATTAAGTATATCTGTCTGCATGGTATGAATAGATAAAAATATCATTTATTTTTATCAGATACTTAACAAGTATCAATATTTAATAGAAATATCATTTATATCGAATAAAAATATTAATTATTCACGTATTAAATATCATATACTCCCTCCGTCCCCCATATTCATTCCTAGGAATATGGGGTGCGGGTTTTAATAAAATTTATGTGTTTATTGTGAGTGAAATAGGAGTCCCACATTAATGTAATATTAAATTAGTTAGTGGTGGGCCATAGGTGGTAAAAGATGTAAATAAATAGGTTGTTGAGGGTAGAAAATAGAAATAGTGATAATTACAGGTGGTAAAGGTGTAAATAGTTAATATTATTGAGGGTAAAGTTGGAAAGATAGTTTCCATAAATAGATAAAAATGAAATAGAGGGACGTCCTAAAAAGAAAAATTATGAAGGAATATAGAGGACGGAGGGAGTATATACATATCTAAAATAAAAATAAAAATTATATCAGAAAGTTACCATATTTCGTGGGATGCCAGTTGCACATCCAATTTTACTCCCTTCTATTTTTTATTTTCCCAACTTACCCCTCTCCTTTTCTTTCAATCAACCGCGTTTAAAACCCTAATAATTTTCCTTACTCTTCTCTATCCGGACCGTCCCCCGCTGTGCTCTGCTATCCCATCTCTCGGTAAAACCCCCAATTTGAGCCTTCCCTAAATTATTATTATTATTATTTATGCCAGTGAAGTACTTAATCCTGTTGAATGTCTTTTCTTTTGATGTATAATTTATTGATTTTTCAAGGTTTTTTTGCGATGCATAAACTGATCCAGTTTTTCCTGAATTCATAATTTCGAGGCCCTTTTTTTTGCTTGTGGTACTTTAGAGCAGTGATGATTATTTTCATTAAGATACTATTTATATAATTGTTTTTAGCGAAATTGTTTTTGGTGAAATTATATTCACGATATTAGTTTGGGAAATACGTACTTTGTATGTATAATTTTATTCGGGTTTTAATTGTTCTAACTTTTTCGCGGTCTGTTGATCTTCTTTAGCAAGAATGAGTCGCTCAAGCAGAACTCTCTATGTTGGCAACCTTCCTGGGGATGTTCGTGAGCGCGAAGTGGAAGATATTTTTTACAAGGTTTTTTACGTTGATGCCGATTGAATTTATTTTTATCAATTTCGGCTTAAGCAGTCGTGTTAAACTCTGGCTTTAATACTTGTAAAGTTGATTTCTATCTCTTAAATAAATTTCAGAGTTGCATCTTAATATCCACATTTTTGACATTTTTCAATTTCATCTACTGGCAGTATGGACCAATTGTGCATATTGATCTTAAAATTCCTCCAAGGCCTCCCGGCTATGCTTTTGTAGAGGTAAGGTTTGATTTACATACGTGTTTTTAATTCCTTGGAGCTTCTAATCGCTACCTTTTCATGACAGTTCGAAGAGTCTCGGGATGCTGAAGATGCCATACGAGGGCGTGATGGGTATGATTTTGATGGGCATCGCCTACGGGTGGGTATTATTTATTGTAGTTACCTTTTTGCTTGCATCCGTTGGCTATGTTAATATTGTGATATTTGGTTACAGGTTGAGCTAGCGCATGGTGGGCGTGGCAACTCATCATCTACAGATCGTCATACTGGAAGTCGGGGTCCCCGTGGTGGAGTTTCTAGGCGATCAGAATACAGAGGTAGATACATGAATTCATATGAAAATATAATCTAATATTCAAGATTTTGACATTACTTCGTATTTTCTCATGTGGACTTAATTTTCCAGTTCTAGTCACTGGTTTGCCTCATTCTGCTTCATGGCAAGATCTTAAGGTAAAGAATGCATTTTCTTGGTGCTCAATATTGGCCAATCTTTTTTCATATAACCTCACTTAGCTGGTCGTTGGTCTTATTAGTCTTATGATTATAATCCAGGATCATATGCGTCGAGCTGGAGATGTCTGCTTCTCACAAGTTTTCCATGAGGGCAGTGGTAAGCTTTATATCAATATGGGTGATTTTTTTGAAAGATTAACCAATACATATTGTCAGCTTATAGTATTATATTCTGGGTCCTTATGTTCTCCAGGAAATTATTTTTGGGATTTTTAACTTCGGCATGTTATTCTTAACGCAAATGCAACTTCTCTTCCTTCAGGAAAGACAGGGATAGTGGACTATACAAATTTTGATGACATGAAATATGCTGTGAGTCATATTGCACTCTTCCATTTTTGTTTTTCTTGAAACTGAAATACATAAATCGCTACTTTTCTCTATTTGCTTCCTTGCTCGAGTAATTTGGACCATCCATTTGTCCCTCCCACAGTCAATAATGATTTTTCTATTGTCCAATGTAGATCAAGAAGCTCGATGGATCCGAGTTTCGGAATGCTTTCTCACGGGCTAGAGTACATGTGTGACTCAATATTCTAACTTCTGCATGGTTTTCTTTTTTGATAGTTTTGGATTACAGTATCATATATCTCATGACATCTTTCATTTTTATTAGGTGAAGGAATATGATTCTAGCCGCAGCCGTAGCCGCAGCCGCAGCCGCAGCCCGTCTTACTCAAAAGGAAGGAGCAATGGTCGAAGCAAAAGCAAAAGTCCAAGTATTAGCCGAAGCAGGAGCAGAAGGTTTAATGCTGTTAGGAGACAGTTCATGTTTTTTTAACTGGTTCATAAACATCTGGTGCTGAGACTTCTCTTTGATAAATCTACTTGCAGCAAGTCGCCTAAAGGGAAATCATTGCGCCGTTCAAGGTCTCGGTCAAGATCTGTATCTCGGTCTCGTTCCGGATCAAAAGCACGCCCCTTATCGAGGTAGAGTATTTTGCTATGGATTTCTTTGCAGAAGCGTGTGCCTTTTTAACTTCTACTATTTGTTGATTGGTAAAAGTTACAATTTTTAATACCTCATTACTGGACGCAATTCATTGTTAGATATTTTAATATACTGTACATAACCACACATAATATTACGTTTCTTGTCACACATGCACAATAGAAATATCTATACTTATTGCTATTGCTTTACTTAAAATGCTTCCAAATTAAGAACTTTAATGTAGTACAACACAAAGTTAGGCTGAACAAGTATCATTGCTGACCTTTTAAATAACAACCATATTTTAATATGTGATTATGAACACTAGAAAATTTTCATAGACAAAGCACAAATCAATAAATTTTATTTTTCGCTAATTTCTTTTATATTAATTCTACATATCTAACATTATATTTTCCCTAATAATACTCACAAGTCTGGTTGATGCAAATATATTTCTTTGAATTTTCTTGTGTTGAACCCAATCATGAAATATAACAGTTGATAGTGCCAATTACCCATAACTGTATTTAGTTACTATAGCCAGCAGTTGATACCAGTAAAATATTCATTTGAACTATATGAATATACAAATAGTGATTTATTTGGTTTCAGCCCTTGTCGGATTCTGCTTATCTCAACCCCTTCCCTTTTCACATTTGCCCTTCCACCTGTGCATCATCCCTTGTGTGGTTATGAAAAAATGTGTCAACTGTCAAAGGATCACTTTTCTTTATCCTTTGCAAGCTTCGAATTACCTTCTTTCTTTTTTTAGATACGGATATATGCGCGATCTGGGGATTGCATATTAGGATCTTCTTGGGTAAAATTGATTCAGTTGGCTACAAATCTTTTGGGGTTGGAGGTATGATGCTTTCTGGATGGTAACTTTGGAAATCCTTCTCGATGTCTCTGTTCTAATGAGCATCACAAATGTCCAATGGGTGCTAGATTGGGAACATGAAGATCATGGATTACTATGGTGAAGCTGGATATTGGACTAATTGCCATTTGAATAAGAGAACACCTATTTGCAGTGGAAACGTTTAAACTATCTCCATGGTGCTAAACTATCAACTCATTTTAGCTGAGCATTTTCTGATTCTTTTGGTATCTTTGCTAATCACATATTCCAGTGCCAAGGTTGTGTTTCTTTTTTGATAGGTTACTTGCTTGGGTGTTGTTTTTCTTCTCATTTGTATTCTAAATGTTTGAGTTTCCTCTTGCCCAATATGGTCATGGTCACTATGATGTGGAAGTGGCAACAAGGCTGCTCTTGGATCAAAGTTTTAAAGAGGGACTAGTGGATATTAAATTGGGTTGTTTCTGGACATTTTGCAGATCTCCTTCAAGATCCAGATCTCCGAAACCAGCTGTAAGTTTAGTCCTACTTTAATCAATTGTTGCTCTGTTATTTTTCATCTTTCTTGATGCGTATAAAATGCACTTTTTATTTTATTTTATATTTGGCCATTTGATGTAATAATGTCCCCATTATGCTTTTTATATCTTCGTTTTGACAATCATAACACCCAGAAACATACAAGTGCAAGTCCAAAAAAACGCAGTTTAAGCAGAAGCCGGAGCAAGAGCCCAAGCCAGAGCCGGAGCAGGAGCCGTTCCAGGTTTACTTTCTTTCAGCTTTGTATGTTATGGCCATAGGATTTACTTTCATGATGTTAATTAGCATTTCTTATATTTTCAATCAGGTGAATGACTAATTTGATGGGGAATTAATGCTGCAGTGCTTGGCTAATTAATCCTGTACTAGAATTTGCAGTTAAACAAGAGAAACTACAATTGTTATGACTGATGGTCAAATTTCTAAATTTCTCATGTTATCTGAAGATAATCTTCTCTTTCTGCAAGACTGCGAGACCTATGAATCCTGTATTTTTAAAATTGCAAAATGTAGCCTGTAGCCATATCGTCTATACTATTGGTCATGACCTCAATTATAAAGTACCTGCCCTTGGATCTCCTCATCCGTGTGCTCACATTAGTGCAGTGTCACTTTCTGTTGGACGCTGTGCTCTTCATCAATGTTTTGTAACATTTGGGTTCATGTTGTAATTTATTGTGATAGCAGGGATTAAATGATGTAGTGGGAGTCCAGAGCGACGAAGCCACCTATATCTCCGAATGTGTGGTTAGAGCTATGAAAATGAGGATTGTGCTCAACTAGGGTCGCCTAGATGCTGCCTATATTTTAACATGAAAATGAGTGTTCAATGTTGCATACTCTGGTTGCCTAGATGTTGTCTAATAAGAAAATGTGTATTGTGCTCAAACAGGTTGCTTAGATGCTGCCAAAAATGAAATGTATATTGGATCAACAATGGTTGCCTAGATGTTGCCATAATGAATATTGGTTTGTTCCCTATTATGAAAATGGGTGAAGGATGTTAAATCCTATGGTTGTTTAAATTGCTGACTAATAAGAAATGAGCATGTATCCTTGATGCTGTCTGGCATTAAAATGAGTATTGAATCTTACAGATACTCTCGTTTTCTGAATGCTGCATATGAAAATGAGTACTGTGCTAAACTCGATTGCCTAAATCTGCTAAGTATGAGAATGAGTATTGTTGTAACCAACTTGGGTTTTCTAGATGTTGCCTAATGTGCAACTAGTTAATGAGTGTTGGATGTTACAGTCTCTGGTTGTCTAGATGCTGGCAAATATGGAAATGAGTATTGTAACGAAGTCGGGGTTGAAACTGGGATTGTCTCCTTGATGCTGTTGGATATGAAAATAGCTATTTGATTTTATGTACTCTGGCGGGTTGTCTAGAAGCTGCAAAATATGAATGTATATAGTAACAAAGTTTGGTTGCCTAATATGACAGGCGTATGTTGCCTGATTGATATGCCAATGTGTATTGGTTGCCTAATGCTGCCTGTTTGAAATGATTATTGTAAAAAAAGTTTGCCTACATGCCACCTTAATTTGGAAATGAGCGTGTATTAGCATGTTTGATAGTGGCATGATATCTCTTAGATGTGGTGGATTCGATCTCAACCAGTGATGGCCTAGCTCAACTACCAGTAGCCATCGTGTCCCAGAGCTTGTTAAAGTTTGTTATCTTGTTTGCACGTGGGATATGAAGGTTATGTGTGGTACTTTTACGTATGGATGGTTGAGCGTTGTTTTTTCTTATGTGGATGCCAGAATTGATACTCCTTTTCTTTTGGGGTAGGCTTAATTAATTGATTACTCCATTTAGGTGAGACACTTTATTTTTGTTCACCCAATTTGGCGACTTCTTGGTGTGGCGTTTTCTTCAAATTTTCTCGTGATGCGGAAATTTACGGGAAAATGGAAACTTTTGGATTTGGCAACTAGGTCACGAGATATTGCTGGAGATTTTGTGACATTTTGGGACTCAAATTTTGATTTATGGCGGTTGGAGATCACGATCTGGTCTTCAAATGCAAGAAATCAAACGACGGAAATTTGAGAAAGGATCTGGTTTGAGATATTTCCTGACAGTTTTTCTAAAAAAATAGAAAAGTTTTCTTGCTCCTAAAGACAGATAAATTTTCAAATGTTATGGAATATAAATGAATCCGAAAATAATGAGTAAGAAATATAGAAGAATTTTTCATGTTATTATCAATAAAGCCATTATACAAATAAGACTAATCTGTCAGTAAAACTAATGACTATAGGGGGTGTTTGGCTAAGCTTATATTAGATAGCTTAGAAGATGTTTCAAGAGTTTATAAGAGGTAATGTCTCAAGTATTTATAAGTTGTGAAAGTGTTTGGATAATTGATCTTACAAGTTAGAGAAAGAATCGTGATTTAGAGAGAAAATCATAGTTAGAGAGATAAAATTGATTAGAGGTGAAGTTGATAGTGTATGTGTAGGAAATAATGAATTATAATAAGGTTATTTTGATAAATTCATGAAAAATAAGTTGGGGTTGACCAACTTTTTCTAGGGAAGTTTATAAGTTGTTGGAGCTTATTTTCACAGTTTATAAACTGTTTAGAGTTTATTTTGTCAAACACTTGCAATAACTTATAAGCTCCTAAACAATTTATAAGTTGTTTTAAAGAGCTTATAAACTCAGCCAAACACCCTCTATGTTAAGTTGAAGCATCAAAGATAATGAACCCTTAATGATGAATATAGACATGTTCACCACCGTTATATACAACAACTAATATTTTTCCAGTTTTTCCTGCCTCCGCTGCAGGAAAAACTATGACACGGAAAAAAAAGAAAAGTAAATCATCATGTCTGAATAAAAATAATGAATTATTTCTTTGTTCTGTTTTAAGTTATTTGTATTTATATTTTTGGATCATTTTATTTTATATGGTTTATATTTAAAAAAGTATTATTTTTACATTTTTTACATTTAAAAGTGATTCGAATTTTATGAGTCATATTATTTTATGGGAATAAAATATAATTTTTTTAATTTATGTATTCAAAAATAATAAGTTACTTAGAATATGATGAAATATGTATGAATTATGATGTTAATTTTATGAATTTTATATTATATTCCCAGCTACTTGACTTTTATAACACATTATTAAACATAAAGTAACTCCCCTTTCGCGATAATTTATATTGCTACAAATTTTTATACACGTGCATGATTATAGATCGGCACAGGCATAGCCGGCGGCAACTTTAATCTGTCACATTTCATATTTCAATTTCAATCCCATACATTTTTTTAACATAAAGTTCTGCAAAATTTAACTTTGCAACGTCGGTCCCTAAATAATTTCAATTTGGCAAACACGCCCCTGCCGCAAAGATAGAAAACTCCACCTCCACTCACTCTCGCACCACGCAGTCACCACCGTCACTCTTTCTCTCTCTACGCCGCTTATTTCACTTTCCTTTTCTCTCTGAATTCTATCCTCTCGATCTGTGCAACAATGTGTGAAAGCGTTTTCTCGAAGCTCTCCGACGACGTAATCCTCAACATACTCTACAAGCTCGACGACGACCCCCGGATTTGGGCTCGGATCGCCTGCGTCTCGACCAAATTCTCCGCCCTAATCAGGACCATCTGCTGCAGAACCAAATGCTCGCAGTCGATCCCCGCTGTTGTCTCCGATCTCCAGCCGGAGGCACCGCCGCCCGGCGCTTGGTCGTCTCTCTACAAGCTCGCCGTGTGCTGTCCTGGCCTCCTCCACTCCGGCGTCCTCCTCGAGAACTCCGATTTCGGTCTCGAGCGCGAAATCGGCCCCGACGAGAGGTATCAAGAGCACAGATCGTCCCGAGCGGCTGAAACCGGCGGAGAAGAAGAGGTCGCTTCTTCGAGCAGCCGCGATCGACAATCGGTGGTTTCCGTGCCCGATTCTGTGTGGTCTCTGTACGACGATTTGATGTTCGACACACTGTACAGCGATTCCGCGACGTTGGCGGCGGAGGCGACGGCTGAAAGGCCTGAAATCCAGCCCGAGATGAGGGAGATGGAGGATCGGAACCCCGATACCGCTGCTTGTAAGAAGAGGAAAATTACTAGGTCACACAGGTCGCATTTGGCTTCGGGGATTTGGAATCTGAGCCGTGAGCAGGGAAATAAGCTGCTCGCCAGCAGATTCAAGGGGGATAGCTTGTACATTTGCGATTGGCCGGGATGCGTTCATGTCGAGGAGAAGAGAAATTACATGTTGTTTAGGGGGATTTTCAAGAATTTCAAGCAATCGAGGGTTTGGAGAACGATCAACGATGGGTGCAGGAGCAGGATTGATTTAAATTGTGCGTTTTGCTCGTCGAAGCAGACGTGGGATTTGCATTCGTCGTTTTGTTTGAGGAGGTACTTCGGGTTCCATGACGACGGGGAACCGGTGGTTCGAGTTTATGTTTGCGAAAACGGGCATGTTTCGGGAGCGTGGACTGATTGGCCTTTGTACACTTGAAGGTGCAATCTGCTTGCTATGGGTAAAAATTTGGTAGTATCATTGTTTTTTTTTGCGCATTTGTTATCTGCTGTAGTTACAGTGGTTGTCAATGTTTGTTATCTTATGACTCTTTTGAGTTTGTATGTTTAGTTTGTCTTGGTAAATGATTTGAGCTTGGTAGCAATTAGCTTGATTTCGATCTTTTAGTGGCTAATTGGATGATCATTTTGATTTATGTGTTATTGATAGTGATCATGTGATAGAAGCCACTGTGCAAATGTGATCCGAACTCTTCATTATTTTTGTTGATCAACTTGTTCCCTAAATCATAAGGTTCGGTGAAATCAGGCAACTCTCAGTCATCTTGACCTTTTGACTCATCTCATCACCTTCTTATGTTTTATGTACGTGTTACAGATTTCGTTTTGGTAAAATCTGGAGACTGAATCATCTGGACCTTGCGATTCATCACATGAGCTTTACATGTTATATACATTATTGTTGGTGATAGAAGCCACCTGTAAATGTGTTCAGAACTCTGATGATTCTCGTCTCCAATTATGTTGATGCACTCGTTCTTAACGAAATGGGGAACTTCATATCATCCTTGATCGATTATTATTTGTCTTAGCCTAGCCCCCTCCGGTTTCTTCTATCTAAACTTGTACCAGCTTGTAGTTTGGGGTTGCTTGTTAAGATATAACATCATAATATATTAAAAATCAAATTTAGAATAACAATGTCTATTTAATTAGTTGATTCATGTCTAAGTACATATTCATTGCACATCAAGTTGTGAGACTTCATAATTGGTTTTCTGTTCCCGAGGGAGATTTGTTTGTTTCCTTGTTTTGTTGGAGAATCTCTCCCTGGGTGTGGTATTTGGATTCTTGTTATGAGTAATAAAAGTTTGCGTCTTTAGTTAAAAAAGCAAGTAATAAAAATATTACTAATATATACCCTTGTAGCAACCAACAAATGAAAACCACACATGCACATCCACATTCAACGCCAGCTCTATTGAAATCCGCTGCTTCTCCCTGCTCTTCTTCTCTATTGAAATGTTTTCATTTTGTTGCTCTAAGTCTGCTACCTTATAATTTTCGAGTTTCCTCATCACATATCTCTCTCCATAGACAGGGGACTTCCTTCTCTCGGTGCCGCAACAATAATATCCAGCAATGTTTGCCAGCTGCTCCTTTTCTCAATCTGGAATATGATGGCCAGCCTACTTTGCTCTACTATCTCTCAAAATCTAATTCTTTCTTCTTGCTTGTGACTTTGAAAATAATTTTTCCCACAGTCGTCGCCTGCTTACTGCTCATTCTCTCTTGGAAAATTCTTTACATCTGTAATTATTTGGGAATATGAACCTAGGTTGTTATTAAGCAATTTTCATATAGATACCATCAAAATTACTCTTCTAATTTCCTATCCGATACAAAATTGAGAGCATGATCATCGATTAACCGTAACATCTCATCTAAAAATGATAATCGATTAACCGTAACTTTTCACCGAAAAATACTAACTCTCAAGAGCAAGGGGCAGTAGCAGCGCCTGGAAATTTTGAGAGAGAGAGATGACGACGAGGACATGTATGTAGATTAAGATATGTAATTGAATGTGTTTGTTTAATGTTGGGGGCTAATGGATAAAATAGTAAACTTATTCATACCTTCATTATTTTTTAAATAGGGGCTTGATGAATCTAAATATGTGAGTGTCTGAGATTTATATAAAGAATAAAAACACCTGCGCTTTTACGTGGTTCGATCGTTAACGAGATCTACGTCCACGGAGGAATGATTCCTCAATACTTTTACTAGCGCTTGCATGCAGATTGGTACATGTTTTGTATTCGATGAAATTGCTAACCCTTCTAACATCAGTTTTCCTTCTATTTATACTGACCCGACCGCCATCAGAGGCGCGCCCGACCTCTCCATTGGTCGTGGTGTGACTCTTCCTCCGCATGCCTTCCATTGCCGGAGCCGGACCTCGCTTCACGCGCGCCACGTGGAGGTGGCGCCGACCTGGTTCAGGGGCATCCTCTATCGCCGGGGAAGCGGTCCCGGGGGCTAGGGTTTTGGGCAATGATTAAGTCGTCGTGGGCTCGACCGCGTGGGCCGCTACCAACGCAGTTCTGCTACCAACGTTAGGCCCACTCGTTTGGGCCTATTAGTGGGTCGGTCGGTTGGGCCATATCCCATCATAGCCCCGAATAGCCGGCACGCAGTGAGTCAGGGTGGAGTGAAGACAGTGACTTCGCCGAGGTGAGGTGTGGCTTGGCTGAAGTTGTTTGTTTGATGTGAGGGTCTTCTGGTGCCGATCTGAGTTGGGTTGTTTATTGTCCGTCGCTTGAGAAAGATGTGGCACCGAAGGAAGTCAAGTCCGACCGGATAACGCCCGCGTTGGTTATGCCGAGGTGCGGTCCGCGGCATTACTCTGTGGTGGCCGCCGTGTCCGACCTTAGAGACCGTCTTTTCGGGGGATTTCGTGGTGTGCCCCGGGCCGCACCGAATCTGCGGCCTGGTTATACGAGGTCCGATCCGATGTAAGCTTTCCGTAGCGGCGGGTTCGATGACAGACGCCGGGTCCGACCGATTTCCGGTATTTGTGGGAAGGGCGGGGTGCGATCGAGGCGCGACCATCCGGAGACGCCGGGTCCGTATGATGATTGCTAGGTCGATGGCGGTCCATCTTATCCGGCGACGTCATACGCGCCAGCGGTAGTTGTGCACTCGAAGCTGCGCGCGCGTGTACTCCACTTCCAATCGCGTGTCGGCACGTGGAAAGCTTCGCCGGTTTGTGCTTTAAACGCGGAGAGGTCGGAAACTGCTCATTCCCTTCACTAAAAACTGCTCATCTCTCTATACTCGAGAGAATTTCCGATTTGGGAAGCTTTCGATCATCTTACGAATTCAATTCGCCGAGTAAAAAGTAAGTATGTCTTCTTCTCTGTTTCGAGTACGCCCGATCATCTCCGCTGGAGTTTCGGTTCGAACCGCCATCCTCCCCCGATAGTGAAATCGAGGTTGGGATTATTCTCGCTATACCTTATCGGGTAGGTTTAGGATGATTGGTGCTGGGTCCCAACAATATCATCTGCGTGGGATGGGGTTAGGTGAGGACGCCGGATCGTCTGTAATCTTCGACGATGTGATAAAAATAGGAAGGAATGTCACATTCCGGCCGACGCCGGTGGTGTGTTCCGCACCATCCGATAGAGCATTAGCCCCCGAGGGTTTCATAACTATGTACATAGACGCCTTGAGGGCGGTCTTAGGTTCCGCTAGCCCCATCTTTTGAGCCTCCGTGAGTATTTCCGAATCCCCATCCGCCAATTCACCCCAAACTCCATTAGGTCGGTAGTTGAGATGGGGTTAACTTGCTATAATATAGTCGAGAGTTCTCTTTGAGCTCTTGATGCGATTTTTAGCATCAAGTACTCAAAAGGTCAGACTATCTTCGCCTCGCAGACGTTTAGGGTAGTCAACCCCGAAAGTGTCAGTGGCAAAAGAAGTTTTTCTTTTGAGGTCGATGGGCATCCGATCTACGGTTGGGGATGGGTAAAGTGACGGATATAAAACTTAAGCCCCTCGGTGGGTAGAGGATCACCAACACGCCGGTGAAGTTTCTCTAGAATTCACCGAGGACAGCCTTAATGATGCCGGGCTGAGTGTGCACAGGTCGCAGGCTCCGGGGACGGGGTCCGAGTGGGTGAGGCACCTCTTCTCATTCTTATAGGTTCGACCTTTCTTCGACTCACGCGATTTTCTTCGTATTGCGGTGAAGCTTAAGCACAAGCGAGGTCGGCAGCCCGCCTCGTCCCCGCCTCGCACCGGTGGACGGCAGGAGCCTTCTAAAAGAGGAGGGTGGTCGGGCCCACCCTGCAGCCCGTGGTGGTGGAACACCTCGGCGATCTGCTGAAGGGTCCGCACCGATCTCGAGCTCGGGCCTTCGTGTCGAGGTTCGTGCCCATGATCTTGTGAGGCACCGATCTCCGCCGATCTTCCGCTCTCGCTAGTCATGTTGTTGTTGTTTTTTTTTTTAATTAACCGTTTGATTTGCGGGACCGCCTTGATCGCGGCGAGATGCGCCGCATGGCCGATGTTGTCGCATCCCGCACGAGGAGCCGGAGAGAAAGTCGTCGCAGTGAGTCCTCGCCTGGTTGGTGCGAGGAGGAGGTGGAGGTTGTAGGCGGCCGCCGAGGCCGCCACGAGGGAGAAGGGCCGTGCTGTGCGGGAGGCCCGCGCGGAGGTGGAGTGCGCTCGGGAGGAGGTGGCCGAGGCGGAGAAGAGATCGGCCGATCGGACAAGTGCTTTCTTTGGCGGGCGAGGACCCATGTCAAGGCCTTCGCCAAGCAAACTTATCGAGTTGAGTCCTTCTCCGCTTTATCTCGACCGCCGCCGTGATGAGGCCGCAGTGATATCTACCCACTGGAGGTTGGCGGCCACAATGCCCGATTTTGACAAGGCGGCATGGTGGGTGAGATTGATCGAGGGCGGTGAACTTGCAAGATGCCCGGGTGCTTGCAAGGCGGCCGCTTCCCGTGGTGGAGGCTTTAGCCTCCTTCGTCGCTCCCGACGGCCGAGGCCGCTTCCCAATCAAGGTGGATGAAGATCCCGAGCTTGGGAGCTTACGGTCGAGGCGCGGGCCTGGCCGAGGAGGAGGAGGAGCCGAGTTCGGCGGCTCAGTCGACCCGAGCCAGCAGCAGGCGGGCGGCCGGAGAACGGCAGGAGGAGGAGGCGAGGCCGGCGAGTTCGGAGAGAGGCCGAGGTTAGTGGGCTGTTGTAATAGTCGAACCGCCGGGTCGATAGGACCGAGCCCTTGTAACAAATTCTTCCAGATGCAATAAAAAGGTTTATCACCTTACGAGACTTGTGTTGTCTTTTTATTTATAGATTCTCGCATCTCAATACTGGGACTCGACCATGAATTGTCGCTGTCGAAAGGGTCCGAGGTGCCCGCCGGAAGGACGAGGAGGTGCAATTTTGGAGGAGTAGGTCGCCGGTGACCCAAGTTTTCGCCGTTATGGATGCGAGCTCGCGCCTTCTTCCGAATCGAAGAAGAAGTTGACCGAGGCCGATCGGAGGTGGCCCGCCTCGTGGCCGAGAACGAGGTCCCAAGTCGAGGATCGCACAGACGAGTCCGTGAGGCGGACATATCCGCCGACGCTATCCAAGGGCGCGAATGCGGGCGAGCAACTTGAGCCGATCGGAGAGGCTCGCTCGGTTGTCGAGGAGCATGCGAGTACGAGAGGGTAGTCCGCCGGTGGTGGGACTACCATATCCCGTCGACGACCGAGTCCGAGCTTCTTGTCGGAGGCATGGTCTTTGAGGATGAGGAGGGCCCAACAAAGAAGAAGTTCAAAGCTGCGTGAACTCCGTGGTGCGGTTGATGGAGATGTATGATATCGTCAAAACGTCGCATGCCCCGAGGCGGCGAGGAACAATGGCTCTAAAGACCCGATCATAGAAGAACCCGCAGAGGAGGCGGCTATCCGATCATGCCGGTGTCGAGGTTGATGGGTCCGGCGGGCGGATCATCCGGGCGATCCTCCGGGAGCGGACGGCGACCGAGGGCCTCAGTCGGCGGGAGAGCTTGGGGGGCCGAGGTCGCACACCGGCTCGGTGTCCGTCGGGGGTCGGGTGTGACCTCGGTGCGTCCCTCCCGAATGCCCAGACGGCGCCTTTGCCACAGTGTCGGGAGAGCGGGTGAAGATGACCACAGGGTCGCCGCTCGCTCGGCCGCCCGAGCCCGCCGAGCGCTTCGAGGAGCAGCCGTGGTGATTCCGCCTTATCGACCGGGTCGAAGGCACCGAGTTCGTTCTCTGCATACACCGTCGGCCCGAGATTTTGTAGAATTGGTGCGACTTCAAGAAGACGCAGCGGAGCCGGGAGCCCGAATGAGGTCGTGTATAGTATAGGACCTTGTATGTAGATATAAATGTATTTAGACTCGTTTCGAAGTGTATATTTTCCCCCGAGAGGTACAAACATAGCTTAGGACTTCGTTTTGGTCGTAAATGTATTTATCTTGTATACTGAGGTGTGTATTTTCCAAAATAAAGGGTATAAACGAGCTCAAGCCCGGTTATCTTGTATATGGCTTGGTACTTTGTTTGTAGTCGTTAATGCATTTAGACTTTTGTACCGAGTGCATATCTTCCCAAATAAAGGGTATGAGATGGCGAGATCGGTCTAGATGTCGCTTGCATGTGACGCCCAACTTAATGGGTCTGTATGCTTTGCGTGTAGACGCCCAACTTAATGGGTAATCAGACGCTTGGCGTGTGGGCGCCCAACTTAATGGGTAATCACGCCACCCTACTTGGTGGGATTTTCATCTTCGTAAGGCGCCCTCGTGAAGGTTTAAATGCGGTGTATCCAAACAGATGTTCACATATGTATGAGACAGTGAAATATTCATTATAAAAGCAGTGTTTTATTGAACATGTAATCAACATCGTGCTTTGGCAAAACAATTAAGGAACTAACATGATGTCGACTTTAAATCGAAGCTATGTAAAATACCTTCTTAAATGCATAATGTGCAAGTTCGGGACAAGTGCACGGACAAGTGAGCCGACTTGTAAGCCCTTTGCCGAGGTCCTCGTGAAGCGCAGACGGGCCTTCCCATGTCGGATCCGGCTTGTTAAGACGCTCACCATCGGGCTTCATTATTTCTTAGACGAGGTCGCCCACATGGAGCCGGAGGCTTTGACCGTTGTTGTGGTACCGTGCGACACGGGCCTCAGATTGGCCGTTTATGAAGCGAGCTCATGGCTTCTCCTCGAGGCGCCAAGGTTGGCCCGCAGTCTTCCTCGTTCCGGCACGGTCGAAGTGGAGAGTGCGAGGGCTTGGCGCGCCGATCTCGGCCGGTATGACGGCCTCGGCACCATGAGACTGGGCTAAAGGGTCTCCCCGCGCCGTCCGAGGTGTGGTCTGTGGGACGGAGGACTTGAGGAGATTTTCAGCCCATCGCCTTTAGCTCGATCCACCTCTTCTTCAATCCTTGTACGATCGTGCGGTTCGTCACCCGGCCCGACCATTCGCTTGCGGGTGTGCGATCGAGGTGAAGCGTTGATCGATCCAAGCTCTTCGCACCACCTCGAAGTTTTGTCGACGAATTGGGCGCCGTTGTCCGAGACCGGGATGTGCGGTATGCGGCGGCGGACTATATTTTTCCACAAAGGTGCGAATCCTTCGCCGTGAGGCTCGAAAGTGGCTCGGCTTCGACCCATTTTGTGAAGTAGTCTATGGCAACGACTAAATATCGGTCGACACGGTGCTCGGTCGAACGGGCCAACGATGTCGATCCCCACCGCATGAAAGGCCATGGACTCGCAGTCGCCAAATCGGCCCGAGGCGGCTTTGACTGCGGAGTGAATCGGCACTTTGGGCACTTCGACGAGCTCGGCCGAATCTTATGCGGTGAGCCGGAATATCCCGACCTCGGCGTTTTCTTTGAAAGTGCTCGCGACCGATGTGGCTTCCACAAGACCGGTGAATTTCGTTGAGCACGTAGTCGGCTTCTTCCGCCCAAGGCATCTCGGGAGGGTTGAAGGTAAGACTTCCCAGAGAGCGCCTCACGCATGAGATACTACAGGATTTCGCCATCATCTTTTCGCTTCGAGCCGATCCGAAGGTAGGCGCCGTGTTCCGTGTAGCCTTCGGAGAGACATCCATTCGGCTCTATCTCGGTGATGATGCCGACGTGGGACTCGCTATGCTTCGGAACGAATCTCTCCACTGGTGGACTTGTTGACGACGCAGCTAGCTTGTCGAGGACGACGCCACCACTGCTTTCCCCTGGGATTCGGTGGACTTTGAAGTACCGAACGAGGTCAACATCTCCTTCGCCTTCTCGGTATTGTTTCATTCGGCCCTCCTCGCCTCGATTTGCTTAACACACGGTTCACGACGACCGGGAATCGTCAAGATTTGGATCTCATCCACCTCTCTCCTTAGCGAGGTGAGTCCAGGAGATTAGGGCCTCATACTCCACCTCGTTGTTGGTGGTGGGAAGGTAAACCGAGTCGTGGGTGATTTCTTGCTTATCCGGGCCGAGGAGGAGGATGCGCCCCCTGCACGCTCGTCTTGCACGATGCTCGCCCACGCATATCCGCCAAAGAACCATCCGGTGGTGTTAGGACGGCTTGCTCGCGCGTGGGCGGGAGCCGGAGTTACTTACCGGGCGAGCCTACCTCGGTGGTGGCCTCAACCAGAAGTCGGCGAGCTTGCCCTTTTATGGCGGTGCGGGTGAGTACGAAATGTCGTGCTCGCCGAGCTCCAGGCCCACTTAGCTATATGTCCGGACGACTCGGTTTCAACAAGACTTGTCTCAAGGGTAAGTCGATTAGCACCGGACGGAGTGAGCTTGGAAGTAGGGTCGAGGCGTCGCATGCTCACCGGGGCAGTGCCTACTTTTCGAGGCCGAGTACCTTGTCTCGGTCCTTTGAGAGCTCGGTGATAAAATAGATGGGAGTTGTCGTTCCACCTCATCTCGCATCAAGATGTTGATGGCCTCGTCCGAGGCGGCCAAATATAGGAGAGAGATTCACCTTGCTTTGGGGCGGACATGGTCGGCGGTCGGCAGGTACTCCTTGATTCTTGTGAATGCGGCTGGTGTTCTTCCCGCCAGCGAAGTCCGGAGCTCTCCTCGGGATCTTGAAGAATGGGAGCTGTTTCTCGGCGGCTCGAGAGGAATCTGAGGCGGCTAGGCACCGGTGAGTTTGTGGATCTCACGGATGGTCCTCGCACTGCATGTCGAGCACCGCCTTCACCTTGGTGGGATTGGCCTTGAGCCTCCCCGAAACCCAAAGATCCCAAGAACTTGCGGTCTTCACCATAAATGTACATTTACGGGGTTGAGTTTGAGGTTGGCCGACACGAGGAGTTGGAGGATGGTGCCGAGGTCGTCGGCGCAGCCTCCGTTTCGACTTTTGATTACTATGTCGCCGACGTAGACCTCGACGATCTCCCAATGTGGTCTTTGAATGTTGCATCCACCATCCTCAGTAAGTAGCCGGCGTTTTGAGGCGAAGGCATCTTCCAGACGCAAAGACGCCGAAGTCGGTGATGAACGCGATCTTTAGTGCGTCCTCCGACTCATCGATTTGGTGGTACCCTCAGATAGATCCGAGGCTGAACATCTCGTGGCCCACCAATGCCTCCACCTTCTTGTCGATATCAGGGAGGGGGTAGCAATCTTTTGGGCAGTGCTTGTTGAGGTCGGTATAATCGACGCACATGCGCCACCCTCCGCGGGCTTTCGGACCACGATCGGATTAGCCATCCGGTCGGGTATTGACCTCGAACAAGATCTTGGCCTTCAGAAGTTGCGTCACCTCGTCCCTTATGACCTGGCTGCGCTCCACCGCGAATATCCTTTTCTTCTGCCGAACTGGCTTGGTAGCCGGGTCGATGTTGAGGCGGTGAGTTATGAGCTCGGGTGACACTCCGGTCATATCGAGCGGGGACCAAGCAAACACGCCCCTATCTTCTCTCGAAGTCGATGACGCGGCCGCCGGACGTCCGCTGGGCCACAGGTGCCGACTGGATGACCTTGAAGGATCGTCGTCGTATAGTTGGAGGCCTCGGTCGGGTCATCCCGGGTGTCGGTCTCGGGGCTCTGTAATTGCTATGCACAGGCGAGGCCGCATCTTGGGTTGAGAGTCGTGGCATTCTTTTGCTGCCGTTTGGTCTCCCGGATCTGAGCACTCCCGGGGTGGGAATCTTGACGGTGTGGTGGTAGACCGAACAGACGGCCTTGGTGGCGTCTGACCAATCTCTCCCGAGGATGATGTTATGCGGAGAGGAGCTCGGACCGGGAAGAATCGGATGGCCCCGTGACCGACTGGGAGCCCGCCTACCGTGACCGGAAGGGTAATGACCCCTCGGTGGATCGCCTCTTGAGTGAAGCTCCGAATCGGGAGGGCACGGGAGTACCGAATGCCTCCGACCTCAAGCTTGTCCAGACAGTACCGGAAGATGATCTTGACGGAGGCTCCGGCGTCGATATAGACCCGGTGGACGTTTTGTTGCCCACCGCACTGTATCGTGATGGCGTCCCGTGCGGCATGATCTTGGGCACGGGTCCTCTTGGAGAACGTTATGTTCTCACCATCCCGAGTCGCTTGTTCTTGGCTCTTGAGGCCGGCCTCGGCGTCGTTCTTGAGGGCGACCTCGTCGTCCCGGGGCGTCCCGTAACAACATAGACCTGCTCCATAGCGTTGGGACCTTCGCCCTCGTCGTCTTGAGTTGGGTCGCCACGGGGTCGGCCCGCGATTGTCGCCACCTCCGTTCCTTCCTGCGCTTTATGTTCTTGGACCGGCTCGTCCGAGGTATTTCTTGAGGCCCTCCTTTAACGAGCTCGTCGATCCGTGAGCCTGTGTTTCGCAATCCTCGGTATCGTGACCATACCCTTGGTGATAGTCACAATACTGCCTCAGGACCTCTTCTTGGATCCCCTTTCATAGGGACGGGTTTGGGAAGAGCTCGGCGTGGAGCTCGAATATTTCCGCCTTGATTTGAGTAGGGCGCCCGCCGCCGTGGTTGGGCGAGGTCCGAGCCTGAGACTCGGTGGCCTCTCTCGATTACGTCAAGGCGCTCTGCGATCGGCGCCCGACTCGGTCATTCGGCTTTTTCTCGGACCGCCTTTCGTCCTGCATTTCCCGCTTCTTCGATCGACTCGTCTCCTCGACGAAGTTGTCCACCAGTTCCAAAGCTTACTCGCCGTCTTTGGTTTCTCCACGGTGATTTCTTTGTTCGCCGCGGGTCGGATCCCATTTTGAACGCGTTGATGATGTAGAGGTCGTTCTTTGTCGTCAATTTTGAGCGACTCTTTGATGAACCTCGAGACGAAGTTTGACATCGTCTCGTCCCCGCCTCGCGGATTGTGAGCAGTCGGAAGAAGGCTGCTTTGGGCGGCATCTTCCGATAGAGCGCCATTTGAACCGATCCATGAGGTCCAGGCGGTGTATCTTTGTTACGACGGGCGAGGTGAACCAACGCCGTGCGTTGGAGACCAAGACTCGGGAAGATTTTGCACATGTGAAAATCTTCCATTCCTTGATCGCCATGTTGGTGGTGTAGGCGAAAAGAAAGTCGGAGGGTCTCCGAGGCCATCGTGTCGCTATATTGGGTGCCCGTACGGCGGGGCGGGCGTGTCTAGAATCTCCACGGAGAAAGGGAGATGATTCTCCGCACGGCCGAACCCGGAGATCGTTGCCATCTCTTTACGGAGGGTGGGGATCGATAGCGACGCCTATCGCCCTCCAGGGGAGTTCGACTCGCCTTTCTTCCTCTGTTTTGCTCCGCTCTCGGTCGGCATGACGAGGTGGAGATCGGCTCAACGCGGCGGGCGATCGATGATGGCGGCTCGCCCGCGGTGGCGGCTCCGCGAATGAGCGGCGGCTCGGCGCGGCGACGAGCGGCTCCAAGGCTGGCGCGATCGCGTTTCGGCTATCACGCCGGTGGGATCCGCTATTTCGGATGGGGAGCGGTTTGGCGGTGGTGGTGTTCAGTCAGGGGGCCTCGAGGGCCCGCCTTTGGTCCTCTGGTTGAGAAGCTTTGGAATTCGCCAAGATTGGCGTGGAGGAACTCGCTCACGGCTCGGCCGAGGACCTCGTGGGACGAATGAGTTGCTTGCTCGTCCTCGTTGAGGTCGACATCTTCCCTACGTTGGGAGGCGGTCCCGAGGTGTATGGGAACATTTTCCATGTTGCCCTCGGGAGTGTGGGCGCCGTGGCGTCCGCGATCTCCTTTCGCGACGGTGAGTGACCACCGGTCGTCCTCGGCCGGTTGTTGCCGGCGTGGGCGGCGGTTGTGCGTGTTCTTGCCGATTAGTTGTAGAGGAAGCGAAGCTTTCTTGTTCAGCTTCCCACAGACGGCGCCAATGATGAATCTAGCTATGTGAGTGTGCGAGATTTATATAAAGCAATAAAGAACACCTGTGCTTTTACGTGGTTCGATCGTTAACGAGATCTACGCCCACGGAGGAATGATTCCTCAATACTTATACTAGCGCTTTTCGCAGAGTATTGGTTCTGACCTTTGTATTCAAAGAAATTGCTAACCCTTCTAACATCGCTTTTCCTTCTATTTATACACCCGAACCGCCATCGTAGTAGGCGCCCGACCTCTCCATTGGTCGTGGTGTGACTCTTCCTCCGGCATGCCTTCCATTGGCCGGAGCGGGACCTTCGCCTTCTGCGACGTGGAGGTGGCGCGACTGGTTCAGGGCATCCTCTATATGCCGAGGAGGCGGTCGCGGGGCTAGGGTTTTGGGCGATGATTAAGTCGTCGTGGGCTCGATGGCGTGGGCGCCTACCAACGTTAGGGCTGCACATTAGCGTTAGGCCAAATTCGTTTGGGCGCATTAGTGGGCGGTCGGTTGGGCCATATCCCATCGTGGCTATAGAAAAAAGGGGTTAAATAACCCAATATTCATTTGCAATTGAGATTTCAAATCAAACAAGATTAAAGTACAAATGTTTCGTTATTAATTATTATTACACGTTTTACAAAGTTTATATTTGAGAAATATGGGCTACACACGAGTATAACTCTATAAGACTACGGGCAACACAAAAACAATATTAACCCACAGACAATATGAATACTATTGCATGAGAATTATCTAAAATTTATTGATTATCTTCGTTACATGCTCGTTTTAACGATTTGTGTACTTTAGATGAATACACCCCACTTAATTAATAATGCTTAATACTCACCCCATAATCATTTTCTTTCTAGGGGTATGCGGGCAATGAACGACGAAGAGCGTTATGATATTTTAGAGTATGAATTTTTTTGCTAGTTTCTTGTTCCAAACTAATGTTGTCTTTTATGATATTGTTGTATATATATATTGGGATGTTACATTCACATATGTGAAATTATCAAAACCTAGCCGCTCTTGGCTAATTAAAAATTAGTTGCACTTCAATTAGTCCCATGCTAATTTATACTTAAATTATTACATTAAAAACATCTACTCAAATAAAAATGTATATTGAAAACAGTCTGCCCTGGTTGTCATGGGTTATCTAACCACTAGTACACGATGCTACGGAGAGCCTTGAATATGCAAATAATATGGGAAAGTTCAGAAACATTCTAAGACTATGTCCGAACTTCCATAAATGTTTTATTTTTTTAAAAGGGAAAAAATAGTAGAATCTTATATAGCAATTGCAAACAAATGCACTGTCTGGATTCCACATACGCAAATTCCAAGAGAGAACTCGTTCATATATCAAATTGTAAAAACGATAAAAACTCGTTAACGAGTTGAGATTCATAGTGTAATCGAACATTGATTCTTTGTTCTTAGTGTATTTTAGCGTAACTAAAAAAAAAGGACTTTAGCTTTAGTGGCCTAATGATAGAATGAATGAGTTCACCCCAAAAGTCATGACTTCAATTCTTCATCATCTTCTAAGTCTGAATCTATATGTTACTCGAGAACTCAATTGATTAAAAGCTAGTAGATTTGGGAACAATGAAATTTTGATTTTTGGGTTTATTTAGTACTCCATATGTCATTGATATTTGTTCATTTAATTCTATTTCGGTACGTCCACAAAATTCATTCACTTTTCTTTTCTAGACATGGACTCCACTCAAAAGTCTTAACACTTTTACGTACACCCAATCCCTTATTTATAAAAAAACTACTCATGATCCACACTTTCCATTCACATAACATATTTTGTTATGTAAATCTCATTTTCCATTCACTTTATACTCATTGCAAACTAAGATCATATATATTCAAAATGAGATAAAAGTTCGTTGCATTGTTGATTGATTTTCGATTTTTAGTGATGTTATATCAAAAGATGCTGTTGGTGACTACTATGGTAGGTGCGAATTCAATTAGTAGCCCCTGAGATAGGTTTTAAGTTTTTATAAAAGCGAAGAAGTATAAAGGATTGGACTTGAATTTCATCTAAGTGTCGGTCTCTTGAAACGACTTAGGAGCCATTTGGTTGGGAGAATCTGGAAAAGTAAAGGAAAAATGAGCCCATGATCTCCTTAGTAGTATTTAATTTTCATTTTGTCAATCATTCTCCACTTTTGGGTTTTGAATCCCCTCATTTCCCATTTTTTCATTCCCAGCACCGCCACTTATTATTGTTATTATTATTATTATTTTATTTACCATTGTTTTAACCTTTTTCTAAATGTCCCGTTCTAAAAGTAATTAATTACAAAAAGTACTCATTGTTTCTCAGAAATTATGCATGTATCCCAAAAAAAGGATGCCTGAAGTTTGGTGTATCGCCGGAGCTGACATGACATGCCCACATGAATACACAAAATAATGTGATAATTTTTTTAAAAATAAAATGTAAAATGAAAAGAATACAACTCACCCCACCTCGCTCTCTCGGTCATCTCTCACTCTCTTCCTTGCCACTCACTTCTTCTTCGTTTCACTTTTCCGGCAACAGCCAACAGGCAATTATTGTTCAACACACTTAAATTCACTCACCTCTTATTTTTCTCAACCAAGAGCTAAAAGAAACCATGGCAGAAAGAGGCAGAGACTAGGGCGGCTCTGGGCGTGGATTCGGTCGCCGCGGCAGAGACTGGGGTGGCCATGGATGTGGTCGCTGCAAGGGAGAGGAGGAGACCAAGCTTGGCCGATTGGTCAAAGTCGGCAAGATCAAATCCGTTGAGCAAATGTACCTCTACTCCCTCCCAATCAAGGAATACCAAATCCAGAGGCGCCGGGTTGAGGAGCAAGTTGAAGGCCTTGGTCGGATTGGAGTTGAAGAGAGCCCCAAAATTTAAAAAACAAGCTTATTATCTATATTTTATTAATTTTAAATTTATTTAAAAAATAAAAGTAAAAATTATTTCTTTTCCAACATTCTCATGCTCTGTGCTCTTCCAAATGTATTTACCATCATAAATAAAATCCATTTATGAAGTTCTTGATTTTGCTAAATGTTCATACATTTTCTGATATTTCCATTGTAAATAAAATATTATTAATTAAATTGTTTACCATAGTTTCAGTAAACAGAAGTTTTTTAGAACTATTTTTTTAAATTATATTTGCGTTCTACTTTGATTTGAGAAACATTAAATGATTTATCAATTTTATGCAATGGAAATGAGGTATTATACTTATTCTTATCAAAATGCTATATGATCTAAATTATTTCAAATTATTTAATTCAACTCATTAAAATTTATAGTTAATATTAAAGATATGCAGTCACATAAACATGAAAGACCATCATATGTTATTCATAATTAACGATGAGATTTTCGAAACTTCATAAACAAGACCATCATATGTCATTCATAACTAGCAATGAGATTTTCGAAATTTCATTTGTTAAAGAGTATTTTTTTTTCTCGCCTATGACTCATGATATATCAGGACCGACCATGAGGTTGAAAATGTGCTCTCTTGGATGTTAGATCGATTACATCCCTCACTCATATCATCACCCCCTCTTTCACCAAGGTTATCCTCACTACCACTCATATCTACCTCACCATCATCAATTGTCGATTCTCAATCTCACTACCTACTAAAATGCTTCATTTACTCACATCATCACTCAAACATCCATATCCCAATAATCAAAACACCAATATTCCTTCTTTATTCATCCTCCATCCATTTGTAACAACAGAAAAAAACAAAATCATGTTGTTACGATTGACAATTTTCGACACAATATGAACACGCATGAAATTAACGGATTAGTATTCAGTCTTATTGTGTTTATGTTCTTATCGTGTCAACACGATAAAGACATGATAATTTCGTGTGATGTTCGTGTTGGATCCGTATCGTGCTTGTATAACACGATAATTTTCGTGTTGCATTCGTATCGGATCGTGTCATTTTCGTATAATTCGATTATATTTATATATTTAATATTAATATAATTATATTTTATATATTTTAATTAATTAATTTTCTAATTTTGATTTGAATTTTTCGTGTCGTTTCGTATCATGTCGTGTCAACACGAAAAAAATCGTTCATATTCGTGTTAATGTCGTGTTCGTATCAGTACATTTTCGTGTCGTGTTCGTGTTCGTATCGGACAGATCCTTTACATGTCGTGTTCGTATTTGACCTTATCGTGTCGTATCGTTATCATGTCGATACGATAAGACCTGACATGCACGAATTGCAGCCCAGTTACTACCTTGAAACATCGAAACTTTTCAGGGTAGGACTTGGGAAAAAGAAAAACTTCTCTTACTATCCTGTCTTCTCCTGTAACATCTTTCGCCATTTCCATATCCACAAATCGTTCCCAAGCACAAGTTTTTTAGGAGGTAAAATTTGAGTGGGTATGGCCTTTGATCTCCCGCTTAATAATTCGTGTGTGTGTGTTGGCCTAGTGGTAGAGTGGTTAATGTCCGAGGTCAAAGGTCTCGGGTTCGAGTCCACTGTGACGCAACCTTTAAAATTTCTGCATAAATTGACCAAAAAAAAAGAATAAAAATATTTGAAAAATTGTACTTCATCCGTCCACCAAAATCATTCATTGATTTTGGTGGCACGAATTTTAATAAATTGTAATAAGTGTAAAGTAAGTGAATATAAAAATGTGTGCCATAGGGATAATAAATGAGTATATTAATGGATATTAAATGTAAAAGAGTGGGTCATATGTGATTTTTTTGTAAATAAGTAGATATGTTTAGGGTAAAAATATAAAGTTGATGTTTCCAAAAAACAAAAGTGAATATTTTTCGTGGACGGACCAAAACGGAATTAGATGCACGAATTTAGTGGATGGAAGGAGTAATATTTTTAAGACCGTCTCAATTCTCGTTAGTGGAGCGGGAAAGTTGCCCAAAATTAAAACGAGAAGGACGTAATTGGTCCAAAACATACATCGGAGAACTTCAATTTACCAAATAAATATTGGGGAAAATGAATATTTTCCCAAAAACACAAGAAGAAGAATTTTTTTATATTAGAGTTTTGGAACATATATCAAATATTATATATATATATAGAAAATATTATTTTTTAATACAACAAATTTGACAAATTTTAGAAAAACCAAAACGAAACAAAAAAAAGGAGAAGAGAGGGTAATTTTGATGAAATAAGCTAGCGTTAAAATTCTCTTTTATATACATATAGAATGTAAAAATGATAAAAAATTTGCTAACGAGTTAAGATTCATATTGTAATTGAACATTGATTATTTTTTCTTTTTGAGTTTTGTATAGCTAATAAATATAGATTCTAGCTAGCTTGAGTGGCCTGATGACAGATTCGATGAATTCACCCCAAAAGTCATGAATTTAATTCTTTATAATTATCTAAATCTAAATTTATGCGTCACACTACAGCTCATATAAAAACACGGTAACGGTTTCTCTTACTAGAGAAATAAGGAAAGCCACTTTATCATAGTATAATAATTTGAGGAAACTTTGGCCTCTGGGTTCATTTAGTATGATATGCTCAAAATGGAATAAAGTTTGTTGTATTGTAGATTGATTTTCGACTTTTAGTGATTTCATATCAAAAGATGTGTTGGTGAATGGTATGGTAGGTGCGAATTTGTGTTACTAGCACTTGAGATAGGTTTTAAACTTTTCTAAAAGCAGACCAGGGATTGAACTCGAGAGGTTAGGTTACGTGTATGGGTTGAAAAAATTATTTAATCTATCCAGTTTCCTTGATTCAACTCGAAACAACTAAGTTTCTAACTTTTCAAATTTCGTGAAATTCTTTAATACAGTCCTTAAAGATTCTTGGAATTTCTATAAATAAAACCATTTTCCTTTTTCTTTTGGATGAAGAATTAAAATTGATACTATGATCATTTATCCTTACATTGTGAAAAACAACCACTGAACTACAATGCTCGGGTAAATAGAACCAGTTGAATAACATTAGTTTGAAATATATTTAATTTTGTTGTAAATTAAAATAAAATAAACTCTAAGAAAGATCATCGACAAAAATCTCCCATCAAAGAAAAGAAGGCCAAAAAATGACAAAAATAAAATCAGTAAAATGACATTAAAAATTACGAATAGCTCGTCGACAGCTCATAATAAGATCACCGCAGCGGTTTTTCTTCTTAGATGAAACAAACAAAAGATTGCGATTGATTTCTGAAAGAAATATAAAAAAGGTGTGGGTTGATTGGTGCATAAAAGCAGCAAATCATTTCACGGAAGAGAGGCAGAAAAATTTGGTACGTATAGTAGAGACCGATGAATGCTGTTTTCTCTTTGCTTTCTCTGCTTTTTCCTGTGGTGGCGCACTTCGCCGCCGCCGTCGAGCGCTACAGCCGAGCTGATTTCCGGCAGACTTTGTTTTTGGCTCTGGAACCGCCGCTTATCAGGTCACTTAATTTCACCTTAAATTTTGTTTTCCGTTATTGGCATCCGACTATTTGTTTGAATACATCATCTCTGGTTCCATTAAATTTGGAACAACTTTGTTCCCAAAAGGACAAACACCACATATTAGCTTAACAAAGTTTCACTAATTCGTCCCCTAGGACAGTCTGTCCAATTATTAAGGTGAATTTATGTGACCGAGAGGTCACATGTTCGAATCCCACCAAACGCCTCTATAGGTTTGAGCCTGTCACACCTGGTTTTTCAAGTGTGGTTTGCAGGTTATTACACAGGAACGTGGAGTTTACTCAGTGCGTACCTAAGGTAGCGGCTACGGTTCCCGTGATACAAAAACAAAAATAAAAAAATTTCACTAATTCGACAATACATTTCATTTTTATTTTGAAATAATATACTGGAGCCCAATTTTCTGCTACGGATAGTCGACATGGCTCGTTGGCATTTGACGTGTAAATGTGCATTCACCCGACTATTTCAAAACCAGTTGTTCAGAAACAAAAACGGACAGATGGGGATAGAGTACAGTCTTAACAAGAGTGCAATCTTCATTTGCCTTTCTTTTACTTTTACTTTTATTTATAGGTAAACCTGGTAAAAGAATCACCAACTATAATCCATTTTGTAATTTCAGCACTGCTTTTAAAAATTTACAATTAAATATGATATATATATATATAATTGGAATTCAAATCAAGTGTGCAATCATATTTTCTGGTAAAATTCTCTATTATTACTCAACAAATGTTAAGAAATCATACATCAAAACATTCCTATTTTCAAGAGCAGTTAAATTAATTGTATGAATCATATTCTATTTTTAGTAAGAAAAAAATCCGAACACATGATTATATGTCAAACTCAATTTACATGTCAAATATCTCATTCATTAGTTGCTTTCAATAATCAAACTACTCCCAATGTGAGGTCGATATTTTCTCTCAACGAATTGGCAAAAACGAGAAGCCAAATGTCCAAAAAGTCACAGCCCCAAGATGCCAAACTGACTTTTGAGTTTTAACTCATAGTAAAAAAAAATTATAATTTGTGTAACTATTTGCCAACTTTTATAAGTGATTTTAAAATTGCACAAATGATTATAGTTTATGATTTATTTGGCAGTTTTCACTTATTTTTATTTTCACGACTGACACCTTTTTTTGAAACAATGCCCCAACCAAATGCTGCAATTTCGTGATCTCTTGAATAAAAAAAGTACGAGGGAGCGGCCTTTGAGGATGGAAGAACTCCAAGCTTCTGGGACACTTTTGCTCATTCTGGTCCATCTTTTAACACTACTTTCACCAACTCTTTTCTTTTTCTGCATAATATTTTTCTGCCAATAGCCATCAAGATTTAGTATTTCTTTTTTCAATCGTTGTGATGAATAGCAGCGTTTGTTTTGTGCCATAATACAGGTCGTACAAAAGGAGCCAATGGAGACGTTGCATGCGACGGATATCACAAGTACAGGGTATCAAACTTGTTATTGTTTCTGAATTTTCTGTCTGAATTTGAGAAATATGAGATCTTGTATTTAACAATCATGCATAAGCATAATTGTTTTGTAGGAGGATGTAAAACTGATGTCTGATATGGGATTGGAAGCCTATAGATTCTCCATATCGTGGTCTAGGCTAATCCCCGGTATCTTTACTTACATTCACCACGAACACTAATGCTCGAGCATCTGCAGATTTTTCCTCGCTATTGCTTATCTTTGCCATCTTTACGCAGCTGGAAGAGGACCTGTGAATCCAAAGGGCCTGCAATACTACAATAATCTCATTAACGAACTTATAAACAACGGTAGCAAAATTTAGTTTCTCCCTCTTAAAGAAACTAAGTAGATACTCGTTTACATGCAAAACCTCTCTTTAAAAAGAGTTTGATCATGCAGGGATAGAGCCACATGCTACTCTGCATCACATAGATCTTCCACAAGTTCTCGAAGACGAGTATGGAGGATGGCTCAGTCGAAATATTGTGTGCGTCTTCCATAATAAATATAATTATATAACTTTTAGGAGGCGTTCACTTTGAATGATAAATTAGATTGACAATACATACATACACATACAGGGATGACTTCAAAGCCTACGCGGAAGTCTGTTTTAAGGAATTCGGAGACAGGGTTCTGCACTGGACTACAGTAAATGAGGCCAACATGTTCGCAATAGGCGGTTATGACGATGGAAGCACCCCACCAGGGCGCTGCTCGTCCTGTTATAAGGGCAATTCCTCCACCGAACCTTACGTTGTTGGGCACAACATCTTGTTGGCTCATTCGGCTGCTGCGCGTCTCTACAAGGAAAAATACGAGGTAAGAAATTGTCACAAAACATGGATATATAGATGAGCGTATGATATGATTCGTGTCTTGATTATGCAGGCTGCTCAGAAAGGTTACGTGGGATTTAACATATATGTATTGTGGCCAGTTCCTTACACAGATTGTAGAGAAGATATAGTTGCAGCTCAAAGAACTAACGACTTCCTCATCGGCTGGTAAGCTTAGCATCCGATTTCTAGCAACGAATCACATAAATTTTGTGTTGTGAAATTTTGTTGATTTGCAGGATGATCGATCCTCTGGTGTTCGGAGATTATCCCGAGATAGTTAAAAGAAATGTGGGAACAAGGCTCCCTGCCTTCACCGGAGAGGAGTCTGAGCGAGTAAAGGGGTCGTTCGACTTCATAGGGTTGAACCATTACTACACAGTTTCAGTCAAGGACAATCCCAGCATCCTAGGACTTCATAGGGGTTTGTTCACTGATGTGGCAGCAGATTTCATTTGTAAGAATTCTTACCGTTGTTAATTCCAACATGTATATTATATATACTCGTTTGAGTCAGATTTGTTTCTAGTTTTGTGATTTTTCTAAAGAATTCCCATTTGTTGTTCGTTTCCTCTACTTGATTGGCTGCAGATGTGCAGGGCGACACACCGTCTGATCAGGTGAAAATTAATATGAAAGATTTTATGATGTCTGTCTCTGATTAGTTTTGTAATAACGACCTTGTTATGTTTTGCTTCTTGTGTGTGTGTGTGTGTGTGTTGAACAGTATCCTCCGACGCCTGCTGGCCTTTACCAGGCGCTGGAATATATGAAACAAGTTTATGGCAATCCTCCTACTTATGTACATGAAAACGGTAAATGATAATGGTTGTGAGAGATGTTAGAGTTGACGATGGTATGCAATGATCGCGACAATTACTTCCACAAAAATGTGTTTTTCAGGTCAGAAGACACGACGTAATGGAACTCTGTTGGACACACCTAGAGTCGAATACTTGCGTGCTTTCATCGCTAGTCTGCTTGATGCTCTCAGGTAAGCGGGCGTGGCACACTCACCACATCGATGAATTCATCTACTCCACAATTAGCGTCTCAATTTGTATTTCATTCAGATTTTATATATTTCCGTCTTATTAAAAAATGTCTAGAAATGGAACAAGATACGAAATGAGACATCAATTGTCAACTTAAAAGAACCTCGGAACGAGGGTGCCCATATACGGGACCAGGGACAAATCCAATCCAAGGTGCCCATATACGGGACCAGGGCCTCGGTCTATTTTGGTATTTTTTTTATATATTAATAGTCTTTTTTATTCTAAAATTAATAAATATATAGAGTGACTGTGTGATAATTTTTTTAAAATTTTCATTATATATTTATATGTATTTTATTTATTTTTGGGTAAAGATTTCTTTGTTACTTTGTTCCATCTATTTTTAGTTTCAAGAAATAATTTCAAAAATCTTCACGTATACACAAGAATATCAACTTTACAAAAAACTTAATGTTGCGGTTTGATATCTTATATATTTTGCGGGTGAATTACCTGTTCTTACGTACGTAAAAATCAGAGACTAATATATTTTAATTAGATAATAGTAATCGTAATTATGGAAAATAATTAATTTGAATCCCCCCTCATTGTCCAAAGTTCTATCTCAATTTGAATTATTTGTTAACTTATATAAAACCAGAGTCTAACTAGATTTTAATTTAAATAAATTTATCACTAGATAGGAATAATTGAATTGCAGTTATTCACTTATTTATTGATGGTGCATTGGTAGGAATGGATCGAATACGAAGGGCTACTTCGAATGGACATTCCTGGATTGTTTTGAATTATTGGATGGTTATAACTCCGCCTTCGGGCTTCACTATGTTGATTTGGATGACAAAGGTTTGAAGAGATATCCAAAACTCTCTGCACATTGGTATTCTCATTTCATCAACACTGGAAACAGCCTTCTCTCCCAAAAATAGAGATACAGTATTTAACCAAACTTTGGGCTTATATTTACTGTGATCTAAACGTTGTGAGGTATTCTAAGGTATCAATAAATAAGTTTACTCAAGTAATTGAGAGGAATTGATTTTCAGTACTTTGACTTGACTTTTTGACCTCTTGCAGTCCTTGTTTTCGCGATGTTTAAGATTCCCAAACTTATAAATCTGATCAAGTTTGTCTTCTCTTTATTTTAAATGGCTAAATACTCAAATACTGTCTAAATTGTAATCATTCTTCCAACCTTACTGCTCAATAGAGTTTAACCTCCCTGAAGCTTAATAGTATATATAACGACCTAGAAAACAAACCATTGGTAGATCTTTAATTTGTATAAGGACTTTATTTATAGATATACTTTTCTTGTTGAGTAGATCTTCATATCATGTATGATAATTCATATTTCAATCAAATCTACATCAATGATGATAATATAATATGTAGATCTTCATTTTCCAATAAAGATACTATCATAAATAACAGTTACAACGTCTTGCCACACTTGAAGGAGTACGTACATCAGAAAGCACTATGGAATACAGATCGGTGTCTATATAATTGACAATCTTCTCTAACAATCTCCCAATTTCGCATTTAGGTATACAACCTTTGTTGTTGGAAAATTTTGTCACCAAACTTTTCCTTAATTCAACTTCTCTCCCTGAAGTAAATCAATGGATAAATATATCAGCAATAAAGAAAACTCCCCCTATATCTCGACTTCCATTTTTGTCATGGAAATCTTCAGAGAGAAGACCAAAAATTGCAAGAACAAATCCATCTCTAAACAACAAACCCAGATTAGTGTCACCAAGATCTAACATCGATAACTTAGGTAACCTGCTTTGATACCAATTGAAAAATTGGCTATTTCTGGAACATGTGGTGAGACATGTGCTGTGAACTGTGCTACATGTGGGAGAAACATACATACAAACATAAATAAATCAAAGCAATAAAACGACACAAGAACTTGGTAAATTAGTTCGGTGAATCACCTGCATCTTGAGATATCTCTCTTAGGGAAAACACTTCACTACATAGAGATAAGTTACAAAAAGACTTCAACGATAAGACTCGTTCATGTTATGCTTATGAAACTTCTCAAATCTCCATCTATGTTCTCTAATTGTTTTTCACACCACAAGTATACAAGTGCAATTATGTATAACATCAAGAAAGATCGTATTCCACAGAGACTGTAACACTATGACTGACTAGTATCCTTAGTTGTAATCCTATATCTAAACTTAAGAATTCAGAGTTGTAATTAAGCACCTAAAAATATGCATTTAAGTAAGATAACAAAGAGGAAAAAAATTAGAGATTAAAACAGATAAAAGAATATCTTATATCTTCGGTTTCGACATATTCAAGCAATCAAACAAGTCCAGATCAATTAACCAATTACAGATTCAAATACCATAGATTACAAGCAAGGTTATTGTGTCTAGATCGTTACTTAAAACATTTAACTCCCAACAGAACGATAAGATTATAAATAATCACACAGATCTCAAAACCTCTCGGCTAATATTGAAAAGTATGTTTTATGTTCCCAATTAGATATAAGTTATCATCTTTCAATATCAAACCAATACAATAAAGCACACAATATTGGTGATCAAGCAACTAAGCAAAAAATAAATCTAAGAACATAAAAATAAATAAAAGAACTAGATTAATTAATCCAAACTGTATCCAACAATCATATTTGTTTACTCCCGAACCATAGGATAATAGAAAATTAGTCACGCATAGACATGTTGACTAGATAACTAAAATCATAAACAATAAAAATCGTAGAGAGATTCGTAAGAACCTCGCTATCTTCAAGCCCTTGATCTTCTATTTTCTCTTCTCGTCTTCAAAAACTTCACAATAAATCAAAGCTGTAAAAAATGTGATGGAATCCCTTTTTGTAGAGCTTTTCTGAGGTATATATATGTATAGCAGTAAAATATAACATTGAATCTCCTAAATGAGCTCAAAATATGGTAAAAATCCAAAAATCCGCCTATTACAAGTGGAAGACTCGGCGATACACGTGGTCATGGCACGCAGCCGTGTGCCAGTGACCGCATGGCCTCTGATCTACTGCGTACTGATTTTGTTCAGGCCCATTCTCCTTCTTTCGGAATCCGATTTTTGATCCGTTTGCATCCA
Source organism: Salvia rosmarinus (assembly GCA_036937905.1). Taxonomy (NCBI): domain Eukaryota; kingdom Viridiplantae; phylum Streptophyta; class Magnoliopsida; order Lamiales; family Lamiaceae; genus Salvia; species Salvia rosmarinus. Next base: position 59,188,682 of record CM072820.1, read on the forward strand.
TGAACTCATATTGAGATGAAATTCAGTCATATCATGCTTATTCTCCTTAACTTTTTCCTCATTTTCTACAAATTCACCCGAAGTGCAAGAAAGTAATAAGTTCTACACAATAAACTTAAATAAGCTCAAATTAACTAGCAAACACACAATTCCTACATAAATTACATCATATTGACCTTATAAACATGGAAATATGAGTGTTTTTCAACCCACAGTAAAAATACTAGAATTGTGTACATCATGTATAATTTAGACTTAAACACGGTACACTCACCATCCAACCCTTATAAATAAAAGTATGCAACTCTTTTGCAATGAAAGCTCAATAGTGTTTAACCTTTCGAAACACTCTATTGCTAGGAAAAATACAGGAACATGTACCAGGAAACATACAATTAGCAGCACGTCCGGAGGGATAACTTGCACTACATAGTGTGAGACCAATTCAACATAAACCCCCCACATTTATGATTGAAAGTGAGTCTTCTTAAATAACTTTTAAGCCCTAAATCTTCTTTTGCAGAAAAATAATTTCCTTGTTGAAATAGATATTTAATTTGTATAAGGACTTTCCTTGTCGAGTAGACCTTCATATCATGTATGATAATCCATCTCCCAATCTATATTAAGGATGACAACATAGCTCGTGGATCTTATTTTCTTGTATGGATATATCTTCTTGTGCAAGAGTCATTTTTAATAAGGAAACTGCCATAAATAATAGTCACCGCATCTTGACACACTTAAAATCACACGTACCTGAGAAAGCACCATGGAATAAAAGCTATTGTTCTCGAAAAGTACCGAAAACAGTAGTACTGAAAGGAGTTTCAGTACCAGTGTAACTGAAGAGAAGCATTACTGAAGTATAACGATACCGATGAACAATACTGCTGAAGATTGAAGTTGGAAGACTGAAGGCTGAAGACTCGAAGTTGTTAAATGCAAACAAATCAGAAATATGATTAAGTATCATACCAGCAGCTGACAAGTCAAAGTTGCTGATAACTACGTCAAAGTTGAAGCGTTATATTGACTCAGAATTCCTAAACTAATAAAAGACGGAGTCCAGCCTGCTGATATGTCTCAAAGCAGACACGACTGACTCAACCTGAAGTCGACGTACTGAAAAACACGGAGTCAACTCAACTGAAAAAACATATAGTTATTTTAACCTTAAGTGTTTGATTTGTCACGTGTCCTTGTGAATCTGCAAAGATCCTGACATGCCAAATCATTTCTTCAAAGTAGCTACAATGTACGATGATGCAGACCCTGACAGCGATGTACGAGGATTCCAACGGGAAGAATTAAAACGATATATGAAATGAATGTGATTTGTATTCCCTTCAACGACACTATTCGCCATCTTCTCTATAAATACACACAAAATCCATTCTTTGAAGGTAACCGAAATGCTACGCATTCAAATATTCTACAGACCCGAGCTCATATCTCAAGAACTAAAACAAACAATTTCGAAGAATGAAGCTTACAAAGCGTTATCAGAAAATCTTCAAAGCTCAAATATATCTATCTGCTCAAAATTCCAGTATACATTCCTTTAAGTTATAGGATACAATCTTGTATATCTCAAGCCTATAAATATTGAGTTTGTCGCCTGTGACAGCTCAACTCTTAATTGGAAAACCCTCTACTCAAAACCATCTAAGTTTAAGTAGAAGTTGGGCAAGTAAGTAACGAAGTGTTAGTTACTGAAAGATTAGTTGTCTTGCACCTGTAAGTAAGAAGTTAGGTCAACTGTACCGTAAGCAGTGAGATGTTTCCTAGCACCAGCAAGCGTAAGAAGAATGCCAAGTTCGGTGGGATACAGAACAAGCTAAAGTCTGTATCTAGGTTTATATCTTGTACCGTAAACAAGACCAAATCACAGTTAGTGGATTGACTGTGTTATCAATCCGTTGATATAGGAGTTGATCTCTTCGAACCACGTAAAAATTAAGTGTTCTTTACTTTCAGAATCATATTTACTTTGCATGTTATTGAACTGAATATCACCAGCACACATAACACAATATTATTTTGGAACACTATAATCAGTATCAGTTTGATACTGAAGAGACAAACTGAAAACTGACTAAACCTATATTTGACTAAGTATTTTCTACCAACTTGAGTTTTTAGTAAAGACAATACTTAACCACCGCATTCCACACCCTTATCAGTTATCGGACCAACTAACTATCTATTCCAACATCATTAGGTTTGATAATTGATATCACTCAATAAGACTCTCATTTATTGAATCGACCAGTGATCTTGTCACTAATCTTGATCGAATCGACTTCGATTAAGCGACATTCTTGATAAAATAGACGGTCCGATCTTGAGAAAAGAAAAGTTTTAATTTATCTTAATTGGTGTATTCCCCCCTCCACCATATACCAGTAGAAACCCCCATGGACCATCACAGAGTTTGATGAGTTAATATTTGAACTACGAAAAGCTATGCAAATCTATCTCCGTACAAGTTTTTTGAACTACAAAAAACGTTCATTGATTTTTGTGGCACAAGTTTCAATAAATTGTAATGAATATAAAGTGAGTAAATATAATAAATGAATAGATTAATGGTTGGTGAATGGTGAGATTAAATGTGAACCATAAAGATAATAGAAAATGATATAAACGGATTGAAACAGAATTCGTGAAGGAAGGAGTAACTTTTTCGAAGGTTTGCATTCCACTTCAGCTCTCTGTCGTTCGACACTCATCCAACCAATTTGCATTACAGGTCATGACTCATGACCGGCTCTTCTTGGTGGAAATAACCTTAATGGAGCAATAATATTGTAGTGGAGCAATGACAAGTTTCTATTTCTATTCCTTCCATTTTTTCTTGGGTCAATAAAGCCTTATTTTTTAGATTTTATTTGGTTATAAGAAAACGTTTTTTTATTATCCTTATATTTTATTTATAAAAACGAGATATTTCAAAATAACAACTCTTGCTTCAAAGCACCTTCAAGTAATGGTTATACCCCCTTTGTTTTCTTTATAAATTATGCCATTTTGTGGCACAAGCTTTTTTGCAGTTTTGGTGAAATTCAAAATTATCATAAAATTAGTCTAAATTCAAAATGCAATATCCTTATATTTTCTAAATGAATCACCTTACAATACAAAAAGAGATTATATATGTACATCACAAAATACTTTTCAAAGTATATAAGTCCGTCGCTATTCCAACGACGCAGCACCGAAACATAACAAATGGACACATTAAATCATCCTTACATGACGAAGACCTTTGTCGAAGTAAACTCCACTTCTCCTAATCCCTGATTTTCCAATTAGTCCAATCGAAATCATCTTCAGATTTCCCACGAACTATTTCAGTGGAAAAATCTTAAAGTATTTTGTTTTAATGTGTATTTTTTTCCTACATTCCGTGCTCTGAGGGCTAAAATTATTCAAGTGCTTTGTTACTCTCTCTTCATTCCATTCATTGAGTGGCAAAATTTCCAACTCCTTTATTGAGTTTTTAGGTAAATGACTCTTTTGGCACTTTCTAGAAGCCCCTTCATTTTCCAAAAGAAAGAAGCTCACCATTTTCCAACTTTACGATTAAAGTCTGTTTGGAATTTAATTGATCATTTGGTGCCTACCGCATCTTTATTTATTTGACTTAATGTAACTCCTTCTGCGGCGTCATCTTTAGCTTGTAACATGTTATCTTCGTTCCGCCAATTTAACATGCCCAAAATTTATGTAACACAGATTTTCGTATTTAATTCGATAAACAAGAAATTGTTTAAAATATCAATCTAACTTCGATTAAATACATTTTTGTGAGTTTTCGATCTCTATTTCATCATCTTATTCTTCTCTTCAATTTGAATTTTTGAACGATCTTGAATATTCTTCAAGTTGTTGGAGGATGTGATTTCTTCATCTCCTTGAACTTAAAGCTTGAATTTGATGATCTTGATCTGAAGGACTTTGATCTTGTTTTTAGATCGAATGTTGGATTTGATTTGAAGTGTTGAAGAACGCCTTGAAGATCTTCAACTTTGAGCACCAATATAGAGGGTTTTCATCATATTTCCGGATTGAACATCATCATTGAAATGATTTGGGCGAAGAACACGAGGATTTGCACGAAGAACGCCTTAAATGTTGAAGAAGATTTGAATGTTGGAGAAGATTTGCAGAGAATTCTTCGATTGTCTTGAGCTCTTCAAGCCTTCACTTCTCTTCACTTATTATTTATGAAGATGACCACACCTCCAATTTATAGATGTATACTAGTGGGCTTTATGGGCTTTTGGGCTTATATGACATTTTATGTGACAATTAAAACTTATGTGACGTGATTTGAGTGGTTATTATCTCCAGGTGTGTCGTTATCATTATACGTCGTTCTCCTATTTATTGATAAAATTAAATATTAATCATATATCTATTAATTTTGGAATAAATTCCATTAATAAAATAAAAATATAATTAATTATATAATTTATGATTTACATGTGGTGTAATCTCATTTGCCAACAATTTTAATTGTCTACTATCTAAAATCACAAAAGAGTGAAAAAAAAACTTTCAAGATAACAACCGTAAAAGAACTGCACCTTAATAACTGATTATAACGAAATGAAAAGAATAACCTTATCTTTTAAAAAAATGACAAACATTTTTGTTTATATATATATATATAAAGAAGAAAGATATTGGCATTACACCCAACCTACATCTGCAGCTGAAGCCATGGCGAAAACTTGCTATGTTGTTTTTGCATGTGTAGTAGTTGTATTCCTAACCTACCAAAAGTCTTGCACAGCCAAAAAATTTACCAACCTTGCCACAGATCAATCTTCCCTTCTCGCACTAAAAGCTCACTTCATTTCAGATCCTCATCTCTTGCTCACAAGAAACTGGACCAATTCAAGCTCTGTTTGTAATTGGATTGGTGTGACATGCAGCATGCGCCACCACAGAGTTGCCGCATTAAATCTTTCGACATGGGCCTTTCCGGCAGCATTCCACCACAACTAGGAAACCTCTCATTCCTTGTTTCACTCGACCTTAGTACCAACAATTTCAGTGGCACTTTGCCTGACGAGTTGTCTCACTTGCACCGCTTGAAATTTGTCTCTCTCATGGTCAACAATTTGAGGGGAGAGATCCCATCATGGTTGCCTTTCTTACCTAAACTCGAGTACCTCTCTCTCAGAAACAACTCTTTCACAGGTTATCTTCCGAAATCCATATCCAACTTAACAAATATGTATCATCTTGATTTTTCTTTCAATTCCCTTGAAGGAAAAATCCCACAAGAGTTGGGTGGACTTCAAAGACTGCAATTTCTGGCCATTGAGTATAACCATCTCTCGGGCATTATACCATCTGCTTTATTCAATATATCTACCTTAAGAGTTGTAGGTTTCTCCTCAAATGAATTGAGTGGCAATCTTCCAAATGATTTGTGCGCCACTCTTCCGTTTATTCAAGGGCTTCACCTGGGTGGCAATCGACTCAACGGCCAAATTCCATCAAATCTGTCGCGATGCTCACAGCTTCGACTTCTGTCGTTGGCTTCCAATACTTTTATTGGACAGATACCCACCGCCATTGGCGACTTGAAATCTATCCAATTCCTTTATCTTTGGGGAAACCATTTAAGTGGTAATTAAGATTCACTTTATCTAAATTATAGATTAAATAATTTCTTCCGGCTGCTTTCACTTGGGAGCGTCTAAGAAGTTCCATATCTTAATTTGTACAGGTGTTATACCACATGAGATTGGCAAACTTCAAAACCTAGTTGAGATATATGCCGCACAGAATGAGATTTCGGGTGCACTGCCCCTCAATATATTCAACATCTCTTCTTTGCAACATTTATCCCTATGGGAAAATAAACTCTACGGGAACCTTCTGAGAGACATTGGGAATCTTACAACGCTAAATTACTTGGATCTGACCTACAACAATTTCACAGGTGTGAACAATTCGTTAGTCACAAAACTCCTCTTATTCTAAATAAAAACATCATTTATACTGAAGAAAATTGTCATTTATCTTTTACTCTCTAACCAGAAAGTATCATTTACACTCAATGTCTGCATCCCTCATCGGATTCCACCTCTTAATTTCAGTTATTGTGGATCTTTTTTTTATTGTGGCAGGCGTTGTACCGAGAGAAATTGGCCAACAACTGGAGCTACTTTCATTAGGGTCGAATATGATAAGTGGTTCAATTCCAGCAGAGATTTTTAACATCTCAACTCTTACATCCCTTGATTTTACACTAAACAGTCTGTCAGGTGTTCTTCCAACCAATTTGTGCAGCGGGTTTCCTTTTCTTGGGGAGTTTCTTCTTGGTGGAAATCACTTCAGTGGGCGAATACCCGAATCAATTTCCTACTGTTCTCAACTCTCAGATCTCGATCTCAGTGATAACAAATTCACTGGCCTTGTACCTCACTCTCTTGGAAGCCTAAGATTCCTTGAAAGATTGAATCTTGGAGAAAACAATCTAACGATTGGACCATCATCTTCAGAAGTGAGCTTCATTACTTCATTGACAAATTGCAGATCTTTATATTTTTTGGTAATTAGTAGTAATCCTCTTGATGGCTCTCTTCCATCTTCCATTGGGAACTTATCTTCCCAGCTCCGAGAATTCTTTGCCTACAATTGCAAAATATATGGAAGAATTCCTATCGAGATTGGCAACTTAACCAACTTGCTTAGACTTCCTTTGCAAGACAATCACCTGTCTGGTAATATTCCGACTGCTGTGAAACATTTGCACAAGCTCCAAAGCTTATATCTCGATAATAACAATATGAGAGGTTCCATTCCAGATTAATTGTGTGATTTACACAGGTTGTTTGAATTGAGTTTAACTGGGAATCACTTTTCAGGAGCAATTCCAAAATGTTTAGGAAATGTCACATCTTTACGCAATCTTTTTCTAGACTCTAACATGCTGACTTCAAGCATACCATCAGACTTGTGGCGCCTAAAAGATTTGTTGAACCTAGACTTATCTGCTAACTCATTGAGCGGATTCTTACCTTTGGAGGTTGGCAACTTAGTAGCAGCAAATTTTATAGATCTATCAATAAATCAATTGTCAAAATCTATCCCAAGCATGATTGGTAATTTGCAAAATTTGGTGTACCTTTCTTTGGCGCACAATAGGCTTGATGGTTCGATCCCAGTGTCCATTGAGGGCATGATCGGATTGGAAACTCTTGACTTTTCCTACAATAATCTATCTGGTTCAGTGCCAAAATCTTTGCAGAAGCTTCTACACCTCCACATATTTAATGTCTCTTTCAATGCTCTAAGTGGAGAAATTCCTAATGGTGGTCCTTTTATGAACTTCACGATGGAGTCATTTAAAGGTAATGAAGCACTATGTGGAATTTCAAGATTCCATGTCCCACCTTGTCATGTTGTCAACAAACACAGATCAAAGAGGAATAAGATAGAATTTGCTTTGTTCATTCTTGTTGGGGTTGTGGCTTTTACCACAATGTTATGTTTGGGGTTTATTTTCCTCAGATACAGAAGGAAAGATAAAGCAACTAATGGAACTGATGGAATTTTGTCAGTTGTACCTGAAAGAATTTCATATTATGAACTATCACAAGCAACCCAACAGTTCAATGAGAGAAACTTACTAGGCCTGGGAAGCTTTGGTTATGTTTATAAAGGAATTCTTGGAGATGGGAAGGCTATCGCTGTAAAAGTGTTTAAACTGGAATCTGAAGCTGCTTTCAGGAGCTTTGATGTTGAATGTGAAGTTCTCCGTAATATACGCCATAGAAATCTGATAAAAGTCATAAGTAGTTGCTCCAACGAAGAATTCAAGGCTTTGGTACTTGAATATATGCCAAAGGGAAACCTTGAAAAATGGTTGTATTCACATAACAATTGTTTGGATTTCATACAAAGGTTGAACATAATGATTGATGTTGCATCAGCATTGGATTATCTTCATCATGGCTATTCGACTCCAATTGTTCATTGTGACTTGAAGCCTAGTAATGTCTTGTTGGATGAAGAAATGGTTGCTCATGTGGGCGATTTTGGTATATCAAAACTATTGGGTGAGGGGGAGAGTTCCGTGCTAACAAACACGCTAGCAACACTGGGTTACATTGCTCCAGGTCAATTCTTATTCTACTTTTAAATAAATGGTGTCTTCTAACTGAATATTTTTATGACTAAGATAATTTTATTGTCATTCTAGAGTATGGTTTTGAAGGGTTGGTCTCCACAAGGTGTGATGTCTATAGCTACGGTGTGATGTTGATGGAAACCTTTACGGGAAAGAAACCAAGTGACAATATGTTCGCTGGAGATCTAAGCTTGAAGATTTGGATTGAAAGCTCAGTTCCACAATTAGCATATCGAGTTGTAGATGTCAAGTTACTAATGAATCTTGATGAAGAACACGGAGACAAAATTGTTGAGTCCACATCATCCATATTGGAGTTGGCTGTCAAGTGCTCTGCAGATTCCCCTAATGACAGGATTAACATGAAAGAAGCTCTAACTGAGATGCAGAAAATCAAACGTCTATTTTTAGGATGAAGCCTAAATCACAATGGTAAGGCCTTGACATGCTGTTTTTCCTATGTTTCTAATGCTTCTGGCACTTTCATGCATTAATTTAAAGTAGAACCCTCATTTTGTCTTGTCATTATTGATTTCACACCATCTTAACAAACATTTAGTTCTGACTCCAGCGCATCATTGTTTAATTGAAACATATTACTAGTTTCATTCAATGATGCTCAAATGACTTTGCATGAAAATATCAGGACCTATTGTAAAAAATGGAAACAAGATATACAGTAGCGAAGAAACTCATGTTGCATAAAAGTAATAATATTTTGGAAGACAACATTTCGCTAGTAGGTTGATTCCAGTCAAGCCAAACATTGTGTTTGAACTTCTTTAATTAGTACTATCAAGTTGAGCTTGAATTACTTTTTGATTGCTTATACTTTGCCAAAGGAAAACGTTAATACATGATCAACTTGGTAAAATGAAAAGGTAAATAAAATCAACAGATGTCATAGATTTTGATTGCTTTTGTTACTTGTTCTGGATACTATTTACAGTTATGTTGAGTTTGATTCTGCCGAAGGTTCTACATTGTTTGTTGGAATTTGTATAATTTAATTTTACTATTTATTTGAATGAATCAATTTCATTAGAGGGATGCATCTATAAGGTTCTCAGCGTTGATAGACACAGAATCGATCACACATATTAGGCAGATGCAAAAAGAGAGGAAATAATGTTTAAGATAACATAGCCTATATGCAATTCTTCTAATGAACTTGAAAATTACCGAAGATCTTAGCAATTTTTTTTCCTGCTGTCTTGCTTATGCATGGTAAACAGTACGTATCAGGATGCCATACATGAAGATGTAATGAGGCATTCTCAGAAACTAGGAAGAAACAAGTCAAATGTAGTTTTCTTCATGTTAATCCGATGAATTGATCGGAGAAAACAATATGTATAGCTACCTATATATTATAAACCCCATGTATTTGGATCGATTAAGGGGGTGTTAGGCTGAGCTTATAAGTTTTCAAAATAAGCTCTATAAAAAAAAAGCTCCAAAACCCAACTTATTTTTTAATGATCTTATAAGTTACAACAAAATTACAAAAATAACCCTGATATATTTTCTTATTTCCATGTTTACCCTTGTTATCCAAACACTTTAGCATCTTATAAGCTCTTAATACACCATATCTTATAAGTTCTTAAAACAACTTAAAGTTGTTGGAGCTTATAAGCTTTCTAAAATAAGCTTAGCCAAACAGCCTCTAAGAGATATCACAGAGATCATAAATTAATACTTACTCATGATGGTGAAAACAATAGTGTGTACGCTTCTCTATCCTTGTTGCTTTCAACTCTTGTGCTCAATTGCCAATGCAAAAAGGAGGAAGGTAAGTATCCATATGTGTGTATGTGTGTGTTGATTTGACTTATCTTTACGCAGCTGGAAGAGGACGTGTGAATCCAAAGGGCCTGCAATACTACAATAATCCCATCAACGAACTTCTAAACAAATTTAGTTTCTCCCTCATAAGAAACTAAGTAGATACTTGTTACATGCAAAATCTCTCTAAAAAGCGTTTGATCATGCAGTGATAGAGCCACATGCTACACTGCATCACACAGATCTTCCACAAGTTCTTGAAGACGAGTATGGAGGATGGCTCAGTAGAAAAATTGTGTGCGTCTTCCATAATATGTATAATAGTGAACTTAATTAACCTACTGTGCTACGTGAACTCACTGCATGCTAAATAACATTAGAGGAAACTATATATTGTATACTGAAGCAGAGTATTTTTAAGGTTCACCTTCGCCCGAATCAATGAATGAAACGTTAGTATATGTGCTGCATTCATTTATCATGAGTTAAGTCTTCTTGTGTCATCTCGCAAATCACGAGATTGATTGATGCATATTTTACTAAATATATCTAGAATGATAACAGGAGCTAGAAGATTATCTTGAATAATGAGTAGATTAGTCGGAACTGATTGAATTAGAAAACTGAAAAATATGAACTTAGCTTGTCACCTGCTTACGTGTTTCTATGTGCTTCGTAACATGCATGTTATATCATGAGCATGCTTAGAAAGACATTAGTTCACAAGAATCACGTCGTGGCATATTTGAAAGTAGCATTACAAACACTACAGATAGGCATGGAATAGATCATATATCTTCCTTGTTTAAATTTCTCATTCTCCTTAGCATATGCGTCAAAATCTAGAAGAATCAACTTGAACAACAAAGGTCACCTGTTCAAACAGCCAACTTTTCCTCATCTAAACTGGGAACCACAACATCTTCTCTCATCACTCCCTATAGTTTTCTCCTATTTCAGCTCCGCCTTGTGCAAACAGCTCAACCAATGCAGGTGACTTCCCATAGTATCTCTTGAGAGCATCAACGAGGATCGAGTCATGTTCCTTGGACACGTGCCACACGTAAACTGGAGGAAAACATCATCAAAGGTTGCCTCCTGCCAATCGTGCTGCCCGTCTCTCATCTGGTGCTTGAACGCCTTGCACTGCCTCACCCGGTGCCCTTTAGGCCCTACTTGCACCTCAGAACAATACCCGCAAGTTTTCACACCGTACTTCTCCATCAGTCTACCAACTCCCTCACGCAACTTTTCCAATGCTTCCATTCCTAGCTCAGCACACCCTGCTCAAGTTAACTTGCTTCCATAAGAAGATGAAGATAACAATCAATATTAGGGCTGGTTGTAGGTTCTATCCCAACTTTTGACGTTTTTATAAAAAATGTCATGACCTTTGAGAAATAGTAATCTAGTACCTGATACATTCAACTCTTTTCAAATCTAGCATCAGACCTTTTTTTTAGCGCCAAATTTGTGACAAGGAGAGGGCATTCAGCATTAGCACTAGAATGACGGCCAATTTGAGCAACAGCACGTGGCGTTGGGTACTAAACTGCTACTCCCTCCGTTCTCAAATAAGTGTCCCTATCCATCAGAACTCGTACACCAAGGAAGTGGACAATTTTACTATTTTTTCCCTTAACTAATTGCATGGAAAACTAAAAGTAAAGGATTTGCATGGGGGACAAGGACAAAATGGGAATTTTAAAATCATTTTTACAGAGTTGCAAAATATGACACTTATTCGGGGCGAAGGCAGTAGTTTATATAGGCCACAAATTTTTGATAAAAGTGCAAAATGTCATAATCTATAAATAACCCTTACTATTATATAATATCCAAACCAACTACATAGCACAAGAAGATAAAGATAATAATCACCTTCAAGTTTCAAATGTCATAACAAGTTCTTGATGAGGGAAAATCCAGTTTCAACAACTAACCTTTGATACCATCATATGGGAGATCCAAAGGTCTCTGATCTTCTTCACTCAGCCTCTTTCTCATTTGCCAGAATCCTGAGGTGTTTATGCTTATGTCCTTCCTTAACAAGCCATTCTTGGGGAACCTCTTCTCGAAATCTATCAACCTCCCAGCAACGCAATAGAGTGGGAATTCTCGCCTCCTAGTTGGATACTCGACCATGTCCACGCCAGCCTGAATGCAGAGTTCCACAATAGCTGGAACGCGGTCCACCTGCAGCCGCTCCTCATGTGAAACGGCTCTTCCCAGCCTATCATACAAATGAAACGATTCCTCAACGGGCATTATGCAATCAACGCCACCTCTCACCCATATATGTTCTTTATTTCTCAAGCTACCACTCACATCACAGGTTCTGATCATATGTGGCGGATCTCCGATATGCACATCTCCACACGCCCTTCATCATAATAAGATCGATCAAGACAATGATAGCCAGACTTATCATCGTATGGAATCACTATTAATTTCACTATTTTAAAAACATTTATTGTAAAATTAAAATTTCATATTATATAATAAATTCTAATTGACATTAATTACAAAAAAAGTTTAAATTTAAAATTTTGGAATAATCAACCCAAGTAATCATTTTTAACTAAAACATGCAAATTAAATATAAAAACAATTATAAATCATAACTGGATTAGTGAACTCTAGTTAATAATTGTAAAATTAAACTAAATCACAATATATTGAAATTGAAGAAAAAAAATAAAAAAATTAACAGTGGTGGAAAAGGGGATTGATCACCTGCAAACGAAAATAGGAATGCTCTTGGAAACTGTTGAAACGCAAGAGAGCAATCGGGATCTAGCAGCCAGAACATTATGAGCAACTGGGATTAAATCTTTCACCAATAAGCCGTTATCGGGAGGCTTTAACTTCGCCTCTCCAACAACTCTCCTCTCTCGCCTTCTCGATCTTTCTCGACGCTTGAGTTCGTTCACCTCGGTCACCCATGGCTTCCGCTCAAACCGTTTGAGTTTTCGCGGCAGCTCCACGAAATCAGAGGCGGCAGAGCATACCTCTGCTGCAGCTGCAAAATTCGCCTGGTGAATTTTCCACGCGAGCAATTGTGTTGATGTAAGACTCTTTGGAGCCGCCTGTGAAACATGAATTCAGTTGATTTATGGGAAGCTGATTCAGTTTTCCTCAGTTCGGACTTTCATCGAACAGATTGCGACCACGAACTTGAAGATTTTTGGCTTTCTAATAGGGCATGGAATGAATCGGAGAAAAAGTGGAGGCTGAAATAAGATCAAGAATACTTTCTGAAGAAGAAATTACATCAATTCCACTTCGGAAATTCACATTAGATAGCGATTTTTCATTAAGTTAGACAGGAAGTTGGTTCAAGATTCTCGGTGGCTCAAGATTTTGGTGAGAAAAGAGATTTTCAAATGAGAGAAAATAGATTGAAAACAGAAAATAGATGGAATCATTTGGGCCTCAGTTGGGCTGCCGCCACATGCTTCCAGTGTTGAATAACAAATTTGAATACTTTATTAGCTTATTACGTAATCATAACAAACGAGCACAACTAGAATGTCAAACCAACCAAAAACCTATGAATTGGTCCGAATAAGTTGAAACAATAGAGAATTGGAGTCGATTTTTTATAATAAGAAATCAAGATAGGGTTATTTGAGTTGGTTCATTCAGGTCGGCAGGTTATACAGGCTGACCCGAATGAGTTGCAGGTCAATCTAAGGAGCTGAAGGATTACTTGTTTTATATAGGACAATGATAATTGAAATACGAGAGTGTAAAATATATAATTTCGTGTGATTACATGTTTGAGGTTGCGCTGCCACATTTTCAGTGAATTGTCTTACTTCTCTTTCTCCTGTATAAGTTCTCATTTCTCAATCATTCAAAAAGATGTCCCATTTAAAAATTTTTTTTTAATATTCCCATAGTAGTGTAAGCTAATTTTTTTATATACACACTATGTGCACGAATACCAGCTCTAACTCTATTATATATTGTAGTTATTTACATGTGTATGTTTTGACTATTTACATAAGAATATAAAATTTAAAACACTTGGTGCTAGTATTATTATTAACATCCCAAAATCAGAAATTGAATTAAGATGAACAAGGAAGCATTCCATATAGAATGGCCCTACACTCGATGCCCGTATTATTTACATCCCAAGATTAGAAATTTGATTATGATGGACATTGGACAAGGTAACATTCCACAGAGCATGGCCCTATTAAATATAACAATTCAAATAACTCATCCAATTGTAGTAAAGACAAAAATAAAAAACCAAAAAAAAAAACTGTGATTGGGAATTCCACCTTCCCTTTCTCTCTCCTCAAATCGTCAGCTCGAGAGTCGACTGTGTTCTTTATTTCTCCTTATCTTCGATTTTCAGAAAACTTTTTCGCTCAGTTTTTGTATTTAATTACTTTACTTTGAGGAAAAAGAAGGAAAAAAATCGGACATTAAAGAGTTCAATGCTAAATTTGGATAATGAAGTTCTGCAATAAATACGAGGAGATGATGCAGGGGTTGGGGCAGAAGAAATTACCTCGGATTGGTTGTCGAGGCCTCAATAACATCTTGGAAAGTTGCAGAAAACAGCTCCATTCAAATATTTCTGTTCATGAAGATCAAGATACTGCTGGTGGGATTTCTGCCGACCCACAACACTGTTCAGGTTCTTAATTCAATTGAGCTACCGATTTTATTTTTATTCTTTAATGTGATTTTAATTGGTTTCCTTGATGATGAATCGTGGTTTTGAATTTTGATCGTCCGTTTTATATACAATTCATTTGTTATAAGGTTCGATGCTGACTAAGTTCTCGAGTTTTTGAACATCACGGCCATTTTTGCTGCCATGGTTTATGATAATGGCTCGAGCTAGCTGAGATCTGAGCTAGGGTTATAGTCTAGTATATATAATTTGGTTTGATCCTACATTTTGGTTTATTATTTATTGTAATTGTCGGGTGTTGCAAAATTGGAGATTTTTCAGGAATTGGTACATTTGAAACTAAATGCGGTAGTTCATTTTATATAATTAAATCATCAAGTAATATGTGGACTGGAGGTTGAAATGGTGGTGTTATATGAAGCACATATTTCCCTTTTGATTTCACTGGAGTAGGATTTAAGGTTTCTGCTTCAAGTAATGTTAGTGCTTAATTTGTTGATATATCTTATGTTCCAAAAAGTGTATCACATGTATGTTGAAATGAAGTGATAATGGACATCCGTATAAGTACCTAATGTCTCGAGAGTTGAGAGACGCCATCATCATATATTGGTCGCTTGGTTAATCTAGGAGCTAAATCTTGTTTGTGGTGTTTGCTTTACAATGAGTGATATTCGGTCGTTCACTCTTGTCTTCTGATACGAATTTTGATGTGTTACTTAGTTTGCCAGGGGATGTTTTTCCCTCTGCTTCTCAAGGAAATGTCTATAGTAGTCGGATTCTTCAATAGCAAAGTGCAGAGATTGCTTGATCATCACTTAGCATCGGGTTGCTGCAAGTGCTTTATATGGTTGGGAGATAGATTGCTAGGAAACGACGTTGATCTGATTCAAGAATGTGAGAATCTGATTGCTTACGCTGGCATTAACGCCATTGCTATGCGCAGAATGCTAAAGAAATACGATAAGGTATCTCCCAAAACTAAATGAGAAGTGAAAATATTGGATTTTTACACATTTTATTTTGACTTACATCGTAATACAGATTCATTATTCTAAGCAAGGCCAAGCTTTCAAGGAGCGTGCTGTTAGTATGCAGATTGAGATCCTTCAGTCACCGTGGCTCTATGAACTTATGGCTTTCCACATAAATGTGAGAGAGGCTAAAGCAAACATGGGAAATGCTTGTTTAAAATTAGAGGGGTTCTCTCTAGTATTCGACAATGGGAAACCGTCTCTGTCGTTTGAGCTTTTTGATTCAATCAAGCTAAACATTGAGCTAACCTGCTCGATATGCTTGGTAAGTAAAATGAATTGATTTAGATCTTATTTGTGCCAAATCTTGACATTTGCTATGTGTTAAGTATTGATAAATCATTGATCTTACAAAAAATGAGAGGTTACACTAATTATAGTATTAGTAAGAGTCAAACTATTTTCTTGATGGGAATTCCTAAATCTTACCTTCTACATACATCTTGAGCCAATTTTAGAATGACAATTTGTTTTCACATAGTTCTTCTACTCCTTAATTTTCTCTTTTTGTTTTTCTCTAGGAGACGTTATTTGATCCTGTATCTCTGGGATGTGGACATCTCTTTTGCTACATGTGTGCGTGTAAAGCTAGTTCAGTGAGCTTAGTGGACGGGCTCAAGGCAGCAAGCGCGCATAAAAAATGTCCAGTATGCCGAGAGGTAACTTGCAACTTCATGTCTAGACTGCCTCTCTCTCCCAAACATTCATGAATTGATTGATGTCAGGTAGGAATATATGAATCTGCTGTGAATTTGGAAGAAGTGCATATCCTATTAAAAAGAAGGTAACATATAATAAATCCACTTGTTTCTTGACATGAGTTTATTGCCATTAAAATTGTGAGTTATTCGGACAGTTGGCCTGAGTATTGGGAAGAAAGGCGTAAAACAGAGAAAGCAGAGAGGGTTGAGGAGGCCAAGCAGCACTGGCAGTCTCAGGCGGCGCGATTCATGGGTATTTGACTACAAACTCATTCACTCTCGATCTCTTGTAATTATCATTTTCTCTTTTGCCCTCACAAATATGCCTGTATATTTTAGGAGAAATGGAAATTGTGGATCCCCTGATTGCAAAAAAAACAAAGCCTTGATTATCATCTTTTTCATGTTCCATCTGCTGAAATTTTTGCTTCTAAATTCCAAGTTATATTCTCATCAAATATCACAGGTCTAACTACTTTGATAAACTTTGGACATGTTGGTAGTGCAAAATATTTATTTAACTCATTTGAATTATACCCCCTCTTCGTTGTCACTATGGAGAACTTTGATACTGCAAAAGACTTTGATTTTTCATGTGAATATGATCATCGATAAAGAGAATGAAATACTTATCATTTTCATTATAATTTCTTTTTATGTGAAGTATTTAAACAAGTGACCAAGTGTCAATATGTCATAACCAAGTTTAATTAAAATTGAGTCGGTGTAAATTTTTAGTCAAATTTTACTCCAAATTGAGCGGACAAATATATTTTGTATGTGGACTAAAATTTCAGAAACAGTATTGAATATAAAAGGCTCAACTTGAAGCCCCCACAAGAATAAAAGTAAAACAGGATTAATTAAAAATATCTTTATAAAGTTAGAGCACAGTATAAATCCACCGAGTCTTGATAATGCGTGACAGTCTTCGCCTATTACTTTTTCTCGTTTATGTCAGCTATCCATTTATACACTTATAAAGACAAAGCATTACATTCTATGATTAAAAAAATCTTTCGACTTAAAAATTACTTTGTCAATAGTTATTCTCTTGTTCTTGTACTTCAAATTAATTTTTCAATTGTTATTATATCTTGTGCATTCATGTACTTCGGTGCGCATAGAGGGAGGAAGTTTTTTTCTTCTTTTTATGCAATTTGGTTAATTTTGGGTAGTCGCAAACCGATCTGACTAATTGAACGGATTAATCGATTAGCTGACTAACTCGATATCGGTTTCAATTATTGTTTTTGCTCCATGTCAATTTCGGTTAATCAAAATTTTATTGCAATTATCCAAAATCGAACCGAGCATTCCCTTGGTGATTGAGATTAATACCATCGAACCTCAACATCAATTTAATTTGGTTAAATAAAAAAAAATACCAAATAGATAATTTTAGCTGAATAAATTATTTCTTCAATTTAATTTGACCATAATAAGAGATGTTTTGTTTTCTTAACCAAGATTTAAATCTCAAATTGATTTTTAATGAGACTTCACCAATTAAATTTTAACTAAAACCATACAATTTGAATCCTACATCGATCGGTCAAATAATTTTTAAAAAAATAAATAGTAATGTTCAAAGTTTTATTGAGAGGATAGTCTACTATTGGAATAATTTATTTTATTTTATTAATTAAATATTTATAAATTAAATTAATTTATATAATTAATGAATATTCTTATATGAGAATGAAACAAGAACATTGTGTAAAATTATTTTTTACTATGATTTGGAACAATTATATGTATATAAATTCTAAGCGGGTCCAAAAAATGTTTGATATGCCTACATTGTCAGTTTTAATCTTTCATTGCTTATATTTTTTATTATTAATATTTACTTTGTAATGTTCAAGTTTATTAAGATGGATAACTAATTAATAATAAGATTATGTCAGCATGGTCAACAACTCATGAGTAATTAAACCATAATCAAATATAAAATTATGTTTTAAATTTTTACTTATAAATAGTAAAGTAAAATAATTCCTCAACAATACTCAAATTGCACGCTAGTCGAGTTATTATAAGATAACGAGTCCCGATTTTGTCTAGGAAAACCACTGGCTCCCTCCATTTAGATGGCGGCTGAATTCAACATGATTGCACCATCATATTGTGTGATTAAAAATAAGGAATTTATAACGATTTAATTGGCTTTTGACAAAAATTTATGTGAGATCCGATTCACCATGAGCTCATCTTTATTTTTTATTAAAATAATTATATATTAATTATGATAAGTAAAGATACTTAAATTTTATTAATTTTAATTATAATTTATTAATTCACAATTAGAATTTATTAATTCATAATTATGGTTTATTAATTTAAATTAGGGTTTATTATTCAGGTTTATTATTCAAAATTAGAGTTTATTAATTCATGATTAGGGTTAATTAATTAATTAATAGGGTTTATTAATTTCAATTAGGCTTTATTAATTTAGAATCAAGATTTATTAATTCACAATTACGATTTATTAATTCAAAATTATGTTTTATTAATTCACAATTAGAATTTATTAATTCAAGATTATGATTTATTAAATTAATCAATTTTAATTAAAATTAATTAAAAAGTAACTAGGAAGTCTCACTGTGTGAGCGGCGGACAGGAGGACCACCCCTTGGCTTTTAGGTAGCTTCTTGAAGAATTGAGCACAATAAATATCTTCTTCTTTTTCTGTAATCTCTTGTATATGACCTTTTTATGACATAATCGCAGTCTAGTAAAATATTGTGTGATCCAAATTCACTTGAAAAAAAATTCAACTTCTCGATATCATAAGAACTTAAATATGAAATAGAAAATAATACATTGAAAAGAAGATCTAAATTTTTAATTACGCAAGACTCGCGAAACACAGCAAGTAGAAATATTAAAACGGGACTAAAAACGAAAATTCACGATATCATAATTATGACTCAATTAAACAAGTCGTCATTTTCCATGTGATCTCTACACCAAATACCGTTATCATTCGTTTCTTTTTATTGTTTGTGTATTCCATTTTCTTGGAGGAATAAAGCCCTAGAAAAAAAAAATCATATGACATGCTACGGTATTTAGTTATATTTGCCAAAACTTTTGACATTCTTATATATTTGGATTTATGTAAATGCTATATTATCATTATGCTTTAATCCGTAAATGGCTTTATTCAAATAACGTATTTATTGAAATTTATTTCCTCCCATTTTTTTATAAGTCAAATTACACATACTAAGGAAATAAAGAAATTTACTTTGGTAAACCTTATTGATTATCATGATAAATGCATACACATAATTAATTATCAAATTTCAAAAGTATTAAATAAAGGTAAGGTAGAGAAAGAAGGTTTTATATTAGGAGGAGAAGGGTAGGGTAATCTAAAGTAGGAAATTGTACTAGGAATACGTGAAGACGCGGGGAAAGAAGAAAATCATGCTAACAAGATGTAGGTGTAGTTGACATTAGAAAAGCAACATAGCTTTCTTCATAACAAGGTAATTCATCAAAGCCTTACATGAACTTCTATGTTTAGTGAAATAGACAACTGTTATGCAATACACCACCCAGGGCCGTACCTATGCCTTACGGGGCCCTAAGCAAGAATTTGAAAATAGGCCTTTAATGCAAGAAAAATAATATGAAAATAACATATTATATCAAAAGAAGTATTCCAAAATGACAAAGAATTCATATCTTTACAAAATAAAATACGTCTTGCGCTTTTAGAGGCAAATGTATTTATCAAGTCCGTCAAAATCAATTGATCAACCATCTTTCTTTCAATTGATAGCATAGTCAAACCATTCAACCTATCTTGCGACATAGTTGATCATAGATGAATCTTAATCAACTTCAACTTGGAGAAAGATCTTTCGATTAATCTGTTATAAGGTATAGTTAGTAAAATCTTAATATATATATATATATATATATATATATATATATATAATAAAAAAATGGCCCCCATAATTTTGGGGCCCTAAGCAATGGCATAGTCACCACCCTTAGTTACGGCCCTGACACCACCAAATAATCAGATCTTGAGAGCATGAGAAATACAGTTTCCAAATACTATAGTCTCACTACAATTATATATGTATATATGGTCTGTTAGCTCGTGATGTTCATTTTAATTTCTTGATCGAATTCCGGTGTCGTGTGTAGTTTGTGATGGGACATTCTACCTAGGGATGTCAACGGGTGGGTTTTACCCGGACCGATCCGGAACTGTTCAAAACCCATTAAATTTTTAACCAACGGTTCGGTTCGATTCGGTTCAGACTGCTTGGACCGGACCGATCAAGACCAGCCCGTTTGTCCGGTTCCGGTCCGACCGTCAATTTTTTATTTTATTTTTGACACAAATTTTACTTTGAGCATTAACTATCCACTTTTTCTATAAGAGCATTTTATATTTTATAAAAAGTAGAAAATGTTTTCTCTTTAGTACTTTAGAAAAGTAGAAAATGGATGACATGTGAATAGTGTACAGTTTATGTTTTGATTTGTTTTCGTATCCGAAAATCCATTAATTTTATATATGTTATAAAACTTTAATCACTTTTCTTAACAAGAAAGTCCGAAATTATATTTTTCCTTAATAACCTATGTCTATTATTATATTAAGTTGATTATTTTTCCTTTTGAACGAATAATTAAGGGTTGTAGAAGAATCTTATATGATTTTACTCTTATTTGTATGGTATTACTTGTATAATTACAAATTTAAAGTATAAAATAATCTATATATATTTGTTTAGATATTTTAAATGTAATAAACTAATTTTACATAATAAGAAGTTTAAAATAAAATAAATATAAAATATTTTAGATTGGATTGGTGTCATTGATGGAGTATGAAATGATGGAATTAAATTGAATTACAAATTATGTAAGTGAAAAAATGAAATAAATATTACAATAAAAATTGAATTATGATAAATTACGTATGCTAATGCGAATAATCTTATAGTCCCCAACTAATTGTTTCAACACCACATTCCACACTTTGCTTTGGTTCTCCAACCATGAATGCCTTCAAATTGTGTGAATAATGTGTTAAGTAAATTAATGTGATCGCGGGCAATTATTCACCCATTGGGTAACCGGTTAGCATGGATAATACCGGTTCGGATCCATAAGTTAATGGTCCGGATCCGTCCGGATCTAATATATCTTGGGCGGTTCAACCGTAACCAATACTAATTTATTGGTTCTGGTCCGGGTAAAGTCCGCCCATTGACATCCCTAATTCTACCCATCACTTCTCAAGGAAATGTCTGCAGTAGTCGGATCCTTCAAACGCGAGACTGCTGCAGATACACCTATCATCGGGTTGAAGGGCAAGGTGAAAGGTAACCGAACCACATTGCAATGCCCAAAATAGTCAAGAAATATGAAAAGGTATATATTCACCTAAATCAATCTCACATTGCAAAGCAAGTATATATACATAGCATGAAAAATATTTGTATTTGGTGTGGATTTACTACTCTAAGCAAGGTCAAGCTTTCAAATCACAAGCCCAAAGCAAGCACATTGAGATCCTTCAGTCACCATGGCTCTGTGAACACATGACTTTCCGTATAAATCCTCGGGCGTCGCGTGCCAGTTCAAGAAACTCGACTCTCATGCTAAACAATGGGAAGCCCTCTCTATGTTGTGAGCTCTTTGAATCACTAAGCTTGATATCGACTTGACCTGTGCCATATGCTTGGTGAGTTGCACATTTCTTGCTCCATGCTATGAACTGTATTTTTCTTGATTTCAAATTTGTCAATTCGAAAGGGTCGGAACATCAAAATGGTTTTCCCTGTCTGGGATGACACTTTTATAGTCAGCTGAATGATGTGATGCTTCTGTTGTTTGCAGGAGACGTTGTTTGACTCCATCTGTCTTACCTGCGGTCACATGTTCTGTTACAAGTGCGCATGCAAAGCTGCTTCAGTGGCCGTCGTGGATGGCTTCAAGGCAGAAGCCACGATCAGAAATGTGCACTGTGCGGAGAGGTGCAGTCTTTCCTGCCTTATCCTTTTTCTACCTATACCATTCTTGTCCTAAATTTGCCAGAAATTTGACAACTCTTTGCTGAAATCTTCTTTGAAATGTTGCATTCACTCAATTTCAGGATGGAGTATCCGAAGCTCCGGCGCCATGTTTGAAGAGCTGCACATTCTACTGAGCCGAAGGTAATCAATCTCTCTCATACCGTTTATTCAATCAAGCTAGCTTAAGAGTTTAAAAGCCTAATTTGTTGATTACTATTTGAGCAGTTGCCCAGAATACTGGGCAGAACAGCGTAAAGCAGAAAAGAGAGAGTTAAGCAGACGAAGTAGCATTGGGAGTCATAGTGCCGCCTATTCACGGGCATGAGCTCAAGGGCGTCGCTCTCCACTGCCCCATCACTAGAACTTCGTGGAGAAGTTCACTTTTCACATCCAATTTTGGTTGCTTTTGAGATCTTGTATGAAAAAAGCATATGCATATATATATATAACAATCTAGTCAAGAAACTTGTTTGTATTGAAAAATTTTAGTAGTTGGGTTGTTCGTTCAAATTAAAGCATTTCCTGAAGTGAAACAATGTATCACGGATCTGAAGCCAGCAACTTGTTTGGATCACTTCGTGCCCACGAGCAACGGGTTTTTATCTTTATACATACGATACCGTTTGCATAGCTTCTCTAGTGTTGCTACTGAGTGTTGCATCTTGTTTAGTTTGATATCCATGAACATGCTCTGCAAAACAAGAAACACATCAGATAAAATAATCAAACTTACATAAATCAATACACACGCAAGTGTTCCGCCCCAGCCTCACCTGATAGTCATCGCCATATTTCTCTACCAGGCGACTGACATGCATCCGTTGTGTGGCTGTAAGCGGTTGAAGGGAACTGTGATTGCCATCGGTCCGCTTCTTTCCCAATGCCGACTTTAAATCTACATT
The DNA here is from genome assembly GCA_036937905.1 of Salvia rosmarinus. Classification (NCBI taxonomy): domain Eukaryota; kingdom Viridiplantae; phylum Streptophyta; class Magnoliopsida; order Lamiales; family Lamiaceae; genus Salvia; species Salvia rosmarinus. The sequence goes on from CM072820.1 coordinate 59,211,978, forward strand.
GTTTCAAATGAATCAGGAATACAACTCAAAAGCGTGAGAAGTGAGGATTATTAATTAATGCTTAAACATAACAGTTTGCCATTATTCAACAGACTTACAGCAGTCTAACAAAACACATATATGGATGTGCTATCATATGCATGACTCATTTGACAAGAAACACACAACTCTATAACAGCAAGACGAGGATCAAATCTTGAAATGAATGGCAGACATTACTTGTCACATTGATCGAGCACCAATGAGCATTTAGGCAGGCAAATTACTTAAATATATAATATAATCTGTGATATTTTGTGCTTCAACATCGCCCAAAGACCTACCTAGAAGTTGGTAGATAATAACTGAACTTGCACTATGCAACTACAGGAATGAAACCATCAATTTCCACAATGACCAGAAAAGTTCGAGCAAGTGCCAACTTCTTACAGGCTTACAGCAGAAGAACATACCTCTATTGTCGTGATCTAATAATATACTTGAATGGCAACATGCCTCAAAGTTAAAGGCACATTAAACCAGACAAGGCTCAAGAATTCCTGTAGTTCTTTATTCTCGATCAAAAAACTCCTACCTTAGGTACAAGAAAAATGTCCCTTATATAGTGGTCTCAAGCATCATTTCTACATCAACAGTGGAAAGAAACTGAAGGTCATCTATGTAATAATCTCATACAAAACATGGATTTCAGACAAATAGCTCGACACGCATTAAATAACTTTGTGAAATATCTTGCCACCCTCGTTCATGGCAGCCCCAACAAGAGCCGATCAGATTTTTACAATGTAACTGGGCTCGCAATTATCTATGCTTACTTTCTCTAAACATCACATTTAGTTGCCAAATGTACTATGTATGCCTTATAGTCAACGAAAACCTACTGCTACAGGCTACAGATGAAATTTTCTGGCAAAAAATATGTTCACAAATTGGGATAATCTTTAACTAAAGCTAATTCATCAATCAAACTCCAGACAAATCAAATAAAAATAAGGAATATAAATTCTAGCAGCAAAGCGGCGAGCACTCACCATCTTCTTCGAGGTCGCTTCCGCTGTCGATTGGGTCGAACTCCGATACGGCTACGTCACAGTCGGGAGGCATCTGGAGAGCATCACTCTCGACGATGTGAGGGGTCCTCGACCGCACGCCGAGGTAATTGGGGTTCGAAACGACGCCGAACGACTTGTAATTCTCGATGACGCTACCCTTCTCATCCCATTTCGAGAGGGGGTCGAGCAGCGATTTCAATTTCGGGGGGAGATTGAACGCCGGCTTGAATATGTGAGGGTTCTTCTTCGGCAATCCCACTTGTACCTTCGCCCTTGATCGCTTGTACTTTCTCCGCGAACCACCCATTGCTGTGCTTTCGCCTCTCGTTTGCGGAAATTAGGGTTTTTGGAGAAGGGGGCTAGGGTTTAACAACTGTGTTGCGCACTATTCCAATCTAAAGAAGACAAGTAACTGGCGATTTACAATGTCTTAATTAAATCAAAATATGCATACATGTATAGGATAAGGGCTCAAATGTCATTCATCTTTTGTGGGGACTCTTCGTAAACATGATTGATATTTAGTTCACATCAGTATTTTCTTTTAATATTATTTTTACTCTAATAATTCAAAAATGATTATCGCAATCATAAAATTTATAAAATTTTGATTAAATTTTTTAAATTACTTAATTGATTTTTTTTGAAAAGGAATAAATCGGATTTTTAGATATATAAAATCTGTAACTTTTAAGACTAAACAATTTCTAATGTATAAGAACAAAAGTTATATTAAAAAATGAAAACATACCAACGTGAACTAAATATCATTATTGATGACAAAATGTGCTCATAACATGGTGAGCGGCATATCTTCCTTCAATCCACTTATATGGATTTTTTTCTCCACATGAGGGTTGTAGAAATCAAGAGTCGTCTAATTTCATAATTTGCGATATAATATTTTCAAAAATATTTTTTACACTTCTTAATAATCTACTAAAAGATACATGCAATTTTTTGTTCACGGATTTATGATAGGCACAATATAGAAAGAAAATCTTATAGAACGAACAATATTTGCTAAAATCTAGCAAATGCTAAGAATTATCAGTTACTACAATATTGGAATTCAGACATACATTTTTGACATAATTAGACAAGAACAGTTACAAGTAATATTGTCAACTGCTTTCTGCCCTTATTTTCTCCATATTTAGCTAGGTTGATCTTGCAAACCATCTCTCTCCCAAGACCAAAAATGTCATCCACACATGAAATGTTGATAGAAGTTATGTCGTGGCACTAGGTATCACTATCTCGGCTGCAGATTCCCTCGTCACAGTTCTGCTGACCGGTTGGCGTATTCCTGCACCAAAGCCCCAAATAGCGATGGCCTCTCGAGCAAGTGACCCGGTCTGTCGAACTCCTTGGCCAGCCCTATTCCGAGACGAAACAAAGAAACACACCAACCATATAGAGAAGTGAGTCGGGATGTCATGAACAGATACAAGAATAAAAGATGTAACACAAAATACCTGCATCTATGACCAGCACACGGTCACAATCCATGACTGTTGGTATCCTATGGGCGATGCTTATGATCGTGCACGAGGCGAAGTCCTCCCGGATGATCTTCTGGATCACCCCGTCCGTGTGGGAATCGACGGATGCGGTCGCTTCGTCCATGAAGAGAAGTCTGCTCTTCTTAAGCATCACTCTTCCTAGGCAGAGCAGCTGCCTCTGCCCGACGCTCCAGTTGTCACCGTTGTCAGTAACTAAGATAACGAGCAAAAGGTTTGTCAAAATCCGTCATCCTACGACAAGGCAGGCAATTATGGGGATACGAGAGTCGATTACCTGCTGAGTCGAGCTTTCCCGGTTTTGAAGACACGACGTCCTTCAGCTGGCACCGCTCGAGACTCTGCATAACAATATTTTTCAGTACAGATAGACAATCGGATCCTCTATTACAGCATCGTGCAACATCTCCTATTGCATTTAGTGATGACTGCCAACTGTTAAGAAAATTTAAAAATTTATCGAATTTTGAATTTTTAAATTTCTTTTACACGTGGCAATAATCCATAGATGCAATAGAAGATCCGGCTTGTGCACGAGAAGGGCAATTTAAGAACCCTAAAAAAGTGAGCTACCTTCCAAATTTCATCGTCTGAGTAGAGGCCGGTCGGGTCGATATTGCTCCTCACAGTTCCTTCGAAAAGAACTGGTTCCTGAGGAATGATTCCAAACCGAGACCTAAGATCATGAAGCCCTAATGCCGTAATATCAATGCCATCAATGATGATCTGCCCTCCAGATGGCTCAACCAATCTGAACAAAACCTGGATCAATGTTGACTTCCCACCTCCCGTTCGACCAACAACTCCGATCTTCTCGCCACCGGTTATCCTCAGAGTGATCCCTTTAAGAACTAGAGGCGTATCTGGACGATACCTAACCTGTTCCATCCAAGATTCCACCATTTCATCACAAAGATTCACGGAAGAAGAGTCACGTGTTTTCTCGACTTCATAGTCGTTTTGTATGATCAAAAGGTTTCAAAGATTACAGCAAACGACGAGCATGATAAGTCATAGCGTACCTGTACGTTGTTGAGCTCGACATCTCCATGCGTCGGCCAGTTAAGCGGAGGGGTGGAATCCTCTTTCTTCCATTCCGCTTCGGATGGTATAATGGTGAACTGTTTTATCCTCTCAACCGAGACCATCTTATTCTCCAAGAAGCAACTCATGTATATGGCCCAAAACAGCGTCGTGTTTAGAGACAAACCATACGAGAGAGCCAAACCCACGTTCTCTGCAAGATTTACAAATAATCATGCTTATTCACTTAAGCTAATGCAGGAATCCGAACTAGAATCAAGACAGAAACGAACCTGGCGCGATAATGCTGCTAGGCAAGATTGTCATGAACAATGCAGACATGCAGAGGATGAAGCTCCCCATTAGCTCGAGACGAAACCCGAGCCACTCGTTGGATCCGTTGTTGTGGAAATCCATTCGTAGATTAGCGTTCACACGGTTCACATTCTCGTGGCAGAAGCTCTCCTGCTTCCTGAAGCAGCGGATCGTCATGACACCGGTGATACTCTCGGAGAAATGATGAATGACGGGTGCTTTCGTGATAGAATCGAGTCGAGTCAGTTCACGAGATGTAGAAAGGTAATACCCCTGCAAAAACCACAAGAAACGCGTATTTGCATGATTTAATAAGAGAAAAACCATCGCTGAAACAACGGGAGGAAATGAGGAAGGCCTACCCGGTACCAGAAATTCAGCCAGCCGAGAGGAATCACGAGAATAATGGTCGGCCACGCGTACTGACACGTGATGATTATAATGCTGAGCAGAGTAATATACATCGCGAGGGTGATGCTCGTGAAGAACGGGATCAGGATATCTACGTTGGTTTGATCAGTCGACGCCTGCACGAGTAAAAAAAAGATGAACAATAGTTTTGTCAATGTAAGAATCTTAAACTTATGGTTTTCTCGATATCTTTATTACCCGAGTTAAGATTCTTCCTGAGGGTGTTGTGTCGAAGAACGACATGGGAGCATGCAGGATGCTACGGAGAATCTGCACAAAGAAGATCTGAGATGTCTTCAATCCCATAACCGCGACTAAAATGCTCCTTACGAGGACTAAAACGAAGGCGACTGCTGCAAAGATGGCATACACCGAGATGAAGAGGGAAGGGCTGAACGAGGCCGCGTTTGCATCTGAAGTCTCGTAAGCCAACCAGTAATCGCTCGACATCAAACTCCCCTGCCACGCCACAGAGAAAAATAGCATGGCCGCAACTCCCAACCATCCAAATGACTCGGTGCAATACAGCTTGTAAACGGCCAAGCTCACTTTCCCGGTGGCTCTTTCCTCCTCCTTGATGAGCTTGGAACTCCCTTTGTTATGCTCGGATTTCTCTTGAGAGTTGCTTTCGCCATTTGCTTCGCCTAGTTTGAAAGATCTTTGAGTTTTCAACTTTGGGGAGGCGATGTCCTCGTTTTTCGTCTCCACATCAACGAGTTCCATGGAGGCTTCATGAGCGGAGACTAAAGCCGTGAAGTCCAATCCGGAATCCAATAGGCTGTCGTACTTCCCGATTGAACAATCGAGCCTTCTCTCATAACCTATATCAAGAAGCCAAAATGGAGCTCAAATTTTACAGTAACGTTACATTCATAACATCAGAATAAGTTTTGCTACATACTAGGATCTGATCAACGTTATGCAAGAAGTCGACTTGATGGGTAACGAGTATAACAGTCTTGTCTCGAAGAACTCCTCTAACACATTCCTGCAAAAGAGAAATCAAACTACAAACATCACTAACACGTAATGAGTAATTAATCGTAAAACAACCCTTGATCAAAACAAGTCCAAATGGTTTATAAGCAGTCTCATGATGCATGTTATAAAAGATCGATCACCTTGAAGATATCCGATCCCGTATGAGCATCAACAGCGCTAAACACATCATCAAGTAGATAAATATCACAATCCTGATAGACGGCTCGTGCAAGCTGAATCCGTTGCTTCTGGCCGCCACTCAGATTGATCCCGCGTTCCCCAATCTCCGTTTGATCTCCAAACTCCATCATTTCCAAGTCCTTCTCCAAGCAACATACTCGGATAGCTTCCTTGTATTTCTCCCCATTCAACGGCATACTAAACAATATGTTCTCTTGAATTGTCCCGTTTTGGATCCACGCCGTTTGGGCAACATAGGCCGTGGTACCGCACACTCTAACCTATGTATACAAAACGCAGTTTTTAGTTCATAAACGACCACAGGGTCATGCTAAAACTCATCAAAACATTAGAATGCTATTACAAAAGCTAAGTAGAATTGTACCTTCCCAGATAGTTTGTACATTTCACCAAGAATGGCTGCAAGAAGGGAAGACTTCCCTGATCCGACCGTCCCAACAATTGCCGAAAGCTCCCCTTTTCGTATCTCGAAATTCAAATTCTTCACCACCTCCTCCCCGCTCTCGTCGTCCCAGCTAAAAGCCCCATCCGCAATCTCCACGGCAACGTCGCTATCGCACCCTTCAACCCGCTCCACCGTGTCATCCACCAACTCCGCACTACTCATGAACCGATCCAGCCTCTGCAGCGACACGATCGCCTGTGACAGCGAGATCATCGATTGTGGGAACGTCCGGATCGGCTCCTGCAGCATCTTCAGCAGCGAGGTCGTCGTGAACACCGTCCCCACCGTGAGCGGGAACCCGAGCAGGAGCGCGCTCCCGAACGTGATGGTCGAGATCACAGCCGGCGTGCTCCACAGCACAATGATGTTAGCCGAGAGCGAGTACATAAACTTCGACAGCCACTGATACTCAGTCTCCCTAAACGACTGAATCCTCTTGTTGAAATGCTCCTCCCAAGCTTGGAACTTGATCACTCTCATGTAGCTCAGCATCTCGTTCGTCGCCTTCATCCTCGAGTCACGGTTCCTCATGATCTGAAACTGGTACCGGTTATTCATCCTGGTACGAAACAGCACGAAGACAACGACCAAGCCAAGCCCCGCTAATGCTGCCAACGTGGCAGTGCCAAGATACTGGTAGAGAATGACTAATGCCACCAATAACTGCATCGGCATAAGCCACAGCGCGTGGAGCTGCAGCATCATATCGGAAAGCTGCTGAGCATCGACAGCCATGTAGTTCACAATCTGCCCGATCCCGTGAGCTTGCCTAGCCGAGCCGGATAGCCTCAGCCCCTTCTTATATAACGAGGTGATCAGCGTGGAACGGATAAGCATCCCGAGCTTCTGTGTGTGGAAGTTAAACTGATGCGAGCTCAAAACCTCGATGAATTTTGCAACTAATAAAATTGACACAAGGTAGTATCCCTCATAAGGGGAGGTGCCCTTCCCGGCTGTGAAATCGACGAAGCCTTGAATCAATGTGGGCCCGATGTACATCACGCAGAGCCTCAGCAGCGCGAGAGAAGCCGTGAAGGCGAGGTGCTTCCAAAAACAACGAACCAAGGTCTTCACAACAGGGTGCTTCGAGTTCTCTTCGGGTTTAGGCCAGTTTTTTTTGAAGAGGCGCGACATCCGCTCCGCCTTGTGCTCAGGTGAGAGGGTGGGCACGTCCTCGAGCTTGAGGGGCGCCGTGTAACCCTTCTTCAAGAGAGGATTCAACCAAATCCAAAATGTCTTAGAAATTATTGAAGCTGAAGCATAGCCAGTAACATTGGATTTCTCCAAAACGGCTTCGTATTCGATTTCTGAATCCACCACTGATTCGGACTGATGATCCCTCGACACCTCAACACCCGTCGTGCCTCTGATTCCACCTGCAAGAAGCACGACGGATAAAGGGAACACGAAAATCGAGCCAATGTCGTCTTCTCTCAACTCAGAGCCACTTTCTTGAAAAGATATCAAACGTGTGAAAGAAGAACCAAAGAACAACCCCGAAACCACAAACTGCACGATCCAATAAGCTCGGAGAGTGAAAGGGTGTTTCGTGGCACGAAATCTCTTCTCATGAATAACAAGAACAGCATTCACTAGATAAGTAATCGCTTGGAACAACCAATACAAGCCATTTACCGTCTTCCATGGCTGCTCAGCAGTTTTGGTGAAGGCAAGAATGCAGAGAACAGACGAAGCGATTGCAACTAGCAACAAGACGACCAAAATTAGCTTGAACCATATGTTGGTTTTGACAAGATCCGTCTTGCTACTGATCAAAGGAGTGGTGATCTCTTCGTTTGAATGGCGAGTGGCGGTGAATCTCGAATAGATCTTTTGAAGGGCGAAAAAGAGCAGGATGATCAAGAATAGTATGTCTACTGCAGATATGAGTGCTCTCTGAGGGCATGGAGACAGAAGTATGAATCTCAGCCATTGAATTGGTGCAGAGACTGAGCTGCCTGATGACTCCACCACAGAGGTGGAGCAAGAAAGTGTGGTGATCCAAGAAGATGATGACATTTTTTATGCCAAGTCCAGTCTCAGACAACCATTCAAGAATTTAGTAACCAACCCACCATCTTCTTCTAGCTCTGGGAAAAACAGAGGTTATTGAGTTAGGAAAATTGATTCAAACCTTGGCCCCTAATCTAGCCAAAAAGATGTTATCATGAACTAAAATGTTCCAAAAAAATCATGCAAACTTCAAATAAGTGTGTAACAATTAAATCAATAAATAATCAGATATAAAAAATAAAAATCGCTGAGACATTGAAGCAGACAGGTCGTAGACCAAGCCACCACATGAATCATGAACTTGAGAGAGAGAGAGAGAGAGAGAGAGAGAATAAAAAAATTAGAGCTTCAGCATAAAAAAGAAGACTGTTTGTATACATTTCACTTCTTTGCTCACTTTAGCTGCTTAAATTTGGAAGTCGGGAGCAAAAATAATTAGCTTTCTCAGATCTTGTCAGGAAAAAATGGGATTGCAGATGGAGGGGATGAAAGTTCTCCACAGGCAATGAAATTATTCAACAAAAGCGACGAAAACACGAGAAAGAAAATGGATGGCTGCAAGTCATTCGAAAATGAAAACTGTATAATCCCATCAAAAAGTGTTGAACTCAAGAATCACAAACTGAGTCTGTAACAAGGAAAGGAAAAGACCAAAACCAGATTTGGATAAACACCATGCAACAAAAGCTCACAGCATTGCCAGACTGCAAGAAAGACTGAATATCGTATATTCGTACACATAATTTGAAGTGAAGAAGAAGAAAATACTCTAATTTATTATTCATACCTCGTGGTTTATTTTTGCTCGTTGGTTTTCCGGCAGCTCGAAAAACCAAGTGCAAAAATGAAGGTGAGTTCACGAGCTGGAATTCAGCTGAATTCTCTGCCATTCATTTCTATTTTAAAAGCTGACAGTTTGTGATTTGTCGCAGCAAAAAAATGAAGGTGAGTGAGTAAATCTTGTTTACGAAGATTGATGCTTGGTCTATGAAAAAGATAAAAATATTATCTAGTTCTGGAAAAAATTATTAAAATAAAATAAAAATAAAAAATTACTATTGACGGCCGAATTCAACGGCCCTCGATATGGATTTCGTCGATGCTAGTCTATTAGTATAATGTACATACATCATTTGATTTATGTGATACATAGTTCCAACTTCCAAGTATAAAAAGATTCTCCATATCTCAGAACGTATATTTAACATTATATTTGACCATTAGATGTCTGAAAATGCAAATGTGTGCGATCGTGTTTTGTATTGTATTAATAGAAAATAATACAATGGGACAAGTCCAAATATAGATGTGCGATCCAATAAAATTCTGCTTCACATGAATATAAACACAAAGGGTTGTAATTTGAGAAAAATGAAAATTAAGAATCGCATTAAATTAAGAAATAATTAGAATGATATTTTTCTTAAGGCGTCCGTCTACGTATAAATAACTTGTGGAAAACATGAAAGTATCTTACCTTTTTACTTCAGTTATATTTCTATCTCCAATTTTTGTAATATTTATCAACCTAATATAAATATACAGGATCATAATTAATTCCATTATTTTTATTTAAAAAATCGTTTTCATAATAAAAGTCGGCAAAGAAAGTAGTAGAATAAGCTTCTATTAGTAAAACTGACAAAGGCCCATCTTTGGAAAAGGGGAAATATGAAAAGTTTTAGGCGAAAAGTCTGAGATCCAATTTCTATGATTAGCAATTACGATCACATAATTGGACTGGAGCTTTATTTCCCCTTTTTGTTCCTTTAATTTGTTCTATTCGAGCCAGCTGCATTTATTTCGTTTGTTTGCGTATGCTTCTATTTCTACGGTTTTATTACAACTTGGTATTTTAGAAACACAAGAAAATAGATGCATTATTTAGTGGTGCATCGACTTTTGTTGGATGTTTAGAGGGCGAAATTCTATCCAACATGTAGGTATATTATATTCACTTTCACGTGATAATATTTATTAATATAAATTAAATTAATAAAATATTATTATATGTGAGAAGATATTATACACCTACATATTTTATGAAAATTCATTTTGTAGGAAAATATCTCCAACGATTTAGCGTGCTTAGCTGAAACAGATTTTATATTTTTGTAACTATATATGGCACTATACAGCAAACGTAAAATGTTGCTAGATCGTCATCCAATAAGGATTATTGGCTGTCAGAAATCATCCATTACGAAAAGTAGATAAAATTTATTTATATTAATCCTAATTGTTTCATGAAAAATCGAATAATCAAAAACTTTATAGGGCATGGACATGGATAAAATGGGAAATTTGATAGAATTTCAAAATAGAATACTTATTAAAGAACAAGTTTTTTTTAGAACATTTATTTAAAAACAGGGAAAATGTATATTTTTGTTTTTGTTTCGATTAGAATCACAAAATGCAATAAATCATAAATTTTCTGACTCGAGTAATGAAAGTATATCACAATCAACATAAGATAAATCATTAAAACCTGTTTAAGTAATATATTACTATAATCAAGCTCCTATAATATTTATCAAATAAAGGCATATCTATCGTAAACAGGTACCAGTAAATAGTGTTGGATATTTTAGTGTAATTGGATTGACTTGTTTGATCGATTATCGTCGTAATAATATTTTATATAAGTTGGGTGGTGCGGTGCACGCTTATATGGATTTATTATGTCGGTGGGGTTCGACGCCAGCGCCAGCAAGCAGGCGGGCGGCGGCTCAGGGTCAGGCGGCGCCATGGGTCCAGGCAGGCGCCACCTTGAAATGGTCGGCTTGGAAATTTTATTTCGGTCGAATTACTTTACGTAAATTTCATGGAATTTAATTTACGAAATTACGAGGACTATTTTGCAATTATAAAATGATTGCAAACTGCTGAAAAAGCATTTTATTCGAAAAACCGATATACGTCGGTTTATGAAAGGAAAAACTCTCGATCATTGAAGAGATTCAAACTCAAAGAACATACAAACGTTCAAACTTTGAATTGTATCCGATCGAATAATTCGATAGTACCTTGATTGATTTGATCCGAAAGTGTTACACGACTTTCGAGTATCCGATTTGTTCGATTTTCTATTTCGTATATATTCAACAAAGATCAAATCAATTTTCGAAAATGGCGAACAAGGAATCATGAAGGACATGTGAGGAGTTTCGAGAAGTTGGACAAGTTTGTTTGGCGGTGATTTCGACATTGGCGGAAGAAGATGCACTTTATGTTGACGAATCTCACGGTTGTGTGCGTTCGAGTACTCCATGCAGAGGTTGTGGAAGACGAAACCACAGAGGAAGCGAGAAACGCTGAAGTGGGAGAACGATGACTACATATGTCGTGGCCACATCTTAAGCGGTATGTCGATTCCTCTTGATGTGTATCGAATGTAGAGTCTGCAAAGGAATTATGGGATTCACTCGAAGCCAAATACATGGCGAAGATGCCTCAAGCAAGAAGTTTCTTGTTGGTAATTTTATAAATTATAAAATGGTAGATTCGAGGCCTGTCATGGAGCAATATAATGAATTGCTTAGGATATTGGGACAATTCGCCCAATATGATATGAAAATGGATGAATGCATTTACATTTCTAGTATCATTGATAAGTTGCCACCCTCCGGAAGGATTATAAAATAATCAAACATAAGAAGGAGGAAATGACTTTGGTCGAACTTGAAGTCATTTGCAAATTGAACAATCCATACGTGATATGGAAAAGTTTCGATTGGTGATGCTAAGGCGATGGGTGGTCCATCCGTTAATATGATGGAAGAGGGTGAATCTTGAAGGTTGGTTTCATAGTGGTAAAGGAAGCGAAAGTTTCGAGGAACAAGAACTACGGTGAGCTCCTTTAAAGAAGCTAAGTTGGTCTGTTGGAAGTGTGGTAAAGCGGACACTTTAAGAAGGTGTAGGTGCGGAAAGAATGGAGGAAAAGGGAAAACGAAGCGGTTCAAGTGGATCCAAGGATCCGGAATGAAATCAGTTTGTTTTGGTACCTATGATCAATCTGTTGAGAATTATGTGTCCATAATCTCTCAAGCATTTTATATGCGGGATGATGATGTCTCTTGGTGGGTTGATTATGGTGCAACATGTCATGTATGTAAAGATCTTCAATGGTTTAAGGACTTCAAGCCAATTGAAGGTGGATCTTTATTGAAGATGGGAAATGTTGCTACCGAACCAATCAAAGGACTAGGATCTGTTTGTCTAGTATTTACTTCTCGAAACTCTTTGTTGTTAAGTAATGTTTTGTATGTACCTGGTATTCGTAAGAACTTAGTGTCTGGTATTGTATTAAATACTTGTGGTTATAAGCAAGTGTTTGAAAGTGACAAGTATATCTTGTCGAGACATGGTTCCTTTGTAGGATTTGGTTATCTTAATGGTATGTTTAAGTTAAATTTGGATGTTTCTTTTGTTAAGAATTACATTTGCATGGCTTCTACTAGTTCTAGTAATTCTTTTGGCATAGCAGTATTATGGCATGCTAGACTTGGACATGTGAATTATAAAAGATTGAAAGATATGTCGAAAATGTGTTTAATTCCAGCTTTTGAGTTAAATGCAGATAAGTGTAATACTTGCATGCAAACTAAGATTTGTAGATGACCTTTCTCTAAGCATGTGGATAGAGATACTTCTTTATTAGAACTCGTTCATAGTGATTTGTGTGATTTTCATTCTACACCGTCACTTGGTAATAAGAAGTATGTTGTTACTTTCATTGATGATGCTACTAGATATTGCTATGTCTATTTGTGTCATTCGAAGACGAAGCTCTTGATAAATTTAAAATCTATAAAGAGGAAGTAGAGCTTAGTCATGGTGTGAAGATTAAAACTCTTCGCGATAGGGAGGTGAATACTATGATCCAAATATATTTTCAATCTCTTGGTATAGTACATCGAACAATGACTCCATATACACCACAACAGAATGGTGTGGTGAAAGAAAGAATAGAACATTGAAAGAAATGATTAATTCAATGTTGTGCTATTCAGTCTAAGTGAAGGTTTTGGGGTGAAGCTATGTTGTGACTTGTTATTTATTGAATCGAGTTCCTAATAAAAGGAACAAGATTACACCTTATGAACTTTGGTTTAAGAAACCACCAAAATTGAGTTATCTCGAGTTTGGGGTTGTAGAAGTCGTGGTGAGACTAAGCGACCCTAAAATGAAAACCATAGGCAAAGAGGTATAGATTGTGTTTTCATTGGTTATCCCGAAAATTCGGTTTGTTATAGGTTCTATGTTATAGAACCCAATGACTATGTAGTGTGCACTCTATTATTGAGTCGAGGGATGCTGATTTTGGGAATGAGAATAGATTTAATTCTCTACCTAAACACGGAGACATGATTGCAAGCTCTAGTAATTACGGTAAAAGAAAGAGTGGATAATACTCCTTTTGAGCCTAGAAAGAGTATTAGAGCACGGAAGCTAAAACATTTGGTGATGATTTCCAAATGTATTTAGTGGAAGGATCGAGGTTGAGATTGATTTTCAGTATCAATATTGTTACAATATTGAGAATGATCCAGACATACGTTGAAGCTATGTCTTCTAGGGATATGCATTCGGAAAGAGGCGGTCAAGATGAGATGGATTCAATAAGACAAAGTAAAACTTTGAGATTGGTGATTTACCACCGGTTTATACCATTGGGTTGTAAATGGATCTTCATAAGAAAGATGAAGATAGATGGAAGCATAGACAGGTATAAAGCTAGATTGGTTATCGAGCTTTAGACAAAAGGAAGGTATTGATTTCTTTGATACCTATGCTCCTGTGGCTCGGATTTCCACCATTAGATTATTGTTAGCACTTGCAGCTATACATAATCTAATAATTCACCAAATGGATGTTAAGACGGCATTCTTGAATGGTGAATTGGAGGAAGAGATTTACATGAAACAACCAGAAGGTTTTGTCATTCCTGGTAGTGAACATAAAGTTTACAAGTTGGAGAAATCTCTTTACGGACTAAAGCAAGCCCCTAAGCAATGGCATCAGAAATTTGATGAGGTTGTGTTGTCTAATGGTTTTGTATTTAACCAAGCGGACAAGTGTGTATATAGCAAGTTTGATGCTTCTGGTAAAGGAGTAATCATTTGCTTATATGTGGATGACATGTTGATCTTTGGTACTGACCAAGATCAAGTTGATAAAACAAAGGAATTCTTGTCATCTAAGTTTGAAATGAAAGATATGGGGGAGGCTGATGTGATACTTGGAATTAAGATCATACGTGGAGAACATGGTATTTCTATTTCTCAATCCCATTATATTGAGAAGGTGTTGGAAAAGTTTAATTTCAAAGATTGTTCTCCAACAGGAACTCCTTTTGATCCTAGTGTGAAACTCGTGCCTAATAAAGGAGTTCTTGTGAATCGACTGAATATTCAAAGGCTATTGGTTCCTCATGTATGCTATGATTAGCACCGGACACGATATAGCCTTTCTTTGTAGGGAAATTGAGTAGATACACTCATAATCCAAGTTTAATTCATTGGCAAGCAATTAATCGAGTATTTAAATACTTGAAAGGAACTATGGATTATGGTTTGACTTATTCTGGATTTCCTTACATTATTTAAGGTTATTCGATGCAAGTTGGATTACCAATTTAGAAGATCATTCTTCTACAGTGGTTGGACATTCCTTCTTGGAGGTGGTGCTATATGTTGGGCATCAAAGAAACAAACATGTATCACTCATTCAACAATGGAATCGAGTTTGTGGCTTTAGCAGAATGGTAAAGAGGTGAATGACTAAGAAATTTGATTTATGAAATTCCATTGTGGCGAAACCGTTATCACCAATATCTATCGGATGTGATAGTTCCATTACCTTGGCTAAGGCATATAGTCAAGTGTACAATGGGAAGTCTGACACTTAGGTGTTAGACATAGCATGATACGGAACTTATTACAAATGGTGTGATATCCGTGGAGTTTGTGAGAACTCAACACAATTTAGCCGATCATTTAACCAAAGGGTTAAGTAGATATCTTGTGCGCAAGTCGGCTATAGGGATGGGTTTAAAGTCCACTAAAAATCTCGATATTAAGATACCCAATTCCCATCTAGTATGATGCTAGGTCTTTGAATTCAATGTGGAAAGCTTAATATCTAGAGATTGGAACACATTAAAGAATTATCCCAAGGTATGTGTTCGGACCGCAAGTTAAGGAGGTTGAATGTTTACATTCTTAATAGTTTCTTTGACAAATTGCATATGCGGTGCAAGAATAAAGAGCTACCTATGTGAGCATGAAGTTTAGTTGCTTCAAGATTTGGGACTTGGCTTTGACATGCTTATGAAGGATAAGGACACGGACTAGTAAAATATAGTGTCAAGATAGAACAAATATGTATGTAAACATATGTGTACATTATCTTCGTGTATTGATATGAATTCACGAGGTTCAATCATAGAGATACCCCATTATTCGAATATATGGAATGTGTAGTGTACTAAGGTGAAATTCAATCGTCATGATATTTCATTTATGCATATGTTTGATACTTTGAGATGTATTGTTTTAGTTAATCAAGGATTACACTAAAATAGGGAGGATTGTTGGATATTTTAGTGTAATTGGATTGACTTGTTTGATCGATGTCGTCGTAATAATACTTTATATAAGTTGGGTGGTGCGCACGCTTATATAATTTATTATGTCGGTGGGGGGGCAACGCCCGCAGTGGTGGTGGCGGCTACTGAGGCGGTCCCAGGCAGGCGCCTGTCAGGGTCAGGCGGCGCCCAGGGTGGTCGGCTTGGAAATTTTTATTTCGGTCGAATTACTTTACGAAATTTCATCGAAATTTAATTTCGAAATTACGAGGGACTATTTTGCAATTATAAAATGATTGCAAAGCTAAAAACTGCTTTATTTTAAAACGGATATCGTCGGTTTATGAAAGGAAAAGCTCTCTGATCATTGAAGAGATTCGAAACTCAAAGAACATACAAAACGTTCAAACTTTGAATTGATCCGATCGAATAATTGATAGTACCTTGAATTGATTTGATCCGAAAGTGTTTACACGACTTTCGAGTATCCAGATTTGTTCGATTTTCTATTTCGTATATATTCAACAAATAGTTGTGTCCCACCTCTATATTTAGTTTACAAACCAATTATAAATACTATTTGATCCAACAATTAAAAAGACAAATCCTAAAGAATGGAAATTATCAAATAAACAAATGAAGAAAAAAAAACGTCAATTTCACGCCCTAAAATAATACTCCATGAAAAAGAGAACCTAGACATGACTGTCTTAGGTTTTTCATTAATGGTCTAGCAATTATTATTATATTGAATGGTTTGTTTGCCCAAAATAAATTAGTTTATACTATTTTAAACATAATCATGATTTAAGTTTGCGTTGTAAGCATCATTATGTCCCTAATGGTAAAAGCCATTATATGAGGCAAAGTTCAAAACTATGCAGCTTTCTTAGGTGCACAAAACGGACACGTATCTGATAGCAAACAACATATCATGTCTAATTGTGTGTTTGTAAGAAAAAGTCGTATTAAATTTGTCGTTTAACTATTTGTAATTTCAGTGCAATTTAAGGCTACATTTACCTAACTTTGGGTGAATTTTATAAAAATCGTTTGTGAAATCCCTAGACCTGGGAATAAGTAAATTTGTGGTCGAATGTCGAAAATTCAATTTTACTCATACTTTATAAATGTTTCTGATAAAAAAATTTGGTTTGTAGTATAATTTTTTTTAGGTTCTCTCACGTGACTACAATTTATATGGAATGATAATATATAAATTCCCTTTATTTTTATTTGATCGACCGACTGATTTTCCTAGAAAATATGAGTAGTGACTGTGACAACTCTTCTAGAAAATCATGGCAGATAGATCCTTTCGATTCCCTCTTGCTCTGAAATGTAGTGTCTAACACGAAAAAAGGATGATTTATTTATTCGCATCTTCTATCATTATTCCATATTTTTTACTAATTTCGAAAATTATTATTTGAATGGTACATCGAAGCCTCGAAGGTTCCGAAGACGTGGGTTCAAGTTGAACGATCGGGTTAAACATGTCTCAATCTAAATATGTAATGCTAGGGATTAAATTTTAATTGTTTTATGATACTTTAATCAGAAATAATGGAGAAAATCAATGTTTTTGATGAACAATATTTCTGGGTGCACAGACGTTAGTTTTTCTTAAAAATATCGAAATATCTCCCAATTTAACTATAAGTCTAGAATGAGTAATCAACATTAGAATATATGTACACCCAAGACGTGGAAGTGTTTGGTTTATTTCTAATTCAGTTCTCAGTATTTTTTTTATAACGATGCATTATTTTGTGTAAAGAGTAACGATTGTGCTGTGGTAAGTGATACGATAGTTCAGAGTTATAGATTTAGAAGATAAAATACATTCGTTTGATTATATTAATTTGTTTCATTATGAATTTGTGACTGATATAGAAAGATTAATATATTACTGTTATTATGAAAAGATATGATTAATATTTTAAATATTAGATTTCACTATAATAATAAATAGAAAAATGGGTTGCAAATGAAAACAAAGACATTTTATATGTATTTTAAATCTGATATTATTGATTCAAGATATTAATCATTAAATCAATACATATAGATGTATCCATTTTATTATATACAACATCGCTCGAATAAACAATTATGAAATTTTCTCGTCATAAAAAAAAAATGAAACCGCTTTTTATAAAACAAATTATGCGCCCGTGACACTAGATATAATTATTTTCTTTCTCTTTAACTATTTTTATTTGTTATAAGAAATCAATAAATATATCGTGAAGATTTAAAATAGTTGTACTGGAGGAAGTGTAAGTGGTAAACGATAAATACAAACTACCCACTGCATGCCCGGAAAAAATTTCGTCATTGCTGACGTCGGAGGAGTTTGGGTTGGACCCGGAAAACTGCAACAGTTGACCAACATTATGAAAATTTATTATTTTGTTATTAAGTCGCCGTCTGCCTCGGTTAAAGTTCTTAAAGATGCCAAAATTGAGTCGGATAGTCGTGTACAAACCATGCATATTTGGTGGTACTAAATTATAGACAAATGAGAGAAGACAAAGTAAAAAGACACTGGTTTAGGTTATTTGTTTGAATATTAGACTCCTCCTACATAATTCGTTTTTTTTATAATAAAAACAAACCTAAATAAACTTGGTCATATTAGAGTGAAATTCTCTATAAAAATAAAAAGTTAAACCAAAAGTATTTTTGTTACGTCAAAAAAAGCAAGTAATATCTTAATTATGGCCTGCAGCAAAGCCACATATCATTATAGAGGTCCTTTGAACACATCGACCATTATAAACCATCACTGTCATCTAATATCTTAGATTAGGACTCGGCAACTGGCGGCTTTGATCAGGCAACATTATAAACCATCACTGTCATCTAATAGAGATTTACTTCAAGAGTATTTCGTAAATATCGTAGTGCTAATTAATTTAATCGTCCATTGTTTGGCTCGACATGTTCCAACTCTTTTTCGTCATATCTATTCTAGTCGGTTGCTTGCTTAATGCAGCTTCTAATGATATGGAATTTTAACTTTTAATGACGAGTATGATTTCTTTCTAAAAAACTATTATTATACCGTACCTATACTTATATTTAATCCAAATCAAAGTACTATGAACAACGTTTTAAATATACGATTTTCAAAAAAAAAATTGAGGGGGGAGGAGGGGGTAAAATCTAGTTTCTCATAATTGATCATGTCTCACTTTGTTTCTTATTTTCAATTTTTATGGTCTTTTTTCATCTTTTTTTTCTTCAATTTCAATTTTATATGCTTAACTTTATCATTATTAACTAGGGCTTATTCCATCCAATTAAGATATATAATTATTTTTTATTTGTTAACTTTATTTTTATTAGTTAATAATTTATTATTAGGATTGATAAATTCAAAATTAGGATATATAATTTTTATAAATTTCATTTTTAAATGAAAATTAGATATAATACATAGAATTACTATAAAAAAATTACAAAAAATATTAATAAAATAATAAATATAAAAGTGGATATAATGGCACATAGGAACTCTCGGACACTGGATGTTGATGGATATCAACTGCAGAATTCAAGTTTGTTTGAGAATATATACGCTATTTTCTGCACCAATCGTAGTGCATTTCGTAAGCTTCAAAAAGCTCATTATTGCATTTCATTCTAAAATACAATAACATATATCATCATTTTTTTATGTCAATGGCTTATCTCAATTGGTTAAAATATAGCAGATTTGAAACAGGAAATCATCATGTCTCGTCATATTCAAGTTCAAGAAACCAAAGGAAGGGGAGATAAAGGTTCATTGGGTGGCATGGGGGGAAATCAGCAAGACAAAGGAGTCCAGTGGCCTTGGATTTAGGTATGTTAAGTGCTTTAATCTTGCAATACTTGCTCGACAGTATTGGAAGCTCTTGCAACACCCAAACTCCATACACGATATAGATTTTGAAAGCGAAGTACTTCCCCCGGGGTGAGCTTCACATGGCACGACTGAGTTTTCAGCCTAGTTACTTGTGGCGTAGTAGTATTATCGCAGCAAGAGAGATAGTGGACAATGGAATGGCATGGAGAGTTGGCAATGGGAAATTGATACCTTTGTGGGAGGGGCGGTGGCTTGGTAGTCCGTTACTTAGAAAGCCTTCTCGAATAGGAAATCATTCTCTTCCGGAAGATGGAAATATCTCGCTCCTCATTTATCCCGATAATCACTGTTGGAAACAAAATCTTATATATGAAAATTTTCCACACGAGGCTGAGCAAATCCTGGCTATTCCTCTGAGTTTAAGGCTTTCAAACGATCTTATGGTGTGGGGACGTAGGAAAGATGGACGTTTTTCTGTACGATCGGCATACAAAGTGGCGTTCTCTTTATATCGAGGCGAGGCTGAAACATCACATACGATCTTGAACTCGAGAGAGAGCTGCTGGTCTCAGCTATGGCGTTTGAGAGTTCCTACAAAGTTAGTTATCTTCATGTGGCAAGCTTGCACAGAAGCTCTTCCGACTCTTACAAACCTTGCAAGGAGGGGGATGGTCGTGGATCCTATGTGTAGGATTGGCTGGGAAGATGTGGAGACACATATTCTCCTTTTTCTTTAGTATCAGATCACAAATAACTCTGGGGAAAATGTGCTCTTCGACGCAATGATGTGGGGATTTTCGACTCCTTCAAAAGCTTTGTGGATTGTTCTTTACATCACACCCCGCCAAAGGGCAACCATCTATTGGCCTTGATCGCGTGGCATATCTGGGTCATGCGTAATAAGATTATCTTTGAGAATAGCAATTGGGATGAAGTGGAGATTCTCAGACGAGTTGAGAGGGATTGGGCTAATTTTCACATTATCTTAAAACCTCTTAAGCAACAACGGCCTATTGCTGGGATGAATGTAAAGGTGTGGATTCCACCACTTATTGGCTTCTTCAAGTTGGATTCAGATATTCATGTGATTTCTACTACCTCCATTAGGATGGGTTTTGTCGTGCGCGATCATGACGTAAGTGTATGATTGGCAGGAAAGATACAAGTGAGAGCTAGTGGCAACAATGTAGTGCTGAAAGGGTTGGGAGTGTGTGTGTGTGTTGGCCTAGTGGTAGAGTGGTTAATGCCCGAGGCCAAAGGTCCCGGGTTCGAGTCCACCGTGACGCAGCCTTTAAAATTTATGTATTAAATTACCAAAAAAAAAAAAAAGTTGGGAGTGAGCTATGCGCTGAGTATGGTAGTAGAGCATGGTTTTGGCAGGATAATAGTCGGCACAGATAGTCAGGGGCTGGTGGATACACTTTGTGGCAGACGAGAAGTTGGGGAATTTGAGTAGCGGATCATTGAGGATATTCTCCTAAAGGCAATTGAGATGGAGGCAGTTTCGAGTTTCAAAAAGAGAGTTTAATCAAACGGCTCACCATATGGCTAGGGGTGTTAGTGGTGTTTTTTCTAATGTGATTCATTTGCATATTACATGTTTTGTACGATCCTTGCTTTTTTTCTATGAAACGAAAGCACTTCTAAAAAAAAAGTTCAAGAATTAAAGCAGTTTCACCGCAGAAATATATAATCATTATTTTCAACTTTTTTGCAGTAAAATACAGAATGAAACAAATAATAAATTAGGTGGTAATGTCTTCTTCTCACTTAGACCATCTACAACACCTTGGTCTATTACACAACATTTTTAACATTAGAATAGTGCAGAATTTGTATTCCATCATCTTTCTGAAACAGAAACAAACATATCTATTAAATCCGAAATATTGTTGAAGATTTAATCATATATTGGCAAAAACACATCAAGTATTCTTCCGAGAGTCTAATAGTAGAATGATTTAGCTTCTAACCTCTCATGAGTCTCATCAATCCATTTATAGCTCGAACTCTTCGCACGTCCTTATACATTGCATTTTATCTAAAATACCACCTACGCCAATTTAGCTAAAAATTGTGATTTAGTTTCAAAAACTCTACGTCAATATAATGTGTATCCCACTCTTGACATTCTTATTCACTTTCAAAAACAAATTGTGATTTAAAATTATTTGTGTATGTGATAGCTTAGTGGTAGATGGTTAATGTCTGAATCCAAAGGTTTCGGGTTCAAATCCCTTATGATGCGGCCTTTCAAATTTTGTATTAATATGACCCCAAAAAAAAACCATCCACAAATAACCTATTTTAATTTGCCTTGGCTTATAACAAAAGGCATATTTCAAATCGTTTTAATTTGAAACACGTGCATTTATGAGTCATACCCACGTCAATTGAGCTAAAAATTCCTATAGATTTTATTGTGCGGTCGCAGTTTTAATTAGGTAGTGTGGCTTTTGGCACTTCAATTATGATTTGATTAATGTGTATTTTCTGTTTTAGGTTGGTACACCAAATATTCTTATAAAAAAAATCAATCGCGTGCAAGACTATAAAAAGTTTGTTTGGTGTGACAATTGGTAAGTGGGAGTGGTTTTTTCTTCTTGTGAGTTGTGACAGGGCGGGCAGACCACGAATCAATTTATCAGAATTAAATGTTGGGGTACATGTAAATCACATTAAATTAAATGATGCAATATTGATTTCTTTCACTGCATCAACCTAACTTGCAATCAAATCATAGCTACCCTAATTAAGTTTTGCCGGTGCCTCTAAGCTCTATCAAGTGAAAGTACATTATTATATATTTTTATCATAGAATAGTTATTATTTTTTTCCTTGTAGATTTGTTATCATATTAGCTTATCAATCCATTTTTTACAATTACTTTATTTTATGTCCATGAAAAATATATTGTTTTCATTTTTATGATAATACTCCTTAATATTTAACCTCACAACCACTTATTATTTACCAAAAAATATCTCTACCACTCACAATCTAAAATATGATGAGAGCATTATCACTCAAACATCACCCACTAACACTTTTATTAAAATTAGTATCAACCACAAATGATACATTTATTATGAACTTAAGAAGTACTCTATTATAGATTAATGCAATAAGTTAATGTGGTATTGATATGTGACTAAATCAGTGATGTGGTATTGTTATGTGATTACATCAGTGATGTAGTCTGTAAAAAATTATTGGCCTAGATTTTTTGAATTTTGAATTTGAACTTTTGATAAAATTAATTTATTTATGGTTCGATTTGATGATCGTTTGACAATTCACATTAAATACTAATAATTTCATGATTTTTATAAAAGGTAAAGAAAAATATTGGTGGCGGCAGGTGACCTCACTTCTTTAATTAATGAGTTAACTAATGTATACTTTAATTGGAGGTTAGTAAATTCATAAAAAAGTATTATATTTTAATAAAAAATTAAAAATTCTGATTGAAATTAATTAATATCAAAATTATGAGCGGTTGGTCAAATATCTATATGATAATGTCGTGTGTTATTGTATACCTTTGCAACGTGTAGAGTCGTGAAACATAGAAATTGTGACGAAAATTGCAGTCCTATATATAGCTATGCAGCCTATGCTATATAGATCCATGTGCGAATCAGTCTAATTAGGTTGTTGACATCGATGAAACAACATTTTACCAGTTATTTTATACGATAATAGCAATATTCATTTAGTTATTAACACAAAAGAAAACGACAAGATCGAGTTAAAATTGAAAAGAATCAGAAAAAATTGCGGCTTCGGTGTTTATGAAATCAATCCATTAGGTGGAAAACATTTCATTTTGCACTAAAATTTGTGCGAGACAGTTTTACTATATATGAATCCAAATTTGTAAAACGGATCTATGTACATTTAGACTCGAGTTCAATGACATAATTATAATTCAAAAAAAATTGTGTGAGATCGTCTTATAAATCAAAATTCATAAGATATGTTTACATCAAATTAAAATACGATATTAAATACCAACAAAAATTAAAAATATATTACTGATCCAAATATTTATGCATCTTCTAAATTTTAACCCGTAAATGATGTTGCACAAATTTTTATATTGCAGTTTTATTAGTGTTCAATTGTAATTATATCCAATCTTAACCTTCCTTGTAAAGTTGATATGTAGTCTTACCTAAAATTTGACAACGCTTATTTTATATTAATAGTATAGATACCAGACAGTTATGCGTGCAATTGATAAGTCATAAGCCTATCATAACCTATTCGAATTACTACTTCAATCTCATAGTTGATAATCATCACTCAAAATTTTCTTTTCTCTCCATTCCATATTTAATTTATTTTCCTCAAAATACCCATGCTCAATGTTCTTTAAATTTACAACCTGTTACTTTAATGAATAAATAAGGATATAAAAGGAAAATTTATGTGTCAGTTCTACTCTCCAAAGCATATTAAATACATTATCAGCATGTGAAAAAGGAAAATGGACTATTCTCCGAATGACAGAAGTACAAAGAGATGTTAATAAACAACCTGCCTTCAATTATATATCTATAAAATTCAATTTTTTTTACATATCAATTTTTAAAATCCATCAACTTCTTTCTATTTTCTTTTCCAATCATATACCTAAAAAATCAATTTTTATATGAGTCCAACTAAAATATTCAATAATTAACAAAGAAAAATATATATACAAAGACAATAGTAATTAAAAAAAAGAAAAAAAAAGAAAGAAGCCAACTTCTTTGTTAAGAAGTTGGTTTCTTGTTTCCAACTTTTATCAACTTTCTCCAACGATATAAAAGTTGAAAAAAATTACCATTAGAGTCAGTGGCGGAGCCAGCAAAATTTTATTGGTGGGCCAATTATTTATAATTTTAAAAGATAATAAAATATAATTTTAAAAATAATTAAATAATAATAATAATTTAAATAATAGCATAATATTATTTGAATAGAGGTAATTGTTTATATTAAATTTCTTTTTCATTATGTTCTAATATCTTACAAAAATAAAATAATAAGATTAACTTATAAATAATTAAACAACCAATGAATAATATCTACAAAAATTGAAATAATTAGAAAATTATAAATATTAATATTGTAAATGATATTATCTTACAAAACTCAAATCTTGATTTTCTTGTAACCATTACAAATATACAATGAAATATAGAATTAACTCACATATATAGCTTATTAAAATAAATTTAAATAAATATTACCTATAACTATTATAATAAATTCATCATAATATTTTTAGAAATTGAATTGATTTTATTAATTTATATATAAAATTTTATTATTTGCATATATATTTTATTTTATCAACATAAAACAAATTATAGAAAAAAGAAAAAGAAAAGAAAGTGAAGAAAGTGGAGAAAAAAAAGAAAACAAAGAACAAAGAGTAGGAAAAAAGGGCAAAAAAATGATATGCTAGACTAGATTTGAACTCGGGGCAATCAAATGAGGGAAAAGGACTAAACCAATTGCACTACAAAGCATTATATGATATTGTATGGGTATATAGTACTAATAATTTTGAAAAATGTTGGGGGCCCAAGCACCCCAGGCCCCAGTGTAGCTCCGCCAATGATTAGAGTTAACCTTATATGGAGAATTAGAGGTTATTATTAAATTATTATATCTTTTAGTGGTTGAGACCTTTTTTTTCTTTTTTTACTTGCAAGATGCCATAAGCTGTCATGGTATATCCACACATAATATCTAGACTTTAGGTTAATTACTACAAAATACTACTTTTCAAGTTAAAAACTTATACATCATAGTGCATATATAAAAAAATGAAAATCTGATATGGGATCTCATTATGAGGGTGTTTGGCTGAGCTTATAAGCTCCCCAAAAACAGTTTATAAACTGTTTTTATTAAAAACATTTATAAATTTTTTTTTTTATGTTCTCAGCCAAACACCCTCTATGTGTACATTTATAATATAATTCAACTATTAACATGATATTCAATGGTATAACACGACGTGTATTTTGAGAATATATAACCAAAAATTAAACAGTCTACTAGTGTCCCTCTGTGTGTATGAGATTTATTAGCGTGTTGGGTTGGTATTGCATTAATGTTTGTGGGTTGACAAGAGAGTTGGGTGCATGGAATGTTAGCTGGGCCTGGGGCAATTTACTATGCATTTTAATTACTAATATTCTTATTTTTTTAAATGAACACATGTATATAAATATCTAATTAAATATATTAGTTAACATTAGTATTATTTGTGTTGTTTTCGGGACACATGTATAGTAGTATACTGTATACACTTGTAATTCATCCTTTTTAGAAAGAACTCCAACCAAATAAAGTTTTCTAAACTAAACTAAAATATCATAAGTGAACTTTCAGAAACCTAGCTAGTAGTTTTAATTTATATTGGGAGCTGGGCAAAATTTGGTAGACTTTATCATTTGGATGCACAATGACTATTCACTTGGTTATGAGCATTAATATTTCTTTCGTCTCATTTAAAATATTTCATTGTTCTTTTATGATTATTACTCCCTTCATCTTATTTAAAGTGTTATATTTTTTTTTTGGGTATAAGTATTTAGGAAAAAAATGAATAAAATAGTTAAAGAGATATAAAGTGGGTATGACTCATATTTTTTGAAGGGATGATTATTTCTTATAATGGAATGTGACATTTATAATGAGACAACAAAAAAATACTTTAGGATGACTAGTGACTCGAGCAAGGTTCCAAAGGGGTACAACCAACTACATGCGATATTACATCAAAACGTCACGTATCATTTGTTACTACTAAATTGAACGTGTAACATGCTAAAATTACGAATTCTTATAGACAAAAGGAAAATAATGTGATATCACTATCAAGATGAAATCTTGTAGGGTGAGATTCGGTTTGGTTTCGGTTAACCGAAACCGAAATCAC
Source organism: Salvia rosmarinus (assembly GCA_036937905.1). Classification (NCBI taxonomy): domain Eukaryota; kingdom Viridiplantae; phylum Streptophyta; class Magnoliopsida; order Lamiales; family Lamiaceae; genus Salvia; species Salvia rosmarinus. Next base: position 59,238,332 of record CM072820.1, read on the forward strand.
CCAAAATAAATAACCGTAACCGATACCAATCGGTTAATCGGTTAACCGATTAACCGATTCGGTTAGTCGGTTCGGTTATCGGTTAACCGAAATTAAATTTAATTTTTTTAAAAAAAGTAAAAAAATATACAAAATACAAAAATTAACCGAAAATAATCGAAAATAACCGAATTAACCGAAATTAACCGAGATTATTTCAAATATTACAGAAATTATAATATTAAATTAAATAATTTTTACTTAATAATTAAATAAATTAATTAATTAATTTCGGTTAATCGGGTATAACCGTCGGTTAATCGGTTATACCCGATAACCGAACATCACTTGCAATGAGTAACCGATACCCGAACCGAAACCGAAAAAATCGGTTATCGGTTAATCGATAACCGACTTTTTCGGTTTCGGTTATCGGTTAACCGATACTCATTTAAGCACCCCTAAAATCTTGCGTGAGGCATCGAGAAATTTGGGTTTATATGTTTGCATGTAACAACGACATCTTATGGTTGACTTATTGTAATTTGTATATTATAATATATCAATGAGATTTGTGTTGGAAAATGTGTACAAAACAGTACAACTTGTCGGGCGTATTACAACTTTAAAACATAAATGTAGGAGATGATCAAACTAACAATGAGCTTAAAATAAGAAAAACAGAACAAAAATACAGTATAACCGTATTCTAATACCAAGTCGAGGAGGTCTCTTTCCGCAAGACGAGATACGTCTCGGTAGTGTTCTCGGTTTTGGTGTATCGTCTCTAAAGATAAAACGACAGCATCTCGTAGGTGGCAGCACCGCAGATCAACGAGCTTCGACGAACTGGAACGAGACGAAGACAAAGCTTGGATACGAGCTAAGTATGCAGAGAGTTTGGAATGCTGGAATGCAGATTGGCAGTAGGTAGCTAATGCTGGTGAGACATGTCCTATTTATAGGCGTCGTCCCCCTCATGGGGAGCATGCTGGAGTCAACACCCGCATTGATGTCGGGTATTACGAAGTTATGTCCCTCATTGAGTGCAGAGGGGGTTACGCGGCGGTTTCTGGAGACAATGTGTGAGTTACACCCATGTTTCCCGCAAAGCCATCATATCGGGACGTTACCGACAGTTACGATGAATTTGGACAGCGCGTGCGTCCAGGTTCATTGGAAGTATCCGGACGTCTCTTCAAGTGCACAGCAGGCCCAACGGATTGGCCACACGATCAAGCGTTGATCCAAAAGATACGAACATTGGGCCACGGAACTAGGCCCACGAACAGGCCCAAAAAACAGACCAAGGACCAAGGACCACGGGCCGGACCGGGCGGGCAGGCTGCCGTCTTGTGGCGGCAAGCGGCGGCAGCGTGTGTGCGTGAGCTTTCCCCCATCACTTGTGCACATAATTATACTAAGTGTTCAATAAACCACTTATATAGACAATTAATGAAGGTATATTAATCAATATGGGATAAGGGTTACTTAATTCATGCTTATCCTCTTAAGCACATAACTCCATGTTTAAGTGACCAACTTTGATCCACTATTTCTCACTCACCGGAAATCGGATTTGAGAATGTGAATACACCACGATCATCTACTCGAAATATAGATCGATTCTATTCCGTTTAATTTCACAAAATTAAACGTTACGTCACTCAAAATCTTAATCAAAATAGCTTCATGACAACTTGACCACATATATAATAAATATATATTTATTCACTGATTTCAAACAATTGGATATGAATAGAATGAAAGCGAGAATCCGATTCATTCATAATATATGTAGAATTCAGTTTCTCTGTTACATTTCATTCCATCATTAATGTACATATATGAACCTCTGTATCATTATCTAACAGAATGGCACAATAATAATAAATATATCAAATATAACAAGAAAATGTCATACTCCAGCGTGTTATTCATACAAAAACATAAGCATTAAATGCATACGAAACTGATAAATATATTATAAGCTCAAGACGTGCGGAGGTGTGCGTGTACATCTTGCAAAATAAAGATGAATATCTTTTTAGGATTATTAACGTTTAAATACACGAATTTCGGAGGTATTATGATACAAACTTTGAAAATTGTGAATAAATATACGACCTTAAAATATTATTATAATTTCCCCATAATTTGACTCTCCACAAAATTTAATATGACATAGCAATTTGATAGTTTAGTTCGAGTGAGATGGCGTCAATGTGACACCACTCCAATCAAAACAATATTATTTTGCTATTGAAATATATCCATAAAATGGGGGAAGTGGTGAGATGGATTGTTTTAGAAATATTTTTATAATATATTCATCAACAAACGGCGTCGTTTTGATTGGAGTGGTACCACATCGACACCATTTCTGTCAAATGATGCCACCAGACTATCACGTCAGATTTTATTTGGACGAAAACTTTAAATTGTAAAAAATTACAATTATGTATAAGTTTGTGTATTTGTTCATAATTTTCAAAGCGGGTGTGCAAAATCAAAACACGTCCAAAATTCGTATATTTATGCGTTAATAACATTTTTTATACGAAATGTTTTAGCAGCCCATTCCAAAATCCCAAAATTAGGGCGTAATAACATTTTTTACATGAAAATGTTTTAGCAGCCCACTTCAAAATCCCAAAATTAGGGCCCACTCTTCAATCCATACTGGGTTGGGCTCAACCCAGCAAGATTCCGGTTAAATATTTTTATAATTAATTAATATTCTTTATCATGTCTTTCTTTTATGGAGAGATTATTACTACTACTGAGATTAATTATTATTTTTGAATGTTAAAAAACTCAAAATGGGAAGAACATACGGATATAAAGACAGAAAATGCAACAAAAATGATGCAATAGTTAAATAAAAATAAGATATTGTCACAAAATGCAGGAAAGTTAGGTTAAGTGTTGTGGCTTCAGGTTTGAATGGGCTTTAGACGAACCCATTTATTGAGCCCAAATTCAACCCCAGTAGGCCCAATTATAAACAAGAGTATCTGAATATGTAATGTAATAAACTCTAAAAAAATTATTGTTTTAAGTAATTGAATTAATAATAACATACAAATATCTCCGTCAGCATGAAATTTGTATATGACAATGCAGACTTCTTTTTGTCAAAAAGTAAAGAAAAAAACCTTAGTATGTGTATCTATTCGCCAAAAGGGTAGATCCGTCACAAACGTAATTTGGCTCTAGCATTATCGCGAGCCTTCTGGAAACTTTGTTCCCGGCAAAATTTCACCATCTTTTAAATGTAAGTCGAGTTCTAGAGTTCTCGACTGCTTTGTTTGTATCCGTCGTTTCTAACTCTATCCGTAATCCAATTCGGACATTGAAAATGAGGTAACACTTTTCTTCTGAAGCAGATTGAAGATTGCTTCTTAATCAGCTTAATACTTTCTGTTGTAGAAATTGAGCTTGATTGCTTGTGCTCTACTTTTTTATTTTCTTCCTGATAGTAATATTGATTGTATTTAGATGATGGCAGTCGAATTTTGGTTTTAATCTTCAAAATTCAAGAGGTCATGCATTCAAATTGTTGCTAATTTGCTGTAGTTCGTTAAGAGTGATTTTAATTGTTATCCCCCCCCCCCCACCCCCCAATTTGTTTGTCATTTTCATGGTGATGAGAATTGAGTTGCTGCTGTTATTTTTAAGTTTGTATTATCATTTGGATTGGTGTCCATTTCTCAATTAATTTGAAATTCCCTTTTTGAATTCCATGGTGTGCTGTGGTGGCCTGACTTACAATGATGTTGAGTCCTTGCGTTTACTTTTGATCCAGAAAATATGCTAGCATTTGTTTATAGCTGAAAATTGTAATTACTTCAAAATAGTTGTCTGAGTAATCACATTGGCTTGGTTGGTTAAGTGAGTGATTTTTCTGATCTCCGGTGATGTCCTATTCCCATTAAGTTATATGCACCTTAGTAATTCTAGACTAAGATAGCATCTCTGTGTTTTTAGTTTCTTCTTCATTGCAGTGACTCATCAACTTTATAGACTTGCCAGGACTTTTTAGGACTAGTCTTATTTCTATTGTGGCATTGGGATGGTATTTACTATGTTTCCTTTATGCAGCCGGCATCCCGACGTGAAGTGGGCTGAACAGGAGGACAAGGTGTTTCTTACCGTGGTGCTTCCAGATGCTAAGAATCCTAAGGTCAATGTTGACCCAAATGGAACATTCACGTTTTCTGCCTCTGCTGGGACAGACAACAATTTCTATGAGCTCAAACTAGACCTTCTTGATAAAATCAATGTAGAGGTGAGATGCTTTAGCCACTGTTACTTCGTTGATATGTCATGGCCAGAGGTTTGCAAATGAGATTTTGTTATTCGCTGTGGAATACTCTGAATGGAGTTGACATACTTGATTAGTTTAAGCCTGAAATTCCTTTGAAATAGACGTATCTATACTGCCATCATGCTATATGATCAGAAATTTGAAAACAAAATGTGCACAAAGTGCGCCAACATGTTTCTGTGTGCTACTTAAGTTCACTTAAAAAAGAATTATAATGCTCTGGAAATTTGGTTAAGTTGGTAACATCATGGGAAAGCCTCGTCAACGGCCAAAACATTGTTGTAGCCCTTTTTCTTTAGCATGAGTGCTGCCCAAAGTGGGATGGATTTTTGGTGTTTTGTTTTTCTTTCTCTCTAATAATCGATGTGGATGTCTGATCATCCAATTTATACCTCTCATTTATCTAAGAAGTTAAAATTTTCAGGAGAGCAAAATAAACATTGGTGTGAGAAGTATATTCTGTGTTTTGGAGAAAGCTGAAAAGAAATGGTGGAAGAAACTATTTCGTGGAGATGAAAAGATACATTATGTGAAAGTAGACTGGGACAGATGGCTGGATGAGGATGATGAGACGGGTACGTTTATCTTCTCTTGGCTTGGTACTTAACCAGTTTTGACATGTTCCAAGAGATGGTAATAAAGTTTCGTGCAACTTGATCAGGAGAAGGACCTGGCGATCTTGATTTGGGTGGAATGGATTTCTCGGTAGGTTTCATCTAATATTTAGTTTCATGAAGAGTTTATTTTCAGAAGCTCTAATGTACATTAATTTGGTTTTGTTGTACAGAAATTTGGTGATATGGGTCTTGGTGATGATGCCGAGGGGGATGACTTTGATGAGACTGACAATGAAGGTACTGATTGAACTGTGTTGATATCCAAATCGACTTGTTTATACATGTTTGTTGCTGCATTGATTTGATGAATGTATTTAGGGGTTGGCTTTTCTTCAGAATAGTCTGCTTTTTTAACGTGCATTGGATAAACTATCTTAAGTTGCAGTCTATTTGAAGACCTTTTTTTGGGTAGGACTTTAAATGAATTGATATGAAGTAGGATCACCACATCCATGATCTACCAACATCCCTCTAAATATAGTTTAAATAGGGACATATACTAAACGAAGGGATACACGACATCCAACATTGCATTATCATGGATTGATATTTTATTGAATTCTCTCCTCGTAAACGAGTGCTGCACTTACTATCAATTTGGTTTTGTTTTTCTTCTCATCGAGTAATATACTATGTTGATTTGCAGAGGCCAAGAAGCTGGAAGAGGTTGACGTTGCAGCTCTAGGAGAACATTCAGAGAGTCGATCAGAAACCGCACAAAGTTCATGAGGTGCGCCTTGGATAGGGAACGTGTTTTTGGATCCGCATGGGCGTGGGCATTTGTGTTTGTCAGTTTATCTGTGCGTTGTTGCAACCCAAGTTAGAATTTAGAAATGGATGGTATTTCGAGTCGGATGTATTCAAGTCCTATGTTTGGATTCGTAGAGCTTACTGAACTGGTTGGAGTTTTATCGGATTACATATTTGAATGGTGACGAATTGTCGTTAAAGAGGCTTAGCCAAACACCCTCTTCGTTTATAAATTTTATGATATGTATGTAATTTGTTTAAGTTCATACAGCCTAAATAATTTAATAAATCCTAAATAGAAACAAATACTTAATAAACTAAAGGCGTTATTTTCTCCCTTTCGCTCTCTAGAAAAGGAGAAAATGAAAATATAGGTCCGGCTTACGTCACTACACCCCTCGCAAAAACCCTAGCTCCAACCCAAATTAACCCACGCTGAACACGAAAACGGAAAAAGAAAAAGAAAAGAGAGCATGGAAATTGCAGAAGAAATGGAAATAGAAGAAAAAATTACAACCCCAAATCGCAGCAATTTCAACAGATATGGACTGAAAAATTCAATTCAAACCAACTTCGGAGAAGATTATATCTTCGAAATTGTTGCCAAGTACGATTCTCTCAATTTTTTCTATTTTAATTTTCCTACTATTTTCTAAGTATTGTTTGCAGTTGCTGAGAAAATTTGGAATTGAATTTCTCAGAGACGATTGGACGTCGATTGCTGTTTCGCTATCGACCAATGCGGTGAAGTTGTACTCGTCGCAGACAGGACAGTACCTAGGCGAATGCAAACGTCATTCTTCGACGATCAATAAGATTTCCTTCGCAGGACCGTCATCTCCGCACGTGTTGTATTCCTGTTCGTCTGATTCAACGATCAGAGCTTGGGATTCCAGATCTTTTCAGCAGGTTGTTAACGGTCTCGTAGTCTTTAGATGCATTTCCTAACTTGATGATGTTGACACGAGCGTTGTTTCTTTTGGATAATAATTTCTTAGAAGCTAATTCATTGCCTAGAACAGTGTGATATCAGATTCTATGCGAAACTAAATGTGTCTGTTTCTTTTTTCCTTTCAATTTTTGAGTTGAAATGTTTGTGATTAAATGTTCATCACACATCATTTTGGCAAAGCAAATGTTTTGGTTTGGGGTTGTAACAGTGTGGTTTGCAATGCAGGTGGCTTGCATAAGTGCAGGCCCCTCGGAGGAGGTATTCAGCTTCTCTTTTGGCGGGGCTAATTGTAATCTCATTGCAGCGGGATGTAAGTCTCAGGTATTATCCTTGTAGCAAATCTTGGAAGCGTGTGTAATGTATATTGTAGCATCTTCATAGAAATAGAACATACTAATCAGTTCATATGTTTATGTCATGTGTTGAGTTTTCAAAATATTTTGTACCGAATTTTCCAATCAAGGAGACCAATTGTATTGCTTATGGTGTTTTTTGTTTATTCATTTATTGAATATATGTCAGTAATCACTGCTTGGCTATATCTAGATTCTTTTATGGGATTGGAGGACAATGAAACAAACTGCATGCTTGGAGGAATCTCACATGGAAGACGTGACTCAGGTAATTCGATGCCTTTGGTTTCTTGACCAGGCACAAGTAGCAGTTAGTAAAACATAAATAAATGCTGTAGCAGCGCGATCTAGATTTTTCCATCAAAGAAAAGGGAGAAAGTAAGAGGAGAATTGAACACCAGAAATATGTCTATTACTAATAAGCAGATTGGCATGACAAAGATGAGCCATACATAATGTTTATGTGCTTTGATTCTATTGCGGCACAGAAGCATGGATTATAGCTACATCTATGCTAAATTTCATCCAGGAGAATATTAACTGCTTGTGAAGTTGTGATTTTCTACACTTCTGTGTACTAGCATTTCCTTCCTTCAACGAAATGTGGAGAAAACATCATAAAAGAAATTGTGGAACATAAGGTATAAGCTGCCTCGTTGCTTTTCCGTTAAGACCACTCTGTTAAATATGGTTTTATAGCTGGGGAAATATGAATTTCTAGGCCTTTGGGTTTTGCAATGCTGCTCTCCATCTCTCGAGATTGAATGGGGTGGAATGAGTGTTAAATTTCTTTGGCAATATTTGTATGGATTTCTTACTTAACACAGGCATTTACTGCAGGTCCATTTTGTCCCCGGGCATCAAAACAAGCTTCTCTCTGCTTCTGTTGATGGATTAATGTGTCTGTTTGACACCAGTGGACAAATAAATGATGATGATCACTTGGTGTCAGTAAGTGAGATAATCATCTTTAGTTTCTGTTTACCTTCTTCTGCATACTTACTTGATTAAAAGGTGTTGGGCTAGCTCATTTGCGGCATTTAGTCATGTTTTAGTGCATTTGAAGGTTGTTTACATTTCTGACTTAGTTCTTGTATTATGGAAGGTATTCAATGTGGGAACTTCAATTGGAAAAGTGGGATTTTGTGGCCACGCAAATGATAAATTGTGGTGCTTAACACATATTGAAACTTTGAGGTATGTGCTAACGCAATGGCTTTATGTCACATAATAATTGCATAAAAACTTCTTACTTTTAGTGCCCCTCATAGTGTTTGGGATTGGAATGAGTCGAGAACTGAGGCTAACTTTGATGATGCTCGTGCATTAGCATCCGAGAGCTGGACACTAGATCATGTACGTGAGCTTTACCTTTTTTTGTTGTGTTACCGAAGTCAATTTGCATAACAATTGTATCATTATCCTTGCTGCAATTTTTCGCTGTCTTCTATTCTTCCTTTTGGCTATAGCACGTGCACTAATAATCAAATTGGAGTAAAATAAGAGATCCGAACGCTTAAAAAACTTGTTCATTGTTGTCTAAATTATCATCTAATTGACGGCAGGTTGACTATTTTGTTGATTGTCACTATTCACCTGAGGAGGATCGACTATGGGTGATCGGAGGTACAAATGCTGGCACCTTTGGGTACTTCCCTGTAGATTCTGGAAGCACAAAGACGATTGGATCAGCAGAAGCTGTGTTTCAAGGCGGCCATACAGGCATTGTGAGGAGCGTGTTGCCCATGTCCAGCGTGCCTGGCAGAACAAACAGTCAAGGCATTTTTGGATGGACAGGAGGCGAAGATGGTCGCATGTGTTGCTGGTTATCTGATGAATCTCCAGAGAGAAACAATTCCTGGATATCTAGTACATTGGTGGAGAAATCGCATAAAACCCACAGGAAAAGACACAGTCCTTACTAGAACTTGCACCTTCTTCCTCCTTATGTCAAATGTATGTGTTATGATGTTTAACGTTTTTGTGGAAAATTTAAGGGCAATGAAATGAATTTGTTTATTTCTACTGGCAAAGTTTCATCTTTCATGTCATTTTCATAGAAATTAAACAACATGAAAAGAAACTAATCAAATACTATTTGATCGTATGTACGTAAATCTAATCGTATTTGACTATTTAATAAAAAAGTTGGGAAGGTTATGCACCATTTAGATCAAATATTAAAATACACAGAAAATGCTCTGGCTGAGAATACTCAGATTACCATAGTAAAACAAAGCTCCATAGTAAGATCAACGCATATTGCTCGGACAGGTTTAAATGATAGCAGCTCGTTCGAGATATTGGACATGGAAGAAAAATATAATATGATAGAAAGTCGAATGTCTTGTCAAGAGTAACAAGTGGTCCTGAAAAATAATATGACCACACACACCTTCAGGCTTTAGTGGATCTGGCAAACTTCATCGGCCTCGACCACCACCTATCACAAAATAAGCAAAGCAATCAAGCACTGCAATGTACAGCCTTAATATTTCATTTCATCCAGACAAAAGTCAAATAAAGTATTGCATTTTCCAGCTCACTTATTTATATACGTATTACACCCATGGTTAGGCAAACGTTATAAGCCCATGAAATCATTAAGTGAAAACAAAAAAAAAGAAGAGTTAAAGACAAGCCTCTGTTTCCAGCAGCCCTTCCTCCAGCTCCACCCCTGCCTCGACCAGCACCTGCACCCCGACCACCTGCATCCTCCAAACCACGGCCTACACCTTTTGCTTTAGAGCCTTCTTCTCTACCTCCTCTTCCTCTTCCACGCCCTACTCCAGGTGGCCTTCGGTCTGTAAATTTGCATAGCATGTAGAGTAAGTAATATCTCTAGGTCTGAGTGAGGAAAATAAAGTCAAACTAAATTCAAAAGAATAAGAGTCGAGCTATATTATTGTCTGGGAAAAGAAAAGACTAAAATAATGGTACAATTTTACATGCAAAATAGTGAGTCAAGAGATTGCATTTTATATATCTTCTATCAAAGAATTCCCCCGCCCCCATATAAGCACATGTTCACATAATGCAATGAGGGAACCCAGAGAAAAATCCTACAATCTGGACTCCTTTCGTTGCATACATTACCAGAGCTAGAGCTACTTCATATCTTGGGCTATCCTAATCAAATATGAATCTTTCGATACATAAAAGTTAATAAAAGCTGAATCACGATGAATTACCAGAACGGCTTTTTGTCTCTTCTTGTACTTTATCAATCACCTGAAAATGCATCAAATGTTATCATCATAACATCTAGGATATACTATTTATTTATATAAACACACATGTGACGTTTATATATAAACCAGTTAAACAACATTCATGAACACACTATAAATTATGTGACTGATCAATTAAAAACAATTAGGAAGGGATACCAATGCATGATATTTAGCTACACAACTTGCCAGGCTTGCATGAGCATGGATCTGTCTACAGGTTATTTAGTTACTCCTGTAAGATATCTCATCAATAACCTTGAAAATAGAGAGAAAGGCCATTTACTTCAGAAAACGTAAACACCGGCTGGTATGGAAGCATTCACAATGTAAGAAATAGCTGAAAGAAAGCTTTGACCAAGAACTCAGAAACTTTGAGAACTGATAATGGGCTGTTCAGAGGTTCTCAACTAAATGGAAGACCGTCATCAGCATCAATTGACATCAACAGAAAGCAGCTCAACAAAATTATAAGCGCCTCACAGGTTGCATCCATGATTATGGTGATGAACTCAGTAAGCCAACAACTGATAGGAAACATTATTTTCATTTTAGATGATGGATTAAAGAATACCTCATCCGGAACTCTGAGATACTTGATTGTGTTACCCCTAACATAGCACTCTGGCATTCGCCAAAACCTATCTCCATCCTACATATGATTAAAATAATTCAAATGCATTGTTAGAATAACTATGAAACATAGTAGCACCGAGATAACATGGAAAGACTTGAGACATGTACCTTTGAGGTGCAGATAACTTCACGAAGATGGATGTTCATCCAAGTGTCGCAGTTAACCAGATGACCATTGTATGTCTCCCCATTTTTCAGCTCCACCAACTATTAGTCCATAATGTTTGTTCTTACTTTAAGGAGATGAATACAATAACAAAGTTCACAATATACACACACAAACAGTGGCTGAAAAACAGAGGTAGAATTGAAGCCTAATTAACCATATTTTCGCGACAATGTGAGAAACTCATGAAGACAGTCACATTACAGGTCAGCCAAAACTCATGAAATTTCTCTAGTAATCAAAATGAAAATAACACGGAACAAAATCGAGATTCATGGCAAAATTGTACCATAGGGTGTCCTTGTGCAGACTTGAGCAATGAAAGCGGAAGCTGTAAAGATACCAAATAAATCAACCAAACTGCAGTCAACAACCAAACCCCAAACCAACATAAACCCTAAATCTGCAGCGGCGAGTAGAGACTTACCATCTTCTTTCTGTCTCTCAGTGATAAATAACTACAAAATAGACGAGATAACGGCGTCATTAGAAGTTGATGAACATTCTAAAATCTCCGAACAAAATCGCCACAAAAAAAACACTAATTGTTGATAGAAACGAAAGTTACCTATAGTGAGAAGCGGAACAAATCAAAGCTACGAACCACCGAGAGACTTTATAGAAACCACAGAGTAAAGCAGCAGATCCTTTGGAACTCTCTCTCAAGATTAGTTTTTCTCCCGTCCCTCTTGTCTTCTGTATGAACAGTGACAACTATGGTGAAGGAGGAAGAATGAGGCACAGCAAGCCGACCTCTTTTGCTGATGACTTTCAAATTCTAGACCGATTATTAGTAGCAATTAATTAAGAATTTGGTAAGAATCGTTTGTTGCGTTGGTTTTGGTTAAATGCGACCCATGCTATCGGTGCAAAAAAACAACCCCATCATTTTTGAATTTTTTCTTTAAAAAAAGTTTTAATAATTGAAGATTGGATTGTAGAGACCAATCGAGATTTGTTTTTCCAAAAATCCCACCGTTTGATTGCATGTTTTTTAATCGATGGATGGAAACATTTGTTTTCGTCTCATTGGTTCATTAATCTTTTTTATTAAGGTAAAATCATTATATTATTTATATATTATATTAAAAAATATTAAATTTATATATTTTTTATTTTCTATAAATAGAGACCAAATTTATCATATTTATGCACATACTAAAATTCTCTCATTTCTCCAAGCATACATTTAACTTTCGTGCAAAAATTCTATCTTTCTCTTTTTGTATGGATTTAAATAATAATACTTTCTGTAATTTTCAACTTTTTCTTATTATCAAGATTATTATCCTAACCTCGATAATCTTGAGAACTCCGATAGATTCTCATATGTAAACTTAGGGATGGACTCTCAATTTTTACATAATCCTTCCAAATCTCACATTCATGCATATCATCAAACCTCTCAACACACTTCCCGAAGCTCATTTCAAAATGTTTATGAAAAATCTTCCAACACTTCAAACAGTCAACATTATTGGAAAGATCAAGAAGACATTGCACTAATATCTTGTTGGTGTCATGTCAGTGGAGATGTAAAAGTTAGCACCAATCCAAATAATGCCATGTTGTGGAAAAAGTTTTAAAGCTCTACGAACAAACTCGAGCAAAAAAATCCAGAAATTGATGGTGAAATATCCTTGAAGTCACCGAGGCAGCGTTTCAAGCCACTAAATACAAATGTAATGAGGACATTGAGAAAAAAGCTCAAATGTTTTATGGAAAAACTAAATTTACTCACCATGAGGTTTTCGAAAAAGTTATGTGTGCACATCCCAAATGGGAATTGAAATTAGATCTTGATCGTACATGTTCTCGTCCATACGATGAAGATAATGTTGAAGAAGGTGGTGGAAGCTCCAAAAGATCGAAGACTGATAAAGATGGTGACACTCCAACAGATTCTACTCCAGAAACTCCTATGAGTGATGCATCAAACATTCATCGTCCTATTGGTAGAGATAAGGTTAATAAGGCTAATGTTAAAAGGAAAGAAAAATGAGCGACATCTCAATCTTTTGCAATCACTAAGGGTTTCACTTCAAAACTTCGTGCAATAAGGATCACATGTGAAAAAGAGCTTGAGATACATGAAAATGAGCTTCATATGATGGACAAGAGGATGAAAGTATCAATGTTTAATACGTTGATGAGAAGAAGCCATTTATCTCCACAAGAAGAGTCACTTAAATGTAAGCTAATGGCATTACTATATCCGTAGTGATCCTACCTCATTTGTATGTAATATTAGTTAGTGCATTTTTTAAATATTGTCAGCAATAACTTTCACTTTATGTAATTTCAATTTTATGCTTTATGTAACTTTAAATTTAAGAATTATTTTATTTTGCGTGCAATAGGGATGTCCCACTCGGGTTGTGCTATTCGGTTCGGGCTATTCGGGTTGACATTTTTTGGGTTAGAAAACTCAACCCTAACCCTAAAATCTGGGTTCGGGCTAACCCATCGGGCGAAAGCTTAAATATATATATATATATATATATATATATATATCAAATATTTTATATTAAGCGTTGGAGTAAAAACAAATAATTGAAAATAAATATAATACATTCCACAAGTTCTTTTTAATCTTATTATACTAACTTTGAATAGCAAACAATAAAAATTAAAATAGTGCTCATAATTAAATTCTTTTTTCTAATATGCTTTAATGTCCGATTCCATGTAACTAAATGATCTCTAATAATATAATACAATTATAGCGAATTAAAACTAATATCTAGAAAAATTTAATAAGTTAATTCAATATAATACTATTTAAAATATATTACAATATCAAAATTAGAAAATAATGCTCACAACTAATTTTTTTTAATATATCGAATATTCATATTCCATAATAGCTAATTCACTACATCCCTAGCGTGCAATATGCTTCTGAAAGTCACTCTAAATTATGAAATTTATAAGTTTTGTTATGTTGTGCAACCATGCATGTGAGTTTTGTTATGTTGTATAATTATGCATGTTATCGTTCAGTAAATACTCTCTTGTGAAATCAATTTTAGTGTTAACACTTTTGTTGTGTTGTGCAATTATGCATGTCTCTCTGTAACTCATGGGTGAAGAGTCAAGTGACCATTCAGTAAAGTATACCCCTACATGCGTGTGTAGCATCATGTGTTTGTAGAGTCTCTTGAAGAGCCAAATGCATTGAGTGAAAAGTGTTGGCCTTTCGATTCACATGCGTCTGACATATGATAAGTGATGGTGGGTCAAAAGTGATGGCCTTATCTTTTCTGACAAGTGATGCTGGGTGAAAAGATAAGAATCTCATGCTTCTTAAAAAATATATACAAGCATGACTTTTCGATTCACATGCGTTTGACATATCACTTTCATGACAATTGTGAATCACATGCTTGCCGAAAAATATACACAAGCAAGAAACCTATATATTTTTCTTGAAACTCGCTTGATGGTACACACAAATTTCCCACAAATCTTCCCTCATAATATTGAATCCACCATCCTCAAAAAAATGTCGTTAAGTTCTAATTTTGATACTTCTAATTTCACTGAATTTGATGATTTGGAAGAGCAAAATATTGAACAAAATAGCATTATTGACCGCATCGTCGAGGATGTGGTGTTTCGAGCAGGAAGTCTAGCATTACAATCTACAAATCATAATGTTAGAGAAAGAAGATGGTTTATTGAACGAAAATGTGAGAAGGGTCATTAAAGTGTGTTCGAGCAGTACTTTTCAGAAAGTCCAATATATCCTGAAGAATATTTTCGACAAGGTATCGCATGCGAAAGACATTGTTCGAACGAATAATGAACGAAGTGGTTTCATCGATGAATTTTTTCAACTAAAATGGGGTGTCGTTGGTCGTATAGATATGTCTTCTATTCAAAAATGTACTGCAACTATGAGGGTGTTAGCTTACGGAACATGAGCATACTTGCATGATGAATACTTACGAATGAGTGAGCAACTTATTCAGAACTTGCTCACAAAATTTGTTGAAGGTGCAATTTCCAACTTAATTTTCAACTTTGGTGATGGGTAACTCAGAAATCCCTCTGAACAAGATATGACATATCTTTTGTATCAAGGAGAACAATGCGGTTTCCTAAACATGTTGGGTAGTATTGACTGCATGCACTGGGAATGGAAAAATTGCCCCAAAGGTTGAGCAGGCAAGTATGTAGGAAGAAGCGGTAAACCAATAATTATTTTGGAAGCAGTTGCATCACAGTATTTGTGGATTTGGCATGCATTTCCAGGTTCGAAAATGATATCAATGTACTTGATCAATCACTTGTTTTTAATGATATCTTGGAAGGTCGAAATGTCGTAAATGGACATGAAAGAATATGGGATATTATCTCACTGATGACATATATCCTAAATGGACAATTTTTGTCAAAACTATAAAAGCTTCGCAAATTCGAAAGCATAAATTATTTGTTCTACATCAAGAGGCTACCCGAAAAAATATTGAGCGAGCATTTGGTGTTTTACAAGCTCGTTTCGCTTTTATCAGGCGCTCATGTCTTATTGGGGATCGCGATATTACGGGAAAAATAATTACTGCTTGCATTATCATGCACAATATGATAATGAAAGATGAAAGAAGCATTTACCTAAACTATCATGATCCCACAGAGTTTATAGTATATCGACTTAGACAGAGTAATCGACAAAGTGAAGATGCAGAAGAAAATAATGATTTCATATATTCTGCAAACAAGATTGCAAGTCTATCCAGTTATATGCAAATAGGTCACAACTTCGGAATAGAGAAGCGCACAAAGTTCTTCAAAACGATTTGATCGAGCATATATGACAAAAATTCGACGATGACTAATGTTCAATTTTAGTCATTTATTTTATGCACTTGTTGTTGATTTTAAATTTCGTTGTAGTTTATGTTCTTGTTTGTTTCAATTTCGCATTCCAATTGTTGTTATATTTTCTATTATATGTTCATTTGTACTTTTTTTAGCTTTACAATTTTTTTCTTGTAATTTAAGATAATAAATTTTATTTAAATTAATTATATTATAATAAAAAAATAAAATTAATTAATTAATATATATATATATAGGAGATGGATCAGGTAGGAAATGATAATTTGGTAGGAAATAGGAATGAATCTGGGCCTTTGATTTGCTATATCAATGGTTGAGATTTAATTTTCGGTGTCTTCTGATTTTGTGTTTTGTGTGCTACACGGATTATTGTGCAAAGACTAGAACTCTTCTTGTTCTACTGCTGAATGAAAGATGTGCTAAACTAATATATTTAGCATATGTGCTACGAATAGATGAAATATGTGCTAAACGAACATGTGCAATATAATAATTCTGATTGTGCTACACAAATATGAAAGATGTGCTACTATTTCTATTTTCGTACATTAAGGAGCTTTCTCACCATAACCAACTCTATATATATATATATATATATATATATATATATATAATGATGTGGTTGGGGTGGTCAGGGATATACCACTAAAAATAGATTTGGTTGGTTGGTCTGGGAGAAAGATTGAGTATGTAGAGGATACATAAATTAATTAAATATTAAAAAGATCAGTTGATTGGATTATTGGGGTGATCGGAGATAAACATAGTCTTAAGCAATTTCTCAAATTTATATTTGTCCAGAATTTATCTACTCATATTATTTAGAAATATTAGTTTTATTTTTGGGAAAAAAATAGTCTAATAAATTGATTTTATGATAATTTTAGTTTAATAAATTAATCAAATTTAGTAAATTGATTTTGTGATAATTTTAACCCGTAAGTGATTTTTCGACTTCGAAAAGCATAATTGACATATAGCCCGTAACTCTTTTCTGATAATGTTTATGGCTTATGCTTTTTTATATGTCATTTTCGGTGTCAATTGTGTTTTTTGATGCCAAAAATCACTTACGGGGTAAAATTATTGCATAGTCAATTCGTTAGACTTGATTATGGTATTATTGATTTTATTAGACTAAAACTATCACAATGTCAATATATGAGGCTAAAATAGTGTATTTTCCTATTTTTCATACTCATTCCAAATTCATTTAAATTTATAAAATATCTAAATAATCAAATATAAATTATAATAATTGATTTTTTTATCTCAATAAAAAGTCAAAAACTACAAAATAAGATGCACACTCATGTGCTATCTCCCCCACCATGAATCGGGCTGAGTCCGAGTTGGGTCTGACGATCCAACTCATTCATTTTTGTTCACAATCACTATTATTTTTATTTAGAAAATTGTAACTTTTACTGAATTGAGTCTTCTTGGTAAAAGATAAAAAAAATACAAAAGAATATATATATATATATATATATATAGAGTTTGGTTCAAATAAGAACCATTCTTATCCTAAAAACTAAGAACCAAATGAATTCGTTATGAAAGTTGATGAATCCGTTGCGAAAGTTAATGAATTCAGAAATTCGGAATTTTTCACCCGGGTTCGAATCCCATGAGGGGCGAAAATTCTATTTTTTTGGATTCAGTAATTTTCCCAGCAGGATTCATTAACTTTCATAGTGAATTCATCAGTTTTTGGTTCTCACGTTCTCACAATAAAAATGGTTCTCACGTTAACCCTCCCCTATATATATATATATATATCACTTTTATTCATAACAACTGTATTAGATAATTGATAAAATTGAACAATTGTCACTTTTAATAATAAGAATAATTACTTTTATCCAGAAGTACTATCATTTTTAGAATTGTCACTTTATTCAGAACAATTATCACTTATTATAGAGCTGACTGGGTGTCGGGGGGATCCAACTGAGCCCGACCCACGTGCATGACGAGGGAGACCGCATCCAAATTTTGCACTAATAATAATAATAATAATAATAATAATAATAATAATAATAATAATAATAATAATAATAATAATAATAATAATAATAATAATAATTTCAACGTAATATTCTAAATCATCAAAACAAATATATGAATGATATTTTAACTTCTTAAATCTTCTCATATAATCCTTCATGGCTACATTAGAAAAAGAAAAATTATAACTAACGAACATATATAAATATCAATAAAAAATATTAAAACATATAATATTGTAATTTTATTTAAACAGATTCAAGTATTGGGTACTCATAAATTATTTTTCAATCTAATAGGATTTGGTAAAGATGGATACCTGCAAAAATCCGACTCATTATCATCCTTGCTCACACTTTTTGCTTTCCTGTAATATTCTCACATTTTTCAGATGAAAAATTAGTAGGATTACTTACTCTATTCAATTTTTTTGCGCTTTTTTATATATATATATATATATATATATATATATATATATATATATATATATATGATAAGAACAGTTCTTTAGATTTCAAATTAGTGTGTACATACAATTTAGGGATAACTTTATATATAACCAAAAGAAATAGTGGGATAAGTTTTATATCCATACATATAAAAACATAAGTTTTATAGCAATTTTAGCTTAAAAAGACATAAATATCCTTGGGTCCACTCTCTCTCTCCTCTTTCTCTCTCTCGCCAAAAGAATAACTCTCTCTCTCTCTCTCTCTCTAGAAAATTCATCAAAATGAATGCTTTCGCGCAAAAATTGAATGGAATTAAATTAAGGTTGGTAAACATTAAATTTGAAAAATAGGTAGATATTGAATTCAAATCACAAACAATTCATTTGTAACATTACGGTTTCAAAGTGAGGAAGAGAGGCGAAAAAATAATTAATACAAGTTGTTACCTGCGTTTTTTTTTCAATCGAACACTGGAAATCGAGCATTGTTAGATGGATTAAGGTAAATTAAATCTGTATAGAATTTTTTTACACGTTCTTGAGTACACGGTTGATAATTTCTGACTAAATCGTTTTTTAATACTTTTATATTCTTTGGAATGATAAATTTCATGTTTGAAGAAAAAAATGCGTTCTTGAGTACACGGTTGTACACGGTAGAAGTATTATCGTCACATATGTTATTTGTGTTGATTTTATGTTAATAAAGTGATTAATTTAATATTTATGATCATTTAATAAGTTAAATTTAAAAATATGAGATGCTAACAACGAACCGTATACGAGACACGGCTCTATCGTGCTGAGATGAATTTCAAACCGTGCACAAAAGTCATCACAGACCGTGCACGCACCGTGCAGACGATCTGTGATGCTGCACGTGCATGGCCGTGCATCCGTGTGCGCGTCGTGCATGGCCGTGCATCCCGTGTACGACCGTGCATGGCCGTGCATCCTATGTATCCCGTGCATCCTATGTATATGACTGTTATCTTTTATATCTTATTTTGCAACAGATGTCTTGGCAACGTCTTATTATACGTCATGGTGGTAGTTGGGACAGAGCAGAGTATATAGGCGGCGACGAGGTTCTCGTATACATGGCTGTAGAACAGATTTCACGTGCTAATTTGCTAAGAGAGATTCATGAGCAAGTAGGCAACAATGGTGGATCGGATTATATGCTTTTCTATACGACGAGCGCTAGTGATGGAAGAAGAATAAAAGTATCGTTGAAAACTGACACTGATTTGTTCCGATTGATTGTGGAACAAAAGGATGATCGATTGTGTATGTGATTGAAAAGGCAAGCGATGCGCAACCACGGTACACAGAGACACCGGTATTATATGGTTCACAACGATCTGATCTTGCCGAGTCTAATGCAAGATGTCTTGGTTCGATATATACGAAGATGAGCCGTTGTCTTGAATGAGGAGGAAGGCGAGTGGTGTATTCGAGATGAAGAGGAAGACACGAACCGGCGTAGAGATATATTTGATTCATTGGCTCTGAATTTGGTGCTTGGATTCGACAACCGGGACATCTTGATAAGGTTATCGGACGGTAGAACTTCACTTCCGAACAAAGACATGATGGTGAGGCTCATGCTACAACTTCACGAACCGAGATGATGATACTGACGCATGAGTTACGCAACTGGGTTGTTCCATTACTTGATTGTGACGGTGCATTGCCATTAGATTGGGTCGAACCTTGTGGACCCCATACCCACCAATTATCGTTGATTCGATATTTAAGGCGAAGATGACTTGGCGATAGCGATGGATTGTACCACTTAGAGAATCATGTAGAGTGCGTGGTCGATCGGTCAAGTAAAACACGTTTGGGGTATGTTTGCAAGCATGGCAGCGGTTGTCCTTTTAAGCTACGAGCCGTCCGGAGGGCAACGATATGGAGAGTAATTAAGTTGAACAACGATCATACTTGTCACTTGAATTTGAATCGCCTTGCTCCTGACGGTGCTGCTAAGATTGTTGGCAAGTATTTTGCACGGAAATTGGTCGATGAAGGTGTGGTCTGAAGCGAAAGAGATGATTGGAGAGATGCATCGACAATTTGGCATTGAGATGGATTACGACTTTGCTCTCCGAGCAAGAAACGTCGCTATAGAGATGACATATGGCGATTTCGAACGGTCCTATCAATTGCTTCCATCATATTTGCATCTGTTGAGAGAATCAAAACCCGGACACTATATGATATTGAGACGGCTCATGATGGCGAATTTCGATATTTGTTTCTTGCTCTTGGGCGGTGTTTGTATGCTTTCAAACATTACCTACGGCCGGTCGTCGTTGTAGACGGACTCATCTTAAGGGAAAGAACAAAGAAATTTGTTTTGTCATTTATTACGAAGGATGGAAATGAAGGAATCTTCCGATTGCTATTGGGTTAGGTCCGATTGAGGATGAAGAGTCATGGACTTGGTTTTATCTCTTGCGTTAGTGCATTGGTCATCCCGATGATCTCTTAGTTGTGTCGATCAACATAAGGGCATCGAAAAAGCGTGGAGTCCGTGTATCCGACGTCGCACATGTGTTGTGCTTTTACCATTTGAGAAGAATATGGCGCGATTTGGATCGCATGTTTGTCTGATTATCAAGTCACCGCATATGCCTATCGATCGAGGATTTCGAGAGATTTTTTCTCTGTGGATGTTCTAAAACCGATGACCCACCATCATCTACTTTCCATTGGCGAGCATAGGTGGTCTAGGTTGAAGTGTCCTGTACGACGATATAGTTTCATGACTTCGAATGCGGCAGAGAGTTTCAATAGTCGGTTGTTGTGGGCTCGATGTCTACCTGTTTGCTCGTTGCTTGAGACTTTTCGATCTATTACGGAGAAATGGTTTGACGTACGACGAGCTAGTGCAGCAGCAAGGTCTGATGAGTTGACTGAAGTAGCCGCGTCGAAGCTACATGCCTCTGTCGAAAAGGGGCGTCGCTTGGTTGTTCGTTCAACGACGACACACATGTTTAAAGTCGAAGAGGAAAACACATCATACGTGGTTGATTTGCAGAATGGGACATGTGAATGTCGTGAGTTCGATTTGGACGAGATCCCTTGTTGTCACGCTTGTGCTGCTATTAGGTACGGTATTTATCTAAACGTCAAGTCCAACTCATATGTTGTGGTTAATTTATTTTGTGATTAATTTCTTTTTTTAGCGTCTTTGGTTTACAAGTCACCGACTTTGTGGCTCGATATATCGACGATCTGTTTTTGCGGCGACTTATTCTTATCGAATTGGATCATATCACATCCGGTGCATGGATTGTACGGACTCAGTGTCGACTTACATTATTCGACCTCCAATCATCACACGTCGGTGGGCGCCCTAGATTGAGTAGGATGCAATCGGTTGTTGAGGGTTCGTCAAGATCGCGTCGTCAAATATGCACACGTTGCGAGGGTCGAGGCCACAACAAACGCTCATGCACGCATTTATTGCCATTAGTGATGAAACATGTGTGGAAAGGACACGACGTAGGAAAAATGTAGTATTTGTCGAGTGAAGAGCATCAAGAAATTTGTGTCCTCAACGGCCTCGTGAGTAAAGATATTTGTTATATCGATGATATTCGTTGTTTTGGATTTTGTTGAATTATGTTGGATTTGGTTGAATATTGTTGGTTTTTGTTGGATTTTGTTAAATATTGTTGGTTTTTGTTGGATTATGTTGGTTTTTGTTGAATTAGGGGGATTCAGTTGGATTGTTGTTGGTTGACACGCTGTCGTTTAGCGTTCAAAATAAATTTATAACCTATTGCCCATCACAGGCGTAGCCAGCGATAAGTATAGGGTCGATCCCACGAGGAGTTGGTGTAGCAATCTCTGATGTCACGATGTCACTTAAAAAGGATGAGAGTGGTGTAATTATCTTGATCACTATAGGTAGACTAAAATAACCTGAAACAAACTCAAAGGGAATATCAAATAATAAGACGAGTCTGGCTTGGGCAACAACTTCGTGAAGACGATTAATACTCGGTCCTAGGTGCAAAGGTTTTCTCTACATGACATGCATCAACCGGTTATAAGAGACATACGTCGTGACCCCGTTGTCACGCGTCACGCCCACGACGCACCCTCCAAATCTATCCTTTAC
Source organism: Salvia rosmarinus (assembly GCA_036937905.1). Taxonomy (NCBI): domain Eukaryota; kingdom Viridiplantae; phylum Streptophyta; class Magnoliopsida; order Lamiales; family Lamiaceae; genus Salvia; species Salvia rosmarinus. Next base: position 59,260,786 of record CM072820.1, read on the forward strand.
GTGTAAAGAATGCGAGGACACCCTATGCAAACTATCTAACCCGTAATGCCCACGCACGAGGACACCTCAAGACATGTAAACCTACTGACCCGTTATGATCTAGATGGACCCGGTATTGGCAAAGGCAATGCTATGACTACTCCAACTCGCCCACACCAGTCGTACTATTTGGGGTGCGGGACACCGACACCTTAATCCAATTATTACTTGCAACCTTCCCTTACCCACTATGTTATTTGCAACTAACACACCGAGTTTGGTTAAGTTATATAATGCCCAGGACCTAATGCTTCGGGAACACACGCATGCAGATCGTAATGCCCTACTTAGACCTCTCGAGTTATATTAATCATGCTCCACTTAGTCACGCCCAAACCGGAATAAAGACTTAGCTAGACATAAAATAAATAAACATGCAACAGATAATTGAGACCATAATGAAACGGAAACAACTTACTATTACTTGAATAAAATAAACGGCGAGCCCAAAGTGCCGCCGCAAAACATACGCAAAACAATTATAAAAGTGTTTGCCCCGAAGGGACTTAATGTATGTGGTGGTGATGGCGATTCTGATGCTAAGAAAATGCTATTTCGGAAGATGAGATGATGTGCACAAGTCGCGCATTCATCCCCTATATATAGACCGAGAGAGGCTGATGGTGGCGTTGGCCCATGGGCTGGACAATCTGCTAGGGTTTCCTTGTTGATCGCCTTTGTTTCCTTGCCAGACGGATATGGGGTGATCTCTCCGATTTCGGGATTGGGGGAGCGCGCATCCTTTCCGGATTTAGCGAGATCCACCCCGATCTCGCGTATCTTGCCCATCACCTCTCTCTCCGTCTTCTCTTGCCCTCCTTCTTCTTCTTGGTCTTTGCTCGCTTTCTTTACTTCCGCTTGCCCAGTAGCTTACCCTTCTGGAGATTGAACTTATGCGGTCTGTAAGGAGGTCACGCCGTGAAACGGAACAGCCTCGAGTTTGAAGCCGGTGCGTGAGCTAAGCTCCTTGTGCCCTCGAGGTGCATCGTATCTCTATTCACCCGCCAAGCAAGTTCCACTCCTTCTGCCCATTTTCGCCTCGCCTTGTTCCTGCGGACCAATGTGTCATCGGACACACAAACACAACAAGAAAGACACAAAAGACTCGATCTAGACCTAGACAAGACACGTAAAAGAGCACAAAACTTGGGCTCGTCACACGCACACACTTTAAACATGCTTGTCCTCAAGCATGCACGTGTAATTTGCCCAAGTCAAAAGAAAGAAAGAAAAGACTCAAAACAGAAAAGGTTAGCACATTTCTACCAGCAGGATATCTCGGCCAATATAAGCTTTATCAGAACAAACTAGCAATTCAGGTAGACTCCATTCAAGCAATGACCATCAAATAAGTCAAAATACGAATTTGAGCATATTGGGCATTTTCCTTACCAACACTCTGTACTCTTGTGTATAGGCTAGTGTATACGCTCAGGACATCTTTCATTTCGACTATGCCATAGGCTTGCGTGCCCTCTACCATCTCCACCGTTTAGACAAAGTTTTAAACATTATTCCTTAGGTCTTTTATTTGGCTGTAATGGGGCTTAAGACATAGGTGGGAAATTTTTGGAACGAGGCTAAGGTCATCACGGATTCAGGTTCGAGGAATTTATTTTGTCCTCCATGGATTTCCTTTCGCCTTTCTCTTACGGGCCTCAGCACAACCATCTTAGGACTTCATCAATATATATTCTTTTATTTCAAGCCCTTTTTCTTTCAATTCTGGGTACCTTCTTTTATATTGGGCATTTTGCCCATTTCTTTCAAATTGGTAAACCCTTTTTTCTTGCCCATTCTGAGGCTCTTTGTTCTTCCTTCGCCTTCTCTTCTATTAGCTCCCGAGTCTAATTGACCGGGTGAGCTTCTTTTCCGGCTAATTTAAGTGAATGAAAGAAATTATTAAGCTCGAGGGGTGAACGAGGGATTAACATTAGGTAGGACATTTTGGCTCGGTGGGCTATTTGAAAGAAAAATATGCCTAAGTCATCTAAATGTTTTAACTAAGTCGATAAGGCCTCGACATAAGAGTGCACGCAAGTTCTAGCAAAAGCCTAATGAAGATATCAATAATCACACAAGAAAGGAAAGCTGTGTTGATCAAGATACAACAGTTTAAGCTCAAATCTCACCATGTATGCTCAAATTCAATTAAATCATCCTTATTTACATACGGTCATGCTCAAACGAATTCCTAAGACTAATAGCATTATTCACACAAAGCAAAATACGACCAATCAATCCCACCAATTTAAACATGCCAACCAACACACAAGCGAAAACCCTCCCACTCACACACTGCGTTGAGCAAAGTGGGTGAATAAGGAGGAACACAAACAAACAAACAACTAAACGAATCGAGCAGGTGGCGGTCCCCCACTCACACACTTTGCCTTGGGCAAAGTGGGTCAGAGTGGGGACCGACTCTCTTAACTCAAACAAACAAAAACAGACGCAACCCCCCTCACTCACACACTTTGCCTAGGGCAAAGTGGGTGAGGGAAAGGGGTTGACAACCAACAAGAACAAAACAAAACAAACAACAAAACAAAAAAACACAACAAAACAGAAAACAAAAAAAAACAAAAAAAAGGGAGGACAAAAGGTCAAGGGGAAGCTGGATACCTGAATCCAGCGTGGGCAAAGTAAGCTAGCAGGGCATCATGGGTGGCTTTCTGTTGTTCCTCCATCCTGGTCAAGCGTCTCATCTTGCCCTCTTCGATCATGCTCACAACTGCTCCTGTAGAATTACCAACACAACACCACACGCAAAACGGGGACAAAACCAAACAAAACAAAAAAGAAAAACAACAAAGAAAGCAAATAAAATACCAGGTTGCCACCTGGCCAGCGCCTTGGTTATCGTCGTGGCTCGACCAGACCTCTTCATTACCCTTCACCGTCGGGGGCTTGCACTTGATGCAGTTCCCCTGGATCTATCTCGTGATGCCCATAGTAAGCCTTCAGACGCTGTTCATTGACCTTGAAGGTCTTTCTTGTCTTCAGATCTGTGACCTCGACAGCTCCATTCAGAAATTGAGTTTTGACCTGATATGGTCCGCACCACTTTCTTGTTATCTTGCCTGACATTAATTTAAATCGAGACTGGTATAAAAGCACCAATTGCCCTTGCTTGAATGCCTTGGCTTTGATATCATTCGGATGCTCCATGGCCTTGAAGATGTTGAAGGTCATCGTCTCGCCGTCGAATTCACAGGTTAACTTGCCCGTGTCGCAATCAATCCTGGTTTTGGCCGTCTTCATAAATGGTCGACCCAAGAGCATAACTGAGGATTTGTTACCCATCGTGCCCATATCCAAAACGTAGAAGTCCGCTGGAAATATGAGTTCCTCCACTTTGACCAATACGTCTTCGATGATTCCTTCTGGATAAACGTTGGACCTGTCTGCTAATTGGATAACTACTCGTGTTGGCTTCAGGGCTCCCACCTTTAATTCATTGAACATTGACAAGGGCATGACGTTTATAGATGCCCCCAAATCCAGCATGGCCCTTTCGATCCTCGTATTGCCTATTACGCAGGGAATGAAAAACATCCCTGGATCTCCACACTTCTCGGGCAATTTCATTTGTGGGACCGCTGGATACATTTTCTCCCACTTGAAATTTTGCATCATCTTTGTATTTCACCTTTCTTGTGCACAATTCTTTCATGAACTTTGCCCACTTCGGCATCGTGCCCAGAGCAGTGATGAGCGGTATATTAATTTCCACCTTCTGAAACACGCGATACATCTCGCTCATTTCTTCCTCTCTCCTGTTCTTGCCAATCTGCTCGAAAGGAGGTAAAACCTTAGGATTAGGTTTGACATAGGTTGGCTCAATGATTGCCTCTTCTTTTTCTGTCTTTTCCTTGGGCAGTTCCTCTTGATCATTGTCATCTTGACCATTGTGTTCTGTGAGATCTTCCACTTCAGGCATATCTGCGTCGTCCTTAGGCATGAAAAATTTCTCTGGCAGCTTCTTCCCACTTCTTAGGGCTACAACATTCAGTTGGGCTAACTCGTTTACCTCTACTTGAGGAGGTAAATTTCCTTGCTTCTTCTCAAGACGCGTTACGGCAGCCGTCAAATGGGAAACTTGGTTCCCAGGCTCGGAGGCTCCTCTTGTCTCGACCTTGAATTTCGTTCTCTTGTTGAGCCTTCACATTTTCTCGTGCCATAGTGTGCACAAGTTCGCCAACGATGGCCCACCGCTTTGGTCACTGATTATTTCGTATGGTCATTGTTGTCCCGCCTCCGTCATCGCCGTTGTTGTTGCCCCGCCTTGGTTGTTAGACCACCTAAAGTTTTCGTGGTTCCTCCATCCTGGGTTGTAGGTCTGAGAATTTGGATCATATTCGTATTGCCCATTACCATTCTGACCCACTGCATTGACTTCTTCTTCTTCAAATAGTGTGGGGCATTGATCCGTGTGATGTGTCACGCAGCGCATATTTGCAAACTTTAGCTTTCTTTTGCCCTTGTCCGGTCCCGGTCCCGATCTGTGTTGGTTATGAACTTGTCGAATAGGTTCTGAGTTTATCCACTTGGTCTCCACGGTTGAAGAAAGCGGCGGCTTGCCTCGAACTTCTCCTCCTTCGTCTTTGTTTTCTTGACCATCTCGCCCAATGATCTAAAGGCCTCACTGGGAACTTTATTTAGTATTGATCCTCCACAAGTCTGCATTCACCCAAATTTTCTCTGTTGCCCTCAACCCGCCATGAAATATTGGATCGGATCATGATCGGAATTTGATGTTGAGGGCATTTCGCGCTGTTGTTTAAACCTTCCCCAAGAGTCATAAAGGTCTCTCCGTGCCCATTTTGATCTGCTTATCCTTTTCCTCATGTTCGAATACTGGCGGCGGAAAGTACTTCTCGAGGAATTTCGGTGAAGTTGTGCCCACGTGGTCACACTTCCAACGGCAAGGTGTGAGCCATTCTCTTGCCCCATCATGCAGAGAAGGGAATGACACTAATCTCACATACTCTCCAAGATTTTCAATGGCGCGGATAGTCCCACACGCCATCTCGAAATCTTGTAAATGTTTTGTGGATCCTCCCGGGCATGTCATGAATCGGGGAGGATTTGGATGAAGGAATGCTTCATCTCCCAGTTGCCATTGATCGCGGGCAAAGTGATGCCCGTTGGCCTCAGGTTCTGATTGTTGGGGAACACCATTTCCCTCAATGTCCGCTCCACTAGCGGTTGTTCACCCATCGTATTGCCCTCTGGGTTCTCTTCTGGATTAGCTGCCCTCGCAGCTTGTCGTGCCCTCCGTACTGCTGCTCTCCTCCGCCTTGCGTGCTTTTCGATCTCAGGATCGTACAAAAGTCCTCCGTTCTCTCCTACAAGGTTAGGTCGTAGCATACAATAAAGAAAGCAATATAAATTCAAGAAATAGAGATACTCTTCGAATGCGCAACTCCCGACAGCGGCGCCATTCGACACGTCGTTTAGCGTTCAAAATAAATTTATAACCTATTGCCCATCACAGGCGTAGCCAGCGATAAGTATAGGGTCGATCCCACGAGGAGTTGGTGTAGTAATCTCTCATGTCACGATGTCACTTAAAAAGGATGAGAGTGGTGTAATTATCTTGATCACTATAGGTAGACTAAAATAACCTGAAACAAACTCAAAGGAATATCAAATAATAAGGCGAGTCCGCTTGGGCAACAACCGTGAAGACGATTAATACTCGGTCCTAGGTGCAAAGGTTTTCTACATGACATGCATCAACCGGTTATAAGAGACATACGTCGTGACCCCGTTGTCACGCGTCACGCCCACGACGCACCCCTCCAAATCTATCCTTTACGTGTAAAGAAGGCGAGGACACCCTATGCAAACTATCTAACCCGTAATGCCCACGCACGAGGACACCTCGGTACATGTAAACCTACAGAGCGTTATGATCTAGATGGACCGGTATTGGCAAAGGCAATGCTATGACTACTCCAACTCGCCCACACCATCGTACTATTTGGGGTGCGGGACACCACACCTTAATCCAATTATTACTTGCAACCTTCCTTACCCACTATGTTATTTGCAACTAACACACCGAGTTTGGTTAAGTTATATAATGCCGGGACCTAGTGCTTGGGAACACACGCATGCAGATCGTAATGCCCTACTTAGACCTCTCGAGTTATATTAATTATGCTCCACTTAGTCACGCCCAAACCAGAATAAAGACTTAGCTAGACATAAAATAAATAAACATGCAACTGATAATTGAGACCATAATGAAACGGAAACAACTTACTATTACTTGAATAAAATAAACGGCGAGCCCAAAGTGCACCATAAAACATACGCAAAACAATTATAAAAGTGTTTGCCCCGAAGGGACTTAATGTATGTGGTGGTGATGGTGATTCTGATGCTAAGAAAATGCTATTTCGGAAGATGAGATGATGTGCACAAGTCGCGCATTCATCCCCTATATATAGACCGAGAGAGGCTGATGGTGGCGTTGGCCCATGGGCTGGACAATCTGCTAGGGTTTCCTTGTTGATCAGCTTTGTTTCCTTGCCCAGACGGATATGGGGTGATCTCCTCCGGATTTCAGGGGATTTGGGCTGAGCGCGCATCCTTTCCGGATTTAGCGAGATCCACCCCGATCTCGCGTATCTTGCCCATCACCTCTCTCTCCGTCTTCTCTTGCCCTCCTTCTTCTTCTTGGTCTTTGCTCGCTTTCTTTACTTCCGCTTGCCCAGTAGCTTACCCTTCTGGAGATTGAACTTGTGCGGTCTGTAAGGAGGTCACGCCGTGAAAGCCAACACTCATCGGAGTTTGAAGCCAGTGTGTGAGCTAAGCTCCTTGTGCCCTCGAGGTGCATCGTATCTCTATTCACCCGCCAAGCAAGTTCCACTCCTTCTTGCCCATTTCTGCCCTGCCTTGTTCCCTGCAGACCAATGTGTCCTCCCAGACACAAAACACAACAAGAAAGACACAAAAGACTCGATCTAGACCTAGACAAGACACAGAAAAAGAGCACAAAACTTGGGCTCGTCATTGGTTTTTGTTGGATTATGTTAGTTTTTGTTGAATTAGGGGGATTCAGTTGGATTGTTGTTGGATTTGGTTGAATATTGTTGGTTTTTGTTAGATTATGTTGGATTTTGTTGAATATTGTTGGTTTTTGTTGGATTATGTTGGTTTTTGTTGAATTAGGGGGATTCAGTTGGATTGTTGTTGGTTTTTGTTGGATTATGTTGGTTTTTGTTGAATTAGGGGGATTCAGTTGGATTGTTGTTGGATTTGGTTGAATATTGTTGGTTTTTGTTGGATTATGTTGGATTTTGTTGAATATTGTTGGTTTTTGTTGGATTATGTTGGTTTTTGTTGAATTAGGGGGATTCAGTTGGATTGTTGTTGGTTTTGTTGGATTATGTTGGTTTTGTTGAATTAGGGATTCATTGGATTGTTGTTGGTTTTTGTTGGATTATGTTGGTTTTTGTTGGATTATGTTGGTTCAATTGGATTCACGAGGGTACACGGGCGTGCACGGGGGTACACGGGCGTGCATGGGGGTACACGGGAGTGCACGGTACACGGTCGTGGTGACAGATAATCGTCGTCGTGCACGTGCACGATCGTGACGCATCGTGCACGGCGTACGCGGGCGCAGGCCGCACGGTGTACGCGTGCGTGCGCGGCGTGTGCGGTACACGGCGGCGTGCGACGCACGACGTGCGATCGTGCACGACGTGCACTCAACAAATAAGCCAACAATGCGTGCACGCGTGCAATCCCCTAATCCAACAAATTGGTTAATTGCAAATTCGGTTAATTGAATCCAATTCAATCCCTATTCGGTTAATTGCAAATTCGACAAAACTATTAAACTTACAAACTATATATACATGTAAAAAAACGGGCAGCATAACCTCTAAAATATGGATAAGCCAACCTGCACTCAGCAAATAGCCAACAACAAGCAATAGCCAAAGAGGTCACAGCCTCCACAACATATACATAGAGGTCACGGCCTCCAATACAAACAAAAATATCACTAACACAGATAAAAATTCTACAATATCCGTTATAAATACAAAAAAGTCAAGGAAACTAATAAAAAACGAGACAATGTCCATATCCTACGAGCTATCGCTGTACGCTGAATTTGTATGTAACGCCGACTATGATGTAACCTCCGAGGTATACCTGTGATGAGGCGATACATATAGAGGCATGCAAAGACACCGCAACTCACTGAGTCTTTACTGTCCTGCATCGCGATCATGGGGCACCTCCGCCAATGTCAGATGCTCATTGTGTGGCGTCCTCAATGGATTGTTGTTCCAAAATCCAGCTACCCTCATCAGTCGAGGGAAAAGCCGAATAATGGGCAACATCTCGTAACGTCTCAACGCTCGAGAGTTAGGGTTGTCGACGGTGAGTCGTACACCTCAAGAGTCCACGCAACAAGAGATATGCGAATGTGACCCGGTGATTGCCCGGCGTTACTGGATGGCTAGTATACGCAACATTGATAATTTTAAAGTTTACATTCATTGGATAGAAAAAATAGAAATGAGGTAATAAATTTATCAGATAGCGCGACAACCACGATGCGCTATGCTCGCATCGCTCCTCGTACCATCGCTAACAAGTCATGGTACTTGCCATCGTGGATATGTGGTGTTTGATACCACCCTATAGCCCATAGGATCATCCGGATGAAGCCGGGTGAACTCACGCAAGCGCTTCTTCGCATAAATGAATAAATTTAGTCGGGAATAATTTATACCCATATAAAGCTAAAGCTATCTATGTTGGAATAATTTAAGGACATTTCAAACTTACATAAAATCCAATCGGTGCTACAACGCATCGAGCTTCATTGATCGTGGGCAATAATACATTGTCGGGATGATTTGGGTTGATTATTTTCAATGTATGTACAAACCGAACAACTCCATAATCTAACACACATAAAAAAGAACATCATTAATTGAATTATAAATATATAAACAAAATTTGAATAAATGTTGTAATAAAGTACCTCGCTTAGTGAACTCGTAACTGGTCGGTGATATGATCGAGCAGTGTTTGAGTCATGACATCTTGATTCAAATTAGCCACGACAAAACATCCGGGCCTCCCGCTTAAAGATCTCGAAGGCCCTTGGTCGCTACTCGGGTACCATACTCTACGGAGCTGCATGTGGGGTCTCGATGCAAGCATCATCCCCACCATCGACGATCCATCACCTCGTGCACGATCGCTCTCGAGCTGCCGATCTTGTTGGTGGCGTGACTAGACTCTCGACGACCCGATCGTCGGTGGCTAATCTTGGGCCCTCCTCGGATCGACCGCCGTGAAGCAGATCGTCGGTGGCTAATGTGAGGCACCTCCTCTGGATCGACCTGCCGTGAAGCAGATCGTCGGTGGCTAATGTGAGGCACCTCCTCTGGATCGACCTGCCGTGAAGCAGATCGTCGGTGGCTAATGTGGGCACCTCCTCTGGATCGACCTGCCGTGTAGCAGATCGTCGGTGGCTAGTGCGGGCCCCCTCCTCATGTTGGGAGACTGAGCGCCTCTGACTGATATGCTCTGAATAGCCGAAGTAGCTCCCATGTGCAGATATAGGGGTACGAGATCTACGTCTCGAAGATCTGCGCCCGAAGAAATCCGTCAACTGCTCGAACACACGTCGAGCCACTCGAGCTACGAGGCCCCTCTCCGAATCGTCGTCCACAATGGCACGACGGACAGTCTCAGTCACAGCAGCAATGGAGGCCTCGTCTAGTCGAACACTCCTGGCGTGTTCGCAGCACACGTGGTCTGGCTCTGGCGCCTCCTCATGTCACGACGCTCGATCGCGATCGAGATCGCGCCAGTCGACTCGGCTCAAAACCCGAGATGTATCTCCGCACTTCGACTTCCCACCGCCGCCACTCGCCGCATGATCGGGACATGCTCACGCTGCCATCTGCGGGCACTCTCTCACGCACGTGCACTGTTGTGGCATGCGGAGCTCGTCATCGCGCCTCGGCATGCCGCCCGTAGGCACAAACCGAATAGCCATCGGATCGCCCTCGTATAGGCTCAAGTAGTATGCCTCGACAACTCGGTCTCGGCGGCTCCAAAGACACGATGACATAAACGCTACAAAAACACATACACATTATTGATTATAATGTATTTAATAAATATATAGCAAATACTAAACATGAGATTAAAATTACCGCTCATCAAAAATCCATTATCTTGGGTGGGGACTTCCATGTAGTCCACATCAAGCATCTCGAATCAGTATCTCATCAGATCGGCATCCACACATACGCCCTAAGTCGGGATGGCCTCATACGACCAAATCTGTAAGGCCCAAACAGACCATAGAAATGGTACGTCTTCCTCAAGTCGCCACCTCGCTCGGGTGCCTCTTGACATCAATCCGTGACAGAGGACACGGAATGAATAGGAGCCCCAAGGAAAACTCGCCACATATCAAAATCCTCACCAACGCCCAAACCCATGGCTCGATGGCTTCCTATCGCGCAAAGGGCGATGAGGTAAGCTACTAATATGAAAGCCGCCTTCAAGTAGTCTGCGGCATCATCACCCACCGTTGTTTGATGAATCGGTCATGAGCTCGAAATAGTAGTCCTCCGACCGAAACAACCTATGGAACATCTTTGGTCGAGAATCTCGTGCCTCAAGTTCGGATCAAAGGAAGACGGCCCAAAGCGCAATCCGGAGACCGTGGCAAACTCAATCATCCCAATCAGATATCGGTTCCACATACGTGAAACCAAATCTCGAACTCGCAAAACTAGGATCCACAATCTGTCGGGCCATCAGTTGTGCGGCGCATTATTAGCGCTTTCCTCTCCGAGATGAAGAAGATGCCCAAGCGCTCTGCCTAAATACGTCGATACATCCGCTTGCTCTGACATGTCCTCACCTCGCTAATACATCAATTCGGATGTATTGGTTGATCGTCCGCGTAGCCTTGCATATGCGGTCGTAACCACCTATAACGAGGTCAGAATGCACAAGATTAATCGGATACACTAAACGAAGTTCTAACAACAGTAATACGATTCAAATCAGACACGGTGCTAGTGCATCTGAACGTGCACGGTTCTTCGACACAGTGCTAAGCAGGTACACGATACAGTTAGCACCGTGTCTTGAAGAACCGTGCGGTTAGCACCGTGTTCGACCAACCGTGCCATCGTTCTTCAAGACACGGTGCTAACTGTCTTGAAGATCAGACACGGTTAGCGCGCCAGGTACGTAACAACCGTCACGGTTGGTCGGGACACGGTGCTACCGTGTCTGATCTTCAAGACACGGTAGAACCGTGTCTTTACGAACCAATCTAATTTTAACGAATTTCAACAACATAGCAATCGATTTTAATTTATAAGTTTCTAAACACACAAACTATCGAAATTTCATCACTATCGTGTCATACATGAAAATTATCGTGTCAAACATGAAAACTATCGTGTACATAGTAAAACCAATTTTAAATGCACGATTACTCACGGAGGTGTGGTGCTCCTAAATCGGTGCGGAAGTTCGTCGACCAAGGAAGGTCGACGGCGTGCTTGCGTCTTGTGGCGGCGGCCTCGGCGTAGAAGCTTCTTCCGCCGTGGAGGAGCTCTCCTTCCGCCGCCGCTTGCTCGACCGCATCCGAGGAGCACCGTGGATCTATATCCGTATCACTCATGTTGTGCTAATGTGTGATTGAAAGAGTGCACGGTTTCTTTGGGGGAGGCCGTGAGTCAGTGAAGTAGTGAGAAGAGAAGTGGGTTTGGTGTGAGGAGAGAGTAGGGCACACGGCTGATAGAGAGATAGAGTAGTTCACGGCTGTTGTTCTTGGGCACACGGCTGTTGTTCTTCAATGTCAAGACACGATTTTTGCTGGGGAGGGGGCACGACTGTTTTTCTGGGGAGTGAGTGAGTGAGAGAGAGAAGTGGGTTTGTTGTGAGAGAGAGAGAGAGTAGGGCACACGAGAGACGAGAGAGAGAGAAAGAATATTCACTGTTTTTTCCTTATTATTTTTTTATTTTTCCCAAGGACAATTTTATCTTTTTAAGCCAAAATGGCTATAAAACTCATGTTTTTATCATATAGGCTATAAAACTCTCATTCCTATTGTTTTTGGTTACTTACATACATTAACACTACAATTTACTTGAAATATAATTTCATTAGATTCACCATTCACCCAATTCCGAATCTTTTTGAAGACATTTATAAAAAAATTAAAGTTTAAATCTGCAAATATACACTACAAATTCTTTTCTCCGTTGAGGTCAACCTCTTGAGAAATTTGGATGACATGTGCACTTATGTATTGTAGTTCCCGCGCCATATATATAAAATTATATGAATGACGTATGCACGCATGTAATTCAAGAAGAATAATTTCATTTAGATCAATGGTAAAAAAATTACAAAAAGAAAAAAGAAGAATTGTTTTTAATTTATCGTCCTTTTACCAATGTATGGGATCAGAACATATTGCTATAAATACCCACTCCACACAGTCTCCTTACATGCACAAACATCTTCAGATCATTAATCAAATTCCTGCAAATTTAGGTCTGAAAATGGCGATCAAGGTTCACGGCAACGTCGTCTCAACTCCGACACTGAGAGTTTTGGCTTGCCTCAACGAGAAATCGCTCGACTACGACTTCATCCCCGTCGACTTGTTCGCTGGCGAGCAAAGGAAGCAGCCTTTTCTTCAACTCAATGTACAACTCCAACTGTTGTTTTTCAAAATTTTCAAAAAGTAACTCATTTAAACATCAACAAATAACATACCTCTGCTTTTGCTCTGTGCAGCCTTTCGGCCAAATCCCGGCCTTTGAAGATGGAGACCTCAAGCTCTTCGGTAAACTCTCTCTCTCTCTCTCTCTCTCTCTCTCTCAAAACAGATATATGAACAATGTGTTTAACTTGTAATACAGAATCGAGGGCCATTACTCGATACATTGCTCATACATATGCCGGAAAAGGGACTCCACTAGTAAGCTCGGATGCGAAGAAGGCAGTGGTGGCGGAGGTTTGGGCAGAGGTAGAGGCTCAGAGGTACGAGCCTCCAGCCTCGAAGCTAACATGGGAACTGGGCGTCAAGCCTCTTTTGGGAATGGCTACAGATGATGTTGTTGTTAAGGCTCAGGAGGCCGAGCTGGCTAAGGTTCTTGATGTGTATGAGGCCCGCCTCGCGCAGTCCAAATACTTAGGCGGCGAAGCCTTCACTCTGGCAGACCTCCACCATCTCCCCACCATTAAGTATCTGATGGTCACGCCGGTTAAGGCAGTTTTCAATGCTCGCCCTCACGTTGCTGTTTGGGCTGCAGATATCATGGCGAGGCCATCTTGGCAGAAGGTTATTGCCTTCGCGGGGTAACTTGCGAGCTTCAACGCTCATGTTGGTGGAATTCAAAATCATGATCTTTCAGTTGGAAGGTCGCTGCTTACCAAGCTGCGGCATGCCAGCTTCTTCTATTGCTTTCATGTTTTAGATTTTCTGAAATAAAATTTTTCCTAGATGAATGTAGTGAGATGTATGCCTGATGTTGAAATTATTCCTTCTTTCATTTGCCGAGGATAATATAGCATGTGTTCTTTTACTATTAAATTTTATGTTATTTAATTAGTATTTTATTTATGTTTGAATACATTAGTTCTTATTGGTTAACTCCAACAAATACAATACACACCACTATTTGTTATCAATGTACACGACATTTACTACGCCGATCAAATTATATTTTATCTTCATTCAATTCCCGAAAAAAAAACCTTAACTACGAGAAATAATAAATGGATTATATTCTAAATATATGGATGGGAAATCACTGAGATTTATCCTCATTAGCGCTTTGATAAGTAAGAACGCAAACGGGAAAACGTACATGTGATATCCACGTTTTCCGGCTTCGAAGACTTCTATAGCCCACTGATGGGAAGGAAAAGCGCCTGCTATTCCGTACATTGCTATTTTAACAAAAGGGCTAAATATTTACAAACAATGAACTGTCAGATTTCAACGTTACTGCAACTTGTATAAAGACAAAATGGGGATAGAAGTGTATTAAGTCCTAAAACCACCATTACCATTGAATAATTTATACGTGCAGTGAGCTCATCTGCCTGCATAAGATTCAGAAGCAGTTTCTTTCACAGCTCCATCTCTCCATCGTCTGTGCTTCTACGGACAGTTCTTAAGTCAACCAAGTGACGCATTGTTGGTCTGCCGTGTGGACAGTTCCAAGGAGATTTGAGGAACGCCAGATGTTCTAAGATCTGCAGAAGATTGAATGCAGAATTTTTAAGTGTAATCAAACTTCGGAAATATATGGTTTGGTAGAGTACTTGAATCTACACATGGGCTAAAAGAGCATTTTTACAGGTTAAAATATGCATAAAACGATTTCTAGATTGAAGGCATGACAATTTTCTTGAATACCTTCTGCATGTCGCTCCTCCCCAATGAATCTCCAATCATAACAGATGACCTGCAAGCACGTGAAGCTAGCATCGCACGTATCTTGGGTGGGCACACTGAATCAGCGCTGTCTGATCGGTAACTGCCAATCATGGAGCATTCTCCATGACTATCAGAGAGAATAGAAATAAGATCCTTGATATCTGTACAAAAGCAAAGGAGAATAATTAATTGAAAAGGAAACTGCCAATCATGGAGCATTCTCCATGACTATCAGATAGAATAGAGATAAGATCCTTGATATCTACACAAAAGCAAAGGAGAATAATTGTCTCCACGGACTTAGCTCAATTGGTTAAAGAACAAGGATCGAGTCCTAGCAACCGCAGTATGGGAGTTTCACCCTCTTTAAGGATGGCTCCTTGGACACTATGCAAAAGACCTCCTAGTTACTTAACCGCTAGTTATCGTGATTTACCCTCTCATATTCTTATGTGGTTGGAGTGCAAGGGCTCCCAGGGGAGAGCTTCCCCTTTTGGGACAAGCAAAGGAGAATAATTAATTGAAAAGGCCATCCTTCCATGTTTTTCATGATTACCATGTAATGAAATGGTTTAATCAATCGAATATTTTTTTTTCACCATCCCCATAACATGAAAGCAAAAGGCTACAGCAAAGTGTAAAAACCGTTCATAGAAGACTTATATTACCTGCAACCCCAAATGTTATGTTTTTGCTGAAGGGAACTGCTTTCAGTACAAAACGATGTCCACAAGGAGCCTGATCATCCTCCTCCAATGAAAAACCATTTTTCCTGATAATTGAGAATCTTATTAATGGCAACCATATGGGACATTCAGTACTGCAAAAGGGTAAATCAGTCAACCCAGACAGATATAATCAGGAATAAAAGACCCTGAATGTGCAAAGAGGCACCCATAATAGTTTGCCAAGAATTGAGAACCTAACATGCTAGTGACATGGAAACTTACTAGGCTATCAGATCATTTACTTACGGAGGTAAAAATTCAAAAGAATCAGCTCATTCCAAGTACTATTTAGATGTTGGTAAACCACAAACATCTCTAAACTGCTAGACACGCAAAGTTTGGGCCCAGCTTACAAGATTGTAGACATGATCTATGAGCTAAATAACCCACACAAGAACGTAAAGCAAGGGAAAGTAAGTAGAGAACTAACACCTGAAGATATCCATGTACATGGAGATGACTATCTCTTCTTCAGGAGCTAACTCCATTCTTAAGGGCCTGATAGGAATTGAAATGAGAACCTCTCTTAGAACGGCATGCATAAGAAAGTGAAAACATTGCAAAAAACAAATATACTAAAATTTCAAAGAACAAGATTTCTAGACAGCAGTAACAAATACATGAATAGGTTCTGTAGGTGACAGGTATACGGTCAGAAGCAGTTGGCGCAAGAAGAAAGGGACAAAAGCAAAAAAGTAAGCAGGAACAAGGAAGGCAAGGAAAAGCAGAATACGACTAGTATAGTAGTATTACAATCAAAACATCATCTACCAAAGTTAAACACAAAGGGTAGACTTCTCAGCATCTTATTCATGGCATAATTTTTCAGACAGTTATTCAATAACTTTAAAAAAATCTCAATATTGTCTTAATGGGGGTAATACTGACAGGCAAATCGAATCAATATGTGCCAATTCAATTTCCAGATTACTGACCAAACGCCTTACCGGAGTAAAGGTTGTTGATTCAAAACAGTTGTATGTGACAGACGCTCATAGTTGTATTTTTCATCTGCAGCATGCTGATGCAAAAGCACAGTAAACCAAACAACCTTGATTGTTCAAATAAGCAATTGCGCTTGTTTGTTGAGCACTCTTATAGAGAAGAAAATTACCTGATCCACAATGAAAAGGTCCTGATCTATTTTTCCAATAATAAACCCAAGGTTAAATTGTCCAATCACCTGCAGGTGAAGATGGAAATTAGCGAGACGGAAGAACATATATCTTTTCTGGCTGGTATTCAATCAAGTAAGGCTTGAACAGGAACTGATGATAACAAATTGTTATGGGATCATTCATGTAGAGACCTTCATTTGTTTAAAGTCTTCTTTCTTAAATAGTCTTTCCAGCTCAATGGTAGCAGCAACTAAGGCTTTGGCCTTACCCTCCTCATTTACTCCTTCAGCGAGCTCCAGTGAAGCTGCACCAAAACCCCTAGCGATAAAAGAAAGATGTAGTTAACTGCAGAATGTACAATTATAGTTTTCACTTTTCAGCATTATTGAATGTTACATGAATTAAATTCCAATATACCCGTGTAACTTAATACGTCCAGATGTATGGCTGATATGTTTGAGTCTTGACAGCCTCTTCTTCCTCCTTGACATCAAATCTTCAAAGCTAAACTGCAATGTGAAACCAACCTTTGAACCAGAACAAACCACTGGAGCATCCATTGATGCACCTGAAGATTGTAATGGAGTGCGTGCATGTGGACGGTCAGGAGGTATATGTTGAGAATTTGCACTAACTGAAGCAGTTAGTACAGAATCATCATCCAGAACTTTCACCCGAGCTTTCTGCTCCTGCGATTTCATTTAAGCATCATAAAGTATAATTGATTGCCAAATACTTGAGAACTTATTCAGAAACCTGAGTTCTCTTCATCCAACGTGTTCAACAAATTCTTTAAGAAACCTTATAAGAAAATTACCCAAGTTCTTCAACAAATTCAGCATTACATGTTTAGTTTGAGAACCTATGAAGAGCATGAATTCTCTTTATCCATAATATATCACTTAATGTAACCTTATAAGAAATTATCACCACCTGAAATTTGATCAGAAAGGAATACAGAGGGTTATGTACCTCACTAGCTCTATTTTGCTTGTTCTCCTCGCAAGCTAACAGAACATTTGCATCAGCATCATTTCTGAGTACACTTCGCTTTCTGTCTCCACAAGGAAGTAGAATGCTCATATCTGATTCATGAAAGACACTATCGGTACTTGGAATTTTGACTGTCTCATCCATATTATTGGAGTCATCAATTTCAATGAAATTCCCTGGAGAGCTTGGAGATGGAATGCGCTTCATAGAGCTGCTCAATCTTAGTCTAGCCACGCCAGGTTCACTTCTAAGAAGTGGGACTTCAGATAGCGCGGTTTCAACACTTTCATGTTTCCTCTTATTTAAAGTTACAAATTTGTTGAGTGACATCTGTACAGTACTGGAGCGCCCAACCAACTTTTCACTGCAAGGACTATCTTTCTTCGTTGATGTAGACTGCAGAAAAGTATGTTTGTCTATTCTGTCAGCTACAGAATCCAGAAAAGTATGTTTGTCGATTCTGTCTTTCTTGGTTGATGTAGACTGCAGAAAAGTATGTTTGTCTATTCTGTCAGCTACAGAATCCAAAATCTGCTTATCAGGTGTTACAGATAAGTTGCTCTTTTGATTACTGTGTGCTCTGGGTGGTATCTGTCCACTAGTCTGTTTCATCTCCTCGCTGGACAATTCTCTTATGTTATCTGCAGCTGTTGGTGGGATACCACCACTATTTGCGTCCAATTCATCTTCTCTTTCCTCAGGAACTGCACCGCTGTCAGGAAATAATTGCTTTGGCGGCGTCAGCAGTCCCTCAGGCATAGAATGAACATTAACTGCACGGTTGCTCTCATTAAGTTCGTCCACTCTGTTTACTGAATAACTTGCCTCATTTGAGGAATAAATCTTCTCCAAAGCTTCTCTTAAGGATTTCAATATGGAAGTTTCATCAGAGAAAAATATTTTCCTTTTATCAGGAGTAACATTTACATCATATGCTCGAGCAGGCACAGAGAAGTTCATAATGACAATAGGATATTGTCTAGAATTAGCACCTCTATATAACTCGTTAACAAGCTTGCCGACTTTGGGCATATCAACTGGACGACCATTAACAAAGAAGAATTGCCGATCCCCTATATTCCGCCCACTTCCATATCCAGGCCTCGAAACAAATCCTTCAACCATGCAACTATCTGATATGTTAAGTGTCAGAGGCTCTAAACAATGAAAAGTACTTGAGCCAAACACCATAATGATATTCTCTTTTAGGGACCCATTGCCCTGGGTCTTGAGCACAATAGACCTTGCATTTTTCCCAGTGGTATTCGTGCAAACTATTCTAACTCCTTTAGCAATTACAGCGTAGGCCTGAAAACCAAGTTTACATAAATCATGGAGGTGTTTGAGGATCAGGATATATTCATTTCACACAAACAGAAACGACGAAAATTTGAGTCTTCTCCTACTTAACATATAAAAATGAACAGGAACAATCTTTTTATCAATGAAATAAATGCTGCTCGATTTTATCAACTTAAAAATACACTTGTAAAAGACAACATCCAGCCCAAATTATAGTCACAATAATCAAAGATAAACATGGCCCATCTAGAGGAGAAATTATAATGTACTAAATAAAAGTTAAATGAAAGCAAAGGACTCACATTTAACAAGCTGATTAATTTGCCATATTCCTTCCGAATATTTCTACGAAATTCTTTGCTCCTCACAGGAAGATTGGAGAACAACTTCTTGATAGTAACCGTTGTACCTACTTGACGAGCAGTTTTCCTCTCAGCTGTCATAAAACCCATGCAATCATATGTCAGGTGAGTTGCAACAACATCATCAATTGTCCGTGTCTCCACGGTCAACTCCCCCAATCCACACAGTGAACTCAATGCCTCCCCTCGAAATCCAAAAGTCGTTAATGATTGGAGGTCTGGAAAATCCAAGAGCTTGGATGTATGGTGCTTTAGTGCCAGGACCTATCAATAGCAATTGGAAGGAGTTAAAGGAAAACAGAAGAGAATTAGCCTCAGTGTGGAGTAAAGGTTACGATGTGATAATTTTGTTACACGAATGAAAACAATTCTTGTGTTTGGGGGGGAAATACAAAGAAATCGGCAAAAAAACAAAACATAAATTAGCTTGTTCTCCAAGAAATCGGCAAAACAAAACATAAATTAGCTTGTTCTCCTAAATTTGTGCGTTACTATATGAGATTTCAATGTGAAAAATACTTCAAACAAAAGCATGACCACTGTTTGTCCATTACTAGCTCGATTATGTTGATTTATACACTAACCCAGTTTCTTCTTGACAACGAGATAGCATTAATATTATGAAATAGAATAGAGAACAATAATCAGATCCACTGTAAAATTTATCGGCACAAAATCCATGTCCCAAACAATGTCAATGATTTAAACACCATCTTTTTCCTAGGAAAGCAAAAGTCAGTTCAAAATCGATTTACTTTGAAATTCTGTGAGGAGATGCCCGCGCCGTTGTCGATGACTTGAAAGGACTCGAGGCCATACTCCTTCAGCGCAATCTCGATGCTGGTGGCGCCGGCATCGAGGCTGTTCTCGACGAGCTCCTTCACGGCGGAGGAGAGGTCTAAGATCACTTGTCCGGCGCAGATTCGGTGGACGACGCACTTGTTTATCGGCCTGATGACCGGCGACTTCTGGGTTTCGACTTCCATGGCCGTATCCGTCGGGAGCTGCGGAGAATCCCAACTACATGGAGGCACGAGCGTGTGCGTGTGATTCTCGCGCTTGTTGGTGTCGCGCAGTCGGAGCTAGCATAGAGCGTAGAATTGTGCGAATTTTGAGGGATTTCAGCACGAGGAAATGCCGAGTGATTTTAAGGGAAGAAAACCCTACGCGGAGGAGAGCGTGGATTTTTGAAGCTTTTGCCGCCAAACCTCAGCTCCCGAATTCCCGGCAAAAAAGGGTTTTGTTGTTGCCGTGGCCCGTGGATTTTAATTTATAAATATTTGCGAGATTACATCATGTGGTTTCGTTGTGTAGTTGGTTACTTGGTTATCATGTCAGTCTAGCCATTCGAACACACTGCAGGTCTCCGTTCGGGTCGGGGCGAAGCCATCCTTTTATTTTCTTCTTTTCTTTTTCGCATAAATTTTATTTGTTATTCTATCTGTCTTAAAAAATATTCACTTAATTTTATTTTGATATCTTTATAAAAAAATATTTACTCTCCTTTTATAACATGATCCTCATATAAATTCTATAATTTTTATCCACATTAATCCACTTATTTATAAAAAAATACTCATACTCGACATTTTTTTGATCTCCATACAAATTTCATAATTTTTAACCACATCAACCCATTTATTTATAAAAAAATACTCATGATTCATATTTTCTATTCACGTAATATATCCTATAATGTGAGTCTCTTTCTCCACTTATTTTATATTTATTACATTTATTAAAATCCATAAAATCAAAATTAAAGAATAAATTTCATTATTTTATATTTATTAAAACGCATGCTATCAAAATTAAAGAACAAATTTCATAGAGAGGAGTACATAATTTTGTGATTTTGTTTATATTTAGACACATAACATAAGGTCTCCGACAATCCGACTCCACTCATCTGGATTATATCTTTTTTTTCTTTTTCTTTTTTAATTTATGAAAAACCCACGGTCTCTATTTACAATGGATGTATCCTCTCTTTTTTTGTATCATGGAGAAATCAGGTGTGACAGACTCAAACTCATAGAGGCTCAAACCCATAGAGACGTTTGGTGGGGTTAGAACCTGTGACCTCTCGACTACAGGAATCCACCTTAATCATTAGGCTGTCCCTAGCTGACGGATATATCCTTTTTCATTTTACATGAAGAGTACCTACTTTTACCGTACAATTTCTTAACACATGCACCAAAACAGCATATTCAGTTTCTCATTACGCATCTCGTTTTAAAAAGGATCAGTCCCGCAATTTTTCAACAAGATAAAAATGATATTTGTTTTTTTTTAAAAAAATAAGTGATATATCCGTCTTATCTTGAGAAAGTAATCATTCTCAAAACAAATCTTAATGGCAAATATATTATAGAAAGACAAAAAAATGATACAAAACTACATTTAAACTAGATATATGAATAAGACTTGGAAATTTCGCAAATCTTTTCAGAGGGACTGGTATAATACATTATACGTCTGGCATAGGGATGTCAACGGGCGGTCTTTACCCGAACCGATCCGGAACTGTTCAAAGCCCATTAAATTTTAAAACAACGGTTCCGGTTCCAGAACCGCTTGGACCCGGACCGGTCAAGACCCGGCCCGTTTTGTCCGGTTCCGGTCCGACCCGATCAGATTTTTTTTTTTTTTTTTACAATTTTTAATTTGAGTATTACATATCTACTTTTTCTGTAAAAGCATTTTACATTTGAATGTGATTACGAAATATTAAATAATTTTACTGATAATTTCACAAGCACGCTACAGTTATTTTCTTTTAGCACAATAGTAGTAGTAAGTTGTTGGCATTACATTAAACACCTACAATAAAGAAAAAAAACAAATAAATTAGATTAAATAAGAGAGAGACACGTAGATACAAAGTGGAAAGTTATTTCCTTGGATTGATTGTGAAGTAAGTTTGGAGAAAAGTGAGGCAGAGCAGAAAGATCGCGGCGGCGAGAGTAAACTTTTCTTTGTTTTTGACGGGGAGTAAGGGAAAATGAGTAAGGATTTGAGGGTAATTAAGATCCAATGGGTACCCGGTTAGAAATGGGTAATACCCGATCCGGAACCATAATTTAATGGTCCGGATCCGGTCCGGGTTTAGTATTTATTGGGCCGGTTCCAGAACCAGAACCAATACTAAATTACTGGTTCTGGTCCGGGTAAAATCCGCCCGTTGACACCCCTAATCTGGCATCCTATATATTCAAATATACATGTGTTCTATTACTACTACACCAATACACTGATTTCTTACTGCAAACGGTAAAATTCCATTTTAAAGAAATTTAAAATTTTAGAGCTTTCCGCAACTAATGATCATCTTCAGCCGAATTATACGCATCACAAATTCCTCATGAAAAGTTTCCCTTGGCCAATTACTCATCATAGTGAGCAAATTTATTTCTGAATGGAAGGAAAAGAAAAATAATTAAAAACCAAACAACAAAATCGTGAATTTCTCGCAAGACTGATGGAGATTATCAGAATATTGAAGCATCCAAATTAGCCTTATAATAATTAAGGTTACTTTACAAAGAATACAAATAGAAAGTAATCATGAACACAAATGGATGAATTATGATACAATTCATATAGACACGGTCCTTTTGTGAGATCAAATAGCACGCACCAGTCATCCGATCTTTCTGAGGGATATAGTCCAAAGGAGATCAGAATCGGATCGTATGGTCACTATATCATCTTTTACGATGTTTGATGTGCTGATGAGGCCACCAAATCTCATTTCTGTATCAGCTGAAACATGAGAGGGATAAAGATGAATCAGGCTCAACTGCAGCACACAATATACGGAAGTCAAGCACTCGTTTCTTTTGTTGCTCACAAGCCCATCGGACCATCCACACGATGCAAAAAGGATATATATACATATGCGAAGTCCAATATTAAACAGTAATAACATGTATCTAGACATGGCAGATTTGATGCTCGTGGGGAAAAGGAATGACATGATATGCTCGATAAATAATACCCTACAGTGTGAAAAGAGTGGATGTAATTATAGATACTCACAGAGATTCCACTGAAGCCCCGTGGTGGTGCTACTTTTTGATGGCCCAATGATTGGTACGAGGCCACAATGTGGTCCCTCGATGGTAGGATGGATGTGGATCTTATGATGATGACTACTTGGAAGAAGTTGGATGAGGCAATCATCGGATAGAAGAACAATCCGTGTGCTCGAGAAACGGCAGAGGACGTTGATGTTGCCAACCTCGTGATCAAATCTTCCACCTAGTGCTCCAGCAACAAGGATGCACGTCTGGTGGAAATATGCATTAGTGGAGGGGAAAACTTACAAGGGGAGGGAAAGAAGAGAAACAGGATTCCAGATCATATTACTAACAAACTTACTAATAATAAACAATAAAAGCTTACTGATAATAAACGATAAACAAGCAACATATGTCAAAACTGTTGGATTATATGTTTATTACTGTAAACTTGTCGTTTAGTGGTGACACCATAAATAGAGGCATAACAGAAATCCACATAGACAATTAAGTACAAAAGCATTACACACATTTTGGTTCTTCAGATTAGGTAAATCTCGAATGTATGCAACGCATTTATGCAAATCTGTGGTGTCCTGGTCATCTGAAGCATCAACTACCTGAGTTCCCTGCATTCAAAAGCAAGCTAGTACAGTGATACAAGTCTCGTGAAATCCAGAAAACCACAAATGTGCACTGCAAACCAAAAGCTTATACGGAACAATTTCATTGGATTTAAGTGAAGCCTTGACCAAGCCGGTGTAAATCATTGGTTAGTGACCACTAACAGTATTTATCACCAGAACCTTCAAAATCCTTTAAGTTCAGCAGCCACATTTAAACTAAATTTCTGGACTAAAATGAATCATTTAATAAACTACGAGTTGCAAAAAAACTGCAACTGTAAACTTAATTAGAAAAATTTGGAAAAGCAACAAAACAAGACATGACCAATATTGAGGTCTAACAGCATCCAGCTTGCTAGGTAGCTTGGGCAGTCAAAAAGTTTATACAAATATCTCCAAATTACCAGGTATACTACATGCACCTCACAGATAGCAATGAAACAAAACTAGAATGAAGATATATAATCTATATCCTCAAAAAAAAAATATGGTTTAAAGATCTCTATATTGTCAGGGAGATTCAATAAGCATACCAAATCTCTGTAGAAACGCGAAACATCTTCTCTAACGGAATCCATATCACCCTTTATTAAGTCTGGCTTATACCTGGATCAGACAAACAACATGTGAGCACTAAATAAGAAACAGGCATCTCTTATTTGCCAGCAATCTCGAAGTTTCTTTTCATTTCTATTTTTCTACCCTACAACAATGAGAAGCATGCCTCTCACTGCTTGTGCTTGAACCACATGTATCCAATTAATATCTTCATGATACAGAGGAAGGAAACCACTTTGTACTTGTATTCCCGTATCACATTACATTTAACAACAACAACAAAACAACAAAAAATCAAGTCTCAACACTGACCAAAAGAAAAATGACTACATATCAAACACAGAGAAAACTGTATATAATTTGAATCTCGAAATAATGCAGTCTCAGGCTTAGTTCATCACCAAAATAGACAGCATCCAAATTCTGATTCATCCTTTTTTCATATAGCACGCTCCTTACCACCAATCAAATGGTACCTTTCTTTTTTTTTTTTGGTCAATTAATACAGAAATTTTAAAGGCTGCGTCACGGTGGACTCGAACCCGAGACCTTTGGCCTCGGCATTAACCACTCTACCACTAGGGTAATTGAGTGATAAGTCATCAATTGAGTGTTGTTGATGTCTATTTCCATTCGGGCAATGTAAGAGGTGGGGTGACGTGGTAGAACCGTAGGAATGTGGTAGACAAAAAGGTAATTGAATTACCACATTTTTTAACTTGGTAGAAATGTGGTAAACAAAAAATCAGGAATGTAAGAGGTGGGGTGACGTGGGATTGAATCAATGAAAATGAAATGATAATTAGTGTAGCTAATAAAGGTAATTGAGTGATAAGTCATCCAACTAGTGTCGGTGATGTCTATTTCCATTACTGGGCAATGTAAGAGAGATGGAGGGGAATTGCTTTTCGAAGAAAGAGATGGTTCTTTAATGAGGAATGATGAATGAATTAACATTTTCATTTTTCTAAATAAAAATGAAAATATGATAAAAATATTAGTAAAGTTATGATTTACATAGTGAATTATATATTTCTCTTCCTGATTTATTCCAAGAATGCTATTCTTGACAATGCTTCTTTGTAGTGAAGTAATTTTTGTAGTCACACTAGTGTCGTATTACTTGTTTTGTTTGCATTGGGGTAATATTGTTTTCATTATTTCTTAGGTAAATGAATCGTTATTTTAAGAAAACTTCTCTTGCTGTGGAGGTTTCATCTTCGTCGGTTAATGGACCTACACTTCTCCAACCTCAAGAATCATTGAAGGAAGATAACAATGAAGTTGATTTAGAAAATATTCCAAGTGATCCAGGATTACGACTGATATAATGAGTTATCCACCGAACTTAATAGAAGCAGTTCAGAGCTTACTTACTTAAAGGTCCATGTCAACCGCGTGAGCATGCTTTTCCTCATAGAATTGATGGAAATCGAAAGCGTAAATTTGTTTCAAATTGGTTTGATGAATTCAAGAGTTGGTTGGAATATAGTATTGCAAAAGATGCAAACTTTTGTTTATATTGTTATCTTTTCTCAAGAATCCATGGAAATGGACATGATGCTTTTGTATCTGGGGGATTTGCATCTTGGCGCAAGAAAGAAAGGTTGAGAGATCACGTTGGAGATCATACTAGTGATCACAATAAGTGTAGATTGGCATGCCAAGATTTGATGAATCAAGCCCAACACATTGAAGTGTCGATTTCTAAAGTATCAAAACAATCTAAACTTGATTACCGTCGCAGATTAGATGCAACAATTGTTTGTCTTCGATATCTTATTATGCAAGGATTAGCTTTTCGAGGAAATAATGAGTCCGGAGAATCATTGAATCAAGGGAACTTTCTTGAGCTTTTGAAGGTTATTGCTTCTTGCAATGATGAGATATCTAGTGTTGTACTAAACAATGCTCCTGACAACCTCAAACTAACATCACCGGATATTCAGAAAGATATCATAAATTCAGCTGCAGTTGAGACTACAAAAGCTATCATAACGGATATTGGAAATGATTTTTTCTCCATATTAGTTGATGAGTGTCGGGATATATCTGTCAAAGAGCAAATGGGTGTTGTAGTACGTTATGTAGACAAGAATGGATGTGTCATAGAACGTTTTCTTGGTCTCGTGCACGTTAGTGACACCGCTGCAACCTCACTTGAGAAGGCACTTGATTCTTTGTTCTCTACTTATGGTCTAAGTGTATCTAGTTTGAGAGGTCAAGGATATGATGGTGCAAGCAACATGAGAGGAGAATTCCATGGGTTGAAAAGTTTGATACTCAAGAGAAATCCTAGTGCTTATTATGTACATTGTTTTGCTCATCAACTTCAACTCACAATTGTTGCTGTTTCTAAAAAGCAAACAAATGTTGGGTCCTTTTAATATCACACACGTTTATGTAATATTGTTGGAGGTTCTTGTAAGCGCAGGATATGCTCGAGAGAGCCAAAGAGAAGATTATGAAGGATTGCAAGTGATGAAATTAAGACCAAGAGGATTGAATCAAGAAATGGGATTGAAACGACATGGAGATACTCGTTGGAGTTCACATTATGGTACTCTCATCAACCGATGCATTTATTTTCTTCTATTTTGGCCAACACACACACACTGGTACCTTTCTTTTAGCAAGTCACCTACTGACGGTACAATACTATTCGATAAACTAATAAATTTCTACTAATCTTTTTTTTACTAAAACTCGAATTTGCTATAAACAACTAGAAGCGAAATAAAATTGAGATTATCCAATCAAAAGAGAGGCGAGCGCTTGAATATTAATCGAACCTTTGACGAACAGCTAAAGCGGCTTCATCGGGGAACAATAGCGGCAGTTCATCATACAATCTGTTCGCACCACCGTCGGCGCAGATATGAATTTGTGCTGCTCTACAAAATACACCAAAAACTTAAATAAAACCGTCGTAAAAAAAAAAAAAAAAAAAACAGCGACTACGAGCTCGATAATCACCGTTCTCCCACAGAAGCGGAGTGAATCGTGGCAGGTTTCGGTTGAGGACGACGAGCACGTACGTGAGCGCCGCACCGCCATCTGCGGCGGCGGCGGTGGCCGACGGATTGGAGATGAGGAAGGACGATGAATGAGTCATTAACTCCATAGCTCAAAATCGCGCTCGCACGATCGATCAGCTCGCAATGAATTGGAAAAGATTTGCCGAAAAAATTCTGGTTTTGTGAGGGAGATATAAATATGCGAAGGAGAATCTTGTTACGCGGTCAATCTCGCTTTCGTTTGCATAACAACGATATTTTTTTAAAGATAGATCTTAATATCTTTTTCTTTGACTTTTGTGGATTTCAGTTCTTATTAATTATTATGAATGTGGTTCGGACTTAAATATTTCACCATCTTTATTAGATTATAGTAATTATTAGAATTAATTAACGACGAAAAATAAGTATCTAAACAATTATTATGACGAGAACTTTATATTCATGAGACGAGAAAAGTACTAGAGTATGGAAGTAATATGATTAGATTGTGCAGCGTTACACATTTTTGTTGACTTTTATAAAAAGTTTATAATGATCTGCTTATGTGTGATTGTAGTTTCGTACTTATTTAGGAAGTCATCTATATATGTTTATATGTTTAGGAGAACTTCCATAGAACATATACTACATATTATCTCATATGATAATATTTTATTAATATATATATTAATAAAATATTATCATATGAGAGATGATGTAGTACACCTATATGTTCTATAGAATTTTCCATATGTTCAGAATAAATTTTAAAGTACTTGGATAATAAAGATTATATTAGCATAACTGTTTTATCAATAAAATGATCAAATTTTAAAAGTTTTTAAGAAAGACTTTCTAATAATAAGATTGGATTATTTTTCACGGAGACAATTCATAAGCCCTTTAAGAAAGTGTTTAGCAAAGCTTATTTTAAAGAACTTATAAGTTTCAATAATGTATAAGATATTCTAATAGCTGATAAGATGTAGTGTTTCATGAACTTATAAGTTATTAAAATATTTGATTGAATTTATAAGTTAGAAAAAGAATAGTAAGATAGGGAGAAAAAATTGAATAGATATGAAATTGATAGAGTTTATGTTAAAAATAATGAAACATAATAAGATTATTTTGATAAATTCATTGTTACTAATAAACTTATGAAAAGATAAATTAGGATTCGGAAACTTATTTTTAGAGAGTTTATAAATTGTTGGAGCTATTTAAGAGCTTATTATGTCAATTACTAATAACCAATTACTTATTAAAAGTTTATAAGCTTCTAAACAACTTTAAATTCAGTCAAATGGCCTCTAATTGGTATTTGAATACATAGATCATTTTCCTTTTACCAGATTGTATATTATCGTAGAGTTGTAGTTGCTTAGCAAAACAGCCAAACACCCTTGTAATATGGCACTAACATGAACATTTCAAATGTCCAAATGAAGTAATTGGTTAAATTTCTTCGACCAACAAATCCCCTAATCACTAACAACATATATTGGTTCGTGAACAATATATTCACTTGTCAGTATACCGTATTGATTTATCCGGTTTAAAAGAAGAACTAGATAGTATCTACAACTACAAGGCCGGATGTTATATGATCAACGGAAAAAACATGCATTTTATTAGATTCATAGAGAGATGAAAAGATCGCAGAAAGATAACTGATCAGAGTAGAATTAAGTTTGAATATACATAGAGAAGAGAGACGAAATAAATAAAATATTAGATGCTAGATACCTGTATGGCAGAAAGAGCCAGTTTAAGAGAAGAAAAAAAAAGACTTAAATAGAGAGAGGGAACCTGATTGATTTCTACAAGCACAGGTTCCAAACCACCTCAGGTCGAAGAATAAATAACCCCCTAAACATCCAAACATTATACACCTCTAGAAACACTCTTCTACATGAAGTAGCTCAAAGATTTCTTCTTTCTCGATCCTCCCTCTCCATAAAGCTCGTTCCATTGGTTAAGCTCGTTCATGTTTTGCGAGTCTGACGAGACACTCGCACATACCTGCATTTTCACAAGAAACTACACTTTTAGTGGAAAATTCAATAGAACAAACTGTGAAGTTCTCAAAAAAAGAAAAAGACTATGAAATGAATGAAACGTAAAGATCCAAATGAATATATAAACCTGTTCGTGTGCGTATTTGAAGTCCTCCATGCTCAAGGGGCGAACGTCCACACTGCTATGTAATGCCGGTAATGGTCTATTTTCTGCCAGCGCCAAAGCTTTTTCCTATAATTTTATATGAACGTGTGAAGGGTAGGAAAATAGGACAAATGTTTAATCATAGAATCCGAATAAGGGCACTTGATAGCAATCAACTAAGATACAAATTCTACTAGTAATAAAGGTCAAGATGAGCAAACAGGCATACCTTCTTCTCCTTTTCCAAAATCTCTCTTATAGGGCAATGTGCAGCAGTCACACAGAGATTCTGGAAACATATAATTTTACAAATAAGAAGAATGCATATGCATATGGAGGAACGGTCACACCACCCAAAAAAGAACAGCAGAATAATCCAAAAATAAGTTATGGAGATGTAACGGACAAACCTTGAGATCACTCCCTGAATATCCATCCGTCATACTAGCAACTGCTTCAAGATCAACATTTGGAGAAAATTCCTCCTTGGCTAAAATAACCCTTAGAATTTTTTCCCGATTTTGAGCATCCGGCAAGTTGACCATCAGTCTGCACCAATTCACACAATATAAAATGACTAGTAATGGTATCAAAGATGTAGTAGGTTGTGAGAGACAAACCTCCGAGGAAGCCTCCTGATAACAGCCTCATCGAGATCAAAAGGCCTATTTGTGGCTGCAAGCACCAATACCCGTTCCTTATCCTTGGTACGCAAACCATCCCAATTCACCATGAATTCATTCTTCATTTTGCGCATTGCTTCATGTTCTCCCGGGTTTTCTCGTCTCCCTAACATGCTGTCAACCTACAGCAGTGAAGATATAAGAAAAGGACGAGGAGTCTAAGAAGGATAAGAAACATTAATGAATACTGGACAAACCTCATCAACAAAAACAACACTAGGGGCTATCTTGCTGGCCAAAGAGAAGACTGCTTTCACATATTTCTCTCCTTCACCAAACCACTGGATGCAAATGAAAAAAATTGATTGAAATGGAGTAAGACAAAGTAAATAAAGATTAGGCATTCAAGGTTAAATAATAAAATAGAAAAATATGAGTAAACAATTGAAGGTTTAGGAAGATCTTTACTTTAGATGTTATACTGGACATAGATATATTGATAAAGTTTGCACCAGCTTCAGTCGCAACAGCTTTTGCAAGCATAGTTTTACCCGTACCAGGAGGACCAAAGAGCAATATTCCTTTGCAGGGCTGCAAGATCGACACAGTCAGCAAACAAGATGCAATACTTTGTAACACGTAAAAATCTTATTAGAGTTCCAACAAGCTCTATAAATACGATGTCTTTACCTTAGTTAGCTGTCCTTTGCTGAACAATTCTGGCCTTTGTAGAGGTAGCATCACCAATTCTTTCAAAGTCTCTTTTACGTTTTCCAATGCTCCAATATCTTCAAAAGTGACTCCGATATCACCAGGTGGAATAACCTCAGCAAGGAGCTTTTTCTCAAACTCATTTTCAGTAACCACATCCTGAAACTCAGGCAGACCTCTGATTACAATTGAAATGATATGGAATGCAATCAATAAATGAAGACTTAATTTAGAGGCGGAAGTCTGCACCTTAAGAGATTTCTTTGAACTCTTATTCTCGTTCTGAATGCCGTGCAGAATATTGAGCCCGTAGTTGATACTGCAATACACATCCACAAAGAGAAACCGTAAGAACTACCATATTAGAGAGTCGTTCTTTCATCCCCAGTCATCTTCCATTTTCAGCCTAGTTCATTGCTAGACGAAATATTTTCGAAAATAATCACCTTTCACTTGAAATGACGAGTTTTGGCTCCTTGAGTATGTCTTCAGAGCGATGCATAAAATGATGGCTCAAAGCCCAGCCAATAATTTTTTCAATGCCTATAAACATATTATAAGAAACATATCAAGGATTACTAAAAACTGAAGCATACAACAACCAATTTGAAGATCATTGAGCTGTGCAAAATCAACTGACTTTCATTAGTCAAAGCTTGGTCTTTAATGCATAGTGATTCGAGATCAGGACAGTCGAGGCATATTCGATTTAGCACCTGGAATTCATGAGAAGATAGAATAAAAGTAAGACCACTAGGTTAAGATTATGACCACCAAAAAATAAGAAGACAGATTACTCGTGGTCAGTAATGTCAGTGAAGTCAGGCTGTAACAGTTGTTTAAATTCAAGAATTTATCAATCACATCGTCACAAAACTATATCCACACATCATCACAAAACTATATCCACATTTAAATCCGTAGTTTATTGGAAAGATATATAAATCAGGAATCAGATAATTATGAAGTAGTAGGCATGGATGGCATGAAACACCACAATATAAGTTCTCTTGTTATAAACACGTGATCTAACTAAAGCAAGCTCAGAGGAAAAAACCAAAGAGTACTAGCCCAAATTGAATTTCATCTCAAACAGAATCAGGCGGTGAGACAATGGTGAAGCAATCATTTATAGAAGTTACACACCGTGCGAATGCCACCAATATTTGATTGTGATTTCATTGTTTCAATGTCCCGGTCCAATTGCTGTTTCCAGTCAACTAGCACCACCTCATCCTGTTATATTGAAAACAAGATCTATAACATGCTTCCAACCTTAACGATAGAAACATCATAGAGCAGCAAAAATTTGTTACCTGGGGAATC
Source organism: Salvia rosmarinus (assembly GCA_036937905.1). Taxonomy (NCBI): domain Eukaryota; kingdom Viridiplantae; phylum Streptophyta; class Magnoliopsida; order Lamiales; family Lamiaceae; genus Salvia; species Salvia rosmarinus. The sequence goes on from CM072820.1 coordinate 59,292,836, forward strand.
TGTATGGTCACTTTGTTTGGAAAAAGACGGCTGAGCTGCTTCAGAATCTTTGGAGTTTCTTTATTTCTATCATGTAACCTACCAAAGTTATCCTGTAAAAAGGAAAATCTCTAGTCTTCAAAGAGGAGCAAATCTAATAAAGAAAGGATGAAAAGCTGAAATGTCTTCTCATAGTTTTACTAGGTTTTTTCATTCCACAAGCTTTTAGAACATTTGAGCTCTAAGAAACTCCTCAAGAAGTTTAGAGACAGAAAAAAAGACACAGGCCATGATTCTATTCTACCCATAAAGATGGAAAAAAATTTGGTAAGCTAAAACACAATGACAACAGGATGAGTATACAAAGTCTCTAAGTTAGTCGGTCATACCGGGAAAGCAAGGTCGAGCAATGCTGTTTGGTTGCTTCCAAATTTTGTGAAAAGCAATCCGCCAGGATGAGACTGTATCCAACATATACAAGATGAGAGATTTCTTTCTTTCATTTAAGAATAAAAGCAGGAGAACGGAATTAGGGGAGGAAGGGATGCAATATTAGGATAAAGTATAAACAACAAAGCTTAAACTCACTTTCTCCTTCCGACTGTCTGTCTGAGTATGTGAGGCTATCACGACAATGTTTTCTGGTAATGATTCAAGCTTAACTTTGAATGCTGCATAAGCCTCAGAATTTCCAACCATGGACTTCTCAATATCTTTCAATAACAAGATTAATGGAGTGGTTTTACATTCTGTTGAAGCTACCTGCAAAGGGAAGTTCTTTTTAGGTATTTATTGGCAAGAACATAATATGCAAGAGAAAAGTCAACCAACTTGCAAATATACCTCAAAAAGCTCATTAATGGCAAGCCTGTCGATGTCATCAGCACTGGGGCTCTCAAGACGGAGTAAGTCAGCTGCATAGAGTTAAAATAGTCAACAAAATAACAGGCTAGACTACTTGATACACTATACACTGAAGGTCAGAGGAAATTACCTGCACAGAAGAAACCATGATCTTCTTCACAGAGGCCCCCAAGATCATTACCTTCTGGAATTGTTCTATCAAATCTGACCCCAATTTTGGAAGAGCCATTATCCTCAAAAGCAAGCAACACCTTGCCCCTGTAACCATAGGTTGGACCCCTGCACAAAATATGGAAAGGAGACAGCTTAGAGAACATAATACCACCCAATCAGATATTGCAGTTTCCAAACTAGCAGCTGGTTACTTTTGAACCCGACCAATCATCGGCGAGATATCAATCTCCAGATTTTCACTGGTAATTAGCTCGTCTTTACTTACAAAGTAAAGAAACAAAACCCACCATATTGTCCCATGTATTTGGACAACCATGGACTATCATATGTTAGGCACTTAAAAGCAAAAGAGCCAAACAAGAAGTATATCAATAAACAAGATGAAACTAATATTAGTTTGATTCTATGTATATCATCATCATGTATTAGTCAATGATATAAACAGATATAAACAACTGGTTACATGGGTGATTTTTATTTAAACCTCATAAGAACATTATAACCAAGGCTTCTAACCCACACAAACCAAAGGCCAGATTAAAATATTTACAGCCATTTATGTTCAGTAAGATAATCTTGGCTATGAAACATTGAGGCATTTATAAATCATAAGTTCTGAAATTTGTAATATCTATATCAACAAAAGTTTCTAAGAGGATGCTCAAAGTTGTGTCATATGATAAGAGATTCACTAATTAACAAGAAAGAGTTGTACTGTGAACAGCTAGCTGAAAAAACTTCTTGGTGAACAATTCACACAAAGTAGGTCATTCAACCAATACTATAATACCTGCCCACCTACAGTTCCCACATGTTTGTTGGAAGCCGCAACTCTTTACCTCAAATTATTCCACAAACAGATGCCATACATTAAGGTAGTTTCCACAATGAACCAGAGTTTATAAGTAAATTCTTCCAGTCATAATCGGAAGAAACATGGTACAAAGTAAACTCTGTCGATGAATTAGTCAAGAAACACTACAAAGATGTGTGTTTTGGACAAGAAAGTAGTTTCAATATGAATACAACTATACGAGTATAAATAGAAGATTGTGAATGTGAATCCGAGTATAAATTGAGTTCAAGTATGAAGGCCTAGTGTACATCTAATGAGCCATTAGACAAACATATGACAAAATTGGTCATCCAGTTAGTTTGAATTAAATTTGCAGCAGCATTGTTACCTTATTGGAGTTTGATTAGGAGAAAACCCTGTTGGCAAAGAACCCACATACTTCACCCTGTCACCTACCAAAACAACAAAAATCAATTAAAAGACAATTTCTTCACAAGCTAAACTAAGATAAGGAACAAATACTTTGAGTTTGATACCCTTTTTGAAGGTGTGGGTTTTAGATGAAGCCGTAGATGCTTCCTGCTTGGGTTGAGCCTGAGAGCTTATAGTAGAACCCCCAGTAATATCAGCCTCCACACTTGATGCTGGTTTTTTGAGATGTAGATTTCGTCTGGAATATACAATTGCTCGCTCAAGCTTTGAACTTTCTTTCACCAAATCAGCTTCTTTTGTTACCGGTCCCTAAACAAAGAATATAGTAATGCGTCAATAAGAAGTAAACTAGTCTATGTAACTGCTGATAACAATATTAAATTTGAACTCAGGTTGCATAGAAGCTTACACCAGGTAACAGAATAGTGTCAACAATAAGAAGTGAAACACCAAAATATTTAGCAAGTGCCTTGGTCAATGTTTCCTGGTATATTTCCGAACCTATAAAGAAAACAACCAAATTTCATTAAGATTAGTTGGAAAAAGTACACAAAAGTACTTGCATAAATAAGACAGAACCACAAAGCTGCATTACCTGCAGGACCTGACAGCAAAATTCTCGGACATACAGTAGGGAGGTCTGAAGTGAACTTCACAAATTTATTACACTTCAAATGTATGTATGTAGAAGCAATGAGAACATTTCTTGTGTTTTCACTGCCAAAAAAAATTAATTATATGGAAAACCAAAATAATCTGCCCCAGGAAATAACTAAGAGTTAACTTATAAATATAATAAGCAAACTTTCAGACAGGCAAATGAAAGTAAGCTATGCAAGTAACTAAGCATGTCAAAGAACCTTCCATGCCAAGAAATATAAGTCAGCATGAATACCTTGATTATGTAGACGCAAGGAGAAAAAAAATAACATGTACCAATAGACGCATATACATATATACAGTGATTATCCCACTACAGTATCAAATCTCAATTAAACATCAGATGAACAAAATTATCTAGAAGCAGCTGTCAAATAGTCAAAAGACTCGTCCTCAACATATCACTTATGGCTCAATCTCTGTAAATCAGTGTCGTACAATTACAGATGTGCAACCATCGACTCTTTTTCCATAAAAAATATTATGGGACGAAGAATTGACAATATGTAAGTGACTTTTACCTCAGATAATACGGAAAATCCTGAAAAGAAACATCTATGTTATCACAAAGCAACAGTCCTTGTCGTAAAGCATCTTTGTATGCTTCACGTCTCGATGATATTGAAATGGGAGGATCGGAATCCTTGCCCTGATCTCTAACTGCCCTGTGCTCATCAAGAATTTTAGATATCGTGCCACTGATATCAAATTTCGGAGCTATTGAAATTGGAAAACGATGTCCCAAAGCATTGCTTTGTGGAAGACTTTTCCTGTTCCCAGCAGCAATATTGAAGTTCTTAATGGAGACATCAGGAGATAAAACACCATCTTTCTCCGCAACTGATACCATAGCACCTTCATTATGGTCAGAAGCATCTTTGTTTCTAGTGTCTGACATTTCACAGGTAGAAGGTAAAGATGGTATCTCAGAAACATGTTGGGCATCCTCAGCATCCTGAGGTGAAGAAGGGAGGAGAGATAATTCTTCAGGGTGATCCGTTATTGATTCCAGTGTCGATGCAATAGGAACAGCAGAAGGGTCTCCTGATCTTGCCTCAATATGCAAACCTTTTATGGGCCCATCATGAGCTTCTAACATGCTAACCGGTGTCGGGTCATCCATCATAGGTGCACTTTCATCAGTGAGTTCTTGGAAGACCTAATAATATGTCAAGGGCATATAGAAGACAGGTACTTGTGTGCAAATACATAGCAGATCATATGATAAACATGGTAAAGAACTAAAAATATTGAAAAGAAAGGATACATAAGACCGTTTATCGGACAAGCTGAACACCACCTCATCACCTGCATTTATAGGAATCGTGGTATCCTTGTAATAGTTCTTTCCATTCACTTGTACAGCTCCTTTTTTCCCAGTGATTTCAAGCAGTGTAAGTGATTCTCCTTCCTGGATCGGGCATAGAACCAGCAAACAGATAAACATTGAATCCGGTGCAACGGTGAGAACCATATATGAACTCCCAACCAAATTTAACTCCAGCATAGCAATTTACCTCAGACTCCATGCGCTTCAGTTTGCACAAAGATTTACTAATTGTTGGATCTCTCACCCACAAATCACATTGGCGGCCTTGGCCAACAGTGAAAGTTGGGCGATGCAAGACAACGTGTGGATTCTGAGAGGAAATCATTACATACAAATATAGTTATGGCCACACACCATATAATGGTGAAAAACAGGGATGTGGTGGTTCATTACAAGCATGTACGGAAAATCTCCCCCCATTCAACAACCCAAAGGTTTTATATATATAGGGGTTGGATCCAGTGAGAGCTCATCTTTTTTGAGAACTTGAGAACTATGCACAGACATATAAAGTTGATGAATAAAATCTATAAAATTGTGCACAATGAAAACATTCTAAAATTGTTGCAATTTTAGAAAGTTTTCGTTATGCACAACTTTATAACGTTTTGTGCATCACCTTTAATGTCTTAACGTCTTATGCATGGTTCGCAGAGTTCGCAAAAAAGTTTTGGTTCTCATTTGATCCAATCTATATATATATATATATATATATATATAGTAACCTCGATTCTCAAACAGAATGTGCATAAACAAAAGTCTGAAAGGTGCAGGCGTGGTAAATAGCAAATCCTGGTTGCTAATAGCTTATGGTTATCTCCGCATAAAAGTCCAGTCAACCCCAGATCAAGGATAAACAAACCTAGACAACTGGAAAATCTATTCTTCCATTATGCTACTTTGTCTTGGAGACATCAGAAGAGGAAACTAGACAACTGGAAAATGTGTTCTCTTGACACTATGCTACTTTGTACAGGAGAAATCAGAAGAGAAAACTAGTCTATTTCCATTATTTTCAAATTTAGAAAGAGGAGTGTGATTACCTAGAAAATCATTTTCTTTGGACCAGTAGAGAATAGACACCTAACCATTTAAATTAACAGATCAATTTTATGATGAAATAACTACTCCCCAACCCAAAAAGAGTGAAGAAAAGAAAAGAAAGCCTAACTATCTGAAAGTTAGTATAGAATATTTTCCCAACCTAAAGCCGAGACGGACACTTCACTTCTCTGAATGAACATAATCCCATTGTATCCCTCAAAGTTGATACCATTACAAATAAAATGATCGAGAGAGATAGCTTTTTATGGTTAATAATTAAAGGCAATTGCACCCTCAGCAAATTTCAAAACCATCTAACATCAACTCTATGTGATAGCCAATTAAATTATTGGTCCAAAATTGAAGTGCACTGCTCATATCTGATTTGTAACTCGACGCAATATTAAAGCTACAAAATTTAGCTGAAAGAGTAAGCCTACCGGTGGACACTGGGATATAAGTTTCCCCCATGCAACCCCAGCATTAGCTTTCAGTTGCCTCTTCTTTCCGCGATTCACAGGTGGCCCACTAGACTTCCCTTTCTCCACATCAGTGATGGAATCACCTGCACGCCAACAACAAAAAAGAAACAATTTTTCACCCAAAAAAAGAAGAAGAAGATCAAAATTTGAAGAATTTTAGAAGCAAAAGAACAGAATGAACACCGAATTCAATCGAGAATAACACATGCAGCGCGTGATATTACACCTTCACTCACGCGAGAGCCAAAACCTCACCTGCCGCCACGGCCTCCTCCGGCGATTTGCCCGCCGTCACATCCTCCGGTTGCTTCTCGACGCCATCTTCATCTAGATCAGCCGATCCGGCCTCCAATTCCTTCGCCGCCACCGCGCCAACGACTTCCTCGGAAGACGGCGAATCATTCAGCGAAGAAGAAGACGCCTCCGCGCCCTGCATGAACTCAAAAACCCGAAATTGAAAACCGCCTTAAAACGCCCAATCGAGATAAAAAGGTTCAAATTCACTAGAATACAAAACCCTAACCTTGGACCGTTTGCGATTAGGCATGGAAGACGAAGGTGAAGAAAGGGGGCGCTTAGAGGAAGACGAACTCCGCCGCGTTTCCACCATTTTTTTCCTAATCCAATAACCTAAAACGACCACAAACGAACCTGGATTTTGATCCCAAAATTTGATTTTTCAACTGAAAATCAAGGGATGTTTCAAAGAGATGGATTGTTGTGTGCATATATAATATTTGTATCTATATATAACTTCAATACACAGCTCTAAGAGTGAGAAGGAGAGCGAAGTAAAGTTATTTATTGCGAAATATCGTTTTTATATCCAACCCTTGAGCTTTTTTACCCAGTGATAGTCAAGTTAATTATCTTATTAATTAGACAACTTTTGTTTACTGTGTTAAGTATTTTAAAAATATTGTTATATAAATGTAGGGAAAGATATTTGGTGTATCTTATCTTTTGTATTATGTTCACTCAATCTCGAACTAATATTATACTACAATTTTCACTCAAATCAATAGGGTATAGTCTTGGCATTTGAAAATGTAAAACTGATATTGTATGTGATTCGCTATTATACCCTAACTTTACTCACCTAAAATTGTTTTGACAATTGGATTTGGTTTAGTTGTAGGTGCATCTCGTATATTTAGTATGGGCGTAGCCCATAAACCGATTATGTAAGTTATTTTGATTTTTGGGCTCACCACCTCAATTTGTAAAATTTATGCGTAATTCTTCAAAAATAAAATTATTAAATATGGATGTCGAATTAAGGTGATGGTGGGTGCGCATCAATAAAATTAAATGGGTATGGAATAAACATGAGAGTTCTATGATGATACTTACTGAAATGAATGAGTATAAATAAAATTAATGAAATGATAATTATTCTTATAATTTATGTTATAATAATAATAATATTATTATTATTATTAATTATTATTATTATTATTATTATTATTATTATTATTATTATTATTGTTGTTGTTGTTGTTGTTGTTGTTGTTGTTGTTTTGGTTATTGTTATTATTTTCATTAGTATTGTTACTATTGATAATTATTATCATTGTTATAACTTATCATTACTATTTTTATTTTATTTATATTTATTATTATTGTGGTGGTGGTGGTTATATATGATCATTATTAATTATATTATTTTATTTATTACTATGTTTATTATTAATATTATTAATTCTGTGTTTTGCTATTAATAGTATTAATTAATAATATTGTTGTATTTTTATTATTCTACTAATATTCATTTATTCTTGTAAATACTGTTATTTTACTATTATTATTAAAATTTTCAAAATACAAAAAATAAAAATAATTTGTTATAAAAAATATAATAAATCTAGTTAATCTCATATTCATGGAATAGATAATACCATGAGCGAGTGAATTAATGATTGTTCGGGTGTTAATGATAATAAGCATTCTTTTGAAAATTGTAATTCCTGTTGCAAAAAAATTACTAGTCATAGGATTAAGAATTGACGCAAAAATCATCATTCTACTATCATTTCATTATTGCATACCAGTCGTATCCTAATTTCTTATCATTAGTCAAATTTATGCGCAATTCTTCAAAAATAAAATCACTAAATAGGGAGTGGGGATATAGAACTAATTCCCCATCATTATATCTAATCAATCAATTAGTAATACTCTACACAATATCACAAACTTGCAAATGATTTTATTTTATTTTATTTTCTCCTTTAGCTTTTATAGTCAAAATGAGTATGGCTCCATACGTAAAATGGAACCTTTAATATGTATGCATGTAGAGGTAATGGCAATATAATCAAAGAGTGTGTGTTCCATCATCCTCGAGTCGTTTTATTAGTTCATTCCATTGCAAAGATTTTCACATTTTCTTTATAACTTTCTATAACCTTGCAAGTGTACTACGTGTAGATTTACAACATTTTCTCCACATTATATCTCGTGGCTGTAAATGTGAGTTCGAATATATGTATCTATTATTTAAAAATGATAGAGTTACTTACATTTTAAATTCCAAATTATTTATTCAAATTGTGTATTTAGCATGACATTTTGAATTTGCATAAAGAGGCTCAAACTTCAAATTTTCATATATATACTAGGCCGTGTTTGCAAAAATATGCGAGGCATAGCTATTCTTTTAGAAGGAAACATATATAAATCATTCATCTTGTACTAATCGACTAATTCTGGGAATACACGAAAAAAAATGTTTAAGAAGTTTAATAATTTCTATACTGTTTTTAAAAAAATATATATATCTGTTACTTATACTCGTTTATCTGCTTATTTGTCGAAATCGGAACGAATCTTGAATTTTATAAAGAATGTTCAAATTTATATTTCTTACTGAGACACATCTTCGATCGGACGCCTTTGAAGATTTAATTTTTTAACCTACAATGAATTGGAAACTCTGTAAATTAAAATTATATTTCAATAACTGCAGTCACTGTCACATAAATAATAAAAGTCGATATATAATCATCTATATGTTCTACCAATTCTCGAGATAGATAAAAGAAGAAGAGAGTGAGTCATTAAACAAACAATATTTTATGCTCTCATATTATACGAGAATGTGTTCGGATTTTTATTTTGTGCAAATATATATTAAAATAGAGATAACTAAGGGTCGACCGAGATACGGACTATCTAAATTGTGGATGTCTTAAATAAATCTCAATAAAACAAAACACAGCTCGCATAATAGGACGAGTCAAATGAATATTATTAATATTCAGTACATATTTCAAAGAATAATGTATTATTTTAAATTACACTAAAAATTATGTTGGATTAGGTGTCTGTTCGTAGAAAAATATTTTGTTTATTTGTATCAAATCTAACATATATTCCCGTGTTTGACATGAAATTAAGATAAAGAGTTCGCGTATGAGTACAATTGAATATGTATATCTCATAAAAATAAGAAATAAAACTAATATAAAGAACTTTTAAATGTGAATGTTTGGGATTTCAACTAAGTTATTCAGCAATCAGGTGTCGGCCAACTAATTCAATTATCTTTATTAATTTGAGATTTCTGAAAAGGTTATTGGTATGCAGGAAATGATATAATGAAAATGTTAATGAAGTTATTATTAAAATGGTAATGATAATGTTAAATTAATGAAATAAGTATTAGACTACTATGACCGGTATCCACAATGACTGCAATGTGAATGCAAATATTATTTATTAGCTAATTTTACTCACACAAGTGAAAAGTAGTAAAAGGTTTGAATGAAATTATTATTAAACGGTACAATATTATTCAAGACATAATATTATATTTTATAGTCTTGCGAACACTCATCGATAGTAAAACACAGCAAACGTGAGATTATGACTCACGATGCCTCGCATTTTATTGATCAAACAATAAATTGACAACTCCTCTAACTAATAAATCCGATAGTCCCAACGTACTAATTTATATAAATTCGACTCTTTTTAAATCGATGTAATTTCTTCGCATTTTGCTAACCAAATCCTATTAATTTAGGTATTTATGTTGGCGAAACATTATGAATACAGTTGGGAGCTACGTGGTAGAGACGACAAAATTCTCTTAGTTTAGTACTCCATCTGTTACTTTCTTTTTACACGTAGATTAAGAAGAATTATGTTTTGTGTGTAAAATAATGTTTGATACGAAATTCGATGTACTTTTTAGCATAAAATTGTTTCCTTTTATGGAACGAGCCAATAATAGTAGAATAACTCAAAAAGAAAAACAAGTCAATAATAATGGGACAGATGTATACTTGTAGTACAATATTGAGCACCATCTTTTTCATATTGAGTTCATCGAGTTGCATCTTTTTCATATTGAGTTCATCGAGTTGAGTGTTTCAAGTGGTCATCCCCATCTAACCTACTTGCCTACAACTAATTATGGGGTGTTGCTTTTAATTTTAGGCTAACGAGTCGCAACCAAGCAATTTTCACAATTATAATATTCAATTTTAAAACATTACAATGTAATATAATTATCTATGATTTTGACAGGGGCATAATAAATTTGAGGTCCACACTCCACAAGTAGAGCCGGCAAAATTGGCCCGGCCCGATAGGTCGACCCGAGGTACCCGGAATTGAGATCGGGTTGGGCTCGTGAAAATAGCGATCCGAAAAAAATTGGGCCTAAAAAGCCCGCCCACATAGTCCATCGGGTTGATCGGGCTTTGGGGCTAAAAAGCCCAGGGTTAACGGGCCTAAAAGCCCGCCCACACATTTAAAGTTTTAATATTTTACATTTGATGTTTGATGATATTTGAAACTTTAAGTTTATCTTATTTACGTTGAAATTGATGTTAGACTTGTTAGTAGACTTAATTTGTTTTATTTACTTTGGAATTGATGCTATTAGACGTAATTTATCTTATTTACTTTAAAATTGATGCTAGTAGATTTAATTTATTTATTGTTATCATATTTTTTTGAAATTAAAAATAATATTTTATTAATTAAATATTGGACGGGTTTGGTCCGGTGGCCCAGATGGGGCTGGGCTGGGCAGCCTAGGCTACCATATTTTCAGCCCGATAGCATTTCGGGCCGGGCCAGCCCGACCAGATAAAACAACAAGCTCGATGGGCCGGGCCGGGCCAGCCCGAATATGCACATTGCTTTTATCTTGTGAAGATTATATGTGTTTGAACGACTGCATAAGCGTCAATAGTGTATAAAGCGTATCAATTATAAACGGTATTAATTCTAACGACATATGCATTAGTTAAGTATGATAATATGAGTATGTAACAGCTTCAGCCAAATAAATTATTGATATATTTTCTTCTTGAAAAATCTTATTTTAATGGTAGATTTATTCACTTCAACATGAAAACGATGTTATTTCATCCATATTGGAAGTCATATGTTATCTTTTGTAGCTAATTGTATTTTCGACTTGAAAACCACTTCCCAGTTAAAAATGACACATATATGAATTATTGGTTTTGAACATGTATTAGTAATATATTGAGCTAAAACTATAAAGAGTCACATTATCATACTAAATTGATATATTTTCCTAATTTATGTTCACAAATTGAACTCTTAGGCCTCGTTTGGTAGATATGTTTAGATATGTCGAGATAGATAAGAATAAGATATGTATCATAGATAATGTTATATTGGTATAAATATCTTATTGTTTGGTAGATAAGATATAAAAATATAGATAGAAACTTGTTTGTTTAATACACTAGTTAAAAAGTAAGATTAAGTAAAAATTACAATTGTATCCTTCAAAACAAATCAAAATGACATACGATAACCTCACCTTTCTCAACACAACATCTACTTTCTTTTAAACTGTTTTCTTTTCATTTTCTTCTTTCCACCATGTTTCCCCATTCTAAAATACTTGCAAGGAACAAAGAATTTTTGCAGGTCCACGTAAAAGCCACAAAAGATTTATTCACGTTGAAAGGAAACACGGTGAGAGAGAGAAAAAAAAGAGAAAAAAAAAAAAAGGGAAAGAGAAGAAGGAGCAGATTCATAGCCACCATGTGAGCAGATTCTTTCCACCATGTTTCCCATTCTAGAGAGGAACGATGCCCACCTCACTACTCATCGCCCCACCTCACTTCTCATAGCCACCATCACCTCCTTCCTCTCCCTCCCTACCACCTCCCTCCTTGAAAGACACGTAGAGGTGGTCACAAAGAAAGGAAAAAAAAAGAAGAAAAAGAAACACGCAGAGGTTGTCACAGAGAAAGGAAAAAAAAGAAAGAAAAAGGAAAGAGAAGAAGGAGCAAGGAGGTGCAGGAAATGGAATTTTATCACTTGTACTGTGCATATAGGATACGGTAACTGGGCTCCCACGCCAGTTGCCTATACAAGGTGTAACAGTGTTCTAAATACGGGCCCTTTTTTAGTAACGGGCTCCCAAGATATGCATCTGATTTACCAAACACAAAGATAACACAAGATACATTTCCTATTCGGTCCTTATCCGGTCTACCAAACGCCCCCTTAATTAATTAATTTTAAACATGTTGGCCGGCGCACACAATATAGTTGGTCATCTATAGGGATGGCAACGGATCCAGGACCCGATCCAGATCCGTGGATCCAGATCCATTTTTAAGGATCTGGATCCTCAAAAATCTGGACCCGACGGATCTGGATCGGATCTGAAACATATATCAATATTTCGGATCCGGATGCGGGTTTAGGTTTTAAGATCCGGATCCGGTCCGGATCCGCCCGTGGACACGCCAATTATATATATATAATTTTATTATAATTAAATTAGTTAACCTAAATAATTTCTATTAAATGCGTCTCGTCGTCATTCCCAATTTCCCATTTCAAAATCTATTTAGTTTTATATATATATATATATATATATATATATATATATATATATATTTTTATTATAATTAAATACATAACCCGAACTTAAAACTATTCAATTTTCTATTTCAAATTATTCCAAAACAAATATGTTCCAAATTTCATTTCAAATACTGCAATTATGTATCTGTCGGCATTCACGGTGGTCGCATTTACACCACCGACGATCGAGTTGTTTGTTGCTTCCTACTTTATAGTAAATCAGAACTAACGTCTTCCAATATATTGATAATTGTAGAAATTCTAAATAATTATTATAGTATTATTATGCATTTAGATTATTATGGTGTTACTGTGAATTATTGTTGATTAGAATTTATTTTAGAAGCGAAAACATATGGATCCGGGTCTAGACCCTGGACCCTGTAGATCTTATGAATCTGGATCTGGATTTAATTTTTTTGGACCCAATGAATCCGGAATGGGATTCGGATAAGCAAAAAAAATCGGATCGAATCGGGCCTGTGGATCCGGTCCATTGCCATCCCTAGTCATCTATTTGATAAACCAACGTCCCTTGTCAGGATTAGTGACGTTAGATATTTTTAATTGTTTTATGCATAAATCTGGATCCTAGCAAATGGGAAATAATGTACCATTTCGAAGGGAAATAATGTATTCAATATGCTCATTCCCATTCAGTTACCCTGATGTGGTATGTTACAATATCAAAAGTTTTTATATTTTGGTATGATTACATATAGCACGTGCTCACTCCATCTTAATCTCATTTAATTCAGTTTATAGTTTCTTGAGGAATCCATAAAATAAATAAATGCAAAGATTGAAACTTAATAAGCCTGCATACTCGATAGAAGTATGGTCTTAGGGCCCTTCCTTACTACATCGAATCAGGAAATTCAGCAATGTTAATATATATTGTTATGACAATGTAAAATATTTAATCAAATACTTCTTTATATCAAAATAAAAATAAAAAGGACGAAAAAGGGTAGGTTGTCAACGTGAAAGGAAAGGAGCAGCACACCTATGACCTATAATTATAAAAGCCCAAGTCCAGATTATGGACTTCAGTTATTCAATGAAAGTTGGTGGAAAAATAAAGCTATTCCAAATTTAATTATTTGGACAAATAACTCAATTTATAACGACGAGATTATTTTATAAGTTCTACAATCAAATTATCTCAAAAAAAATTCAGCTGTTAAATTTACTAATGATATCATTGTAGCGGTGTACGTCGACAAACCTCATCTTCTTATAAATAAAAGTAGAATAGTTGGTAAATAAATTCAATTAGAAGGTTAAAATTGTTCATAATAATTAACTTTCCAACAAATCAACAATCAAAATACTAAACAGCCCCTTCTAAAAAATAATACTTCATCCGTCTCAATATTCATGACACGTTTCTTTTTTGCACGTAGATTAAGTAGTTGAGTCTTCCATACTTCGGAGTTGAGGTACTTTTCTTTTGTTACGTCGTTTTCATTAATAAAATCTTTTTCTTTACGTACTTCGGAGTTGAGTCTTGCATATTTCATTTGTCACTTATGCATACTACATCTCCCCCAATATACAATACCCTCTATGGAGGATGAACAATACCCTCTACGGAGGATGATAAATACCCTCTACGGAGGATGAACAATACCCTCTTCGGAGGACGAACTATACCCTCTTCGGAGGACGAATTATACCCTCTTCGGAGGACGAACTATACCCTCTACGGAGGATGAACTATACCCTCTTCGGAGGACGAACTATACCCTCTAATGAGGACGAAATACCCTCGACGGAGGACAGACTATCTTCGTTTAATACGAGGACGAACTCAAGCAGCGTGAGGGACCACCCTAGCGATAAAACTTGCCAAATAAGGAACCTATACCTCCGTTTATTTCGGGGAAGAGGGGACCACCCCGAGCGATAAAACTTGCCAAAAAAGGAACCTATACCTCCGTTCATTTCGGGGAAGAGGGGACCACCCCGAGCGATAAAACTTGCCAAAAAAGGAACCTATACCTCCGTTCATTTCGGGGAAGAGGGGACCACCCCTAGCAATATTTCTTGCCAAAAAAGGAACCTATACCTCCGTTCACTTCGGGGAAGAGGGGACCACCCCTAGCAATACTTCTTGCCAAAAGGAACCCTACCTACCGTTTATCTGAGGTCGACCTCGCCGCCGTCTCGGCCTCCCGATACATGGCGCCTCTGCGCGGCCTCGCCTCGCGCCGCCTTCGCCGCGCCGCCGCCGGCACTCCGCGAGCCGACCTCGCCTCGGATTCGTCGCCTCCACCTCGGCCTTCGCAGGTCGACCGCCTCGGCCTTCCCGCCACGGCCGCCGTCGAGCCCGGCCTCCTTCTTGCCCGCGCATCCCGAGCCGCCGCCTCGCGCGAGTTACATATTCGACTTGGCAAGGCGGCGATATTCGACCGGCGGTGGAGCCGGCGACATTCGACTTCGAGAATGCGACTTGGCATAACGCCCGACAAGGTGAAGCGAAGCAAGACATGACTTGGCGAGCGCCCGGCCGGTGAAGCGAGCAACATGCGACGGCATAACGCCTCGACAAGGTGAAGCAAACAACATGCGACTTGGCGCGGCGCCTCGGCGGTGAAGCTAAGTAAATGCGACTTGGTAAGGTAAAGACCAGCGGCGTAAGACTTGGCATAACGCCTCGTCGGTGAAGCGGTCAAAGACTTCGACATAACGCCCGTCGGGTGAAGCGGTCAAAGACTTGGCATAGCGCCTCGGCGGTGAAAGCTACTCAAAGACCTCGGCATAACGCCCGTCGGTGAAGCCGGCCGAAGACTTCGGCATAACGCCTCGACAGGTGAAAGCCAACCCAAAGACTTCGGCATAACGCCTCGTCAGGTGAAGCCAGCCCAAAGACCTCGGCATAACGCCTCGACAGGTGAAAGCCAGCCCAAAGACTTCGGCATAACGCCTCGCCAGGTGAAGCCAGCCAAAAGACCTTGGCATAACACCTCGTCAGGTGAAGCCAGTCCAAAGACTTCGGCATAACGCCTCGCCAGGTGAAGCCAGCCAAAAGACCTCGGCATAACACCTCGTCAGGTGAAGTCGAGCACCAAGACTTCGGCAAAACGCCTCGGCAAGATATACAAACAGCAAGACATGACCTCGGCAGACGCCTCTACAGGCGAAGCAAGCGACATTCAACTTCGGCAGACTGTACGCGCTCCACCTCGCCAGACTACGAATTCCGGCGAGGCGACGTCAACCACCGTTCCCCCCTCCATCACGACCTCACTTCTACGTTTTTTTGGGGGGGGATATGATAGGATACGGCCCAACTGCTAGGTCTAAGCATCAGACCCAATATAAATGGGTCCCGACATTAAGCTCGGCCCATGTGAGTTCGGCCCAAGAAGACTCCTCGACCAACTACAACTCTAATCGCAATTGGAGACGTAGAAGATTCGGATGCATATCTAAAAGAATCCTTATGAGAGAAGACTTTGTATTAGAGTCAAACTCAATTTGAATCAGAGTCAAACTCAATTTGAATCAGAGTGGAATTCAACTCGATGGTATATAAATAGAGGCTAGGATAGAAGAGAAAGGGGAGGACACTCAGATCATCTACTCTCAGATCGATCACTTGATCTACACTTCTTGTAATCACTCCTCATATTTTCAATACACGACTACTATCTCTCCCGTGGGCGTAGATCTTATTCACGGATCGAACCACGTAAATCTCGGTGTTCTTGCGTGCATTTATTTCCTTACGAAATTAAGATCGATCCTTGGCGCCGTCGTGGGAACCGAAATTCGTGTTTTCGATCAACTTTTGTTTCTGAGGGAATCGATCACAACGATGAATACCGAAGTTATACATCCAGGTCGTCCGGCAACAACGGCGGCGGGGCGCGCCGAGCTCGGCTTGGGAAGAGCCGGTCGAGAACCGACCCCGAAGGACATGTCCAAAGTCTCGACAAGCAAGGCCATCCCATCCCGCATGAAGAAGTAGAATACCATAGCGAGGGAGGTCGCGGCAACCAAGAAGAACCTCCAGCTCCGCAGATGAACCTTGACGACGCCATCAATGCGTTTGTTGAGAAAAACAAGGAGAGCTTTCTCCAATACCTCAGCGAAGCACAAGGTCGGCCGCATCCCGAAGAAAGGAACGCCGAAGCCTCGTCTAAACACGAGGCACCGCAACGCGGTGGATCCCCTAGCATCCAAGTCATGGGCGCTCATACCTCTGCACGAGTTGGGGCCCAAACCAACCGCACAAGGGACGAACAGCGTGGGAAAGGACGTCATGACCGCCGCGAGATCGGTCATGGTCATCAAACGAGTTCGGTCGACGAACTCCGCCCCACTCTCCGGAGGCGGCCGATGGGTGCGGAATATAGTCACCCGTTCTCAAACGAAATACTCGACACTCCACTCCCGGACAAATACCGGTGCGAGCATCGCCTATGACGGACTAAGGGACCCATAAAACTTCTCTCTCGGTTCGGTACCACATGATCAATCAACGTCTCAACATCATCCACATGTGCAATTTGTTCCGAGCTCGATCGACAACGCCGCGGTGGTTCGACGATCTACCTCCGGAAGCATTAGATCTTACTGCGGCTCATCTCCTCACCGTAAGGCAAGGCCGAGGTGAGTCCATCAGCGACTTCATGGCGAGGTTCAATAAGGAGAGCCTAAAAGTCGAGGTTGTAGACGACCTCCTCATTATCTCGGCTTTCGAGCGACATCTTGCAGGGCCCTATCTGAGGAGATCATCAATCACGAGCCCCGCTGCGTCGGAGCTATGGCGCATAGCGGATCGGTTCGCCAAAGCGGACGAGCGAGATAGGAGAAAGCGAGAAGGCGACAAGCGCGAACCCTCGACAAGCGAAGAGGATGATCGAAGGAACCGATCGCGATAATCCCAGAATCGAAGAAGGAGACCTCGTCTATATTAGAAGCTCGGTACAAAGTAGCTCGGTATTATAACCCCGTGCCAATCCGATAATTCAGTAGGCGACCTCGTGCTTGAGTTGAGGTACTTTTCTTTGTTACGTCGTTTTCATTAATAAAATCTTTTCTTTACGTACTTGAGTTGAGTCTTGCATATTTCATTTGTCACTTATGCATACTACATCTCCCCAATATCTGATACCCTCATGGAGGATGAACAATACCCTACGGAGGATGATAAATACCCTCTACGGAGGATGAACAATACCTCTTGGAGGACGAACTATACCTCTTCTGGAGGCTAATTATACCTCTTGGAGGACGAACTATACCCTCTACGGAGGATGAACTATACCCTCTTCGGAGGACGAACTATACCCTCTAATGAGGACGAAATACCCTCGACGGAGGACAGACTACCTTCGTTTAATACGAGGACGAACTCAAACGCGCGTGAGGGGACCACCCCTAGCGATAAAACTTGCCAAATAAGGAACCTATACCTCCGTTTATTTCGGGAAGAGGACCACCCGGCGATAAAACTTGCCAAAAAGGAACCTATACCTTCGTTCATTTCGGGAAGAGGGGACCACCCCGAGCGATAAAACTTGCCAAAAAAGGAACCTATACCTCCGTTCATTTCGGGGAAGAGGGGACCACCCCTAGCAATATTTCTTGCCAAAAAAGGAACCTATACCTCCGTTCACTTCGGGGAAGAGGGGACCACCCCTAGCAATACTTCTTGCCAAAAAAGGAACCCCTACCTTCGTTTAATACGAGGTCGACCTCGCCTTCGCCGTCTCGGCCTCCCGATACATGGCCGCCTCCGCAGGCCTCGCCTCGGCCTTCGCCGCCTTCGCCTCGACCCCGCAGGTCGACCTCGCCTCAGCATTCGTCGCCTCCACCTCAGCCTTCCGCAGGTCGACTTCGCCTAGGCCTTCGCCGCCACGGCCGCCGTCAGAGCCCCGGCCTCCTTCTTCGCCGCATCCCGAGCCTTCGCCTCGGCACGAAGTTACATATTCGACTTGGCAAGGCGGCGATATTCGACTTGCGGTGGAGCGGCGACATTCGACTTCGCGAACGCCCGGCGGTGAAGCGAGCAACATGCGACTTGGCATAACGCCTCGACAAGGTGAAGCAAGCAAGACATGACTTGGCGAGCGCCCGGCCAGTGAAGCCCGGCAACATGCGACTTCGGCATAACGCCTCGACAAGGTGAAGAAACAACATGCGACTTGGCGCCGCGCCTCGGCGGTGAAGCTAAGTAAAATGCGACTTGGCAAGGTAAAGACCAGCGGCGTAAGACTTGGCATAACGCCTCGTCGGTGAAGCGGTCAAAGACTTGACATAACGCCTCGTCGGGTGAAGCGGTCAAAGACTTGGCATAACGCCTCGACGGTGAAAGCCACTCAAAGACCTCGGCATAACGCCGTCGGTGAAGCCGGCCGAAGACTTGGCGCCGCGCCTCGCGGTGAAAGCTTGACCAAAGACTTGGCATAACGCCTCGTCGGTGAAGCCGGCCAAAGACCTCGGCATAACGCCCGACGGTGAAAGCCGACCCAAAGACTTGGCATAACGCCCGCCGGTGAAGCCGGCCAAAGACCTCGGCATAACACCTCGTCGGTGAAGCCGGCCCAAAGACTTGGCATAACGCCGCCGGAGAAGCCGGCCAAAAGACCTCGGCATAACACATCGTCAGGTGAAGTCGAGTACCAAGACTTCGGCAAAACGCCTCGACAAGATATACAAACAACAAGACATGACCTCGGCAGACGCCTCTACAGGCGAAGCAAGCGACATTCAACTCGACGGATCATGCGCGCTCGCTTTCGCAGACTACGAATCCGGCGGCGACGTCAACCACCGTTCCCTCCATCACGACCTCACTTCTACGTCTTTTTTTTGGGGGATATGATAGATCTGACCCAATTGCTAGGTCAAGCATCGGGCCCAATATAAATGGGTCCCGACATTAAGCTCATCCATGTGAGTTCGGCCCGAAGACTCTCGACCAACTACAACTCTAATCGCAATTGGAGCGTAGAAGATTCGGATGCATATCTAAAGAATCCTTATGAGAGAAGACTTTGTATTAGAGTCAAACTCAATTTGAATCGAGTCGAACTCAATTTGAATCAGTGGAATTCAACTCGATGGTATATAAATAGAGGCTAGGATAGAAGAAGGGAGGACACTCGGATCATCTACTCTCGGATCGATCACTTGATCTACACTTCTTGTAATCACTCCTCATATTTTCAATACCGACTACTATCTCTCCCATGGACGTAGATCTTATTCACGGATCGAACCACGTAAATCTCGGTGTTCTTGCGTGCATTTATTTCCTTACGAAATTAAGATCGATCACATCATTTATCAAAAATCACAAGATACAACATCATACATATCATAATATTAATATTAATATTAAAATTAAAATTAAAATTAAATTATGTTTAAATCCTAAGAAAGAGTTCTGCAATTGTGTTAATCTAATTCCTTAAACATATAACAATATATTATTATATTTTCAAATAAAATCCAAGTTAAGATGATATCTCTACTTATATTTGATATATTAACTATTAAAAGCTAACAGATATTCATAACAAATTTATTTGTATATGAATAAATTTGTTTAATACATGAGCATGAGTAATTATTCATGAAAAATCTGTACGTAAAGTTCTTAAGTTTAATTATATATATCTATATATAATCGTGCTTACGTGTTCCTAAATTAAAAATATAAAAGGACTGACCATATTATATGTCGAAAGTTTGCATTCTATATTTTGGGCGATGCCAAAATAGTTACGCACTTTTTTTATTTTGTTTGGGAAAATGTATTTAGGCAACAAATATTGAAGAGGCGTCACCGATCAAAGTTTATCCGACTAAATTAAATAATATTTTCAGCTTAAGCACAGCGTTTTATGACTAAAATAATCCTTTTACCGAATAAAAGATATACGGATCCTCAATTTCCTTTTGAGAATTTTGGGGATGAGTCTTAAGAAAAACTATTAAATTTATTATGAGTAAAGTAAGAGTATCACATTAATGTAGTATTAATTAAATTAGTAATTGACCATCATAGATAGAGCATAGAGGTGACAAAAGTTGCGGTCCGAGCCGGTCCGATCCATCGAGCTTATACACTTTGTCGGCTCGGACCGGACCAACACAATTTCGGACTGTTAAATATGAAGCCAGTCCGATACAGACGGAATTTGGGTGGCGGGCGGGTTAAACCCACCCAATTTTTTCAAATTTTGTAACCTATAAAATTATATATCTAAATTGTAAAAGAATAAATAACGATGTAAAATAACAATTTCAGTCCAGAAACTAGTAATTTGACATCAACAACAATAAAATTAAAAGTTCAAAATTATATGCTAATACAACAAAAAATAGATTAAAGTCTCGAAGTCACAATCTAAAGTAGTAAATAAGCCCAAATAAAATGATAAAGAAATTAAAAACATAATTAAAGAGAAAGATAAAGAAATAGAGAGAAACAAAAAATTAATAGGTAATAAAAATATATATTTACCAGGCGTATTTTTTAGCCAGAAAATCCCGTGCTTTTTTGACCCGAAGCCCGATCAGTCCAACTTTTTTTTCAGGTGGCTTTTAGGGCCGATTTTTTTCGAGCATCTTATTTTGAAGCCTAACCTAACCCAACCCCAGGTTTAGCCTATTAGGCGAGGGCCGTTTCTTAAACTCTAGCCATATGTGGATGTTGTTGAAAGTAATAAGTATAATGTATTGATAGTGGTGAATGAATGGTAAAAATATAAATAAAGATATTGTTGAGAGTAATAAATAAGAAATATTTTGTGTTACTGTTTTCATGAACAAATAGGAAGAAAATGGAGAACCAAAGGAATGTTATTTTTCTATAAACAAAAACATCTCAGTTATTAGTGAATCCATTTTCTTATTATACTTGAAATTGAGTTCTCCATATCATGCACATTAACTCATGAGATCCGTAATCTAATTATCTTTTTATTTTTAAGGAAATATCCATAAAAATCTAAAATTGTCAGCAATAAATATTTTTCTCAACCAGGATAGTGTTTAAAATTGAGTGCGCTACTATATTTTTTTTGGAGGGAGTACGCCACTATATTTTATCAATAAGATTAGTGTGTTGAGATAAGTATTAATTTCATCTATATAATTCGAGCATCGTTAGGTTTAATATGATAATATAAAATAGCGTACTAGTCTCATAAATGAAAATAAGGCGTGAGATAGTGATAGTGAATATATGATCGCTATAAAATAAGATTGTACAATATTATTAAAAAAAGTGGGGTTATTATTCAAATTTATCCCATTCTTTAACGATTTTATCGATTCTTTAACAACTTTTGGAACTTATCATTCGATCTATACTTTTATAACGAATTTATCAATTCTATCAAATTTTGAAATTTATATCTATAGATTGTTTCATAAAAACAAACATTATGTTTTGCTAAGTGGAATATAATATCCACACTACATTTTTGGGGAAATAATTAGTTTCCAGAGGGAAGATTCGATGACAAAATTGGTGCAAGTTGACAAAAGTTATAACTTAAAAATAAGTTTCAAAAGTTGAAATGAAATTATTAAAAACTTTAAAATCATTATAGAATTAATAAATTTACAATTAATATTTTATTAGAACTCCAATGATATCAATTGATACTCGAGTACTATTTAAAGTAAATCACATGCTTATGTCGAAACAGTAAAAGAAAGAGAGTTTTTGTGAATATGTATATTTTAATGTTTCAAATAAGACTTTACAAATGTATACATAGATTTTTGTAAATGCTTAAGAAAATCTGTTACCACAATGCCTAAGCATGCGTCTACTGGTAGTTGGTGCGGCTGAACGGCCAATAAGGTAATAGGTAAATATCATATTTTTCCCCAAAACAAATATTAGCAAATAATGACAGCAATATTTACTTATAAATCATAATCAAACAGAAAAATCTTGCTCAAAACGCAGCAAATTTCCTTGGCGGCTGCAGAATTATCAGGAAGCCACAACACCAAAAACCTTATCACAATTCACTATACCTCTCCACCTCTCTCTTCCCTCCTCCTTATCCATAAACCCGGAACTTCTCAAAACCCTTTCCTCTCCAAATTTCCCAATTTAAAGTTGTTGTTTGTTTCAGCGATGGAGTCGAAGGAGGCGGCGTTGAATCCACGGCCGAAGTTACACCAGGTTCAAGCGCTTCCTCTCCATCTCCTTCGATTAATAATGATGATTTATTGAGTGAAACAATTGGTTTGCACGATAATAATGACTATAAAAGTAGGAATGCTAGTAAGGTTGTGGTGTCCGAGGGTGAGGGTTACGTGAGTGGTAATGAGGAGTTTGAGGCGGCGACGGATAAGCCTGTATATCATGAAATTGAGGGTTCTGGTTCGGAGATGGTTGGTAATGGCGGCGTTGACGTCGACGTAGGGGATAAGGTTGTTGAAGGGGATGGGGATGTGGTGGCGAAGGGTTTGGGGGATGGTGTAGATGCAGATGGTGGTAGTAGGGAAGGTGTGGTTGAGGGTATTGATGGGAAGGGTGAGTTTGCTGATTCGGTTGAGGAATTGGGCGTGAATTCCGATGGGGGTGGTGGTGACGTTGTGGGTGGTGAAGGGGGGAAGGCGGTGGTTGAGGGAGTTGAGGGGGAAGGGAAGGAGACGGTGGTGGAGGGGGAAAAGGTGATTGAGCCTGAGGTTGAAGAGGGTTTGAGGCGGCTGTTGAGAAGGGAGAATTGGAATCCATGCCTGAAGGGATTCTGTAGTTGAGACTATTCAGGTTGATGTTGCTGGCCCTGGTGTTGCCGTCGTTGGGGAGCCGGAGGAAGTGGTTGCTGAAGTGGATGTGGTTGCACCAGAAAATTCGGAGGTGGTTGGTGATGGTGATGGTGATGGTGATGTGAGACTCACAAAGAAGGGATTCTGTAGTTGATGAGAGTGAGGTTGTTGTGCTGCCTTCCTCAGGTGTATCTGTTGAGGCGATTAAGAAAAACGGAGCTGAGTCTGATGAACTAGAGCGAGACGAGGTTGCTGAAGTGGCACTCACGGCTGAGGGGATGCAGTTGTTGATACCATTCAGGTTGATGTGAATGTGGTAGATCCAGGAGTCGCTGTTGTTGGAGGACAAAAGAAAATGGAGGCAGAGAGGTTATAAAGAAGAGGTTCCAGTTGAATCAATTGGTAGTGCTACCAAAAATGGTGATGGTATCGAGAAAGATATCAGAACTAGGGAAATTGGAGTGGATCTCCAACATTCTGATGCTGCAGCTGAGAATATTGATGATGCCTCCGCATCAATGTCACTCCAGCCTGATAATCATGCAGTTGGCATTGAAAAGGATGAGACTGTACATGCTGGAGCTGTTGCCCACTTGGAGAATGGATTGCAGGCGTCCGAGACTAGTAATAATTCTTTCAGTAGCAGTGGTCCTCTGGAGAATGGCAATTCGGCCAAGGTTCACAATGATGGGGAGGTCAAGATTGTGGATGAGATGGTAGAGTCGAATGCCGGAACTTTTCAAATCAATGATGATCAAACTGGTGTTGATGCACAGAAGAATGTATTAGCTGACGGGATATCTGAGGAATCAACACGAGTTGAATCTGATGAACCAAAGGCAGTAACTGATGATCTTCGAGAAATTAGAGAGGTAGAGGATGAAAAGGATGAAGTTCCACCTGAAGAATCTATGTCAGATAAGGAGAATGATGGCATGATCTTTGGGAGCTCGGAAGCTGCCAAAAAGTTTATTGAGGACTTGGAACGAGAATCTGGTGCGGATTCTCATACAGGTCTTGACAGTTCGCTTGAGCAGTCTCAGAGGATTGATGGCCAAATTGTGACTGATTCAGAGGAAGAAGGCGAAACTGATGATGAGGGAGATGGTAAGGAATTGTTCGACTCTGCTGCTCTGGCTGCTCTTTTGAAGGCTGCAACAGGTGCTGATTCCGGTGGTGGCAACATCACTTTCACCTCTCAAGACGGATCTAGGCTTTTCTCGATGGAGCGTCCTGCTGGTTTGGGATCTTCTCTTCAGTCCTTGAGGCCTGCTCCCCGACCAAACCGCTCCAGCCCTTTTGGCACTCTGGCTCCTGCTGGTGGGGGAGAAGTGGAGGAGAGTTTGAGTGAAGAGGAGAAGAAGAAACTGGAGAAGTTGCAGGATATCAGAGTGAAGTTTCTGAGGCTCGTTCACAGATTAGGCCTTTCTCCGGAGGAGTCCGTGGCAGCTCAGGTTTTATACCGGCTGTTGCTTCTTGGTGGGAGGCAAGACACTCAGACTTTTAGCTTGGATGCTGCCAAGAGGACTGCTTTGCAGCTTGAAGCGGGGGAGAGGGATAATCTGGACTTCTCCATCAACATCTTGGTTCTTGGAAAGTCTGGAGTGGGGAAGAGTGCCACCATAAATTCATTATTTGGAGAAGAGAAGGCTCCAATTGATGCATTTGAAACCGGGACAGCTTATGCTAGAGAGATATCTGGGTTCGTTGATGGAGTTAAAGTTCGCATTGTTGACACGCCCGGTCTAAAATCTTCTGTCATGGAGCAGGGTATCAACCGTAGCACCTTGTCCTATGTAAAGAAGTTCACGAAGAAAAGCGCCCCCGATGTTGTTCTTTATGTGGATCGATTGGATGCACAATCTAGAGATCTCAATGATTTACCACTCCTGAAGACTGTTACTGGTACACTCGGCTCTTCCATTTGGCGAAGTGCCATAGTCACCCTTACTCACGCCGCATCCGCGCCCCCGGATGGATCTACTGGCGCCCCACTGAGCTACGAGATGTTTGTCTCTCAAAGGTCTCATGTTGTGCAACAGTCGATTGGCCATGCTGTCGGAGATCTGCGAATGATGAACCCCAGCCTGATGAATCCTGTATCTCTTGTCGAAAACCATCCCTCTTGCCGGAAGAACAGGGATGGACAGAACATTCTTCCTAATGGTCAGAGCTGGAGACCTCAGTTGCTGCTGCTGTGCTACTCGATGAAGATTTTATCAGAAGCGAGTGCAATCTCGAAACCCCAAGACCCTTTCGACCACAGGAAGCTCTTTGGTTTCCGATCACGCCCACCACCTCTTCCGTACATGTTGTCATCCATGCTGCAGTCCCGTCAACACCCCAAGCTCCCGTCTGATCAGGGTGGCGACAGTGTCGATTCTGATATTGATTTGGATGACTTTTCGGATACTGATCAGGAAGAGGAGGACGAATACGACCAGCTTCCTCCATTCCGGCCTCTCAGAAAAGCTCAGCTAGCCAAGCTAAGCAGAGAACAGAAGAAGGCATATTTTGAAGAGTTTGATTACCGGGTGAAGCTGCTCCAGAAAAAGCAATGGAGAGAGGAGTTGAAAAGAATGAGAGAAATCAAAAAGAGAGGCAAGGATGCTGTAGTTGATTATGGTTTTGCAGAGGATGATGCTGAAGGCGGAGGTGCAGCTCCAGTGGCGGTTCCCCTACCCGACATGGCGCTTCCCCCATCTTTCGACGGTGATAACCCTGCTTTCCGGTACCGGTTCTTGGAGCCCACTTCACAGTTTCTTGCAAGGCCGGTTCTTGACAGCCATGGTTGGGACCATGACTGTGGCTATGACGGTGTCAACCTCGAACACGGCCTAGCCATCGCAAATCGCTTTGCAGCAGCGTACGGTCCAGATAACGAAGACAAGAAGGACTTCAGCATCAGCCTTGATTCCTCGGTTTCAGCCAAGCAAGGAGAGAACATGTCGAGCATGGCGGGGTTCGACATCCAGAGCATCGGCAAGCAGCTCGCCTACATTGTCCGAGCTGAAACCAAAATCAAGAATCTGAGGAAAAACAAAGCAACTGGAGGATTATCCTTCACATTCTTGGGCGAAAACATCATCCCGGGTGTGAAGATTGAAGATCAGATCACGTTCGGGCAGCAGTACACCCTCGTGGGCAGTGCTGGCGCTGTGCGGTCCCAGCACGATACTGCCTATGGGGCCAACTTCGAGCTGCAGAGGAGGGAGCTTGACTACCCAATTGGCCAGGTTCAGTCCACGCTCAGCATGTCTATCATCAAATGGAGAGGGGACTTGGCACTAGGGTTCAACAGCCTCGCACAGTTCTCAATCGGGCGCAACTCAAAGGTCGCTGTTCGTGCTGGGATCAACAACAAGCTTAGCGGTCAAATCACGGTGAGGACGAGCAGCTCTGACCATCTGTCACTGGCGCTTGCTGCTGTGATTCCGGCCGCACTTTCCATCTACAAGAAGCTTTATCCGGGCGTTGCCAGCGACAACTTCTCCATATATTAGTTTTTCCTCATTTGATTTATTGCTGCATTTTGTTTATTTTCAGTTCACAAGGAGCAATGTGAGAGACGATGATAGCCTTTTCGTTTTTGGCTGCTATACGAATAATATTTTTGCTGCTGTTTCATTTGAGATTTCTTGATGTTGCCTGAACACATTTTTGCGGGATGGAGTGTCGGTTTGAGAAATGCAGAGTTACAAAAGAGTTCTTTGATCAACGTTTTCACTTCAGATTTCTATTCTGAAAGTTTCCAGAATTTGCCTTTTTTGTTGTGCCATGTCCATCTCTTAATCCAGTAAATGATTCGGATCCGAACACTATTGAGCGCTAGCCAAGTTTGTAAAGTGTAAATATATCATGGAATATGAATTTGAATCGGATACGAGCATAGTTTGTATGTTGGTAATATGAGAAAGGTTTAGTTAGGCTTATGTAAATGCTCATGGATTTCTGGCTTATTTAGCCTACTAGTCTAAAAGTATATCGATGTTATCTTTATCGCCATTGTATCTTCTCCCTCGTTTTTTGCTTTAGACTCGAAATAATCGAACCATTTGACAGAAATGCATAAAACACAAACTCAACAATAACAATTAACTACTACATAAAGTCATAAGATTTTACTAATTGAAGAGGTTTAGGATTTTGAATATTAAATTAACAATTATTACCCCATAATATCATTAAATTTTATATAATTGACCCATTTTCATGATGGACATTTTGGACAAGTAGTCGAGTTCAGGTACCAGCGCTTTTTCAATGTATAAGGTCTGTGCCGGTTTGTCCTCCGAACTTGTGGGTAGACAGTCGAGTTAAAAACATCGGGAAATGGCGGCGGCGGAGGGAGGTGAAAGCGATTCTGAGGAAGCCTTCGGCGATTCGTCGTCGGAAAGCGACGAAGAACCTTCGCGTGGTCTCCGGCGACGAGCTCGAATCAGCGATTCGGGCGCCGAAATCGCGAGGCCTCTCTCAATATTTGGGGATAGCCACACTTGGGAGCAGATCACTGAAATCAATGGCCTATGGATATGCAGGGATTTTTTGTCTGCCGATCAGCAGTCTTCGCTGCTATCTTCACTTGAACGAGGTGAAAAGTCATTACGCACCGTTCTATCGAAAACAATCAAACATCAGAGGTTATAGTTGGGGAAAATTTTTAAGCTTCATTTCATTGGATGCAGATGGATATTTAGCTGAAGCCTCGCTCAATCAGGTGAGCGCTCAATACTTCATCTTACATCCGTTTTTCATTTTAGGGCTGGTAATTTTTGAAATGGATAATCTCTTAACCATGCGCTCTTGCTAATAATTGCCAATAAATTCAAGGTTAAAAATCTCCATTTGCTATGTATTACATGCTCTAGAGCGCTCTTGCTAATAATTGCCAATAAATTCAAGGTTAAAAATCTCCATTTGCTATGTATTACATGCTCTAGATGATAGAAGTAGTCTATGTTAACCAGAGTTATGTTAGTAGCAATGCAGCAATTTATGAATCACTTGAACCTCGTTTCTTTATTCTTTTTGTTGGGGAATTTATCACATCTGCATAAGAAATTCTTAGATTATAGTTCTAGTTGTCATTCAATGACTGCCCAATAACACAATTTTGTTCATACATGTCAAGACATTAATCTAGAATGATGCATTCTTCTGAGCACTAGATGAACACTGTTCGAATGTATGCACGGTTAACAAATGGTTATGTGACAGATAATTTGTTTGATCTATTGAATTTATAACATATATGATAAAGTTTTTGAAGGATTATATAATATAAACAAACTAAGAATTGTTTTAATCAACTAAAATATACCGTAGACGTCTATACAATTTTTATTTATCAAAACTATCAACCGAAGTAAAGATCTCTTAATCTAATACATGTCGTTTTCCACCACAGGCTATGAGGTTTGGAGATCTTCCTCCTTGGGCTCTTGAACTTTCACGCATTGTACAAGAAAATATTCTCTTTAGCAGTTCTTTACCTCAATCAGGGGACCCAATGCCTAGTGAAAACAAGGAACAATGTTTATTTCCATCAGAATTGTTGTGGAGGGAACCGCTTTTCAACCAGCTTATAGTGAACATATACCAGCCAGGTGA
The DNA here is from genome assembly GCA_036937905.1 of Salvia rosmarinus. NCBI lineage: Eukaryota > Viridiplantae > Streptophyta > Magnoliopsida > Lamiales > Lamiaceae > Salvia > Salvia rosmarinus. Next base: position 59,321,832 of record CM072820.1, read on the forward strand.
GGTGCGTTCTCGCCAGCGAATGATGTGCCTAGATTTTCTGTGTTTATAATGTGATAGATTAATAGGCCATCTGTCAAATGCTATACTTGTCTTTGCCTTACCTTTCTTGATATGTCTTATATTGCACTTTCTGCATTTGCTGTAACAAGCCATAGTTTGTCAGTATTTCTTCAATTTTGACAGTCTTAATTGGCCACCAAAATTTGCAATTCGGTTATTGACGGTCTTGATTGGCAACCTAAATTTGCAATTCGCTTATCATGATTGGTTTTCCTCGTCTCATGTTTCTCTAGAATTTCTGGAGAGAGTAACACATGTTGGTGTGGAAGTGCAGGGGATTGGGGCGCACGTTGATCTGATGCGTTTCGAAGATGGAATAGCAATAGTCTCGTTGGAGTCGCCGTGCGTGATGCACTTCAGCCCGGTGGAAGCGCAAGCCCATCGCATTGAAGTGTCATCGGTTCCGGTCCTCCTGAGCCCAGGATCACTGGTGATGATGTGGGGAGAGGCACGCTACCTGTGGAAACACGAGATCAATCGTAAGCCAGGTTTCCAGACTTGGCAAGGGCAGGAAATTAACCAGAAGAGGAGAGCCTCCATCACTCTCAGGAGACTGTGCCAAACAGAAGAAGATTAGGTTAGATTTTTTTTATTCATATATTTGCATGTATTATTCGCCCAAGCCGCGATTTTTCTTTATTATATATCTTTCAGCATACACGATCATCCAGCACGAACATTATTAAGTTCTATAACTTAATAGTATTTCTCCTCTTAAGGCTCTAAGGAAGAGAGTACAATTTTCAGTTCCCCCTTCCTTTCCCCCCATTCAAGTAAAAGGTGACCGAAGCATGAATACTGCAGTTTAAGGGTAACCAGTGTACGAATTCCATTTCGCCACTTCTCTGACTAAAAAAATGATGAATTCCAATTCCCACTCCCCCTACTCAATAAAAATTGACTAGTGCTCGCATTGTAGCTTAACAATATCCCAATAAAAGTGATTAGCGATTCCAATTTCTCTTTCCCAACTTGCAAAAGAAAGTGATCAATGTACGACTCAATTCTCCAGTTCCCCAATTCACAGAAAAAGCGACCGGTGTTCTTGTAATCTGATGCGTGAACTCGAAGAAGAAAAATAACCAGTGCAACAATCCAATTTCCCCATTCCTAACTAAAAAAACACATATCATTGTGCACTCTCTGTCTCTCATCATCGTCTCGAGAATGCAAAATGGCCATGAGTGCAGTGACGAGTTTGATAAAGAAAAGGTTGAAGTACAAAAGTTGGAATACGAGAGCTTTACAGTGTGGATAAGTCAATAAATCCCATCTCTCTTCTCCGGACGGAACTCATCGTAAGTATACATACGATAACAAACTTAAACACACACACACACACACACACACACACACACACACACACACACAACATCAAAATCCTGATCGATTATTGATACACAAGCCTAACATTGGCGACGGCGAGCAGCAGCGCCCACGCCAAGCACGGCTTCACCAGATCCCCTGCGATGGGATTCATATGCCGGAACGCCCGCGCGCAGCCCATCAGCACCCCGAACAGGGCCGCGCACAGCACTAGCCCGACCCGGATAGCCCCCGCCCCGAACACGACCGGGTACCACACCAGGCTCAGCGCCAGTTGGCCCAGGTACAGCCCCAGAGCGGCGGGGTGGCGGTGGAACCCGCCCTCGGCCCAGACCAGCCACGCCGACAGCCCCGAGAGGAAGGCGGTGCTCACGCAGGCCAGGTGCAGGGCCCACAGGGGCGGGACATAGAAGGGCTTGTCGAGGCTGCGGTAACGGCTGCTGGAGCCGAAGAGGAAGATGTCGAGGACGGTGAGGAAGAGGGCAGGGCAACGGCCACGCTCAGCGACCGCAGCCCGCGGCGGGCAGCGGCGTTCTTGGTTTTGCGGTGGTTCATGTCGTCGTCGACTTCCTCGGTGGTTTGTGGTTGGATGGGGCGGTGTTTGAGGTTGGGGGAGGCCATTGTGGGATTATTGGTGAGGTGAAGGGTGGGAGGAGGTGGCGGAGGTTATGTAGAGTGGAGCGTGTTTATCTGGTACATTTGCTGGGGAGTGCGGCCACGCGGCGGGTGAGGTGGCGGGAGGTGGGGATTTCAGCTGACACGTGGACGGTTTTGGGAGTTGGGAGTGACTCGCTAGGTCACCAGCACCCGCTGACCGTTGATTGGTTTTGCTTTCTGCGCCTTAGAATGGGTAACTTAACTATTATGTCAATATTATTATTAATATAAAACAAAATATGGAACGTTATAGCGATTGAATTGCTTGACAATTGATGATGACAAGGAGACCTGCACCATATAATAGTATAGGTTGCATTTGAATAAGTTTCACTATTTTATAATAAAATGCAAATCATACACAAGGAGAAGTAAATTGCATGTACAATAATATGGCCCATATTCCACCTTTCATAGTAAAAAACCAAATCATACAGAAGGAAAAGTAAATTGCATGTACAATAATTTGGCCCATATACCACCTTTCAGAGTAAAAAAACCTTTTAACTTATCCATTTTGGTTATGATTCGTTAGTGAAGATATATTTTTATAAGGGTATTGATAAATTTACATATTTAACTTCATCTTTAATTTAGGAATAAATATATATAAATTCCTTAATTTTTGAAAATATGGTATATTGAAATCCCTTAATTTTTGAACATATGATATACACGATTTATTTTCGAAATTATCTAATAAAAAAAATAAGATTGGGCTTAACAAGATTTAAACACGAGACCTATCTTCCAAAATTCTAATATTTTACCACTTTGTCTAGCAACGATAATTGCATTAACTTATCGAACAAAACGGTTTTGTACTTTCTTGTGTATTTGTTCTTAAATGAATATTCAATTAATCAACAAAGTTAATTAAGAAGATCAATGATATTATTAAATAATTAATGAATGGAAATAAGTACATGCTAGCAATTTTTAGTTGAAATATTTGAAGGTAATATGATTATAATGAAAATATGATAAAGCTTCATGAATATGGTATTTGTGTAATACTATTAATATAATTATAGGTATGGAGATATAATTATTTAAAATTTACATGATAATAGCATTATTATTATTATTATTATTATTATTATTATTATTATTATTAGTATTAATAATAATATTATTATAGTTTAGTAGTTTAAGGATTTAGAGTTTTAAAGGTTAGGGTTTAGGATTTAGGGTCTATGAGTTTAGGGGTTTCAGTTTTAAAAATTTAGGATTTTTCATATATGATGCATTCACATGATCATGGTGGTTTCTTATAATTTTATTTATCATAATTTAATTTTTTTTTAATTCCTTCAAACATTTTAAAAGAATTAATAATTATTAATTTAAGCTAGTGATAGAGACCATTTGAAATCAATCTTAGATAAAATAATCGAACAATTTGATCAACGTATGATACTATTCACACAATTATAGTTGTTTCTTTCAATTTTCTAGTTTCTAGCATCAACTTCACTAATATCTTATCATTTTTATACTACAGTATATTTTTATGAAATAATCGAATAATGTGATCAACATGCTACACTGTTCTCACAATGTTTTGTTTCAATTTTCTATTTTTAGCATCAATTTCACTAATATCTTATAATTTTTATACTAAGATATACTTTTATGAAATAATCAAATAATATGGTCAACGTGTGACACTATTATCACAATTGTAATTGTTTCTATCATTTGTTACATCAATTCCCTAATATCTTATAATTTGTATATTATGCTAAACTCTTATGAAATAAGTGAACAATGTTGCCAACATGTTACACTATTCACACTATTATAGTGATACATTATACAATTCTTAGTATTAATTTAGATTAATTATTACTAATTTATTATTTTATAGTTGAGTATCGTGCATTGAACGCCCGGTGTCGGTAATCTTACATTGTATGCCCTTGCCCGTGCAAGGTGTCACGCACCCCTTGTTGAGTGCCGACGTACACATATATTATATTTTGCAATATTTAAAATTAAATTAATTTTACTTTTATATATATATATATATATATATATATATATATATATATATATAATTTAATAATCTTAAAATTAAATTAGTGTTAATAAATTGAAAGAGAAATATCACTCAAACAATAACATTTGGATAATATATGAAACTTAAAAAGTATTTTTATTTTAAATCACTCTCAAACTTTAAACGATCATGACTTTATATTTTAAATTTTTTTATATATATCAAATTAAAGATCTTATCACTATCTTTAATATAAGATGCATATTGTATATTTTATTATAAACTATATCATCCAATTAATGGAAAGAAATAAAGAGAAAAAGAGAATAAATAACTAATGAAAAAAATAAAACATGATTAGTAGTACAAAAATATTTTTTTTTCCTAATTTCTTCAGTTGGAACTATTATCAAGAAGGACAGTATTAGTGTCCGCCCCTCCAATACTTAAATCCATATTATCATCAATCCATGAAAATTGAAACTAAGGAATAATGGAATTCTTGAATAATGAAAATAAAAAACCGAAAAAAATAAAAAATTGTAGTTCCTTGAAATTAGGCGCAGGATTAGCTAGGAACTATTTTCAAGAAGTATGTCTATTATTAAGGAATGAAATCCATAATTTATTTTGTTACTAATATGTAGGAATGGTAAATTAGTCATAGACTTAGCATATTATATTTTAGGAGTATTATCTAGATGCATAGTATGTACAAAAGTCATTATCCTTTTTACAGATGTTTTAAATTGAATCACGCTAATATTTTATAAATTGATTTTTTCGCACTATTAACCTTAACTTTCTTTAGTAATGAACTAAAACCATTATTGATAGGATACGGCCCAACTACCAGGCCCAAGCATCAGGCCCAATACAAGTAACCCTGACATCAAGCTCGGCCTGGACAAGTTCGGCCCAAGAAGACTTCCATCAACCAGTGGAACGCAGAAGGCTCGGCCATATCTAAAAGAGTCCTAATAGGAGAAGACTTGAACCCTAATAGGAAAAGACTTGACTAGAGTCAAACTCTTTATGGTTGTGTATAAACAGAGGCTAGATTAGGCGAAATAGATTCATTCACACTCTTTGTAATCGCTTCTTACACATTCAATACACGAATACTCTCTCTCCCCGTGGACGAGATCTTATTCATAGATCGAACCACGTAAATCATGGTGTTCTTGCGCATTTATTTCCTTACGAAATTAAGATCGATCTTTGGCGCCGTCGTGGGAAGCGAAATTTTGTATTTTTGATCAACCACCGTTTATGTGGAAATAATCATGACCGGTACACCGAAGCCATCATCCGGGACCGTCGCGGCAACAACAACGACGGCGAAGGGAACGCCGAGCTCGGCTCGGAAAGAGCCCAATCGAGAAGAAACCCCAAGGACATATCCAAAGTCTCGACGAGCACGGACACCCCGCCTGCGAGGCGGGTTACCATAGCGAAGAAATCGCAGCAATAATCCGGGGAACATCCGGCTCATAAGTAAACCTCGACGACGCGCCGTCGGATTTCGAGAAAATAAGGAGAGCTTTCTCCATTACCTCGGTGACATGTGGTCGGCCACGTCCTGAAGAACGGAGCGCCGGCCTCATCTAGATACGAGGCATCACAACGAGAGGTCGGGGCCCAAACCGACCGCGCAAGGAACGAGCAACGCGGGAGAGGACGTCGTGATCGCCGCGAAGCCGGCCTCGATCGCCAGAATGAATCCATCCAGCGAACTCCGCCCCGATCTCCAGGGGACGAGCAGCGCAGGAAAAGGCATCAGGGCCGCCGTGAAGTCGGTCCGAGTCACCTAAACGAGTTCGATCGTCGAACTCCGTCCCAATCACCAGAGGACGGCTTCGATGGATACGGGAAGATAGTCACCCGCTCTCAAATAGGATACTCAACACTTCTCTCCCGGATAAATACCGGGTACCAAGCATCGCCCCCTATGACGGGCTGAGGGATCCACAGAACTTCCTCTCGCAGTTCCAATACAACATGATCAACCAACGTCTCAGCTCAGTTCATATGTGTAAACTCTTCCCGGAGTTACTCGTCGACAACGCCCGCAGGTGGTTCGACAGTCTACCTACGGGAAGCATCGGCTCCTATCGCGACCTCATGGCAGCCTTCCATCGAAGGTTCTTCCAAAAGGCGGAGTCAAAAACATCGTCGGCACACCTCCTCACCATAAGGCAAAGCCGTAACGAGCCCATCAGTGACTTCATGACGAGGTTTAACAAGGAGTGTTTGAAGGTCGAAGACGTGAACGACCTGTTAGTCATCTCGGCCTTCCAAAACGGCATCTTGCCGGGGTCTTATATCGAGAGATCGTCAATCGAACCCCGATCTGACAGCAGGCGTGGCGATAGCCAACCGGTTCGCCAAAGCGGACGAGGCTGACAAGAGAAAGCGCGAAGCAGACAAGCCAGGACCCTCGGAAAAAGGAAGAAGAGACGAAGGAAGGGAAGATCGGAACCAAGGCCGGCGAAGCGCCTTGGAAAGATTACATCGCCCGATAAGGTCCAGGCTCGGTCCGCGTGACGCCTCGGAGCGACCTCAATACACCCGCTGACAAAGTCGAGGGCGTAAATCTACGCACTCCATATGAACATTAGAAGCATCGACCGATGTGCGGAGGAAGAGGTGCCGACCTATGGATAAATCACCGCTCATTCCATGAGGATTACGAGCACGACATCGAAGAGTGCAAAGAGCTCATGGGTGAAATAGAGATGCTAGTTCAGGACGGATCCCTGAAGAAATACCGAGGACAGAGTCGCCAAGCCGACCAGAGCCAAAAGAAGAAAAAGCAGAGGAAGAGGAAATTGCGCCCCCTACAATAAAACGAAGCGCAACACCGACGAGGAAGGAGACGACGAACCCCAATATGACGGGGTGATCTCCACTATTACGGGGCTCCCCCGTGGAGTCACGAAGTCCTCCCTGAAGGCCGATGCCCGAAGTCCTAAAACCGACGAACCTACCAACAAGAGGTTCAGAAAGGACGAGGCGATCACCTTCTCCGAGGACGACCCCGTACCTGCGACAGTACCCCACCAGGATGCGTTGGTGATCCAGGTAGTAGTCGCAAATAAGTTGGTAAAACGCGTTTACATTGACAGCGGCGCGTCGGTGAGCATCCTTTTCAAGGAATGCTTTGACAAGCTAGGAGTAGAAGAAGCACACCTCGCACAGGCACCGCTGCCACTCCGAAGCTTCGTCCAGGAAGAGACACGCCCGGAGGGAATAATCGAGCTACCCGTCACGGTGGGGAAAGCACCAACGACCTCGACCAAGGTGGTGCAGTTCTTCGTAGTGAAGGCCCACTCGCCGTATAACATCATACTAGGCGAGAATTGGCTGAACGTAAGGGCGGTATGCTCAACGCACCACCGACGATAAAGATACCCACCACGAGGGAACAGCCGTGATCCGAGGTGATCGAAGCAAGCGAGGAATGTATGCAAGTTGCCTTTACGAGGTGCCGGGACCTCGGTCCAAAGACCCACAGGCATAGCAATTAAGAAACCCGAGGAGTTGGAGTCGAAGTACATCGCCACTCACGGCGGTCGGTGGAAGAGGTTGCATTGTACAAAGATGAGCCATTGAAGGTCGTCGAGTTGGTTTCACCACGGCACCGAAGTGAGGGATCGATCATCCAACTCCTAAGGGAATTCCGGACGTGTTTGCTTGGTCTCCCTCGACATGACCGGAGTCTCGCCGAGTATCATCACCACCGGCTCAACATCGACCGAACATAAAGCCGGTTCGGCGAAGCAAAGAATCTTCGCAACGAACGGAACCAAGTCATTCATGACGAGGTGAACCACCTATTAAAAGCCCGTGATCTTGTTCGAGGTCAAATATCCGACCGGATAGCCAACCGGTGATGGTGAAGAAAGGAGGAGTGGATGGCGAATGTGTATTGACTACACCGACCTCAACAAGCATTGCCCAAAGGATTGATATCCCTTCCCAACATTGACAAGAAGGTCGACGCTACTGGTCGGATACGAAGTCTTTTTCTTGGACTTATACAAAGCGGTATCACCAAGTCCCGATGGATGATGAAGACGCGGCCAAGACAACCTTCATTACCGACTTGAGTCTTTGCAGATAAAAATGCCATTCGCCTTAAAATGCAGGGCTACCTATCAAAGGATGGTGGACAAAATATTTCAACCCTACATAGGTCGAATGTGGAGGTATCGTAGGCGACATCGTCGTCAAAAGCAAGAAGCGCATGTGTTTCGACCTCCGGATCGCCCTCGGCCTTCTTCGGAAAATCAACCTAAAACCGAATCCCCAGTGCGTTTGCGATCCGGTCCGGAAAGTTCTTAGGGTGTTGGGTTTCACTGAAGGGCTAAAAGCAAACCCGCCCAAGGTCCAAACCATTTTGGAAATGAAGATGCCAAGACCATCCATGACGTATACAAGTCGACAGTCGCATAGCCGCACTAAGCCGCTTTCTTTCAAAAGCAGCGGATAGCGCCTACCCTTCTTCAAGATACTCAAAAGGCCCGAAATTCTCATGGGATGAGGTACACATGTCCGCCTTTGAAGACCTCAAGAGCTACCTCGCCAAGCTCCCCACTCTATCCGTCCCGAAGAGGAGAGGTCCTTTCCTCTACCTCGCCGCCTCGACGAATCCATAAGTGCGATCCTGCACGAGGAGAAGGACGTCGACTCCGGTGTATTTCATCACCGAGCACTAAAAGGCGTCTTAAACGAGGTATCGACCCTTGGAGAAGCTTGCCTTAGCATTAATAAACGCCGCGGGAGACTACGTCCATACTTCCATGCACATCCCATACAAGTCCTCATCGACTACCCACTTGCAAGTATTGACGAAGCCCAAGCATCGGGGAGAATCGCGAAATGGGCAATCGAACCGGGCGAGCACGATATATCCTTCGCCCGCCAGCCATCAAAGGTCAAGCCCTAGCGGATTTCCTTGCCGAGGCTAACTTCGCCGAAAACCGAAGCCCACCGAGTCCGTGACGACGATGCGGCCGAACCCATGGTTGAAACACCGAGGGAGGCTTGGCAACTACGTTGTCGGGCTTGGGAAAAAAGGTAGCGGAGCGGTATCTTACTCCTAGGCCCGGACGACCAAGAGATCGCTTACCACTTCGGTTCACATTCAAAAATACGAACAACGAAGTGGAGTACGAGGCACCGATCGCAGACTTCGCCTCGCTCAAAGTCTCCGGACACGAGCCGTGCAAGTTCACAATGACTCTCAAGTCGTCAGTAAGCCAAATGTTGGGAAAATACGAGGCAAAAGCGATGAATGAAGAAGTATCTTGAAAAACAAAAGCACGCAACGGACTTTCTCACACTTCCAGATAGTTCGCATCCCAAGGGAGCAAAATAGCCGAGTGACATCTTAGTAAATTGGCCTCGCCATCAACGAGCCCGCCAAGATGAAAGTCCAAAGCGAAGCATAGACGATGCCAAGACGGAGCCGAGGTCAACGTAGTCTCGGATGAAGAACCCAATTGGATGACTCCCATTCGAGAGTACCGAGAAGGCGAATCGCCCATGACAAGTTTGGAGGCTAGGAGGATCCTGAACAAATCTGCGATATACAATTGAGCGGGGGTCCTATACTGAAAGTCATATCTCCAACCTCTTAAGGTGCTTGGGTCCGAACCGAGCTAATTACGTTTCACGAGAAATACACGAAGGATCGTGCGGAAGTCACATCGGACCCGAGCCTTGTCAAAGAAAGTCATGCGATGGGGATACTATCGCCAACAATGTTCCAAGACTCAATGGACCTCGTAAAAAGTGTCCAAGTGTCAAATCCATGGAACGCATGCCAGGCTACCGCAGACCGACCTCACCTCCATACAGAGCCCTCGCCGCTTATGCAATGGGGATCGACATTGTGGGCCCCTTTGTAAAGCACCAGACAACTCCATTCTTAATTGTTGCGATCGACTACTTCACGAAGTGGGTGGAATCGGAGCCTGGCGAAAATCACAAGCAAGAACGCCTCAACTTCGTGCGGAAGAACATAGTGTGTCGCTTCGGCATCCCCATATCCTCCTTTCGGATAACTGAACACAACCACGGATAAGACATTCAAATATTGGTGTCAAGAGCTTCGGATCCAACAAAGTTCACCTCGGTGGCCCATCCTCAAGCAAATGGTCGACCGAAGTTACCAACAGGACCATCGTAGTGGTCTAAAACTCGCCTCGACCGAGCTAAGGGCCTGGTGGAAAATTTACCACAGTCTTATGGTCGCATCAACAACACCCGGACCTCGAACGGAGAAACACCCTACAGTTTGGTGTATGGAACCAAGCGATGATCCCAGCAGAAATCGGAGTACCGAGTCCCCGCATCATTGACTTCTCTGCTGAAGCAAATGGGAAAATCTACGAGCCGATCTAGACCTACTGAAGAAAAGAGAGACCTCGCCACATCAAGGAAGCTCGGTGCACAAGCAACAAGTAGCTCAGTATTACAACCGTGTTAAACCCGACAATTCCAAGTGGGCGACCAGACTCGAAATAATGAAGTCAAAAGCCGCAGAGCTCGGCAAGTCGAAGCCACATGGGAAGGACCTTACGGTCGACGAAGTCCTCGGCAAAGGGCCTATAAGCTCGCTCAATTGTCCGGTGAGCAATTACCCAACGATGGCACATCATTCATCCAAGAGATATTATGCATGTTGTCGAGGGTCGGTCTTGTTCGGTCGTGTCTTTAAAGTCCTGTTTAGAGTCCGAGTCTTATTTGGTGGTCGCGTCATCTTTATCAATAAAATATTATTTTTGCAAGTTCTACTCGTCACTAATGCATAATTAATCTTCACATTATTATTAACCCTCTACGGAGGACAAATTCTCGACGGAGGTCATATTACATTCGTTTCATACGAATGTAAATTTAAACGCAAGATGCCTACATACGAGATCGATTACCTTCGCTTATTTCAAGCGATTCTTCTATGTAGATGAAGGACCACCCTCCCGACGACCTCGGCAAAAAACAGAACCATTCCTACATACGAGATCGATTACTTCGCCTATTTCAAGCCGCCTTCTATGTAGATGAAGGGACCACCCTCCCGATAACCTCGGAAAAACAGAACCATTCCTACATACGAGATCGATTACCTTCGTCTATTTCAAGCCGTTCTTCTATGTAGATGAAGGACCACCCTCCCGATAACCTCAAGAAAAACAGAACCATTCCTACATACGAGATCGATTACCTTCGCTCATTTCAAGCCATTCTCTATGTAGATGAAGGGACCACCCTCCCGACGACCTCAAAAAAACAGAACCCCTACCTTCAGACGAACGATTTCCTTCGCCTATTTCGAGCGAATTCTCACGAGGACGAACTACCTTCAGATATTACTCTTGTTCAATACAAAGTCAATAAGAAATCATTCTTATTAAATAAAAGATGTACATGTTACATTTTACGAGGACGGAGCGGATCGAAAAGGCGAGCCAATCCCTAGAAAATCGGGATTCAGCACTCATCTATACTAATCCTACCTCTACCTCGTCCTCGGTCTACATTACGGGCCCGGCCAGCGACCTCGGTCACTTGAAGATGCCGCTCTGCGAACTCGACCTCGGACACTCGAGGACGCCCTGTTTCGACTCATTGAGGATCCACGTCTCAAGGGCAATAGCACGCCTCTTGAGCGCCGCCACTCCGGATCGTCATAATTCGGTTCATTTATTCTGACCGAGAAGCTCGCAGTAAGAAGAGGCCTCTGCATCCCGTCAAACATTTCGCCGAGCTGTGGTTGTCGAGCGATGACAGCTTTTGTATATGCTCCCGAGCCTTTTAATTCAGCGTACTCCGTGAATTGCGGGAGGTCCGACCATATACGCCGCACTCGACAACGGCGGCATGCCTCGACAACCTCGCTTCAACTTCCGGGATCGTCATCCCACCATTTCGTGGATGACCTCCTCGACTCGGCATGCTCCTCGCCTATAACTCGCCTCTCCTTGGCGACCTCGAACGCCTCCTCCAATTCCAAAAGGCGAGCACGGAGCTCGTCACGCCTCCCGAGCGGCTCTATGCTTGACATCGACTACCGCATACGACCAAGCTGTCCCTTTATATGGAGGAGTTCGATCTCTTTCAACTCAAGAGCCCGCGATAGGTCTTCGATCTTGTTCAACCAAGGAGAAGCATCAAGCATTTCGAGACAATCAATAAAAAAGATAAGTTTCTTAACATAAACTTGTGATTTTATTAACATGCCCTTAGGTAAAAATCAATATACATTTACATTCAAAAAAAAAAAAAAAAAAGGAGTGAAAAGGATGGGGATCAATCGACCCTCCGGAAGCTTCGCCATGTCCACATCCGCCGCCCAAGCTCGGATAGCCTCACCTCTTCCGCCCTATTTTCACCCGCTCAGCCGGCCTCTTGGGAACCACCGAGTCTCGACGCCTCAAGCATCACCGCCTCCCCGACCCCTTTGCATGATCGACACAAAAGCGTCGGTCGGGATCCCGATCCACGGACAAAGGCGAACAGACTCATGGACAAAAGAACCGAGGAGGAGGCGAGGTTCGCAAAGAGACGGAAGCTCCTTCAGCCGCGGACAAGCACATCAAAATAGGCCTGTCTCAGACATCATCCTCGGTCTCCTCGCACCCATACTTGGCTTTGTCCAGTGTCAGGTAGTCCTCGGCGACCTCTTCGATTGATCCGAGACGGCGCTTATTAAGCACCTCACCGCGTCTCGAAACCATCCGGAAGCTTCACGACATGAACGACCTCTCCGCAGCGCACGGCGTTTCTCCTCGCGAGCTCGCCATGTCCGCCTCCCGACGGCGAACTGCTCCACCTCGGCCTTCATCAGGCAACCTCGGCCTCGCCGCTGCCTGCCGCCTCCTCCGCCACGGCCGCCTCCGCCGACACGGCCTGCCTTGCTTGCGCTCAATGGCCCAGATCCGCCGCCTTCCGCTTGACGAGGTCCGGATCTTAGCCTCGGCCTACGGAAATTTCTTGAACGAGGAGGTATTCTCTCCTCCACCTCCCGAGCATACCGGCCACCCGTCAAGCTGCAGAACGGCCCTTCAAGTAATCCGATATAAGATCGGATACTTTAGACACCTCACCGCCACGCCCCTCGACCCCTATACAATATATACATCAGTCAAGAACACAATTTTTATACTACTACACAAAGTATAAGGACAAGTACAAAACCTCGGGAAAGAGGCAGTACCGACTTGGAACCAATGATCAAGACTCACCTCAGTGGCAACCGAGGACTCAGGGATTACATGCTTCCGCCTCTTCAAGCGCTTGAGTGGCTGCGGTGAAGGGGATCTCGAAGGCTCCACACTCATTTCGGGCATGTCCTCGACATCCTTCAAGGTCAGAGACGGCGGCTCGGCCGCAGAGATCGGCTCCTTCCTTTTCTTCTTTTCTCTTAGAAGGTTCACTACCAGGAAATACATAGGTCAGCATCAACACGTATAATCATGGAATAAAGAGAAAAGAGAAGAAGGGGCCTCACCCTTCACCGACTCCACCCTGGAGGCAGGATCATAAGGGCTAAGCCCCGCCGCAAGCTCGGCCTCGAGAAGACCTCGTCAACAAGGTCATTTTGTCCGGCGCCTCCTCCAGTCACCAAGCCCTTGTCGACAATCACATCGGCGATCTTATCGATCGCCATGGAAACTCAAATGTCTCGAAACCGATGAAGAAGAACTTCTTCGCCGGTTGAGATCTTCGATTTAATCTTTGCTTTGAATTTCCTACGGGTGATAGATAATACCACCCCGAGCCGCCTTCGATTCTGGCGAAGGACAAGCCCCAAGGTCAAAGGAAAATTATGCCTATAGGCATGACACCTAGGCGATCATATGCCGGAATGAGTTCGGCGAGAGTTGAGCAAGAGGTATGCCAAACATCTCTTGGAACTCGACGATACATAAGGGTAAGGAAGACGAAGACCGACCTTGAGGTCGCCCTCGTACACGCAACAAAACCATCCGGAGGCACCGTGACACCCTAATCTAATATAAGTATTAAAACATAAATTTGTAACTATTTAAATGCTGAAAATTTGGATTTTAAAAAATCCAAAATTATATTCTTGAATTAAATATGTTTAAGTAAATTTATAATGAGAATTTAAAACATGCAAACAAGCCTTTTAATGTAAATCAAATAACGAGAATCCATATTTCATAATGATAGTAATTATAATATCTTACAAATAAAGTCGAGATAAAGTTTGAAATACAAGTCTTAAATTATTGCAAGAGCACTTTATTTAGATGCGGAAAATATGATTTCTTAAATAACATTACGCGTCATTCGACCTTCCACACGCCTCCGAGTTCAAGTACCTGAAAAATAAATGTGGGGTTGAGCATAACCGGTATACTCAGTGTGTGATATTATGCAATGTTGTCCAAGTTAATAAAACGGTAAACACGTACGACTATCATGCCATAGCTTCAATTCGCACGGTGGCGACATAATATAATAACCTCATTTCGCACTGTGGCATACCAAGGATTGTGACATCCTGGACTCATTTAACGAGCCCCTGGCGACAATAACATAATTTGCGATCGTAACATAAATGAGAGCACTTAATCAGGCATAAGAGGCCATGCTACTCATCAACATATTTTTCATAATAAGACATACGGCCAACACATAATATTAAAATAGACAACAATAATATCAACGGCATAATTTTAAATAAATCACCACACCTTAAATCAGAATCTTGAAATGAAGTCAAGTAATTAAAATCACGTCAACGTCGTAGTCGCACCGCACCTAGTCACATAATTTCTATAATAAATCATAAGGACCTAAACTTTAACTCGAAATTAGAATATATACATATATATCTTTTAGAGCCTTCCTTAATTTAATAAAATTATTTGGGCTTAAATATTATTTTCTATAAAAATATCATGTGGATATCTGAAAATCAAAAGGTTAATGCTATCTAATTTTTTTTAAATTGAAGCATGACTTTTAAAATTAAATAATATATTATAAGAACATTTTTTATTAAATAGGTCCCCAACTCCCAATACCCATCATTGTCCCTCAAAACTCTCGCTCACTCTCTACACATTTCTTCAATTGTTTGGGATCCAATAATAATTTACACCCCACTAAATCACTTTCCCAAGACAAATTCTGCTCCTTCTCTCTCTCCTCTTCCTTTTCTTCCTTTAAAGACAAAGATGCAGAACCCAAAACCACTATTTTTTCTTTCTTTCTTTCTTCTTCTCTCCTTTCTCCTCTACTCCCGATTTCAGAAGCTAATCCATGAAGACTCCACTATGACTCATCCTATTTAGGCCAACTCACCAAGACTGATTACTTAACTCAATATCTCTCACCCTTCAACTCATGACTCGGGTAATTAATTTGGCTAACATCAAAATTTGTTAGAAAAATTATGAGAAATAACTTATCGAGTTTATTTACACTTGAGTTTATGATCTTAGATGAAAAATAATATTAGAGAATGAAAGAAATTTCAATATCCAAGATAGGAATTGAAAACTTACATGTAGTCGTCGTTGAAGGAAAACTCTTCTTTGTTTTATGGAAAATATTGTGATTGAGAGGAGAAGAGTATTTTGTAAATAAAATCCTCGAGAGAAAAATGTATTTGTAGGAAGAAATATAGTGTTCATTAAAATGGCACCTAGCTAGATCTATGAGACGATTTCTCAATTAAATGCAGATTTGTAGAAGAAAAAAATCATGAACAAAATCTTATAAAAGTCATATGAAACCAATGAAATCTCATGCCAAGTCGGCGAAATTAATGTTAGTTTGAAAAGCTAGTTTGAAAACCGCTTTGAAGAATACCGATCGGTGGAAACTATTGTGAATGGGATTTTTTTTTTATAAAATTCAAAATAAGTACTTTTAAATAATTAATTGGATTCAGTCGTTACAACCCTACCCACTTAAAAGAATTTCGCCTCTAAATTTAACTTACTGACTCTAGGTGGGGATAACGAGCTAAGATTTCTTCCTCACGCTCCCATGTAGCCTCCTGGGCCATGCCTAGTCCATTGGATCTTGATCAATGGTATCTCTCGACCTCTCAAAACTTGCACCTTGCGGTCTAAGATAACACTGGTGTTTCCTCGTATGTCAAATCCTTATCGATTTGGAGATTCTCATGGTGAACAACATGACTAGGATCGTGCAAATACTTTCTCAACATAGAAACGTGAAAACGCTATGAACGGCCGACAAGTCGTGTGACAAAGCTAGACGATATGCCGCCACCAATACGCTCCAAAATTTCGAATGGTCCAATAAATCGAGGTCTCGACTTTCCTTTCTTCCCAAACCTTAGAACTCCCTTCATTGGTGCTACTTTGAGAAAAACTTTTCACCAACCTCAGTATAATTCTCGCCTTCTTCGATCGGCATACATTTTTGTCGATCTTGAGCCGCCTTAATCCTTTCTTTTATTTTCTCGATGACCTCAACTGCTCGCTCAATGATTTCGGACCTAAGATCTTTCTTTCTCCAACCTCGTCCCAATATAGAGTGACCTACACTTTCTTCCATACAAGGCTTCGTAGGAGCTACACCAATGCTTGTCTGAAAACTGTTGTTATAAGCAAACTCAATTAGAGGTAGGTGTGTTTCCCAGTTACCTCCATTGTCCATTACGCAAGTCCTCAGCATATCTTCCAAAATTTGGATTGTCCTTTCGGATTGTCCGTCTGTTTGAGGGTGATATGCTGTCGAGAAATTTAGCTTAGTTCCCATTGCCACGTGTAAACTTTTCCAAAATTTCGACGTAAATCTCGGTCTCGATCGAAATAATAAACGGTACTCCATGTAATCTTACTATCTCTTGAACATATAATTTTGCGAATTGATCCATTGAGTATGTCATTTTTACTGGTAGAACATGTGCTGATTTGGTAAGTCGGTCCACGATTACCCAAATCGCATCATGTCCTTTTACCGTCCTCGGGAGTCGAACTACAAAATCCATATTGATATGTTCCCATTTCCATTCAGGAATTCCAAAGGGTTCAACAATCCTCTTGGTCGTTGATGTTCAGCTTTAACTTGTTGACATGTCATGCATCGCCCGACATACTCAGCTATTGTTCTTTTCATTCCTCTCCACCAGAACGTCATTCGAAGATCTTGATACATCTTGGTGCTACCAGGATGTGCCGTATAGGTAGTAGAATGTGCCTCGTCCAGAATCTCTCTTATCAAATCTTTATCCTTTGGCACACAAATCCTACCAGCAAACGTAAGCATGCCATCACTTTCCACTTTGAATCCCATGACATCATCAATTGTCTCTTGGTTCTTCATCTTTTGTAAGAAATCGTTGGTCTCTTGAGCTTTCCTGATTCGTTCTTTTAAAGTAGGTTGAACAACAAATGCTGCTAAAATAGCTTCTCTGGCGTTCGATGTGACCACCTCGAGTTTCATCTTTTCAAATTCCCTTGTCGAGCCTCTTGTTGAGTGATCATGGTGGTCAGTTGTCCTTCACCTTCCTACTAAGCGCATCGCCCACTACATTGGCCTTTCCAAGGTGATATTGAATCGTGCAATCATAGTCCTTTACAAGTTCGAGCCATCTTCTTTGTCTCATGTTTAACTCTTTCTGAGTGAAGAAATATTTCAAACTCTTGTGGTCCGTGAAAATCTCACACTTGCCTCCGTACAAGTAATGCCTCCAAATTTTTAGTGCGTGCACTACCGCAGCTAACTCCAAGTCATGCGTAGGGTAATTATGCTCATGTTTCTTCAATTGTCTCGAGGCGTAAGCAACAACTTTCCCTTTTTGCATTAAGACACATCCTAATCCTTGCTTCGATGCATCAGTGTAGATGATGTAATTGCCTGATCCATCAGGTATGGTTAAAACTGGCGAGGTCGTCAATCTTCGTTTCAACTCTTGAAAACTTTGTTCACACTTATCAGTCCACTTGAACTCGACACTTTTTCTCGTCAACTGTGTCATTGGACCTGCTATCTTTGAAAATCCTTCAATGAACCTTCTATAGTATCCCGCGAGTCCTAAGAAACTTCTTACTTCCCTAGCATTTTTTGGTGCTCTCCAATTATTCACAGCTTCTACTTTGGCAGGGTCCACTTCAATTCCTTTAGATGTCACCACGTGTCCAAGGAAAACCACTCGATCTAGCCAAAACTCGCATTTCTTGAATTTGGCGTAGAGCTTCTCACTTCTTAATGTTTCCAACACGATCCTAAGATGCTCTTCGTGTTGCGTCATATCCTTGGAGTAAATCAAAATATCATCAATAAACACTATGACGAACTTATCCAAATATGGGTGAAAAACACGGTTCATCAAATCCATGAACACTGCTGGAGCATTTGTCAACCCAAATGGCATCACTACGAACTCATAGTGACCATATCTTGTCCGAATCTTGTTTCGGGATATCTTCTCCCTTCACCTTGAGTTGATGATATCCCGATCTCAAATTTATCTTTGAGAACACTCCTGCTCCCTTGAGTTGGTCGAACAAATCCTCTATCCTTGGCAACGGGTACTTGTTCTTGATAGTGAGTCTGTTCAGCTCACGATAATCGATGCACATTCTCATCGTTCCGTCTTTCTTCTTGACGAATAAGACAGGAGCTCCCCAAGGCGACACGCTCGGTCGTACAAATCCTTGATCCAAAAGCTCTTGTAGTTGCACCTTTATTTCTTCCAACTCCTTCGGTGCCATTCTATATGGCGCTTTTGATACAGGTATTGCACCCGGTACCAACTCAATTGTGAACTCCACTTGCCTATCTGGTGGTATTCCCGGTAGATTCTCAGGAAAAACATCAGCATATTCATGCACTATTGGTACATCTTCGATTGACAACTCTTTGTTCTCACTACCGATAATGCTTACTAAGTAAGCTTGGCTATCACTCTTCTTCAATATCTTCATCGCCTTCATTGCTGATATCACCATAGGTGTTCTTCCTACTTCTTTTTCATCAATTGAAAAACTCTCTTCTCCCGGTTTTTGAAAGTCAACTACCCTTTCGTGACACTTGATTGTCGCGTGGTTTCGACTTAACCAATCCATTCCCAAAATCACATCAAAATCATGCATCTCAATTTGATATAAGTCGGCTTCTAGTTCTCTTTTCCCGAAATTCAAAATGACTCTTCGTGTAACCCTATTAGTTCTAATGCATTCTCCTGAGGGGATACTTATGTTCAAGGCTAAGTTCTCTACGTCATAGTCAATTTTATTCTTTTGACAAAACTTAGCAGAAATGAACGAATGCGAAGCTCCAGAATCAAATAAAATAACAGCAGGTACACCAGAAATATGTAACATACCGGTCATGGTATCATTGTCTTTCTGCGTCTCATGTGCTTCCAAGGCAAAGACACGAGCATTCCCTTTCTTCTCGAGATGATTGTCTCCTCCCTGCTCGTGCAACGCCTTTGTTGTTCGGTGCTTTATCCTTTAATTTGGGACAAGTGTTAGCATTGTGGCTGTGCTCATGGCAAGAGAAATGCACCCTTTGCCCCACCAACATTCTCCGTTGTGGTATTTTTTACACTTTGGGCATTGAGGTTTTGTCCCAGATGGTCCAGTCCCAAAGCCAGTTCCAAACCTCAATTTCTTATCTTGTAAATTTCCCTTGCCTTGGTTTCGACCATCAAACTTTCGTTTTCCAGAGTTGTTTTCTGGTCTAGGTGTTGGAGGGTTTGTCCCGAGAGCCAACTCTACCTCTTCAGCTCGCTTAACTAAGTCACTGAAATCATCAATGTTATGTGCAGCCATGATTCCCTTGATGTCGGTCCTTAGTCCCCTCCTGAATCTAGCGATCATCTTGGTCTCAGTGTCGACCAAGTGAGGTGAAAATTGAGCCAACTCATTGAATTTCCTCTCATATTCCTCGATAGTCATGTTTCCTTGTTTGAGTTCGAAGAACTCGGTTTCCTTCTTTTCGCGAAAAGAAACAGGAAAGTATTTGTCTGTCACTACCTCTTTGAAGTTCTTCCAATTCAGCAATTTGCGATCCTCTTCCCCAAGCATACGATAGAAACTCTTCCACCATTTTCGAGCATCATCCTTAAATTGAAAGATTGCACACGCCACTTTCTGTTCATCAGTACAATTGATGTGAGTGAAGATTCGTTCAAGCTCCTCCAGCCATTCCTTCATCGCATCGGTCCGTCACGCACCGCTAAATCGTGGAGCATTATAGTTACGGAATCGCCCACCGCCTCGATCACTGCTTTTGTAATAGGTGTTGAGGCAGATTGCGTAGTGAAACAAGCTTGAGTTTGTTGTTGAATGAATCCCTGCATGATTCCCATAAATTGGCCTATGATGTCTACCCGCTGGCATGTGGAATTTGATGATCTTGATTTGCATCTTGATCTTGGTTGGTCTTTGGTGTTCTCGGCCAAAGACTTTGAGCACGAGTACGCTGCATTTTTTTTCTACATTAAGGAACAACTAATGTTATTAACTAGGGACACGTGCTTGTTCATACTGACTTAAATTCAAGCAACTGTGGTTACAAATGTCCAGAACTAAAATCCATAAATAAGGTCAAATAAGCTTTCTAAGTTCCACTAAATTCGAGGATTTACTTTGAAAATAAAACTTTCCATAACCCATGATTTTTATATAACTTGAGCTGTAAAATTCCGAAATAAAACATGACTACAATAAACTTAAATATCAAAATTTCAATAATTGCAGCAAACATCAACATAGTTTCTGAATATAAATAATTTCATTCTCATCCCCATAAATACTTTATAAATACCTGTTCCTCAAAGTCGGAGCGTGCAATGATCGAATGAATTTTTTTTTTTTTTTACATATTATTATTAGTAGTAGTATTATTATTTATTTATCACTTATAAATTTTCATGCTAATTTTTTTTTTTTTTTTTTGGCGTAGTCTACGGAAAGTAGACCTGCTCTGATACCAAGTTGTGACACCCTAATCTAATATAAGTATTAAAACATAAATTTGTAACTATTTAAATGCTGAAAATTTGGATTTTAAAAAAAAATCCAAAATTATATTCTTGAATTAAATATGTTTAAGTAAATTTATAATGAGAATTTAAAACATGCAAACAAGCCTTTTAATGTAAATCAAATAACGAGAATCCATATTTCATAATGATAGTAATTATAATATCTTACAAATAAAGTCGAGATAAAGTTTGAAATACAAGTCTTAAATTATTGCAAGAGCACTTTATTTAGATGCGGAAAATATGATTTCTTAAATAACATTACGCGTCATTCGACCTTCCACACGCCTCCGAGTTCAAGTACCTGAAAAATAAATGTGGGGTTGAGCATAACCGGTATACTCAGTGTGGGATATTATGCAATGTTGTCCAAGTTAATAAAACGGTAAACACGTACGACTATCATGCCATAGCTTCAATTCGCACGGTGGCGACATAATATAATAACCTCATTTCGCACTGTGGCATACCAAGGATTGTGACATCCTGGACTCATTTAACGAGCCCCTGGCGACAATAACATAATTTGCGCATCGTAACATAAATGAGAGCACTTAACGGGCATAAGAGGCCATGCTACTCATCAACATATTTTTCATAATAAGACATACGGCCAACACATAATATTAAAATAGACAACAATAATATCAACGGCATAATTTTAAATAAATCACCACACCTTAAATCGTAAATCTTGAAATGAAGTCGAGTAATTAAAATCACGTCAACGTCGTAGTCGCACCGCACCTAGTCACATAATTTCTATAATAAATCATAAGGACCTAAACTTTAACTGAAATTAGAATATATACATATATATCTTTTTAGAGCCTTCCTTAATTTAATAAAATTTATTTGGGCTTAAATATTATTTTCTATAAAAATATCATGTGGATATACGAAAATCAAAAGGTTAATGCTATCTAATTTTTTTTTTTAAATTGAAGCATGACTTTTAAAATTAAATAATATATTATAAGAACATTTTTTTATTAAATAGGTCCCCAACTCCCAATACCCATCATTGTCCCTCAAAACTCTCGTTCACTCTCTACACATTTCTTCAATTGTTTGGGATCCAATAATAATTTACACCCCACTAAATCACTTTCCCACTACAAATTCTCGGTTCCTTCTCTCTCTCTCCTCTTTCCTTTTCTTCCTTTAAAGACAAAAGATGCAGAACCCAAAACCACTATTTTTCTTTCTTTCTTTCTTCTTCTCCTTTCTCCTCTACTCCCGATTTCAGCAGTTAATCCATGAAGACTCCACTATGACTCATCCTATTTAGGCCAACTCGGTCAAGACTCGATTACTTAACTCAATATCTCTCACCCTTCAACTCATGACTCGGGTAATTAATTTGGCTAACATCAAAATTTGTTAGAAAAATTATGAGAAAGAACTTATTGGAGTTTATTTACACTTGAGTTTATGATCTTAGATGAAAAATAATATTAGAGAATGAAAGAAATTTCAATATCCAAGATAGGAATTGAAAACTTACAGTGTAGTCGTTCGTTGAAGAAAAACTCTTCTTTTGTTTTTATGGAAAATATTGTGATTGAGAGGAGAAGAGTATTTTGTAAATAAAATCCTCGTAGAGAAAAATGTATTTGTAGGAAGAAATATAGTGTTCATTAAAATGGCAGCCTAGCTAGATCTATGAGACGATTTCTCAATTAAATGCAGATTTGTAGAAGAAAAAAATCATGAACAAAATCTTATAAAAGTCATATGAAACCAATGAAATCTCATGCCAAGTCGCGAAATTAATGTTAGTTTGAAAAGCTAGTTTGAAAACCGCTTTGAAGAATACTGACGATCGGTGGAAACTATTGTGAATGGGATTTTTTTTTTTATAAAATTCAAAATAAGTACTTTTAAATAATTAATCGATTCAGTTACATAGCACAAGCCCTATCCTCCGGACGGGGC
Organism: Salvia rosmarinus; assembly: GCA_036937905.1. Taxonomy (NCBI): domain Eukaryota; kingdom Viridiplantae; phylum Streptophyta; class Magnoliopsida; order Lamiales; family Lamiaceae; genus Salvia; species Salvia rosmarinus. The sequence continues at coordinate 59,344,832 of CM072820.1, forward strand.
AACGAACTCAATATCGTAAGAAATACTATATTGAAAACAGATATCCCTAATATCGTAAATGCTTAAGATTGAAGAAAAGAAGACATTCATCGCAATCCCCACCGAGGGAATCGCACTACACTCGTAAAGAGGCATATGAATACGGGTAAAACAAAGTGAGACACCAACGAATCGAGACGGAGGAACGGACACAATTTGACGACTGACGACTCATCGGGAGAAGAGGAAGCCATAACTCATCGTTGTTTATCGCTGAAGATGGCAGAACTTCAATCGTCAATGGCGAAAAATAACCGCTTTTCGCGACGCAGGAGATTTGAAATTTAGAAATGTGGAAAGGCAAAGTGATATGAGATATGGCGATCGAGGAAGGTATACCCATTATGCGCTTTATCGAATCCAACCCGCCACATTAAATGCGATAAATGCGTATCTCGTAATCGCACTCGACAACGGCAAAAATCGCGGTTCGGCCTCGGCTTAACGCCCGACGGTGAAGCCTGTCGAAGACCTCGGTGAACGCCTCGTCGGTGAAGCGCAGAAGAGACCGCCCAACGCCCGTCCGTTAAGCCCGTAGAAGACCTCGCCTAACGCCCGTCCGTGAAACCATAACGCCTCGTCGGTGAAGCCCGTCAAGACCTGGTCAACGCCTCCTTAGGTGAAGCTACCCGAAGACCTCGGCCAACGCCTCGGCGGTGAAGCCGCAGAAGACATCGCTAACACCTTGTCAGCGGTGAAGCCACAACACCGGCAAGAGACACACTAAACACACGTGTCTTCGCGACGCCCGCCAACACAAAGATTTGATATACGACATCGAGGAATTGACACACACCAAGTCGCCTAGAGAAGCATGTCCACATATCGCTTGAACCCCGCTACGTCATAAACAACCCCAAATCAAGACGACCGCTTCGCGTCTTTTCAGTGGGTCATGATAGGATACTACCAACTACTAGGTCCAAGATCGTGCCCAATACAAGTAACCTCGACATCAAGCTCGGCCGACAAGTTCGCCCAAGAAGACTTCTATCAACCAGGTGGGAACGCAGGCCGCCATATCTAAAAGAGTCATAATAGGAGAAGACTTGAACCCTAATAGGAAAAGACTTGACTGGAGTCAAACTCTTTATGGTTGTGTATAAATAGAGGCTAGATTAGACGAAATAGATTCATTCACACTCTTTGTAATCGCTTCTTACACATTCAATACACGAATACTCTCTCTCTCCCGTGGACGAGATCTTATTCATAGATCGAACCACGAAATCTTGGTGTGTTCACAAGCATTTATTTCCTTACGAAATTAAGATCGATCAATTATCTTTAAAGAGTTGGAAACCTTCCCATGACAAAATAGTAACTATTAGTTGTCCCTGGGACACCCCGATAGTCAAGGTGGGTTCGCTCGGTCGAGAGTCACAGGTTCGAACCCCACCAAACGCCCTATGGGTTTGAGCACACACCTTGGTTTTCCAAGTGTGGTTTACATCTGTCCTGTGGTTTTGCGGTATTATCGAGGCGTGGGGAACGCGGTCTTACCCAAATAACCTGGCAGAATACCGCGGCTCCCACGATACCAAAAAAAAAAAAAAAAGAAATAAAAAAATAGTAAACTATTAGCATAATTCGCTTCTCAAAGAGTAAATACACATGACACAACTAATGAACATCTAAATCGATTAGTAGTAAAATAATTATACATACATATATATTTGCATTTGATAATTATGTAGCAGAGTTGTTTATCGCAATTGACAACTGAATAAGTTAATTTTTCAGTTCTGTTTAATGATTCCTGAATTAGCCAGTGTCCTATTTTTCGAATGTCAAATCCGGCCTAACATTTGAACCGAAACGCAGCGTTTGACGTAAATCGTTGAGCTTCAGTGTAAAACCGCGCAACCAGTCTCAGCCGGCGTCGAACGCCTTCCTCCGATGCCGCGACAAGCCTCCGCCATTCGATCCGCCCCGCCGCCGTCGGATTGAAGGCGGCGGCGAAACAAGACACGTCTTTTATTCAAAAAGCAATAAAAAACCCAAAGTTATCCTCCGCCGTCGCGGTGCTCCTCGCGGACGCCGTCCTGGTTTCTATCATCATCGCTTATGTTCCATGTAACGAAAAATTCGCTCTCATTTTCGCAATTGCGTTATTTATAATATATGTATGTTTCTTTATTTTGTTTCGCTCGTGTGTTTCAGATACGAAGATTGATTGGGATGCCTACATGTCACAGGTGAAATTTTGATGATTTTTATTTGTTTTTCGTTCAATTTGGTTCTTAAAGAAAACGTAACGTTACTGATGTTTACTTGCATTTACGTATGTGAAAGAATGATGATTGGAATTTAGTTTGCAAAGATGAAAAAACATTTTTTTTTCACTTTAATTTTATCTAAATCCTGTTTAAGGCGAAGTTCATCTCTTGTCATTCGATTCATATAAGTTATAGGGTGCAAATTGATTTGGATAGGTTAGTGATTTTCTGGGAGGTGAAAGAGATTACAGCAAACTGAAAGTCGATACAGGGCCTCTGGTATATCCAGCTGGATTTCTATATATCTTCTCTGCTATTCAGTATGTTACTGGTGGTGAGGTTTATCCTGCCCAGGTAAGTTTGCATTTTGTTCGATTTCTTTTGAGATTATTATTTTGGTTTGTGCAAATAGGTTGAGTAGGAGTTTCCCGTTTCTAAGCATAAGACTTCAAGTTCCTCACTGCCAAACCATTTAAATCACTTACTCTATTCCATGGTTATTGTTTTCTTCAATTGTTTCCGGTTATGTATTGGTAGAATTTGTTGCTGCATTTCTGATGACTGTATAGCAATTTAATATTTGATGTTATTTCCACCCTTGTTTCATAATGGATTTTGGAGCTTTTAAAAATCTAAAAATTCGTTTCCTGATTGCAACTCTTGAGTTTGTGATTTAGTCAAAGATCATCGCAGATACGCTCCACAGGTGTGGTGGTTTCTGGGAGGGGTAGATCAAGATAAATCATCAGGAGAAAATTTTTAGTTGATCTACAAGGCCACGAGAAGTATCTAAATTCAGGACGGTTCTTTTGGACTTTTAGGCTTAGAGATTTCTATCCCTGTGCTTTTTACTTGTTTCACGATGATAGAATGACAAGAGGATTGATGTCTTCTATAAGTTGGCGTTTTATTTTATCACCATCCTGGTCCAACTATTTCAGAAAATCAGCTCCCTTTAATACTATATCCAGACTCCAGTAATGAATTAAATTATTATTCTTGAAGAATAGAATTACATGATTGTGTAACTGACTGCATAAAGTACAAATTGGTGGTATGAACTTATGCTATCTAGTGCCTTTTCCTGAGCTCTGATTTGTTGATGTGTAAACTGAGTTGTCACAACCTGATGCTCTGTTGATTGCAGATGTTATTTGGCATACTCTACATTGTGAATCTCGGATGGTTCTGTTAATTTATTTGAAGACGGATGTGGTATGGAACTTGATACACTATTTACTTGTTCTGGCATTTATGCTTTCAGTCTGGTTGAAAAACATATCATCGAAATTATTGAGGTTTATTAATTGGAATTAGAATGGATTTCATGCTGGGAACCTCCTTTTGTAGCCTGGCTCTGTGCTACAAGCTACTTCTGGTTGAAGGAAAATCATTCTCTTTGTTATTGTCAATTAAATCCTGATATTTCCTATTAGATTGCTAACCTACTGTTTCTCAGACATATAATGAACAATTAGTAACTATAGCAAAGGTTTTAATTTTAGAATTTATGTCTTGCAGCTTCCTTGGTGGGCTCTTTGCTTGCTTTCTTTGTCAAAAAGACTGCACTCAATATTTGTGCTTCGCCTGTTCAATGACTGTTTTGCCACAACACTCTTCCATGCAGCACTGATTTCATTTCTTTATCAGAAGTGGCATCTAGGTTTAATCATTTTCAGGTAGCATGAATTGATTCTTATTTTCGTTTAGTTATTAATGCATTTGCCAGTAAAGCCTTTATTGGTGAATATATTTATTGCCTAAAGGTGCGTTAGACGTTCTTCCTGTTAGCACAGTGGGGCTGTCTCAGTGAAGATGAATGTTCTTCTTTTCGCACCTCCATTGTTACTCCTCCTGCTGAAGGTAAGCTGATTCTGATTGCTTACATTTTTCCAAAATTCTCAAGATGACATTTGCATCTTAAGAAACTTCTAACTCTGGGTTGAAACATGGAAAACAGGTTATGGATGTTTTTGGGGTTATATCTGCTGGTGCAGGTGCGGCTGTAGTACAGGTGATTGCTCTTAAATCCTTCATGATAATAATTCAGTGTTACTTTATTTACTTTATTTTCTATAAAGAAATTTATTAAGTCAGTTATGAATGAATGTAAGAGGTCTTAAGCTATGGCATTTTCTGATAAAATCTTGACATTTTACATTGTCTCTGATGGATGATTATGCAGATTCTCTTGGGTTTACCATTCATATCATCACACCCAGTCGAGTATTTCTCAAGAGCTTTTAATCTAGGTCGTGTTCATCCACTTTTGGTACTTCGTTGACCCAGATAATCTTACTATGTTTGACATTTGTTACCTATTCAGTATCAGTACATTGACTTTATCAGCTATTGACTTCTATGCCAGGTTTATTAAAATATTTTCTTCTGAGTTCATGATTTAAAATTATTTTGGGGGTTGTAGATCACAGGGAAAAATAAACTATTAACTATTTGATATTTAGCAATGAGATCAATGATATGTGCAGTTCAACTGACAAAAGTTTCCTTGTGCAATTATGCTTAACAATGGACAATGTTTAACTGTATTCTCCAGGTCTGTTAATTTTAAATTTGTCCGAGAACCAGTTTTCGTTTCAAAAGGATTTGCGCTGTTTCTACTGGTTGCTCATCTTCTTCTGCTTGCAGTCTTTGCTCATTATAGATGGTGCAGGTAAGGATTATCACCATACAGTGCCACTAAAGGCTTTTAAGCTGGTCTTTTCTGTTAATTTATCATTAATTGCTTGTTTTATTCTCTTTCATATTTAGTAAATCTCTTATTAAATCGAATATTGTCAGACCTTGTCAACCTCCATCACTTGCAAAGATAGTTAGAGTCCCATAATCCAACGCTAGATGCAGATTATTCTTTGTAATGATAAATTTTCAGCTGGAGTATCAGAAGTATTTCTATTTAATGATAATGTATCTTTATTTTTCTTGGGGCTTGGTGCAGGCACGAAGGAGGTTTATTCTCTTTGTTGCATTCTAAACTTGCTGAATTGAAGCTTAAATTTTCTAATCCGAGTTCTTTCCCAGTGAGAGGGCTCAGTGGGCAGAATTCCAATTCAAGGGTGCTTAAAACAGAGCGTAAGTAATAGCTACTAATTTTGATCTTCCTTCTTACATTTGATCTTATTCATGACTTCATTGCTTCATCTATTTGCTTAACTCAATTCAGATATTGCAACGACTATGTTTGTTGGAAACTTCAGAGGAGTTGTTTGTGCTCGGTCTCTACATTATCAGTTCTACTCTTGGTATGTGCTCCTGGACATCTTCTAACAGACCAGATTCTTTACCCTGTTTGTAAAATTTATAAATAATATTTTCTGGTCCGTTTGTCACCTAACAAGATTCTAATGCAGAATGTACCTATTCATGAACTACTGTAGAAAATAAAGATCGAGATAGGAACCTATGCATATATTCTGGAAAAAAAATACGTTTTAATTGATTTATGCTTGCAGGTATTTCTATTCTCTACCCTATCTATTGTGGCGAACACCATTTCCTACTTGGTTCCGTAGGTTTCCGACCTCGAAACTTTACTCCTTTAGTCTATTTACTACCAGGTTGTGTGTCCCTTCGATAACCCAAAATGTATCTCATGCAGTTTGATTCTCTTTGTTACGGTTGAGTTATGTTGGAACATCTTCCCCTCTAATGTCTACTCATCAACACTGCTGCTCGGCACCCACTTAATTCTCTTAGGAGGGCTGTGGATGGCGCCACCCGAGCACCCGTATGCGGACATTGCAAATGGCAAACCAGCCAACTCAAAAAAGGCCAGATGAAAGACTAATTTCTTATTGCGTCAATCAGATTTTGGGTGTTCTTTTACTTACTTTTGCGTAAAACCGGCAAAGTTTCAAGTCGAAAGAAGGCAGTTTTTGAACTCTGAGCTTCATGAAGAGGATAATAGTGTGCTCATGCCATATACTTTTTTCTTTAGGATATTCTGCTCATGCCATATACTTCATTTGATGAAAGAGATTAATCGTACTGGTTTTGTGGGTTGTTTTGGTTTAGAGTTTCCGTGAAGAGGATTCTCTCTCTCGTTTGCTGGCTTATATTCCTTGCGTGTGTTTATTCGTGGACAGCTACTTACAATGATTTCTTTCCCATGATTTTCTCAAAGCAAGGTCGGAATCTGCCCTCATTATTTGTCATTTTGGCGAAACTAACTTATTAAGGGTGTCGCTGTGTTTTTGATAATTACATCAACATGGCGTTCTAGTGTATGCCACATATTTATATTAGATTTAAAAATATTTAAATAAAATAATATTATTATATATAAATTATATATAATTCGGATTTTTGGATTTAAAAAATCGATCCGATCCGAAAATCTGTAATTTGAAAAAAATATCAATTTGATCCGAATCGAAAATCCAAAAAATCTGAATCGAATTTTAAATTTCGGATTGGTTCGGATCGGATATTTTGCTCATCCTTATGCCATACACCAGATCTTCTATCTATCATCTTACCATAAATTCATTGTCTAAGTCTCGTCACAAAATATTTATTGATGATATAATATAAGAAAAGGAAAAAAACGGTTGTTTTGCAAGACCAAGTATTGGGTGGCTGATTGTCTCATGTGGGAGCATCCTTTCACTCGTGCATTTTAAACTATAGTCCGGATGTTCTCCATGCCTCTTTGACTTATTTCTCGTGTAAATCTTGGCTTTTATATTATTAATATTTTATCGGAGTTTTATTGTTTTTCTCTGACGAAATCAGCGATCTGCTAACAATAGGTCAGACTGAACAAGGTTCAATGGATCTGAGATTTTATGGGATCATAATTCATAAGAACTTGAATTACTTGATATGAAAGTTCCATTTTATAGCAAAATTATCAAGAAATAAACCCAAACAAGGAAAATTAATAATAATTCAAATTATTCGAATTTAATCTCGTTCAATAAAATGGATTATCAAGAAGAAAATAGAAAAGTTATCGAGCTTCATAAACTTCTAAATATTATGATTCTTGAATTCTTGATTTAAAACCATCAAGTCGTGTTTTCTTTTATTAAGATATATTAAAATAAGAACACATAATTTTGACATAAGAAATAATGTAGACATTTTTAGGTGGAACATTTTTTCAAGATCGGAAGCCGACTGTCGGGCGAGAGAGTAGGAAGTTTCTTCCAACTTGGATTTTACCCTTTTCCTTCCCACCAAACATTTAAATAATGCTTTCTATTTTGCACACTTTCCATCTTTAGATCTGTATGTGTCACAAATTCAAATTCAAGATATTTGGGTTTAAAATTAATTAGTTTCCGAACGTCGAATTTTTCCCTTCGTTTCATCCATCGGTTTTCGCAACCAAATTATCAAATGAAATCTTCTTCTACAGCTCGAATTTTTATATCTATATATAATTAAAAAAAAATCAACACAAACTGGCCACAAAAAATAAAATAAATCATAATAAAATGTAACTTTCAAATAAACCCTCTGTTCACAGTAATTCAATCAAATCTCCTATTATATTCGTGTATTACCATAAACGAACGTAGAAGAAAACTGAAAAAGAAATAATCAGAAACCGAAAGAGGTAAACAAACGTAGAGTATACAAAGAAATCTTTCAAATGCGAAAAATCGATTTATTACATCAATCTTCACCTTTTCTATAAACATTTATGCAAAAAAGCGAGGCACAGAAATAAGAAAAAGAAAATCAGAAACAATGTAACTAACTTCGGCACTGCGTGGCGGCGGAGCATGATCGCGAGTAAGGGTTGGCCTCGGCGCCAGGCTGGCAGTTGTAGTACGACGCGCCGCGGCGCGAGCACGGCACGTTGTTCGCCTGCAGGGCACCGTAGCTGATGTACTTGGTGGTGGCTAATATGCGCCGGTTGACCCGACTCCATCTCGAACTCGCCGCTGCTGCCTTCGGCCATGCACTCCGCGATCGATCCCCGGCAGGTCGACGGAGTGCTCACTCGAATCCAGTTGAAGTCGCCACTGGCCTCGGTGGTACTGAGGAGGAGCGCCGCCACTGCTGCGGCGGCGATGAGGAGGCGGAGGAGGTGATTTTTGGCCATCTAGTTGATGGTTCGGTTTGGTTTTTTAATTGAGAAATAGAAACTAAACGGGGCTGGCAGGCCATTTTAAGTAGCTGCGAGGTAAGGAGTTTGGTTATAATATTCTTTGTATTCACCAAATTGCCACTCATCTACCTAATTATTTTACTTATTTAAACAACGCGATATAATTGTTAAAAATCTAAAATATGTACAATGAACAATCATCTTTTATGGGAGATGTTACGGCATCGTATATCTTAATGTGGATGCTACACAAATCCTCATTTTAATTTTGATTTTTACAACACTATGTAGATCGATAGATTATAGCATATAATATATTATTATAAATATAAAACACGTATTCACGTTTTATAATAAAGTAATTCCTACCAAATTTCAGGCCTTCCATTATGATTGTAACTCGAGTATCACAATTTCTTTTAGTTATAAATATATATCACTTAGCAACAACCTTGCAAAATTTTGTTAATTCTTAGTTAATTTTCTTTTTATAGATTAAAGTTTAAATCTTTTGCAATAATAGGAAGAGAGTCAATTACTGATTACTGGTCCAATTAGAATCGATTAGTTATGTCAATTCTATTACGTTCGATGACGGATGACCCACCTTTCGAATTGGAAAGATTTCATCGTGGTAGAGTTAGTTTACAGAGATGTAATTTTTTTAGAGATAAAAGATACAAATCATGTTATGAATAGCTAAATAATACATATAATTCTAAATAAACCATAGAATAGTCAAACTAGTACAATAAATTAGACCAAATTTAAATAAATTGAAAATACAACCAGCACAGAGGTGGGAATCGAACCCAAGCCTCTCAAATAAATGCAACTTAACTTGTAAATTATGAGGTTGGGAGTTTAAATATACTCTATATTTTCTTTTATTATTTTCTCATTTAATAAAATTTGTTTAGATGCGTCGACTGAATGAGACATTGTCAGATAATAAAGACAAAAGACTAACTATTATCCGATAATATTTATTCGGTTTCAATTTCATTATCATTTTCTGTTTTGGTGGAAAACTACTAAACTAAAGTCCATTAATTAGCTAATAATACTAATAATAATTTATTTTGGGGTACGCGGCGTGGACTAGGGTTTTTGTAGTTGGGAACACGTTTCTGGTAAATTAAAAGAAATAAACACAGCTGTGTTACAAATCTGCCTAGAAAAGGATTTTTGTTCTTTTATTGACTAATTGGCATCTCATTATAAATAAAACTGCTAATCCATCTGATTGTACACTACTTTTCTGTATGATTCATTTATGATTAAAACTTGGGTGAACTCCACCACCGCGAAATTTCAATTTTTGTTAAAATAATTATATATTAATTATGGTGAATAAGGATAATTAGATTTTATTAATTTATAATTATAATTTTTAATTTAAAATTATAATTTATTAATTCATAATTATGGTTTATTAATTCATAATTGATGTTTATTAATTTATAATTAGGATTTATTAATTCAAAGTTAGGGTTTATTAATTCACAATTAAGGTTTATTATTCAAAATTAGGGTTTATTATTTCCAATTAGGGTTAATTAATTCAAAATTGGGGTTTATTAAAATTGGGGTTTATTATTCAAATTAGGGTTTATTAATTCCAAATAGGGTTTATTAATTCAAAATTAGGGTTTATTAATTCACAATTAGGATTTATTAATTCAAAATTAGAGTTTATTATTCAAAATTAGGGTTTATTAATTCATGATTAGGATTTATTAATTTACAATTAGAGTTTATTAATTCAAAATTAAGATATATTAATTCAAAATTATTATTTATAATTAAAGTTTATTAAACTAATTTATTTTAATTAGAATTAGTTTAATTTAATTAATTAATTAATTAATTAGAATTAATTTAATTAAGTAATTAATTAGAATTACTTACTTAATTAATTAAGATTAATTAATTAGGGGTGGTCTTGTGCGCACGCCCAGGAGACCACCCCTTCATTTATTATGTTTTGCAGTTAAGCATTTTATTAGAATTTCTTAAGTGTACAATATGGTTATTTAACATTACATTATATGTATATGCAATGTCTATTATATATTTAAATTCAAAAGACACCACTAAAAGAAACTGGTGGAACTACTTCTGGCCCTTTTCTTTTCTATAAGTCTTCCAGTTTCATATAATATCATATTTTTAAGTAATTAAAGTAGTGCTAGCTGTTTTGATCTTTAATTGCTTAATGAAGAAGAGGCCAAATCAAAAGCAGAACCAGAAAATAAGACAAAGATGATCACAAGCAAATAAAATAATTCCCAAACCTAGTTGTCGTCAGTGATGATTGATATATCAGACTATGTTATATTTTTATTAATATACTTACAAATGACGGATAGTTAATTAATATTTACATTAGCATGATCATTGAATTTCTGCTTTCCAATTTAAATTGCATCTCGGTGTATTAGGATGAAACACCTAAAATAAAATAAAGTACTATAATATTATTGAAATGATCAATTCAATGTTATTGATTTTAAACTTCGTAGTTCAAATATGTCTCTTCCTGACCTGGGAAAAAAAAACTCATTTTGGATGCAACTTTAGCAGAAATTTATTGGAACTCGAATAGTGGTTGATCGATATTTTTTTTTTATAACTTTACCCGGTTGCCATACACAATATCGAAAGCTCCATATCAATTAATTCATTCTAGAAGATTAGAAATGCTTTATTTTCTTAGAATGACTTGGTTGCGTAGAACTTGTCTTGCTCATATGATTTAGTGACAATTACACAGAAACGTTTATCTGTAACATAGCTAGAAATAACAACTGCAATTTCTCATTACTAAAAACAAAATTGCTTGCAAGATAGAAATTACCATCTGAAATGATCCAAAAAGCAATTTGTTATTGGTAAGCTAACCGTTGATTAGGGTTTGGACACTCCACAAAGGATGGATGCTTATGCACTTAGTCAAATCGCATTGCGCAACAATATCAATAGTTGAATTGTCCTAATCTTGATTAGTTTATTAAAATAATAGCAGACTTAACCTGCCAACAAAGATTAAGTTGAAAAGGATAAATGATTGTGATTGGCGGCCGGTGGTGGTGTTATATTTATATATAGACTAATATTATATTTTGACGTATCGGTTTGTTTGAGTTGTGAGCGGTTCAAGCGCTTGTTCATTGTTGTCGAGAAGTTGGATCCCTCAAACCCATGAACCTGTCAATACCTAACCCTTCGAAAATGATGTCTCTATGTTTTCTCCAATTTCTTTTCTTTCAAAACTTCACCCTCCCATGTGCCAGAGAGAGAGAGAGAGAGAGAGTTTATCTTTTGACTGGTTAAGATGTTCTAGATGATAAAACATTTTCAACCATTTCTTTAATTGAGATTAATCATGTGTATCTAAAAATATTAGTTCTGTACTGATGAAATTTCATCCACTACAAAATCCATCGTGAAATACCATGTATCTCACCTCAACATGAGCAGAAATCAATGTGCCATATTGGTAGATCAGTATGAGAAACAAATATGCATATATCAACAAGACAACAACATAACATTACAAATTTCAGCTCAACTAGCTGCTTTTGCACCCTTTGAACGCGTAAGCGGATTGGTACGACTTGTTTTATCTCTCTAGCTTGCTTAATAAAGCTTCCAATGGGGAACCTCCTTCACAATTTCTTGCCAATCAGGCATTCCCTGGAAAGCAAAGGGTTACTTCGTCGATGTAAAACCAAATAGACGGAGTTTCACAAAACTTGTGTCGGATGGTCTAACGTGTGCCTACATCCGGTGCATATAAGTAATATCATTAGTGTTTATTAGTCTTTGGATCCAGGTCCTGACCCGCTTGGCCGTCTGACAAATAAGACCCCATTGAGTTTATATATGTAAGTCAACGGCAATGGAGGGATTGGCCATAAGAAATAGCAATATGAATGCCAAAATGCTCCATAAAGTAATCAGATACTAAAAGTTAATGCATAGTGAATGGCAGCCTTAATATCCTAATGGGAGAGACTTTGATCTTTGATGGTTGGTGGTCACTTTGTAGAAAGAGAATCAAGTTCACTAATGCTCTGGTGAATCAAAATCAGGGGCTTTATTATGGTGGCGATGATATATTTGATCCAGAATTCGACACACTTAATCCTAATTTATAAATTATAAGCCAAGGAAAAGCAAAAAAACTGATTCGCGACTTCAATATCAATGTTTCACAATTCTCACCAGCTGGTTGTTTAGAGCAATGAGACTATGCTTATGTTGAGTTTATTGTTCCATGATCATAATTAGCAAAGAATCACTAACCCGCCCTGATTTCCGAACACGTCCATCTAGACGGAGAATTATGTACACATCTTCGCCGGGAGTTATGCCTTCAGACTTTTGTTGATCCCTAATCCACCTGGAAGGAGAAAGCCAAAGTCCGTATGCGGCTTAGAAGCTTTAAGTAGTTCATAAATCACACACATAATTAGTTAACAATTTCTTTGTAACTTGGAAACTCCTACATTTTGATAAGCAATTTGATGGAAAATTTACCCTGTGTTATCAATGGAGACTCCTGACTAAAATTATGGTAGCAGCTACCAAGAAAATTACAGCTATGCTTTTTTCTGATAGTGCGATGTCTAGTAATCGAGAAAGCTAGTCAAAAGATATTCACAATCTTGCAATGTACCAACCTTTCCCATTCAACAGGTGATACCACTTCTGCTCGGAATCGAATCTCAGCTTTGATTTTTGAATTTGCAACAATTGATTGAGTTCGCTTATCAAAATCTTCCTAGCAAAAGGTAAGTAAAACAGATACACTGATAGTGATAGATATTCATCAAGGAAAAGCAGAAAAATAAGTAGAAAGAACTTCTCATCTCTCTCAAATAGGAGAAAAAAGCGGGTTTCTTTGTTAAGGCCATGACAGGACAATCATATGAATATGCAAGAACTACCATTAACCAAATTATGACTAACAAAAACCTGATAAATCTCTGTCAGATGGTTAAGGTGCAACACCATCGACACCATGCAATATTAAGAGGTTCTACTCAAATTCCATGACAAACAATTCAGGCCATGTCTAAAGTGTCTCACCCCAATAGATGGGAGTGAAGCAGCTGCTTTTGGAGAAAGACCAAAGCCTTTTTTCTCTGCTCGAGGTTCTCTTCTTTCACCCCATACAACAGGAATAAGTATCACTCCTCTCCGGAGAAGATCTGTTCGAAACCTCTCTGCCTTTCTCATGGCTGAATCAACCGTCTCTTTATTACCAGCCAAAATAACCTACAGCAGGTAGCAGCTTTAATACCATATGATAGAAGGATATAAGCAAAACACTTTAACGCCACGCTTCAACAAGCAGTGGTAGTATCTAGCTAAGATAAAATAGAGTTCCCAGTGGACTTTCTTCTCCATAACAACTTAATCCCCTACTATTTAAAAGCGATTAGACAAAAAAATTAGAGAAGAAGGGTCACTAACAGGCCTTGCTGTGTCCCGTAGCTGCACAAGTTCTACAATCCTGTTTGTAGAAAGGCTAGAGGAAGCCTTGATAGTGTTTCATTCCTTGTTATTTGAGCAAGCTGTTCTCTTCTTTCTTGTTGTCCCATAAGAATAAAGCCACAAGAACAATAATACCTGCACCATACTGAGTCAAAAATTAATTAATTTTTAAAAAGATGTTCATTATTCAGGGCATAACTTTTCATGTCATTACATTGTATGTGAAGTTTGTTATTTACCTCCGATATTTATTCCTGCATTTTGGGATGTCTGTAATAGGTCAGGAGCACCTTCACCTCCTTTGACTGCAGCAAACAATCTAGGTATGGTAAATAACAACGAGATTCCTGCAGCAGCTGTGAATGCCACATAGAAAAATCTGCGAATTCCGCGGAATGGTGCCTGGACCTCACTAATGAGCTTTAGATCCCTCCGAAAGCCATAGCCGATGTCTTCTCCACCCAGTCTAGCCTGTTGATAGCAGTAGGAACATAATTGGTAAAAATGTTGCTTGGGGACGGTGCAGGGGTTGGGGGTGATATGGTATGAAACATATTTGAAATGAAGGTCATGTTGCATGGTCGAAGGGAGCAAGATTCCACAAAGTAAACAATGACGGTTGAAATACATTGACACATTTTAAAAATCAGAAACAAATAAAAATAAAAGGTGGACATAATTGAGCAGCTAACCTCTTCTTGCAATTCCTTGAATTCAGGCATAGCTCTAAATGAGGCCAAATCAGGATCGTTTAGAATGGTTCCAAACTTAAGGTCATATTCTCTCAAAGCTGTGCGTAAACATTCAGCAGCTTTCTTTGCTTCCTCCCTTCCACATACAGCACAAAGGAAAAAAAAAGATCCCACATCAATACAAAAGGATCAAATATAATAGTTGCATCTCATCCAAAATTCTACATCGACATAGTATAGCAGCCTCTAAATTGTCAACCAGAAAGAGTCCTACGAGATTGGCTTTGTCTTCCATCCTTCCCATGCTAACCAGAGTTCAACAAAGAACACAGCTTATACCTGTAGGCATGACAGCAAGCTTTGTTATATAGAGCAGCTTGAGCCTCCACGGGTTAGGATTCAAGGTGAGAGCAATATCAAACTGTTCAAGAGCATCCTTAACCTGGAATACAAATTGAAGAAATTGATACTGAAATTTGAAATAACTCCATCGAAACACTGATCTTTGAAATCAAAGATCCATTATCCCAAACGAGAGAAAAAGAACGCAAGTAGGCTTAAGAAACTTGTATCAGAAACTACTAGCCTTGATATCCATATATTAAGAAAATAATACTAAACATTCAGAATCTCTTTGACATATTCTTCGGTTTTACTCTCATGATGAAACATAGACAGTTAAAACTAAACCACAATGCAAACTATATGCGTGCGATGCAGGAAAATTCCAATTGAGATTCAAATTTTATCTGAACCGAGTTTGAAACTTCATTTGACTAGGATTAATTACTAACTTAGCTCAGCTCACGCAAGCTTTAATCCAGATAAAATGACTTCGTTAAGCTCAGACTGTTCAAAAGCTTAAACTATTTTCTTCCACAACAGAAGAAAAACATAAATTAACTATCAAACTCGCTTACATCACATCACAATACCAGGAACGGAGTACTAGTCCATTGCTTAATTCTAGTAAAATCAAAGAGAAACAAATTTTACAAATCTACAACCCATTATACTGCTCAAGTTCAATTTTCTACTAGCAACAAGCTCTATATCATTCCAAAGGCGCAGCCAATTACAAAATGCCTTCAAAATGCTAAAACAGATGACAATTTAGTTAAAATATACCCGTCCTTTGGCGAAAAGTGACAGTCCTAAATTAACACATGACTCAGCCGTGGCGGCACTAACTTCCGGCGAAGTAGAAGATGGAGAGGGGGAGCAATTAGCTAATTGTCCATGGGTGATTTTCGCGGGCTCGATTGAGGTCCAGAACGAATAAGAGGTCGATAATTTTCTGCTAAGGAACCATGCCTTTGATATCAACAACGAGCTCGAACAATTTGGCGGTGAGCAATGCAACGGGTGACGGCGGAAGTGGTGGTGGCAGGGTGGTGCGAAATTTGCCGCAGCCATTGAGAATAATTCATAGGCAAGATCTATCGGTTTATCCAAAATTCCAAACTGTAACGGTTGCCATCCGATATTTCATATACTATTTTGTTTTCAGTTAATTATTCTTTTATGATCCACAATTTTCTGAATTTTAAATACTTCTCCAATGGGCCTGGATCCTCTTAAAGCCACTCCAGCTGGAGTTTCATTATGGATCCGGAATCTTAACAACCAGCCCATTAGATTGAACCCGCGACACATAATTAATCTAACAAAAACATCATTTGTTATAAAAAAATAGTATCATTTATATTAAAGAAAAGTATCATTTATATTGAAGCAAAATATCAAATTTATTTATACTGAAGAAAAATATCAAAATCTACATATGCGGACGGATGTAAAAAAAACCACCTCATTAATCTAATATGGGTTAGCTACCTCATCTCGTATTCTTGTAACTATCGTATACGTGCATAAATATAATTAACCTAGTGCACACTTTGCAAAAGGGATTATATGTAGGAGTGGATTTAGGGTGGTGCTAGGGGAGCTTCAGCACCCCTTGTCAAAACTTTTAAATTTTATCAGATTTTTTATTACAAAATGTTAAAAAACAAATGTTTGAATGGAGTGGAATTCAAGCTTGTTGGGTTTAATGTCAATTCGAGCTTGAGAATCAAAAAATGAATCTTGATCTAGTTCGAAAACTCAAATATAATGCTATTCGTCTGGATTACAGCATTATATATTGTAAATTACAATGACAATAAAATATTAAGCAAATAATCTGAGTTGAGTGTCAAGACAACGGCTCAACTTATTGCTTTCATCATTGTCAATCAATATCAGAAGGAAACAGTGCTATTGTAAATGAAGTCTTTTCCCAAATACACTTTTTTTTCTCAATAAGTTTCAAAATGATTAAGTTACCCACGTAGAAACCGTGGTATCCCATTAAGAATTCAATAAGGGATGTCATGTGATTGCAAATCCGTGTAGGATAGTTAACAATTATTCGATTTTGTTTTGAGTGTAAAAGTTATTGCATCCTGAACATACACACAGTCTAACATATATGAATTAATATTTTAATCTTATTATACATTTATTTTCATCATACTATGAAAGTAATTACATATTACAAATTGGACAGCAATATTTTTTGTTAGAAAATTAATCCCTGTAATTTTAATTTTAAAATTTATTAATGAGGCTTATAACAACCCCAACTCTAGGTCTTGAAACGATTATAGGTAGAGTCCGAAAAAAATATAAATGGGCTACATTGATAAACTGTAGTAGATAGAATATTCAGAATAAATTTATGAGATGTTTGTTGCGAAAAATAAAATAAATACTAAAACAGATAATGAGGAATAGGTAAGTTATAATAATGACATGAGTTGAAAAAGGCAACTTGACCCGCATTTAACCAGCATGATCGATTAGATAACCCGTAGTACTAAGTACGGAAAGATACAAACGTTAATTATCCATGATTAAAAGACTTTGATTTCATGATTCATAGGATATATAATTAAGTATTTTTATTTTTAAATTTTTTCAATTTTATTTTGTAATGAAATATTATCTTTATGTATACGTTCCTTAAAATAATCAAAAGGATATAATACACATTTTTATCTTTGTTGCTTCAATTTTATCTATCGCCAAAACATGTTTGCCGGCCACCCACACCCTGCACCCGGAATCATTCATTAACTCTTAACTAATTAGAGATTAATTAAATGTTAATAGAGTTAATTAATATTTAAATAAAATTGAGTAAGACGGATGCACATATGCCTAATTGTTTATTTCCGCAAAATCGACTTTTAAGCCCCAAGTTACCTTGATCCTTTTAATTAATATGTAAGTATATATTTTACACAGTTTTTCTGAAACATATATTTATTTAATATTATATTTGCTTTTAGTTAGGATAAATATCATTTAAATTTTAAATTATACATATTTTTATAAAAATGTCCCGGATTATCGAAATATTTATTTTAATCACAAATTGTTAGTTTTGCATTAAAATATCATGTGTCTATTTTCCATCCCCGAACCTTGTCATGGCTCGCCCCATGCATATGGAAATGTCATGTAATTTCATGTGACATCTTTGTTATTTCTTTTTGTCCTTTTATATGATTCGATGAGCCACATCAAGATTTTGTGAGTCGGAAGATTGACGCTAGACATTTTTGATACAATACTAATAGTTGGTGATTTCAATAAATATCTATAATAATTCGATATATTTTCTATAAAATTGATATAATTTAGGATTTAATGTGATATTCACCCTTTTACTAGTTATATATACAAGACATATTTTCTGCAATTAGTAAGGTCGTAACAATTAACAAAAAAAATAAGCATGGGCGCATTTGATCATATTAGGGCTCTACCGGTATCGCATCGGCGACTTGCTCCCAGTGACCGGATTCCACGACGAGGCGTCGTAGTTCCGTTTCCATCTGTCATCGAAACGTGATCCTCAGCGTCGACAATGACAAGATGAATGAGGAAGACCTCCACCACAGAATCATTGCTGCCGCCGGCAGCTTCCTGGAGCCCCACCACATCCTCCTCATCGAGTACACCAGATACGCCGACACCTCTTCCATCCCCGGCCACTACATAATCTACTGGGATATCAACGAAGAGATTCACCCCATGCGTCGCCGCTACCCGCCGACGTCCTCGTCGAGTGCTGCATCGTCGTCGAGAATGCCTGGACTACACCTACCGCCGCTGCCGCATCAACAACAAGTCCGTCGGCCCGCTCGAGATCCGGATGGTCAAGACCGAGACCTTCGAGAAGCTCATGGATCTCTCTATCGCGCAGGGCGGCGCGTCGATCATGATCTTGTTCGGGGCCGCTGACAGTAGGCTTGCCACGTGGACATGATCTAGCGACCATGATCTTGTTCGGGGGCACAATTTCGCATCGCAGGAAATAACAATTTTGAATTTTAGTCTCTCTCTCTACAATATATTTTGAGTCTCCAAAAAATGTAATGAATTCGAAAATCCCTAAAATAAGTATAAACAAAAGTTCGAACTTACAATGAAATAATTAAATCAATTCTAGTTCATTCTAGTCAATCAGTGGTACATTGATGTACTTTTAGATGATTAATAGTTGACTTTGAAGAACTCTTAGACCTATCATATATAAACTTTTCTAATTCTTACAAATGAGAGATCAAATAGTACCGAGTTTGAGGTAATATATAGCATTCAATCTCATCCTCTCATCTTATAGATTTTATGGTGGAGATTTTTTCGAATATTTTAAGTCTAATTTCGCTGATTTCGCTACAATAAGGGTAGATTAATAATTTGATTTGTTATATGATTACGAAAACAAACAATGCATTTGGTTGAAGTGACTTATGCATTCAAAATGAACACAAAAATACATGCAGTTGAACAAAATAATGCATGAAGGTTGGAAGCGCAAGCCCAGAGTACGCTAGTGCTCGTGCGTCGCCCCCGCACGCGATCGCTGGCCCGTTGGCCAACAATGTATTTTTATGTTTTGTTAAATACATGAACATGTTTTGTTAAATGCATGAACATGTTTTATTAAATGCATGATCGTATTTTATTAAATGCATGTTTGTGTTTCGTGCCAACATACAGTTTTATGTTTTGTTAAATGCAGTTTTATGGTTTTCGACAGTAAATCTCTCATTCATCATTCTCCGCCAGTTCCGCCATCTCTTTCCTCAATTAGTTAAGAATTTCACCGTGAACCACCGCCATAGCCACCATCTCTCTAGATTCTTCAATCATATATCAAATTTATCTTTTATTTTTTCTTAAAATCCATCAATTTTGTTCTCAAATATTTTTTTTCCTTTCAAAATATGTTGTTCGTGGTTATTCGTGTATGTTGCTGTTGTTGTCCGTAGTGATGCTACTATCGTCCGTTGCCGCCAAGGATAAGAAGAAGAATGCTGATTTGATTTTTTCTCATTTTGCCCCTTGAGAAAATTTAAAAAGAAAAAGAAAAGGAGTTGTCACCGTCACCACGTGGTGCGCCACATATTCAAAATTTATATTCAGATTGAGATTACATACTATTTGAGGACCAGGTACTACAGAAACCCACATATGTATGAAGAAGATTTAATGAAAACTCTAACTTTTTTTAGAACTAAAAACTAAGGTGGTACATTCATTTTTTATAATTAAACTGTTAAGATCAATTATAAATTATTTAGTATTTCATATTTTAATAGTAACCGTTTCAGCTATATATAATCAAGAAATTTTATATATGCATTTGAGGTAATTGTTCACATTTTCACAATCACTACGATTACGTGCACAACAATATGAATTACATTAACATAACAATGAATTGGAATGTGATAACATGCACAAGATCTATAATTACATGAACAACAACATGAATTACACAAATAAGGAAGAAGAAACGTGAAAGATTTTTGGGATAAGGATATCTAAATGGAATTTTGAGATTTTCGATATTTGAATCTCTAAATAATAAAAATTTAGGAATTTGACTATTTTATCATTAAATAATTATGAGTCGTCCGATCTTATTCGATTTAAGTGTGATTATTGGTTTTAATTCTAAAGGTAGTTCCTTCTATAACCAACTCATATATAAATATAGTTATAGTATACACACAAAATTATTATCAAGAACAAACATATATATATATATATATATATATATATATATATATATATATATATATAATGTATATATGTGTGTGAGAGTCCTCATGTACTCAACCACACAAATTAAGGAGCTTACATATATGAGAAGCAGAAATACTTCAGTGAAATAATAGTATAGCACAATCATCTTCTTTGAATTATATATTTTTTATGGTACAAATAAGCACATATATCGTATGTAGCAACTACATTATTTTGTGTCTAATTATGTACACAAAATACTTTGTTTTCTATTGCACCTTTATAATTAATATTCTACATATCGTGCAGGAAATAGAAGCGCCAAATTATTAATTATCACAAATTTGATAATACATTAGCGCATAAGATGGGATAAAGTTTGATCAAGTATGGTTCCAAGAAGCCAAGAACATTATTGTTCTGATGGGATCTTCCATCCCACCTCGCTTGTTTCGTCTCTCAATCTCTCTAGATATAGAATTAATCCGACGACCTCCCTCGTCTGCTCTGAATTTCTTCCACCAACGACCTCGTCTCGATTCTTGAAAGATGAAGCTGTCTCCA
Source organism: Salvia rosmarinus (assembly GCA_036937905.1). Lineage (NCBI taxonomy): Eukaryota > Viridiplantae > Streptophyta > Magnoliopsida > Lamiales > Lamiaceae > Salvia > Salvia rosmarinus. The sequence goes on from CM072820.1 coordinate 59,366,020, forward strand.
CACCAGTTTTCAGACTTCATCCTCAACTTCAAACACTAAACACTCACAGCTTAAGATATTGGAAGCTCTATTTGCATTTGAAGAACAAATTTATAGGATTTTTTTGCTGAGAATAAAGGGTTAATTGTGGCAATGTTAATGGAATAGGGAAGATTCTTATGCTAAATAATGATGGACTTATTGATCTGCTTATTGCGAGTTGATTATGTAGCTATATTCCTCTTGTCTCTTAGTGGGATAAGTAGTTGCCAAATTAAAACAACTTTTAAGTTGTTGCAAAGTGTTTGACAAAATAAGTTCTTAAACAACTTATAATTAGTGAAAATAAGTTCTAACAGCTTATAAGCTACCCTAAAAATAAATTGCTAAACCCTAACTTATTTTTTTCATAAGCTTATAAGCAATCACGAATTTACAAAAATAATCTTATTATAGTTTGTTATTTTTTATATATACACTGTCAACTTCACATCTCATCAATTTTATCTCTCTAACTTATAAGATCAATTATCCAAACACTTTACAATTTATAAACTTTTCAGACATTATCTCTTATAAGTTCTTGAAACATCTTATAAGCTCTCTAAATAAGCTTAGCCAAACACCCCTTAGTATGATATGAGAGGATGACTTTATTTTCGAAAAGTTAAGACTGGAATTCTGCTTAAAATTTTTAAGTTGAACTGATAGAGTATAATTGTCAGAGTAAAATCGGGACAGTATTTAATTAAATTAAGGATAATTTACAAAACCTTTGTAACAATCTCGACTAACTATATAAAGCATTGCAATCTACCATTCCAAAAAAATTGAAAGTTGATTATTACTAAGAGTCACTATAATAAGCACGAAATACCAACTTCCAAACTGAAATTATAATTAGAATTAATTAATCATATTGCAGTGGAATTAGATGCTTTCGAGTTATGTGAGCTCAATTTGGTAGGAATAGATAGGGCATCAAAATCAAATAACCATGGATTATTGCTCTTGTTAAATCGAATATGATGTCAATCACAGCATATTCCCTCTTTCACACTGAATGTGATATAATAATGAAAGAATAAAAGACAATCGACGTGAATATCACTACAGATGTTAGGAAAGCTATTTGAGTGATAAGAATAAGATGAAAAGTCGAATCAGATGCTGTGCACTTCTACTAATATTATAAGTCATTTATGATTTCATTATATGCTTCTTCTTTTTTCCTTTTCGATTTGAAGAGACTAGCAACTGTTATTGTTGGTGTCCAATATTTCGACCTAACATCAATGAGATTCTAATTCCTAATCTTTCTAATTAAAATTATCTGTATAATTTTCTTGTCTAGCTACATGCATATGCTGTTTATGTATGCAATTCAGTATATAATACTCTCTCCGTCTCACCCAAGACGATCTATTTCTTTTCGATACAGTTATTTAGGAGAATGATATAAAGTGATTAAAGTGATAAAAAGTAGGTAGGTCTCATAACTTTTAAATAGATAATTATTTTCTTAAAAATGAAACATGTCATTTTGGATAGGATAATCCAAAAAGAAATACAAACCATCTTATATGAAACGAATGGAGTATATTTTCATAACATAAAGCTTAGATTACCTCCTTTTACATCTTCTTTGTTGAACTCCCAAAGTTGGACAAAAAAAAAGAACAAAAAAATTCAAAGTCGGACAACTTATGATCTGATGAGCCAAATTTCGAAACTCATAACTTCATGCGAAAGACATAAAATTATGAGATTGAACATCAATTCTCCTAGAAACTGGCTGTTTGCTGTCAGACACATTTTTTGTTGCTGTCCAACAGAAAAAAATAGTTATTAACATATAGAGAGATAGGGGGGCCTAAAGAGAGTAAACCATAAAAAAAGAAATGCAATCAATGATAAAAAGCTGAAAACGACAAATTAAAAGCATAGCAATCAACAATTACTCTTCCACATTAAGCAAGCTAGAGTAGCATCAAATGTGAGTTTTGGTCATTCAATGGTTAAAATGGATTCTTATAATCGAGATCACACGTTTGAACCTCATCAAACGCTTTTATGTGTTTGAATACGTCATACTTGATTTTTCAAATTTGATTTATCTGTCCTTTTGGTTTATATGTTATCGCGTAAGAACGCAAGATTTATTCAATACGCACCGTAAGTAATAGTTGTGGTTCCCAATTATTAAAAAAAGTGAGATGAAATAATGAGGTCTGACAACATGTAGCACTTAAATACGTCATGCTTATCTTGATTGGAACTTGATTCATAATATCTCGCAGACAATAAATAGGGTTGATTGGTATATTATGGAAAATAACACAACATTTGTCTTTTATAATTTTTATTGTATTTTTAAATTGTTGCAATTACAATAGTTCGCTCTTGAAAAAATCTTGTTGCAAAATCCAGGAGCGTGTATAGTTTTATGCTCTTTTCCAAAATTTAGCAAATTATACTCCTCTTTTCTTTAGTTAAACAAATATTAAATTATTTTATTCCTTAACATATACAATGATCTTAAAAATCAATATCCTTTCATTTTAGAAGAGTAGTAAATATGAGTAAAAACAAAACAGTTGGAGATAGACTGAGATATATACCTTGTTGACTTGTTCATTTACCCTTCTAAATAAGAGGAATTCCACTGAACTATAATGTGCCGATACTCTATTTTACTTTTAAAGCATTGATTGGTATATGTGTGAAGATAGACTATAATTTTGACATGTGGGCCTCCTGTAAGATAAAACTGTTGGCCTTATCTGATCTCAAGTGTGGGCTTTAAATAATTATACAAATTGAACTTGGGTTAATGCCAAACAAGATTAACAACAGAGCGCATCTGGTGTAGTGGTATCATAGTACCCTCCCACGGTACTGACCGGGGTTCGATTCCCCGGATGCGCAAGTATTTACATTTTCCCCTCCTTATTGTATTTTTTATTGTGTATATACTATTGTTATTTATTTTTCACGATTTCTTCTTGCTCCTTGTTTTAGTTGTTTTTGGCCCTTTGAAATTCTTACGGAGACATTCTACCAAGTTAACCAACAATTATCCACGAATGGCAAATTTTCTCAACTCTGCAGCTGCAAGAGCCGTCCATTCCTTAACCACTCGCTGCAGAACTCAGTCGCTGCGCAGCTGGTCGTCCACAATCTCAGCGCAAAAACCACCTGCAACACTCTCCTCAGAGCCTTCTCTCATTCACACCTCTCCACTTATCTACTCCCACATGCACAGAAATATTGTCCCCACGAATCACTACCCCTCTCGTGCTGAAATCCGCAGCTGATTTCAAGTTGACTAAAGGAGGGGAGTCAATGCACGCGCAGATTATCAAATTAGTTTTTCTGAGTGAATTGTACGTTGGGAATTCTTTGTTGGATATGTTCGCTGCTGGTGGAGATATGGAGATGTGTCTCAAGGTATTCGATGAAATGCCTGCGAGAGAGGGGGTGTCGTGGGCAGTTGTGATCTCGGGGTTTAAGGATGCCGGGAGGTTTAATGATTCGTTATTAGCATTTGAGAGGATGAGAAACGAAGGAGTGCTGCTTAATCAGGTCACTGCGGTGAAAGCTTTGGCTGCCTGCGCAGGATTTGGGGCATTGTACATGGGCGTGTGGATCCATGATTATGTGAAGACAAAAAAGTGGGAATTGGATGTGATTCTTGATACTTCATCGATTGAAATGTGTGGGAGATGCGGGAGGATTGAGGAAGGGCTGCGCGTTTTCGAGGAGATGAGTGAGGAATATATTGGAAAACGTGTACAAAAACAAGATCGACTACGGACGTGTTACAACTTAATGTAAATGTAAGTAGGAGATCAAACAACAATGAACTTAAAATGTAATTGAAATACAATTGAAACTAAAACCGTATTCTAGATGCCGAGTCGAGGAGGCCTCTTTCCCAAGACGAGATACGCCCAGTAGTGCTCTCCTGCTCGCGATCGTCCCAAAGATAAAACGACAATGTCTCGTGGGTAAAGACCGCAAACCAACGAGCTCCGCGAACCGGATGGAAGCGAGGACGAACTTGGACACAAAATGTGAATGCAGAGTTCTCTTAGGTATGCTAGAATGCTTTTGTTAGGTGGCTAATCTTTGAGAGACATGTCCTATTTATAGGCGTCGTCCCTCACGGGAAAGATCTTGAGTCAACACCGCATTGATGTTGGGTGTTACGGAGTTATGTCCCCTATTGAGTGCTGTGGCGGTTTCGGAGACAACGTGGGCACGCTTCCGCAGAGCCATCATGTCGAACGTTAAGCGGCCACGACGAATCGGACAACGCGTGCGTCTGTGTTCATGGACGATCCGGACGTCTCTTCAAATGCACGCAGCCCAACGGATTGGGCTTACGAGTTGGGCCTCGGACAAACTCCATCGCACGCGAGCCCAACGGATTGGCTACACGAGTTGGGCCCGGACCAACTCCATCTTGGGCTCGATCAAACATCGATCCAAAATATAGGGGCAATGGGCCACGGAACCAGGCCCACGAACAGGCCCAAAGACCACCCAAAGACCAATTGCCAAGATCCAAGATCCACGATCCACGATCCACGGAACCGGAACCGGAACCGGAGTCGGGCCGGGCCTGAGCCGGGCACGGGCGCAAGCTTTAAGTGACCAACTTTGATCCACTATTTCTCACTCATCGGAAATCGGATTTGAGAATGTGAATACATCACGATCATCTACTCAAAACGTAGATCGATCCTATGCCATTTAATTTCACAAAATTAAACGTTACGTCACTCAAAATCTTTGGTCAAAGTAGCTTCCAGACAACTTGACCATATATATAATATATATATATATATACGTTGATTTCAACAATCCCCCACATGAGTGGAAATAGCCATATGTATGTATACGAGACACATTTCACCCCTCAAGAGATGTTAAAATATTTGGACGGTGGTTTATGGTCTTGAACCTTCCATAGTTAGTACAATCGAGTACACGGTGGATTAGTGGACACGATGCCGATCTATTCCCCACAACGCGTAATCGAGACAATGGTATTAACACTTTAACACATCAACCTCATCCGCTCTCACGTTTGATTCCATTTGGCCATGGACATCCACTTTGGATTCATAAGTGTTTTGTTTGAAGCGGCCCCACTGCACTTACATAGGTGATTTTACCGAGTATCTTGTCATACTCAACCTCATCGAGGTATCTTAGGAATCATTAAGAGTCAACGACTCAACCTCACCACTAGCAAGTTTTAACACTCGTTTGCCTTATAGGGAATGGTAACTCGAGTGTTTATACACGAACTCCTATAGCTTAGTTCTCCCATTGAACCAAGTTCTTGGGATCTCCAATCATCATGGTTGGGTTACCACTATGATTGTTCTTAAGATGTAGATTTTAATCCCATTCCTAAAGAACTTGATCATTTGATCCCGGTTCAACCCTTTGATTAACGGATCGCAGATTATCTATCGACTTGGCATAGTCAATCGATATAACCCCACTGAGATCAAATGCCTCACGGTATTATGTCGCCACGATATGTCGAGACTTACCATTATACAAACCACTTTTCGCTCTTCCAATAGCGGCTTGGCTATCAAATGAATCATCACCGGTGGCGCGGTTTAGACCAACATGGAATATCTTCCAAAAATTACGAGCCACTCGGCTTCCTCACCGCCTTTATCCAAAGCTATGAATTACGATTCCATGGTGGATCGGGCTATACACGTCTGCTTCGTGGATCTCCAAGAAACAAGACCTCCCCAATCGTGAACACGCACTCCACTTGTAGAAAGTGAATCTTTCGTGTCGATATCCATTGGCATCACAGCACCCTTCAAGTCTTGGGGATATCTCGTGAAATGCACCCATGATTTTGAGTATACTTCAAGTACCTCAAAACTCTCACTGAACCCTTCCAATGCTCCTTGCTTGGATTGCTCGTGTAACGACTCAATTTGTTCACAGCAAGAGCTATGTCGGGTCGGGTGCAATTTGTAAGATACATCAAACACCGATGACCTTAGCATAGTCTTCTTGTCCAACGGGTTCACTCATGTTCTTATTCAAGTGAACATTGAGCTCCAATGGGTCTTAGCAGTAAACCGTCAAACGCGTTGAATTTCTTTAGCACTTTCGACGTGAGTGAGATTGTATCAAGATAATTTCGTCGATCTTCTTAGAATCTTGATTCCAAGAATCACATCGCTAATCCCATGTCTTTCATGTCAAAATTTCTTTTAACATGCGCTTTGTGTCATTAATGACTGAGTATTGCTACCCATGATCAACATGTCATCTACATACGACACACTATAACATAACCATTATCGGTGTTCTTAACGTAGGCACATTTGTCACACTCGTTGATCTTGAAACCATTTGCCAACATTATATTGTCAAATTTCAGTGCCATTGCAACGACGCTTGTTTCAAACCATATAGAGACTTCACGAGTTTGAATACCTTGCCTCTCGACCGGTACTACAAACCCTTCGGGTTGCTCTATATATACCTCATCCTCGAGGTCACTGCTTCAAAAAGCAGTCTTAACGTCCATTTGATGAATCTCAAGATTGCGCAGCAAAGAATTGCGAAGCACCGAATAGACGTAATCCTCGTAACGGTGAATAGGTATCAAGAAATCGTACCCTCTCTTTGTTTAAACCCTTCGACAACCAAACGGGCCTTATACTTTTCAATTGATCCATCGCGCTTGTACTTTCTTTTAAGGATCCATTTGCATCCTAAGGGCTTACAACCTTCGGCAAATCAACCAAGACCCAAGTGTGGTTTTGCGAATAGAATCAATCTCACTTTGAGCGACCTCGCGCGAGCATCCCGTCCGCCGAGCATAGCTACTTTGATCGACGTTGGTTCTTCGTCCAACATGAACGCAATATAGTCAGGACCAAAATCCTTTGGCGTTCTGACTCTACTGCCTCGTCTCGGTTCCGACCCCTCTGGATGAGACCTCGATCGCTTATGCGATATCGGTTCTTCCTCCAAAGGTTTAGAACTCGAAGCTTCACCATCAGCTCTATTGCTAGAGCTGGCTTCACTTTATCCTTGTTTTCTGTGGATAAACACTTTCAAAGAATATAGCATTCCTTGATTCAATCGTCGTCCCCACGGTCATATCCGTACCTCGACACGTGGATCATAAACGATAGCGCTGCTGTTCGGTGCATACCCAATAAAGATACAATCGATCGTTTTAGGTCCAATTGTAACTTGTTTAGGAAGAGCACCTCAACCTTCGTCAAACACCCCACACTTTGAGATATTTGTACGATGACTTTCTTCCTTTCCACAACTCGTGAGGAGTGACATCCTTACTCTTGTGGGAATTTTATTCAAGATGTAGTTGTGTCAAACAGCTCCCCCACAAGTTCTCGGGCAACCCGAACTAATCAACAAAGCATTCACCATCTCCTTAAGTGTTCGATTTTACGCTCAAGAACGCCATTAGACCGAGGTGAATAAGAGGCGTCGTTTGATGTATTATACCACTTTCATTGCATAATGCCTCAAGCGAGCTACATATTCTCCCCTCTATCACTGAGCAGTCTTAATTCGACAGCTTAGTTGATTCTCGGCTTCGTTCTTGAAGTTTTTAAAAGCTTCAATAGCCTCGTCTTTACTTCTTAGAAGGTAAAGATAACAATATCTTGTATAGTCATCAATAAACGTGATGAAGTACTTTTTACCACCTCTAATTTGTACAAACTTTAAATCACACACATCGTGAATAAGTTCTAGAGGCTTAGTGCTCCGTTCTACCGAATGAAACGGTAACTTAGCCATTTTGGCTTCCACACAAACCTCACATTTCGTTTGTGTATTAACTTCATTTAACTTTAGTAAATCTAAATTTACTAATCTTTTTATTGCATTTAGATTAATATGTCCTAATCTACAATGCCATAAATCAGAGCACTCAGTCAAGTAAGAGGAAGTAGATGCATTTTCATTAATAGCAATCTTGGGTACACGCGTATATACTATTACATTCAATTTGAAAAGAACCCAAGAAGATAACCCCTACCAAGGAACTTCCCAAACTTAGTCAAGACAAACTTGTCCGACTCAAAACTAGTCTAAACCCCTTGTTAACTAGAATAGAGCCCGACACCAAATTTTTGCGGATGTCCGGGACATGCAGCATATCCTTCAACGTGATCTCAATGCCGGACGACATCTTGAGCACCATATCACCAACTCCGCAACCTCGCACGAAGCTTGGTTCCCCATGTGGAGCTTCCTCCCTCAACAGGCTTGTAGGTGGAGAACGCATCTTTCGGCGCGACGCGATTCTTGCGATGTCGATGAACCATCCACCTTGATTCTCGGCGTGGTTGACTTCTTCGATCACCACAGCAGCCAAGTCATCCTTGTCCCATTTGTCAAGTCCTTCTCGACAACATTGGTAACTTGTTTAGCCTTCTTCTTCTTCGCTTAAGACGGTCCTTACTGTGTGGCCATGCTTGCCACAATTATATGATCCCGTCAAATTTACGGGCAACCAACTTCCTTTGCCTTTGTCTTTGACATTGGGACGAACACGTTTGTTGGAGGGACCGCCTCTCTCCAACAGTTGGCTTTAGCATCGATCAAGCCTTCGCTTTTAAATCTTGTTTCTTCACGTCCGACTCGATGCGCAGTTTGACGATCAAGTCTTCAAATGTCATATCCTTTCGCTTGTGCTTAAGGTAGACCTTGAAGTCTCTCCACCCAGTGGGTAGCTTCTCAATCACTGTAGCGACGACAAAGCCGTCCGAAACAAGTGTGCCCCTTCTTGAACCTCGTGTACAATGAGTTGAAACTCTTGCACTTGGTCCATGATCGGTCGAGAATCGACCATCTTGTAGTCCAAATATTTGGCTACAATAAACTTCTTTGTACCTGCATCATCACTACGGTACTTCTTTTCTAGCGCATCCCACATACATTTGGATGTCGTTACAACAGCATATACACTATACAAACTATCTTCTAAACTACCAAGTATAAAGTTTTTACAAAGATAGTCTCCAGTGCGCCAATTATCATATGCCGCTCGGACGTGAAAGTCCGTCACTTGACCCCTAACGGTGGGCTCATCTTCCACCAAAAGTTGGCGAAGCCCAACGCCGTGAGGTAGAACAACATCTTTGTCGCCATCTCAAGTCGGATCCTCCAAACTTTGGCGGCTTCTGGTGGCGGCATCATCCTCGCGGTATGAGCAGCGCGAGATCGATCCCAAACCGGATCCACCAACACCACTGAAGTGTCTTTGGAACATGGAACTCGAATGAGAACCACCAGTGTTAGATCCCATGGATCCAACAATCGACCCAACGAAAAGTGCGATCGTCGAACCAAAGGAACCACTAAAAGTGGAACCAATTGTTGAACCACAAAAGTGGAACCAACAATCGACCCAAAGGGTCCCATGGTTGACCGAAGGCATCGAACCAAACATGACCAAGCCATTGTGCGTAATGGCGGCAAAGAAGAGCGGCGAAGCAGAGTCGGTCAGGTGTACGGTCGACATCTCCAAGCAAAGGTATTAGTTTCGAAAGTTTTAAGTCAATTTTAATGTCTGGACTCCTTGGCAAGTGATATCTAGTCTTGCGATTGTTAGAAAACGTGTACAAAAACAGTACAGACTTACCGGGCGTGTTACAACTTAACAGAAATGTAGAAGTAGGAGATCAAACAACAATGAACTTAAAACAAAATTGAAATACAATTGAAACTAAAAACCGCATTCTAGATGCCGAGTCGAGGAGGCCTCTTTTCGCAAGATGAGATACGCCCCGGTAGTGTTTCCGGTTCGACGTATCGTCCCCAAAGATAAACGGCAAAGATCTCGTGGGTGGCAAAGACCGCAAACCAACGAGCTCCGCGAATCGGACTAAGCGGGACGAGCTTGGACACAAAATGTGAATGCAGAGTGCTCTTAGGTATGCTAGAATGCTTTTGCGATGAAGTGGCTAATTTGGGAGACATGTCCTATTTATAGCGTCGCCCCTCATGGGAAAGTATCTTGAGTCAACACCGCATTGATGTCGGGTGTTACGGAGTTATGTCCCCTATTGAGTGCGGCGGTTTCGGAGACAACGTGGGCACGTTTCCGTAGAGCCATCATGTCGAACGCAAGCGGTTCACGACGAAACTGGACAACGCGTGCGTCGTGTTCGTTGGACGATCCGGACGCCTCTTCAAATGCACGGTGGGCTTACACGAGTTGGGCCTCGCACCAACTCCATCGCACGCCAGCCCAACGGATTGGGCTACACGAGTTGGGCCTCGGACCAACTCCATCTTTGGGCTCGATCAAACATTGATCCAAAATATAGGGGCAATGGGCCACGGAACCAGCCCACGAAGCAAGCCCACGAACAGGCCCAAAGACCACCCAAAGACCAATTGCCAAGATCCACGATCCACGAAACCGGGCCGGGCGAGCCGAGCGGGGCCGGCCGGGCGCGCGCGCGGGCGGCACCGGCCCGGGCGGCGGCGGCGGCGCAAGACGATCCACGATCCACGGAACGGAACCGGAGCGGGCGGGCGGGCACGGCGCGCGCGGCCGGGCGTCGAAGCACCGGTCACGGCGCGGCGTGGGCGGGCGGCGGCGCTACGCGTGGGCTTTCCACCCATCACTTGTGCACATAATTATATTAAGTGTTCAATGAACCACTTATATAGACAATTAATGAAGGTACATTAATAAATGTGGGATAAGGATTAATTAATCCATGCTTATCCCCTTAATCACATAACTCCATGTTTAAGTGACCAACTTTGATCCACTATTTCTCACTCACCGGAAATCGGATTTGAGAATGTGAATACATCACGATCATCTACTCAAAACGTAGATCGATCCTATGCCATTTAATTTCACAAAATTAAACGTTACGTCACTCAAAATCTTGGTCAAAGTAGCTTCGACTAACAACTATATATATATATATATATATATATATATATATATATATATATATATATATATATATATATATATATATATATATATATATACGTTGATTTCAACAGAATATATTGACATGGAATGAATGCTGTTATAAGAGGGCAAGCACTGTCCAAGAATAGAAGAGAAGCTTTGTGGTGGTTCTTGAGAATGAAAAATGAAGGGATTCGACCTAATGCTGCTACTCTAACTGCAGTGCTCAGTGCTTGTGTGCATATAGGTAATGTGGACACGGGGCGGCATATATTTTCTTCGTTAGTTGATGGAAAATATGGAGTTTCGCCTAGTGTGGAGCACTACAACTGTCTGTTTGATCTCTTGGCGCGTGGTAAGTTTTTGGATGAGGTGTGTGATGAGAAATATTAATTTTTCTGTCTGTCTTGGATGTTTAATTCATCATATATTGATTATATTTCTAACATATTCTTATATAATTAATTACAATACATTGAGGTTTTCTCGTGTTTACCTACGAATTTCTGACGCAATTGATCAATGATTGACTCCATCTTTGACTTATGGACTATATTTCGGATGTATGATCTTCAATACTAAGTGAGAGTAATCTATGGAGAATACTGTAAATTTTCGCTCCCTATGAATGTGTTGTGATTTTCGAAAATCACAATGAGGAGATGATAGTGCTCTCCTTAGAATTCTATTATGATAGAACTCTGACCCATCTAATAAATATAATAATTATTTTCTTTCTTGAAGATAATTTATTTTTAGAATAATTTTCTCTTGATATTTAATAATATCTATCTAGACTGTGTGATGTATTAAATAAATAATACATTAATCAGAACATAATTCTAGTGAGATCTTACAGGGGTGACCGAAAATATCATTACCAATAAGTCGGCCAACTCAAAGATCAAATACAAGGAATATAGATGGACCTCAAATGAATTAATTATCTTATGTTCAATGCAGAACACAAATTAATTCATAAATATTTATTCATTCTATTAGAGAACAAATACTGACTTACTCATTTATTATTGAAGTTGAGTCGAGCTTGTACTTAGATTTATGAATCTCTGTATTTAAGATATTGCACGTCTATTAATTATTTATAATGTTCTTACTGTTTAAAATAAATAATTTCTTTAATTCCTTAATTATTGTATTTGAGTTAACTCAACTTGTAGGGTTTAATACAATAAAAAAAATCTTTTGAACTCCTTAAGGAGATGTCATCATCCTAAACAGATACGGTGACTCGATACAGGTAACAATCATGATATACAAGTACTGACATCATCCAAGGTACCGAAAATATTAGGTTATCCCATGTAACCTTCACTCATAACAAATCAAAGTGATGGTCAGTAACTCATACTCACCTGAAACCTTATCGAGGTTTAGATCAACGTAAAGTCACTGAAATCTAGGTTCTTCACGACGGTCAGATAGAAGAATTCATCTTTCTGTGATTCATCAATACGTCAAAACATACCATCATAGATAAACAACCAAGTCAGTTTACTTCTTATATATAATGTAGCATATACCGACAACTCGTCCTTAAGTTGTCTCAGTGTGATCCTTTTTATATCTCTACCAGATTTCTTTAATCTTCTATACACTGTATGATCTAACTTTTGTACGAGATAACGGGATAACATATGCAATCAAGTAAACAATTTAGATAGGAGATCAGAATGGTAGTAACAGAAAATATTGTATATAAGTTCAACTAATTTGCTTTCAGTATATAAATCCAACAACGTGTGGCTTGATCAATGAGATTCCGTTTGAGCATTCTGTGAGTACTTGGGGAGCTCTGGCTGCTCACTGCAGAGCTCATGGTGCATTTGAGTTGGCCGAGTTTGCTGCGTCGAAACTCGTGGAGCCGCAGCCTTGGGAAAGTGCGTATACGTTGCGCTGTCCAATTTGTATGCGGAGAAGGGGAGGTGGACTGATGTGATGAAAGTGCGCGAGTTGATGGCTGGGAGAGGGCTTAAGAAGGATATGGGTATTACTATTAGCACTGTCAAAATTCGGAATTTCGAGGCAGCATCCCCTTGAGTTGGCGGCCTGAAGTTTTTGCTTCAACGCCGTGTCTGCAGCTACACTGTAAATGTGATTGCTATCGTGTTGAGGCATTGATTTAAATATCTTAAAACGAAGCTTTCCACATCGAAGTTTCTAAGATATGCTAAAGGAAACCGTTATGATTAAGATATGCTAAAGGAAACAGCTCTTTATGATCTGGGCTTGCAAAATCAAGCATATTTCTATATTC